>CM033649.1:83998490-84622863 GCA_019512145.1 Engystomops pustulosus
GGCGACAAAGAGCTTACAGTTATGAGGATGAAGGGGTGACACAGGAGCTACAGTGCTATGAGGGATGAGGGGGTGACACAAGAGCTTACAGTCTGAAGAGGAGGGGGTGACACAAGAGCTACAGTCTATGAGGATGAGGGGGGACACAAGAGCTTACCGTCTATGAGGATGAGGGTGTGTGACACAAGAGCTTACGTCTATGAGGTGAGTTGGGGTGACACAAGAGCTTACATCAGTTATGAGGATAGGGGGTGACACAAGAGCTACAGTCTATGAGATGAGGGGGTGACACAGAGCTTACAGTCCTATGAGGATGAGGGGTGACCAAGAGCTTACAGTTTGAGGATGAGGGGTTGACACAGCTTACAGTCTATGAGGATGAGGGTGACCACAGGAGCTTACAGCTCTTGGGATAGGGGGTGACACAAGAGCTTCAGTCTATGAGGATGAGGGGGTGAACAAGAGCTTACAGCTGTGAGATGAGGGGGGGTGACACAAGAGCTTACAGTCCGGATGAGGGGGTGACACAAGAGCTTACAGTACTATGAGGATGAGGGGGACACTAGAGCTTACAGTCTATGAGATGAGGGGGTGACACAAGCGCTTACAGTCTATGAGGATGAGGGGGTGACACAAGAGCTTACAGTCTATGAGGATGAGGGGGTGACACAAGAGCTTACAGTCTATGAGGATGAGGGGTTGACACAAGAGCTTACAGTCTATGAGGATGAGGGGTGACACAGGAGCTTACAGTCTATGAGGATAGGGGGTGACACAAGAGCTTACAGTCTGTGAGGATAGGGGGTGACACAAGAGCTTACAGTCTATGAGATATAACTAAGGAGTTACATCTGGCAGCTTGTATCATGTCAGACTTCCGATATAAAAATGGTTAGGGTGCGAATACGTTCTAGAACGCCCTTTTCTCTGCACAATGCAGCCGCGACACAATACTTCGACAACTTCGACAAAAAGCTGGCACAAACGCTATAATAAATGTGGGCCAATGTGTATTGTAGCCGATTCGGAACAGGTGGGTTTTCAGGTGTGGAAGGTGGGGACAGTCTTGCACATTTTGGTAGAGAATTCCAGAGTATGGGGGAAGCACGGGAGAAGTCCTGGAGGCGGTTGTGAGCAGAGCGGATGATAATAGAGTGAAGCTGAAGGTCCTGTGAGGAGCAGGGATTATGTGTGGGGCAGTATTGGCAGAGCGGAGGGCACTTACAGCACATCATGTGGAAGAATACTATAAAACTGTTGAAAGAGTAAATTCTGCTTCTTACTTTTTGGATGGCATAAGCTAAATATTGTAAAGAAATGCACATATAACATATCGGGGAGGAGGGACTGATAATGTGACTTTGTTTTCTTAGATTTTGGAGAATGTTAATTATTTGGTATTTGATTAATACCTATGACTAGTGTTGGCCCCTCTGTGACTTTAGAACTTTCTTCTTTATATTTTTAGGTGTTTTTGATTTTTAATACACGGTAACCTCCGCTAATCACGGAGGCTGAGTGTGCGCCCGGCATCGTGAACCTTCACTATTTGATAGATGACGCACATTAGAGGCACGCAGTGATTAATCCTTCCCTATAATTAATATCTCCGTGAGAGGCTGCATGTATGAGAGTGATCGGCGATGAACATTCAGAGTTTGGCTTCGCCTTCCCTCTGTGTTAGTTATTAGACTCATAATAACGGAATGGGAACATCTCCAATATTATGGTGTAGTGGCTTGATTAAGAAACAGCGCCACACTTGTTCATAGGTTGTGTCTGGTAGTGCAGCTCAGCCTCAAAATCATACAGAGGGGGTCATTTACTAAGGGCCCGATTTGCGTTTTCCCGACGCGTTACCCGAATATTTCCGATTTGCGCCGATTCTCCCTGAATTGCCCCGGGATTTTGGCACACGCGATCGGATTGTGGCGCATCGGCGCTGGCATGCACGCGACGGAAATTGGGGGGCGTGGCCGAACAAAAACCAGACGGATTCGGAAAACCCGCCGCATTTAAAACATAAAATCTGTCGCGGAGCTTGCACTTACCTTCACTCAGCCCGAGCCGGTGAACTCCAGTGCGTTCCGATGCTTTTCAGCGCTGCAGCGCCACCTGATGGACGGCGGAGGAACTACCTTAATAAATCCCGGCTAGACCCGAATCCAGCGCAGAGAACGCGCCGCTGGATCGCGAATGGACCGAGTAAGTAAATCTGCCCCATAGCCTATAGTATGTATGTATCAGCCATAGAAGAGAGACGAGCCATTGCCATGGGGACATTATGGGTTTGGTAAGCACCAAATTTTGGGTTTGGCATTTAAAGGACATGGACGACTCCCTCTACCCAAGAAACATGACTTGTAGGCATGCCTAGATAAAAATCTAGGATAAAGAGCAGCCTCTTGTAGATATAGGAGTAGAGATGAGCGGACCTGATGCTTGGGTTTAGGGTTCTGGTTGGGCCACTAGTGAGGGGTTGAAGTGTCAGACACCCATTGGTTCCATAATGATTTAAAATGAGGTCTATGGAGTAGATAACTCCTATAGAGATGAGCGGACCAGACGTTTTGGGTTTGGCCGGGAGCCAGGTAATGTGAAATAAAGTAATATAAACTACTGAAATAATTTAGAATGCTGACAAAGGAATTTTTTTAATCAGCATCGCATAGGCTATTAGAACCTGTCACCAGCTAAAAATGACATTCCTGCTGACAGCTTCTTTACCATGAAAATCCATCCTGATAAACCAGGGGCCATTACTCATAGATCCAGGCACCGTGACTGTGGTAATCATCTTTTATTTGTTACCCAAGGCCTCCTTCTTTCTAAAATCAACTTTCAGAATTATGCTAATGAGCCTGAAGGGTTCTTGTGGTGTTTCCAGAGCTTTCAGTGCTGTAGCTTCACAGGCTGTTAAAATGAACAGATCAGGTCTCCCTTGTTGATGCTAGATTATACAGGAAGTGGGAGGAGGGAGAGAGTAAGGGGGGTGGGTGAGACATGTTCTGCTCATTGTAACAGCTGGTAAATTTGCAGCAATGAGGGGCTGTAGTAACACATTAACATTAGCACAATTTTAAAAGTTGATTTTAGAAGGAAGGAAGTGTCCCTGGTTTATCATGATGGATTTTGATGGTAGATTATCTTTCTTCTTGAACTCTGCTTTGTCTTCTGTCTTTCCTCGATATTCTGTCTACAGCGCCGGACTGTTTTTAAGCGGCCATTTTTATTGACAACAGGAAGGAGGAGGAACAAGAGACATACCATATCTACTCGAGTATAAGCCTAGTTTTTCAGCACAAAAAAATGTGCTGAAAACCCAAACTCGGCTTATACTCGAGTAAAAAAAATATAGGTTTTACCAGGTTTTTGTGGTAAAATTAGGGGCCTCGGCTTATACTCGAGTATATACGGTAATTTAACCGGTTAATGGAAGTATTTCCAGGCGGAATAATAGGAGGTCACTGAGAAAACAAGTTGAGGATATTCGCGATGTGGTAGTCGCTTTGCATCCTCACGCCGGCACGCTAATAAATCTCCCACAATGCATCCTTCCCTTGATGGGATTGTACCATAGATCACGCTCTCACCTTGTCTGTTTTATAGCAGCCCTAATTGCATCTATAGTATCAGCCATTTCCCCCCATAACGCAAAGTCATTTCCCAGTAAGATAAATGGGGCATTGTTTTGGTTGGCGGCCCCCTCCGTCATGCAGGATTTATGATGATCAGGTGCCATATTCCAGGTTCTTATTTTCTGAATACTAAACAGCCCATACATCTTATATCCAGATAAAGAGGAATAAACGCTTCAATTCATGCTCTGCAAATGAGTCCCGGAATAGCAGAGCGCCGCTCCTGAGGCAGATACAATGTTTTTTTGTTGTCTGTAAATGAGTTCGTGCCACGGGGCTCTGTCACCGCGCCGGCCTTATTTATCATACTTCACCCGCTATACAGCCAGGGCAGTAAAAATAGCTGGAGATTTATGAGGCCCAATTAAGAATCAATTCTGATTTGATTCCATTTGTGGGACATCCGTGTTGTCTGACAATAGAGAGCAGAAATATTCCATTTATTTTCATATGGGGATTTAAAGGAAACCTATCAGGGCAATTTTGGAAACTAAACCAAGTACAGATCCCTAAGGAACAGTGATTTGTTGTCCGAAATCAACCTTTATCATATCCACCCGGGCTTTCTATATATCTTGGCACCAGCGTCAGTGCACATGTGCCGTATGTAGTCGTTACTGAAGAAACAAATACTCTTCTCTAATGCTCCTGGCACCCATGCGTCGCTTCATTGATGCCGATGTAGTACATCCATGTTGGAATGCACATGCAGGATGTACTACGTCAGCTTCATTGTAGTAACCTGCAAGTGCCGGGAGCACAAATAAGATATTTGTTTTTTTTAATAGCAGCCACAAGTAGAGATGTTATAGGACAATTTTTACTACTAAGCCACAGGTCCTTAATGACCTGTAGTTAGCTTAGTGTCCCAAATCACCCTGACAGGCTCCCTTTAGAGGAAATCTACCATCAATATCAAGCATGATAAACCAGGGACATTACACATAGATCCAGACACTATGACTGTGGGAATCTTCTTAAATTTGTTATCCATGGCCTCTTTCAAGGGGCTCTTGCCATGAAAAATATGTTAAGGAGTTATCTGAGCTGAGCCAACATATACATGTCATACATATGATATACCATATATAGGATTTTATAGTAAACATATAAGGAAGGGTCCAGTGGGCAGTCCCACACAGTGTCTGACATTTAAAGAGGTATTCCGATCATAGGATAGGGGTAACTTACTGATTGTGGGGGTCTCAGTTTTGGGACCCCAACTGATATCAAGTACAGGGGTCTGTTGTTCTCAAAATAATTTGAGCAACTGGTCGCACTGCTCCCTGACGGACATAACATAATTCAATACCCCATCAGTGCCAAACAGAGTGAATGAGTTACAACCGTACAATAGGGTACAACAGACTGTTCCCTTGATATGGATTCCCACCACTGGGCTCCCCAATAATCCTATGGATAGGAGGCTTCTGCCTCTTGATGTAGTGGGGCAGGCGGCTGCACAGCGTTTATTCTACGCACATATGAAAAGTCGCCGGCAGAAGTGAGTGTACCGGTGCGGGGACTGTAACACCCCACGCCAGCCCACTACATATTCTTGTACACAGGGGACACATTTACTTACACAATCCCGTGGAGTTCACGAAAGTCCATTGTCCGACGATAACGCACTCTGCTGCGATTCACTAAGATCGTGCGCCCGATATCCTGCATGTGTCACTTCCCCCGATCAGGTCCACCGGAGTTCACCTTATTCTTCCTGGTGCATGTAAGTCCATGTCTTGCAACACAATTTTACTCTTAAATCCCGCACACAGTACGAATCCGTCAGCACGCCCCCTGATTTCTCTCGCATGAAATCCAGCGCAGCTGCGCCAAAATCCGATCGCATGATAAACAATCCCAGTGCAAACCCCTGTTAAATACCTGTCAAAGCTGCACAAATCCCGAAAACCGTGAACAGTCCGATGAAAGTGCGATCCGTGACTCTTAGTAAATAAGCCCCAATGATATCCTATAACATATATTGCACCATGTGCCTTTCACTTTAAGATCCGCTGCCTGGGGAATCTTCCTTCCTGCATGAATTATACATTCACATCATTATTAGCATTTCCCAAGCTGAGATTTTCTCTCACTTTTTTCTTACATTTCTGAAATTAAGATCTTGAAAAAAAAAAAAAACCTTATAAAACCTTATTTATTATTAAAACCTTATGCTCCGGCGTGTTCTCGTCCCGATCTACATACCATTTATAAAAACCAATAGAGATTTTCATGCTCTTTGCTACAATTCATTAAATAAACATGACAGTAGCATTAAAGGAGATGTCATGGATGGAGCATAGCCAGATCATATTATTAGCTTTTTTTCTATAACCCTTTGTGTTATTCCAAGGAAATTTTCTGTAAAAAAAAAAAAAAGATTCATAGGTTATATATAGAGAGAATCTGGGGGTCCAAATGGGGAGTCGATGTAGCTCATTCATTCTGCTGATTATATGGTCCTAGGGAATGGGGTCTCCTAAATCCCACATTCATGTTTTTTTTTCCTCTGGCAAAGACAAAGATTTTAGGATTAGAACAAATGAATTTAGCCAAAAAATGTATTTTCAGTTACTACTAGTTCAAGGAAATCCACCATCAAAATCCATCATGATGGATAAGGGACACTTACTCGTAGATCCAGGCACCGGGACTGTGGTAATCTTCTTATATTTGTTAACCGGAAAGACTACTGGAGCGTTCTGTACCCTCACAGGCTATTACACTGTGCACGAGCACTTCCCCCTCCAACTGAGATTACATTGGGAAGAGGGAGCAGGGAGAGGATAAGAAGCTACAGCACGGAGGGGCTTTGGTAACGCCCCAAAAGGCCTTCAGGCTGATTAGCATTATTTTAAAAGTTGATTTTAGAATGAAGGAGGCCATGGATAATAAGAAGATTACCACAGTCCCGGTGCCTGGATCTATGAGTAAGTGTCCCTAGTTTATCATGATGGATTTTGATGGTAGATTTCCTTTAAAGGGGATGTTCCTTAACTGACAATCATCCCATATCAACAGGATAGAGAATGGTTGCTGTGGTTCCGGAAGCAGCGCAATTCAGTTCCATGAGCCTGGGTTTGGATGTGATTTGGGCACTTTACTTGCCAGTTACCTTCAGAAAAAGGATAATGAGGAATGTGGGGGGTAGGGGGGTTACTAAAGGAACAGACAATGATTTCTGATTTTTTTTCAGGTCAATTTATGCTGACAGGTTCCCTATAAGGAGAAAATTCATAAAACATGTCATTGTTGCCTACAGCAATCAATCACAATGAAGCTTTCACTTTTCAGATGAGAGGAGAAATGAAAGCTGCGCTGTGATTCGATGAATTGAAGATAAAGAGAGTTTTCCTTTTTACTTATTATACAGTAAAATTCCTTTAATCTGACAACAATAGAATATTATAGGGACCAGATTATAAAAAAAAAATATGGATTCTTGATACAAATTCAGGGGGTTGTGGTTCATTTTATCTACTTGTTATGTTTTTGTCACATTTGCGGATTCTTCCTCTTCATTGTGGTCTGTGTGCCCCTTGTGCCCCGGTAGGGGGTATCTTCTGCCCCCCTCCCCCTTGCATCATGTTTATTCATATTCTCTCTGACTGAGCCTGCCGGATCATTAATTTTATTTTATTTCATGTGTTTACCGGCTCCTTGGCATCACGAGACCAGGATAGCCAGATGTTTCCCAAAGGACCCGCAGAGCCCTCCGCATGCAGCCCCCAGTGTAATGTCACTTTTGAAGAAGCTTCTGAAAGGGAATGAAACATCACTGACATGTCCCGTCATATAGATGAGAGGGGAGGATCTGCTGTATCACAGTGTCAACGTGATTACTTACAGAAACTAGATAATATTATATATATGAGAGTAAGGCAACCAAAATTCTCTATAAAACACTGCCTGCAGATAGGACACTATGTACAATCTGCTCAGCTCCTCCTGCTCTATAACAGCTGCCTACAGATAGGACACTATGTACAATCTGCTCAGCTCCTCCTGCTCTATAACATGCTGCCTGCAGATAGGACACTATGTACAATCTGCTCAGCTCATCCTGCTCTATAACATGCTGCCTACAGATAGGACACTATGTACAATCTGCTCAGCTCCTCCTGCTCTATAACATGCTACCTGCAGATAGGACACAATGTGCAATCTGCTCAGCTCCTCCTGCTCTATAACATGCTGTCTGCAGACAGGACACTATAAATTCTTCTCAGCTCCTCCTGCTCTATAACATGCTGCGCAGATAGGACACTATGTACAATCCGCTCAGCTCCTCCTGTCTATAACATGCTACTGCAGATAGGACACTATGTGCAATCTGTCAGTCTCCGCCATAACATGCTACCTACAGATAGGACACAGTACAATCTGCTCAGCCCTCTGCTCTATAACATGCTTGCCTGAGATAGGACACATATGTACAATCTGCTCAGCTCCTCCTGCTTTATAACATGCTGCTGCAGATAGGACACTATGTACAATATGTGAGCTCCTCTGCTCTATAACATGCTGCCTGTAGATAGGACATATGTACAATCTGCTCAGCTCTCCTGCCGCTAAAACATGCTACTACAGATAGGACACTATGTACAAATGCTCAGCCCCTCCTGCTCTATAACATGCTGCCTGCAGATAGGACACTATGTACAATATGCTCAGCTCCTCCTGCTTTATAACATGCTGCCTGCAGATAGGACACTATGTACAATATGCTCAGCTCCTCCTGCTCTATAACATGCTGCCTGCAGATAGGACACTATGTACAATATGCTGAGCTCCTCCTGCTACCTGTACATTAAACTACCTTTTTAATATGACAGCTATGACAATATGCAATGATACAACGTGTATACAGTAGGATGAGGTAGTATTATAGTCCAATATATTATTGATATCAGAGGAGCTAAGCAGATTTTTTATTGCTCGTTGCCAAACCCATGAAAAATAATTGGGTAGACGGAGTAATGTGCAGGCAGTTGTGGACGTGTAATATTTCAGGCAGTAAAGAGCAGGATTACCATTCATGCAGTTTAATTCACTCGCTCAGTGGGGAATAGACAATATATAAATGTAATATAAACCTGTCTGAAACAATCAGCTACAAATCCTTTTAAGAGCAGAATCTCCAAGTATAGGAATGCATTAAGGCTGTTTACTACGAGGAACTATCATTCATCCTAACGATTAGGAGCAATCGCAGAAATAATTACCCCGTATAAAGGAGGTAATGAAAGACATCTGAGCGATATCACTAATGGAGGGTTATCCGCAATTATTCATTAAAGGGGGGCTATAATTTTAATAACCGTATAAGGATATCATGTGGATATCATGGTGGCAGTGGTGGCGAACCTATGGCACGGGTGCCGGAGCTGGCACTTAGAGCCCTTTCTGTAGGCACCCAGATTCTTCCTCTTCAGGGGACCCTGGTGGAAAGCTACAATCCAAATTTCTCCATCGTATTGGTGAACTCAGGGCACCAATACGATTGAAACCTGTGATACAGCAGGGATCAATAAGTTACTGCTTAAATTGTCATGTTGGCCCTTTGTGACATTGACATATAAGTGGGTTTTGGTTGTAGTTTGGGCACTCTGTCTCTAAAAGGTTCGCCATCCCTGCCCTAGGGTATCCCCCTAAATGTCCACATGTAATACTCCTATTGCTACATATGTTGTATATAGGGTTTAAACTATATCCCCTTAAAGGGGTTGTCCACAAATTTATATCTGTACCCACACCAAGCTAGTAGTTGGCTCTGTACTATGTGTGGTGAGCAAGTGCTCCATACTCTTATATGGGACTTACCAAAAACTGGGAAACTGAGACCCCAATTATCTTAAAAGCTGAGGGGATGCAGTACATAAATGAATGTTTTTTTCCTGCTTGGCAATGGATTGAGAGATATGATTACCGCAGGGGTGTAAATTATTTTTGAATTTGTATCTATCTTATTTACAAACTTAAAGGAAGTTCCAGAGCGACACAGGAAAACGGGAGTTGGAATGGGGTAAGTATGTTTTCCCCTGGAAATATAAGTAAAATCAGGTGACCCAAGGAGCCATTGCTCCACCAAGGTATTCTCATGTTAGACCCCTAAACCGATGGCCCTGATTGCTAAGGAACAATGGGGGCTACGGAAAAAATACAAGCTGTGCCGAAATCTGTGGCACCTATTGAAGGATGCAAAGAGTTGCTGGTAGTAGTTTATATCTATAAGGCCGGGTTCACATTACGTTTTGTGCATAAGTTGTAAGGACACATTGAGGTGTCCTTACATGTCCTTACAACGTATGGCACAGACATATCCCATTGTTTGCCTATTCTGTGGGATACGTCGCCCAGGGACCCCTCCTACTCCCTGAATGCTGGGGCAGGAGTGTACATCGGCAGCAGTGATGTCACTATCCTAATATGGGTCCTCCCTCCTGCGGAGCAATGTATGCGCTCGGTGGGGCTGTTGGGAAGGATGCAATAAGCTGCATCCGCTCCCCATAGCCGTTAATTGCTACTTCTTTCCATCCTGCTTTTTTGGGGCGTACAGGAGAAATAGTGGTCATACAGAAGCAACAACTTTGTCTCCATCTGCCACTATTGGTCAATGTATAGGCTAAGCGTAGACCAAAATAGTAATGTGAACTCAGCCTTAGGAGTATAAAATGTTAGTCAACCCTTGAATCAATCAATGTCCCATTACTCCGTCTATCAAGACTGATTATTAATATGTGGTCAGTGCTAACTGGTTACAATACATCATGTCATACATCTACGTGGGAAGCCTTTGTTATTGGCGCCCCAGGGGTAATGTGGGAGGTAGATTGCAGGTATTAAACATGTCCTTTACATCTCCTAACTTCTAACTACCCTCAACCCCAAAATATTATAATCATTTGCCATTCTTCTTTGAGCCACAGGGGGAAATTCTCCCCATTCATACCCCAAGCCAGGAGGCATCCATGTTCTTCCTCTATTATTACATACAAGACTGATATGGAATTAAACATAGAAAGGCTTGTAGACCGTCATAGCCCCATCGCTAACATATTCTTCGGCCAAGTGGGAGTCCTCCATCTATCGCAGCTCTGGGCCAGTATCGGATTATAACAAAGGTGGTTTAGGTGGAAGCTCTGGGTTCAAGACTTTTTGGAGGACCGTGGCCACAGAAATAGCCCATAACATTTTATACTCTGAAAGACCTTCACCCATGAAATCTTCATACATCTATTCCTGCTCTCAATGCACTTATATGCAACAGCAATTTCAGCACCTTTGTACATCATCCAAAGGTCCTGAAATTGGACATTGAGAGCAGTTAGAAGGGATACATCCTCCATTCTCCAAGGAACTTGATTCTAGTACCAGATGTAGGAAGTGATTCCAGGCTTGTAGGGGCCATAATATTAATACTGCCCAGGGCCCATGGTGGTCTTAATCCACCCCTGCTCTGGGCATTGCCCTGAACTGCTAAAATCTACCCTAAATTACCATAGATCTCTATGTTAACCTCATCACTAAAATAGACCACCAGGAATACCAAAAAACCACTTACACTGCCCTGGACCAACAGTGATCCTTACACTGGCCCCTTCACTATCATAGACCACTCGTGATACCCTTCTCAACTCTAGATCACCAGGTTTATTAAAACTACCATCAAAATCCAACAAGATTCAGCACCTGGTAATCTTCTTATATTTGTTATCCATGGTCTCCTTCCTTCTAAAATCAACTTTTAAAATAATCCTAATGAGCCTGAGGGGCTACCCAAGCCCTTCTGTGATCTGGCTTTATAGGCTATTACACTTTCCAGGAGGAGAAGCAGGGGAAGGAGGTTGACACAGTGTAACAGCCTGCAAAGCCGGATCACAGCGGGGCTAGTGTAGCCCCTTAGGCGTAATAGCATTATCTTAAACGTTGATTTGAGACGGAAGGAGGAGTAATTTCCCTGGTTTATCATGATGGATTTTGATGGTAAATTTCCTTTAAAGACTAAAATGTTTCCCAACAAAGATGTTGTCCTAATGATCCTTTATAAAACATTGCTCTGTTAGGAGAGTAACATTTTAAGCAATAATTCGAAGCACCATGTACCCTATAAAATATGTATGGAGCCCCCTCTATGAAATGTATAATGTAATCTATTTAATTTATTCAGAAATGTCTCCTCTCCTGGTGGGGTTGGTGTCACGTTTGTGAATTGTTTTCTTCTTCTCCAATTTTTTTTTAGGTTGCATCAGGTGAATTTTGACGTCCCCACATGTGAGGGGAAGAGGAAAGAAAATCTCTCGCTGATAGGGGATTTTTCTTCTTCGGCTGAGTTCTTTGTCACAATTGCCGTCTTCGCCTTCCTCTACTCTCTGGCCGCCACGGTGGTCTACATCTTCTTCCAGAATAAGTATCGGGAAAACAACAGGGGACCCCTAATTGTAAGTCTTCCTGTCACTTGAAATGTGGATCTAAGTGAGAAATGTTCTTACATCATGACAATCATCATAAGAGCATGCAGATCCTTTATTTACATAGACATATAGAATTATTTCCCATCCAGCGGGAATAAGAGAGGACAATAATTATTGAGAAGCATCAAAATGGAAAAATGTTCCTTAAATGGGGTTGACCTAACACTCAACTTATAAATACGATCAATAAGGATCCATTCATTACTAGATGTTTCACATATTTTTGAAATTAAATTCATCTTCTAGGCTTTTCACAAGGTTCTTACGTTTGGACCATGATGCTTTATGGCTAAATCTCTTTATTTATTGGGCAAACCCTCAACCATAAGGTGTCCAATGTCAGAAGTTCTACCCCAACATATTCAAAAAGCAAATGTTGAGTTTCTTAACCATCAAAGGAGATCATTTTAATGGTCAGCCCTAACTATACAGAAGGTGTACCAGTCCATTTTTGATTTTCTTGAAATCAGAACATACAAACAGTAAGGTCAAATAGGTCATCTGTCACTCATCTCATAAGAAATAGGACCCACCTATTGTGACTAGACTCAACAGTTGCCCAAACAGGGTCTTCAAATGGACCTTCGATACCCATAATTGTCTCAAGATTAGAGGATCCTTAAATAGTTTTGTGAACCATTTTAACCCCAGGGGAACAAACCCATGGCTGAAACTCTGGAGATTCAGTCCCACCTTTACCATATTTTAGAAGGTAGTCCAGACCCCAAATCCCCTTCAACCCTCTGAGATGAAGTTCTCCTTGATGATTGCTGTAATGTTGGTATCACTTGTAGAACCCTGATCATCGTTCCATATTTAAATATACAGTCAATAGATTTACTTGATATATCTACAAAGTATTTGAAGATCAAAATGAAAAGCTGCTCCAGGGATGAGGCTTCTCCGAATGTAAAACTAGTATGTAAATATTGTAGAAGGACCAAGATCAAAAAGAAACACGCAGAATTTATCTCAAAAAGAATTTCATGTGCTGGGTGTAAAAGAGATGGCAAACCCACCCTGGTTCCCTGGAACACAGTAGTCCCTACATTACAGCATTGGTGGACCAAGGTGCCATATGAGGAAGTGCCGAGGTACAACATAACATAGGTACAAAATATAAGCAGGGGTGTAATTAGGGGAGGAGGTACAAGGCATGTACCTTGAGGTCCTGGAAACCAGGGATTATGTCCCTCTTTCTGCTAGGGTAGAAACAAGGTTAGGCTGGTAATGGCTACCTACATTATACAAAAAGTGACTCTTAAATGGCTTAAAGAGAACCTACCAATGAAATTAACTAACCCAAAATAAATACTTAATTGAAAGTACTTTGATTGAAAAGCATTGCCCTTATCCATAAATGGTTCCTCTCCAGTTAAAAATTCAGTTTGTAAACTTATATGCAACTCATCTGAGGTAAGTCTAATGAAGCCCTACATATTCAGTGGTTACTGCACTCCGTGTTCCTGATTGACAGGTCTCACTTCTAGGATAATGCTTCTGTGTGGAACATTTAGAGAGGGCTCTGTTACATAATTTGCCACTTCATGTCATGTGACCAGGGTGATGTCATCTAAGGTCCTGTTACAATTGCAAAGTCTGCCCCATGCATGTATCTGATCACATGAAATCAGAGCAGCCTCCATGGAGTATGGGAAGGAGTTGAAGTCCTTGGAGGCTGATGTGATAATGCCATGATACTGCCATGTGCTACAGATACATAGAAGTTGCAAACTTAACTGTGTAAAGGACCTTAGATTACATCACCTTGGTCACATGACATGATGAGAAGAGGTATGGGACATGGGGAGGAGTAGATAGGAGGGGCCAGGCGAGTAGGACGGACACACCCTGATGGCCAGGTAACATAGGATAAAGTTGATTTATGCGGATGTGATGCAAACAATTTTTAGCTAAAAGAAGGGTGTCAGTTAGTTTATGGGGCTCTATGGGAACCTGTCACTAGCTGTATTTGTGAAAATGTGCTGACAGGTTCCCTTTGAAAAGAGAGAAGAGAAGATGATATAGATATAGATAATAATGCATATTTTATTTCATTGCAAACGCTTAATCAGTGAATTATGTGAAAAAGGTGCAGGAGATTCTTCCGGAATATTCTTGTGCACCGCTCCTTTCCCTTGTATCGGTCAGGACTATTAATAAACCACCAGCAGAGATAGGAGATGTCATTGTGCTTGGAGATTGTCTCTGCAGAGATCACTTAGTATTTGATATTCCGTCAAGTTCAGAGCGGCAATCGCATCTCGGAGCGGAGCGAGTGACAAGGATTATGGACGGGATTAAAAAGATTCGGACAGGGAGAGGCCTTGAGCAAAACAAAAAGCAAGTTTCCAAGGGAACTGGCGACTGGTGATGAAGTTTTGAAGGAAGAATAAGCCCTCATCAGATGTAACCTTTTCCGTCTTACCTCTTTCTTCTCTGCGTCAGGACACAATGTTACTCTATGTAGGTCAATTACAGGAAAGCGGCTACAGAGAAGACACGTCAAGGTATTACCGGTTATTTGTCTAACGCTCACATATGCTTAAGGGTACAACATGAAAATGTTATCCTTTTATTCCAAAATTGTAACTTATTACCCTGTTCTATATTTTGTTGATATCAAGCTAATAACTCTATAAAGCTAAAGGGTAATCCCGAAAGAAGAGTTCTAAATTTCTTGCTCCATTGACTACAGGTGGGCAGGGATGGGCCGTATCAAACATTGTGGGTCCGGGTTTCAGCTAGAAGGTCAGGTTTGGGCTTGCCCCTGCAGGTAACACCCGCGATCAGTGTCGGCACCCCAAGTGCAGGTGTTGAGTTAATCTTTACCATTTGATATGATGCTTTATGAAGCAAACATACCTTGAGAATGCTGTAGCTGCACTGATGCAAGATCATATCTTGGTTAATCCCTGAGCTGAGTGGTTTTGCTTAAAAAAACAATTATAACATTCAGGACCTTGGGGAAGCTGGGTCAGGCTTGCTGACATAAACACATTACAAACGGGAGCTTGTAATTACAAATGGAGGTTAGTCAAGGCATGACTAATCAACCTGAGCTGGATCACTCATACACATCAGCTGGGGGATGGTGCAGCAATTGATTATTCTGTCTGACAGGGAGAACAGTGATTGCATCATCCTCTCCTGCAGAGAAAAACTCTCCTGCTACGAGAAGCGAGGAAGAAAGTGCTGAAGCAGCCATAGAAGCCAGAGCTTCATTATCATAATATTATATCTGTTTTATCAGCAAAACTGCTCAGCACAGGGATTAACCAAGATATGATCCTGCATCAGTGTAGCTACAGCATTCTCAAGGTATGTTTGCTTCATAATGCATCAAATCAAATGGTAGGTTTCCTTTAAATGGCATCTTTTTTCTGAGGATCTTCACTCATCACAAGGAGCAACAATCCTGCGGAAAATGATCAATGTGGCAACTTCCCCTTGGGTAATGATGAGAAGAACGCACCTTCTCCTCTCTACTTGCAAATGCCAAAAAGCGTGATCACTGTCCCTTCTGACTTGATAATAATTCCTTTATTTATATAGCGCACACAGATTATGCAGCGCTGCACAGATCTTGCCAGATCAGTCCCTGTCCCTAATGGGGCTCACAATCTAATCACCTACCAGTATGTTTTGGAGTGTGGGAGGAAACCCGAAGACCCGGAGGAAACCCACACAAACACAGAGAGAACATACAAACTCTTTGCAGATCCTGACCTGGGTGGGACTTGAACCGAAGACACCAGCGCTGCAAGGCTGTAGTGCGAACCACTGAGCCACTGGAATTTGTTATAACATGATGAATTCCCTTTAAGTCTTTGCCAAACCATGACATAGGGAATATCATGGTGTGCATACGCTTGGCCCGGAACCCTGATGTATCTGATACTCGCAATCCCAGCTGTTTAACCCTTTAGGTCCCCTTATTGACAACAATAGAAAATTCTGTATA
Organism: Engystomops pustulosus; assembly: GCA_019512145.1. Classification (NCBI taxonomy): domain Eukaryota; kingdom Metazoa; phylum Chordata; class Amphibia; order Anura; family Leptodactylidae; genus Engystomops; species Engystomops pustulosus. Next base: position 84,014,573 of record CM033649.1, read on the forward strand.
GAGCCTGCATTTTGAGGTTAAAACTGAACAATGGCTGTGTTAAATATTTTGAGGGGTACAGTTTTCAAAATGGGGAGATTTGTGGGGAGTTTCTAATAAATAGAACTATCCCAACCCCTATAAATATTAATAAGCCTCAAAAATAATTGAATCTGAAACTTTCTTGGAAGCAGAATATATAGAAATCCAAAAATCATTAATTTTACATATTTTCCACCAAACTTCCATTTTTTTTAAATAAATAAAGGCAAAACATTTCAAACAAAATATACTATTATCACAAGGTAGAACATATCACGAAATGACAATCTGAAAATCATGACAGTAAGTTACAGTGTTCTAAAGTTATAACTGCATATAGTGACACATGGCAGATTAGTTAAATTGGGCGGTTTCTTAAAGGTGAAAATGTTGTCCTTCCTACTAAAAATCAACGTTTAGAATTATGTTAATTAGTTTGAAAGGCTACTGGGTGGTTCCCGGAGTCCCTCTGTATTCTGGCTACACAAGATGTTACACTGTGCTGGAGCACTTCCCCCCTCCCATAGTTTGCTTAAACTATCTGTGCTGCAGTGAGATTACATCAGTCAGCGGGAGGGAGAGTACCGAGGGAGAAGAGGGAGACAGGGTAGCAGCCTGAGGAGCATGGAGGGGCTCTGGGAACCTCCCCAGTAGCCTTGCAGGCCCATTGGCATAATTTTATGCATTCATTTCATAGATTCGGACTTAAGTGGAATATTTTCTGTAGCCCCCCCACGATGGACAACGAATCACTGCCATTAATTTGGGAACCGACTTTGCCTATAGGCTCTGCTGTCAGGTGGGTGGTCCTGGGCGGGGACAGATAACCCAGGACCACCTACTTGACAGTTAAGAGCAAAAGCTAATGGCACTGATTACTCAGGGATGGCAGAAGCTAGAGAAAAAATTCCAACTTTGCCAGAATCAGTGGACTGGAGCTTATTAATGGAAGCGAAGAGTCGTTGAAAGTTTCCCTTTAAGAAGCAAATACTTTCATCACCTACTCGCTTCTTCTTTTACTAAGTGACCACACTGAGAATAAGTAATGGATGTAATAATGATCAGCTGGTGTTTTCCTGCCAGGGAGAGGCAGTTATCCCCTGGTAGGTGGATAATTCTTGACTTTTATTATATGTTTGGGTACTTTTTTGCATAATTGTGCAGAGGGAAACTCATTAGACTGTCGACATCTCCGCGCTGTGCGATACTCCTGTGCAAGTTTCTCAGCTGCGGGTATGTGAACCAGTCGTTGGAAAAGTAATTAGATTTTTTTTTTGCAGGATTCAGGCGTAAGACTCTATATTTGTAGATATCCTGATCCTCATGGTTGTTCTTTCCTCCCTTGATCTTTAGTGCTAATTAGCAGATATACCAGGGATTGCTTAGTGCCGGGTCACCGTATAGAAACAATGCAGAGACCCCAGTAGAAACAGAAGAAAAGTGCGAATTTTTATGGCCAAGTAATAAAAAAAAGCAATATTAATATTTCTATTGTAGCCAATTGTTTTATATTGTCCTAGATGAGTCCTAGACCCATGTCGAACCATTAGTGACCATGTAATGTGTATCGTGACCTCCACACTGCTTCCTGGTGGAAGGGATCGGGCATGTTTGATTTCAACATGACCAATCCATTTGATCTCAAAGACATAAAAGTTGTCTGCAAGTACGTGATTCCTATTTTCTGACTTGTTTGAATCAGAGTGGGGCACATTTACTTACCCGTTCCTTGGAGTTCACAAATGTGCATTGTCAGATGATAATGCACTGTGCCGCGATTCACTAAGATCGTGCGCCCGATATCCTGCATGTGTCGCTTCGCCGCTCAGGTCCGCCGAAGTTCACTTTCTTCTTCCCGGTGTATGTAAGTTTTTGATCTTGCGACACAATTTGAAAGTTAAATCCCGCGCTCAGTAAAAATCCGTCGGATCGTCCGACGGCATTGCCCCCCATTTCTGTTGCATGGAGGCCAGCGCAGCTGCGCCACAATCTGATCGCGTGCAACACAATCCTAGCGCAAACCCCTTTTAGATACCTGTCAAAGCTGCACAAATCCTGAAAACAGCAAACAGTCCAAGGAAAGCTTGATCCATGACACTTAGTAAATAAGCCCCAATGTGCTTGTTAAGGAGAATCAGAAAGAATAGTTTTTGGAGTTCTGCAGCATCTGACAATGTTACATATACTATACATGCGCAGTCAGAGGTGTATGTGATGGCAGGAGATGGAAGTATACCTTGCTGATGTCTATGGTCAGCTTCAGCCCAATCTTGACTAGAGAGACTTGACCAATAATGATTATAAAAGATGTGATTCCGTAGAAGTCATAGATTATACGGTTGAAAAAAGAAACAAGTCCATCAAGTTCAACCAAGGAAGGGATTGGATGAGGAAGGGATTTAGGGGAAACAATTCTTTTTCGTAACATTTGATTTGGGTCAGAAATCTAAAGATGATTTTGCTTTGATTATTCTGGAAATTGGTAAATGACACCTTCTGAGCTCTCTAAAACACAGATTTTTTTTTATTTTGCACCTATTAAAGTTTTCAAAAAAACAACAATAAGGGTTTAAAATGTCATATAACTCATCAAAAGAGACAGTTCTATCTGTAGTGTAGTAGTCACTCCTTGCTCGCTTCTGGCTCCATTTTCATGAGGTGGGTAAGAGGGACATGTGTCCGCTTTTAGAACCATTTATAGTTTATGATTGGGGCAGCCGGGTATCTCACCCCCACCAATCACCTATTAGAGACCTCCCCCCTTTAAATATACAGATAGTCACATGTAAATTGTAAGAATAAAATCAGCAAAATAAATGTAAAAAATTATTAACAAACAAGAGTTTGAGTTAAAAAAAATTGGTAATTTTTAGTCCCTCTTCAAGTAGCTGACCTAGCGATGGGTCCGATGAGCGCCTGTGCTTTGCTTCAATGAATACGGCATAGTACACCCAGGCTTTATGGCACATACACTGGACCTACAGCGCATACGAGTAAAGCAAATGTCACTGATTACGGGGGTTCCAGGAGTTGCGTATCAAGGTAAGTATACACTCACCGGCCACTTTATTAGGTACACCATGCTAGTAACGGGTTGGACCCCCTTTTGCCTTCAGAACTGCCTCAATTCTTCGTGGCATAGATACAACAAGGTGCTGGAAGCTCCTCAGAGATTTTGGTCCATATTGACATGATGGCATCACACAGTTGCCGCAGATTTGTCGGCTGCACATCCATGATGCGAATCTCCCGTTCCACCACATCCCAAAGATGCTCTATTGGATTGAGATCTGCCACATATTGGCAATAAATATACAAGTTCATGTTATGAATGCAGGTATAAATTCATCTAAAATTATTCAAATCTGGCAGCAAAATTTACGCTAAAAGTGGCAGTTACAAGCACAAAACTTACAAAAAAGTAAGTGATGACATCATCCAAATCAAGTCCAATCATTGATGCAGCTAGTCGATACTATTCCAGTAATACCTCATATACAGCCGGTCCCCGGGTTGCTATTAAGTCAAATTTGTATGTAAGTTCCAACAGGTATATTTGTAACTATATCTCCAGGCAAATATTTTTTTTTTGTCCTCGTGACATTTGGATTTTGAAAATTTTGGATAGCCAGGGGAAACTCCTGATTGTTTATCCAGGGGCTAAAGGTCAGTAAATTACAAGCACCCAGAGACCATCACCAGAGGTCACAGTGGGCAAAGAGGTCCGTTTGTAACTAGAGGTTGTCTGTAAGTCAAATGTACTTAAGTCGGGAACTCCCTGTACTCCATGCTTTACAATAAATATTAATTGATAATTATTATAGATAGATAGAAAGATAGATAGATCATACCTTATACAAATAGTTTTTGTAGGTACTTAAAGAGTTAATCCCACTTCCTGCTTGAGTGACATAAATCCAACCCTTGTGTCATTCTGTGTATTGTGAACATCAAGTTTCTTCTAAGATGTCAGGAATCTGCAGTGATTGTTCCAAAAAGTAACACAAAAAGTTAACTTCAGGAAATGTAATAAAAATGGAAATACAACATGATTGTCCTGATCATACCTAGAAGGGATGATCTAGGTGTTATCAGGACAATCATACAATTTACTAAAGTAAACAGCTCCTAGCGCTACCTCAGATGTAGCATTGTTACACTGCTAGCAGGGGCGTAACTACCGCCATAGCAGCCGTAGCGGTTGCTACGGGGCACATGAGCCACAGGGGCCTGTGGCGGCTCAATCACAATGGCTGTACTGCAATTCCCAACCCAGTCCAGCCTCCGCCCGGGCCCTGCTATTCAGCGCAACGCTATTTACACAATCATCCCGCCCCTCTCTGTTCCTGCCCCCCTCCTGCCCCTCTGTTCCTGACCTGACTCTCTGTTCCCGCCCCCTCTAATTTTCTTACCCAGCTCCTCCAGGATGCACTGCTCGCCCCTTGTCATGTGATTGAAGCCACCTGACGTCACTCATGTGACCAGAGGCGCGCGACCAGAAGCAAAAGTTTGCTATGGGGTCCACTTATTCCTAGTTACGCCACTGACTGCTAGCGTTATCCGAACCCTCCGATAAAGCTACAAAACACTGCACTACATAGCCTCGGAGCGCCGAACCAAGTCTAAAGTGGTCCGGCGTGTTCATAAGGGGGCTCGGAGGCGGTGACTGCCGCATGAAGCCTGGAAGTCACCGCCGGCCTATGGTGTGGAAGGGCCTCATAAATCTATTGGACTGCTGTATGCTTGGCGTTGTTTAGTCTATGGCAATGTCGGAAGGTTCCGATAAAGCTATCAGTATAACACTACTACATCTGAGGTAGCGCTTGGAGCTGCTCACTTTAGCGCTTTAGCGCTTGGAGCTGCTCCTAGATCATTTTTTAGGGTGGCAGGTTCTCTTTAAAGGGTTTTACCATGTTCACAACATATCCAGACAACAAGTATATTATCAGATGAGTTTGACTAATAACAAGAGGTGGGGGAGGCAAATAAAAGAGCCAAAAACAGTACAGGTTTCTGCAGCAGCGAAACACATAAGACAAAGAAACAAAATAACAGTTGTCACATATATTGAGTATTCCTAATAGCATAAGTATGATGGCATCCAAAGTAGTTTAATCACTTAGTAACTCAAGCAAACTATTTAACCAGCAAAGGGGGATGGATCTGAGTGCTCCAGGTGAGAGACATACGGCTCTGAAGGTGTGTGAGTCTTCAGTGTCCGACAGATAAACACAGAATTCAGTGCCTTCTCAACCTGACAGTATGAACAGCAGAAGAGTGAGACACAGAGTAACCTTTAATGGCGTTTAAAGAAGCGCATAGAATCTAGAAAGAGTCATATGGGTGGTCCAAGGTCTTTGGAGTCAGGAAGTGTCACATTTCCCCTGTCTTGAGTAAAGTTCAAAGGGTCAGGCTAAAAGCTAAATATCCAGTAGCATGCATTCTAATGTCCTGAAGGACAGGTCATCAATACATTTAGCTCCAGTTAGTTTCCTGGTTGGCTAGAGAGGGTCTGGGCTGGTCTACCATACTGCTTCTTTCCCTTTTAAGGTTGAAGCTTCACGTGGCTTGACAAATATTCCTTGTCATAGCTATCCTTTGCTGCCATCTGCTGCCCAAAAGTAATGTTGACACCTGCAGTGTATCATACCTACTACTGAAGGGTTAACACCTAATATTTAAGTTATGTTGCAACATTTGTTATCTTTCCTGCAGAATGTGATTGGTTGGTGTCATGGAAATCCCCAGGTCTATAAATTCTCAGTCTGGATTTCTGGGTTGATGTTCTTTCATATTAGTCTGACTTGCTACAGAAGCAGCAGAGCCAACCTGACTCCTATTTCCAGCCTTCTGACCGCTGGATCAAGGCTAAGGTGCTTCTACAATGGAATTATTTTCCCCACAGCCAAACAATCCACCACCTTGCCTTGTGTGTCTGTTATCACCCTGTTACTTGCTGCTGTGGGAATATGTCTGCCATTAAAGAAACTGTGAGATTACCATTGTCACGTGTGAGCCCTGGCTGCCGTTATCATCATGGGCCTCTCCTTCACCACCTGCTCAGGGATCCTTTACCACATACAAACCAAGAGTAGTAGGCAATCCCTTATCTACATTGCTGCCTGCCCCTCTTCTCGCTTCTCCCTGTTGGTGTGGATGAGTCCTGCTCCTATGGACCAAGCCACCGCTACACTACACTTAGCCACTACGGTCCATGGGAATCCAGTTCGGTCAAGCCCGGTGGGGTAACGTTGCACATGCACTGGATACAAATTTCATTGATGGATCTGTATTGGAAACAAAATAACTCTGACCCCAAAACAAAAAGCAACTTTTTGCAATGTGATGAAGTGGGCTAAGTTTCTTGAGTTGCTTGGTCCTCCAGACCCGCCTTCAGCGGTGACATTCATGCATGTATTACTCTGGTCTGTAAACTGTAATTATCCCTCCCTATTATCATGGAACATGCAAGTAAAATGTCCTTCTTTTACACAAACATTGTGCTAAGGATACATTAAATGTTCAAGGGAAGATCTATTTTAGTAGTTGGAGACAAAGCCTTTAATTACCAGTGAGGATTCCTGGAATAAGTGTTAATCTATCCAGCGGCTGTCGTGTCTATTGTTCTCTATTGTCTGTTACTTGCGCAGACAGATGCTAATTGCAATCATATTTCTTACGCTGCAGATGTGACTGTGCGCTACAGATGGACTATGGGGTGTCAACATACGGGGCTAAAGGCATCATAAATCACAACACTCATCCCTGCATTGAAACAAATTGGCGCAGCACAACTCTATGACAGGCAGTGACATAGCAGTAGGGATCGCAGCGCAGCATGGTGAGGCTCATTAGCAAGAAACTCAATGGACCTCCTGGAAATGCTCAAAGACCTTCTTGTATCAATATCCATCCACGTTCTATGACTTCCTAACCAGTTACCCACAAAAGCTGGAGAGGGCGGTACAAGTAAGCCTGAGACCCGTGATGTGATCCATTGTACAGTACCACATGGATATCCCCATCGCAGACACCTATAACATAACCACATGTATGTCGCTGACCTCCGACCTGTTCGGCGTGGCAGCAGCTGGGGAAGAAATGGAGAGGTGTCAGCACATATGTACAACTGCCTACATACTAACTGTTCAGCTCCTCCTGCTCTATAACATGCTGCCTGCAGATAGGACACTATATACAATCTGCTCAGTTCCTCCTGCTCTATAACATGCTGCATGCAGATAGGACACTATGTACAATCTGCTCAGCTCCTCCTGCTCTATAATATGCGACTTGCAGATTGGATATTATGTACAATCTGCTCAGCTCCACCTGCCCTATAACATGCTGCTTACAGATTAATGTGCAATCTTTGAGCTAATGTAAAGTTTCCTACCTGGATAATTTGTGGTACAGCTGAGTGACAGCCCCTGTAGTCAGACAAGAACCACGTAACATAAAGCCACAATTTAGTCTGATTTGTGCTGAGGATTTTGTGTTATTCATGGTGACATTTTCCAATTTGCATTATCTTACAGAATTTGCCGTTCCTATCAGTATTTACTATGTGAAGGGGTTGGTAACGATAAAACTACATGAAAAACAATTGAAAATAAAAGTATTTTGTGACATTTGTTTTTTAAAGGTTATCATTGTGTAGCAGACCCCAGCAGGAAGGTCACATAGGAAGAAGGAGCCATATCTTTGAGTGTTGTGGGTCTCTTATCTAAGTCCTAATGGGGTAGGATTCATCTCCTGCGCTCTCACGCGCCGCACGCTCCGGTTTCATTCTGATGTCAGAACGCACTGTAATTAAATCATCTATTAGAGGTGTGAACTAGAGAGAATACCTGCTCATACATATTTCATTGGATTTATCAGCTTAATGTAGTGATACAAAAGCCGAGGAGACAACGGAAGGTCATAGTCCAGTGGGTCAGTGGGTTTATTATTGAAGGCAAGAACCATCCATTGTCCATCAATCAGTTTTACCTTCCTTAGGTTTCGGAGTCAGGATGGGAGAAGATTGTGAATCTCCCTTTGTTTTCCTTGCCCCCTTCTTGTGCTTTTCCTCTAGCCCAATTATCCTCATCCATACTCTAATAATGGGGGGCTTCATCTGGATCTCTTCATCCAACTCATCATTCCTTGAGGCCTCAGCAACAAGATTGGGCTCAAGGACAAGGGAGGCAGTGACCCGCGACTCCCCCAACTCCCCTTCCCATTGGCGCCTCTCTTGTGGAGTACACCTGACTGTTTAAGGAAGGTACCCCTAGGTGCAAAAGGGTTAATAGTTTGGGTACTATTGCACTTGAATAGGATTGGTGATCTGTGCCTTTAAGATGTGTTCTCACCCCTCCCCTGTTCTCACCCCTTACCTCATGACGTCCTCCCCTCCTACAGGACGTGGGGGTTTATATTGCGGATCACTTAATGTTATCTCCCTTTGAGGAGACACCCAAGCTGTCCCTCCCTCCCTCCTTATGTTGTTGAGATATTATAGTTTTTCTTTTTGTAGTTCATTTCAAGTCACAGCAGGTGCAATGGTGGAAGATTTGAGATGGTGGTTGCTCGGTTGGCCGACTTGCCAGCTGGGACTCCAGCTGGGCATACAGCTCAAAAATGTGTAATCCAGTGTGCTGACCCTGCGGTTTGCTTGGGAGTCCTTACAGGGAGGGGGGTAAAGATGTAGCTTAGTACTTCTTGTTGTTTTTGTCGGATCTTCTTAGCCTTTTTCCACCTGCGGCCCCCAGTTGCTTCCTCTGGGAGTTCATGACCAAAACAAAAGTTGTCCAGCTGCTCTACACCGAGGACTCGAGCAGCCAGATCTGCGCCAGTAGCACCCCCTCCCTGGCTGCCGGTGTTACCGCTGACTGTCCTGCAGGGGGCCCACTGCACACTGCCTGCTGATCTTCCTGCAGGCCGCAAGGTGTCTCCTGCAGCTAGTCATCATCATCATCCTCCTCCAGCTGTTTCTGAGGCTGTAACCCTATCAGCCTTTGCTTTCTGTTATCAGCCATGTCTGCAAATACTGTATATCATCATTTCAGAGTTTTTCTTTAAATGGTTCACTGTTCTTATAAAAAGTTGTATGCTGTATCATACTCCAGAGCTGCACTCACTATTCTGCTGCTAGTGCAGTCACTGTGTACATACATGACATTACTTATCCTACACTGATCCTGAGTTACATCCTATATAAGTGAACCCCTTTAGAGGCCAAGTGCCCAAACTAAACCAACCTGCTCTGTCACAACTTTGGATTGTATTGGTGTCCCAAAGACACCACTACAGTAGAAAAATTATGCATGTTTAGTAAACCTCTGGGGAAATCTATGGGACTATGAGATTTGAGTTCTGAAACCTGTAGGAATAAAATTTAGTTTTTGGCTATAATGTAGGATAGGACACACTAGATGGATACACAGATATGATGGATGGATAGAAAGACAGATGTATGGATAGATGGATGGATAGATAGATAGATATGGGATAGATAGATAGATAGATAGATAGATACATAGATAGATGGATGGATGGATAGATAGATAGATATGGGATAGATAGATAGATAGATAGATAGATAGATAGATAGATACATAGATAGATAGATAGATGGATGGATAGATAGATGATAGATCTCTATGTATTTATGCATTCTTATATTCTTATTCAGTTTGGATGTTCCTAAAAATAACGCTCCTCCGTCTCCCGGCTTCTCCCCGCTGTGCCGGTCAGGTACCTGGGAAACCCTTGAGCAGAGATAATGATTTCTGTCTGAGCATCACTCACACCAGGAGGAGAGTAGACGCCATTTATCACTGGAGCTTATAAAGTGCCAGAGGCTCCACATAACATCATTACAGCAATGCGCTCAGATGGTGGAGCTGTGAGTAGCTGCTGGAGCCCAGGCCTGAGTTACTGTAAGACACAATGTAACTCTCCAGCTGTTACATCGCTACTACTCCATCTACTATTACTTCCATAACTTGACTGCCTGGGAAATATGCAAATACGTTTTCCAAGGTGGGAAATGGAAAACAACACCTTCTTTTGCTACCTTGAAAGGCAGCTCCCTCAACACCAAGCATGACCTACAAGAAGCCTAATAACATGATGTGGGATTAAGCCAATCTATTCCAGAAGGAACAGATTCCCAACTGTAGACAGCACATTGGGGCACATTTACTTATCCGTCCACTGGAGTTCACCGAATGTGCATTGTCCGACGATAATGCACTATGCTGTGAGTCACTAAGACCGTGCGACCGATATCCTGCATGTGTCACTTCCCCGCTCAGGTCCGACAGAGTTCACCATCTTTTAAGTGGTGCATGTAAGTGCATTGTCTTGCGATACAATAATAAGTCCAGAAAAAAACTGGTGCACTCAGTTCTTGTACTTTGGGTGCCCGCAGAGTGCACCATGTAGACAGTGCTCCGGTCTTCATGAATCTGGTGCATTCTGCACAAGTACGTACTATTAGCAAATGTTGACCAATGAGTCTGAAGCAAAGCAATACAGGTCCTCCAAGGCAAGAGACTCTCAACAACTGTGTGTTATGCATATTTTTAATTTGCTTTTGTTTTCCCTCAGGATTTCATCGTTACTGTGGTCTTCTCGTTCATGTGGCTGGTAAGCTCCTCCGCCTGGGCTAAAGGTCTATCCGATGTGAAGGTGGCGACAGATCCTGATGAAGTTCTCTTGCTGATATCGGCCTGTAAGCAACCATCCAACAAGTGTATGGCCCTGCGTAGCCCTGTCATGTCAAGTCTGAACACATCAGTGGTAAGTTGGATCCCGGGAGAACCAGGGAAGATGCTGAGATGTTGGGACTTGTAAATAGAGATTCTAGGGGGCACATTTACAAGTTTTTTTGCAATTTTTTCCGATTTGTCCTGAATTGCCCCGGGTTTTTGGTGCATGCGATTGGATTGTGGCGCATCGGCGCCGGCTTGCATGCGACACAAATCAGGGGGCGTTGACGTCGGACAACCTGACTGATTCGGACAATCTGCGGAATTTAAAAACCAAATTGTGCTGCAAGATCAGCACTCACATGCACCGGGAAGAAGAAGGTGAACTCCGGCGGACCTGAGCGGGGGAAGCGACACATGTAGGAAATTGGACGCACAATCTTAGTGAATCACGGCAGCTCCGAATCCTCGTCGGACATTCCGGATCGGCGGCGTCAACGGGACGGGTAAGTAAATGTGCCCCTATATCTTTAGAGGTCAAATTAGATATCAGTATAATCTGGTGTTGGGGCAGAGTGTTGAGATTCTGAAGGAATCGGAAGGTGGAGAAAATAGAGAAGACAACACTTTTAAAGCAACTGCAAGAGCCAAAAAATGTGGCCATGTGAGCTGCTGAATGTTACTGAAGGGTTTCAGAAAATGTTGCAGCCCAAAGTGAAAGTGGTGGCAGATCCAGTGTCGGTGGTCATCGGGCTAATTTCATCTCCACTGTAAATTAGGACCATGGCCCATGCATTAGAAAACCACATTTCGTTGTAATTCTACATGGTCCTCTCCAAGATCTTCTACCATAAACACCTCAATAACTACATATTGTATCAACATCCACAACAATAGTACATTTTCTACACCATTTCTTCTCGCAAATGGCAAGTTGTCCTCACAAGTGTCGAGAGGAGATTGTCTGAGGCACAATAAATCACACAGTGTCAAGGTTACCTAATTACAATCCTCCCAGTACACATACAGTCTGGAAATTTAATCTACAAAGCATTTAAGATTACATTTTCTTGTGACACTCAATAATTTGAATATAAATGCCACGCGTGTGACAGATGTAGCGGGGAGATGAATAATATATGAGAAAGTCACTTACATCTTCATTTGTCACCAAATTCAATTTTAACTTGAAAGGTGACACCGCGCACCATCTCAGTAGGACGCCACAAAGCCGATAAGTGCTGGATTTTATTGGGGGTAATATCTCACAGAGATTAAAGGGTCTAGGGCAGTGGGATTAACAGTGGCAGCACCAAGTAATGGTCCTATAAACATCTGCAGGTTCATTCATTAAAGTTCATTGAAATAGGACTGAACGTTAGACATCACACTTCTATTTGGTAGCCCTTTTGCAAGCCCAAACCAATTTGATTTTGGCACACTCCTAGGGATATTGTTGATTTGGTTTCTTCCCCTTAACCTCTACTGGAATGAGGTCTTCACTGCTTGCAGATCACAAGGTTACTACCTCTTTGTCCTAGTTTAGATGTTGCACTCCCTAAAGCTAAAAGTATTCATGAGAAGCACCAGAGTTCAGACAAATGAGTAGTCAAGAAGAGGTGGAGGTTAGGACACATATATTACTTGCAGAAAGAGTGATTGGGCTTAGGGTTGGGGCAGGCAGAACAGATTCATAATCAGAGATGAGGCAGAAAAACACAGAAGATTAGATGGATGGGCGACAATAAAAAGTGAGGAGACTTCTAATGGAGCCTTCTATAACCAAAGACAGAAGGAGAGAAGTTGATGATGTGTCGTAACCCTTAAAAATTAATGAGTGAGGCATGGATGCCCAGATGGCCAAGAAAACAGGAGGAGGCATGTGTCCTCTTAAAGGAGGAAAAGGAAGTTAGCAATCCATTGGCCGTGACCATCGGAAGGAGTGGAAAAAAGGGCCACCGAGGTTCTTGTGCAATCCGCTATCTACCTGTAACTTCAGGGGGTGCAGAGGGTGTGATCGCAATTGGGCCCAAGAGGCTTTGGGGGCCCATAAGGTGTCACTTTTCCATATGATCAGACTAGTACTATAAACCATACATTATAGTCGGGGCCCTGGCATAAACTTTGCACCGGGGTCCATCAGCTTCAAGTTACACCACTGCCTACCAGACTCCATTCCTTTATTACATGATGGGTTTCTCATACTTAACAGATTCCTAGAATTAGTTACATTTCCAAAGTCAAGTCCATTTGTCTATGAGTTCAACCAAAACTATTGAGGAAGAATATTGAGAGTAACATTATCTCGGAGTTCAGAGGAACCAGAAAGCCATTATTAGAATACTTTGTATCACACAATGGGGGTCATTTACTAAGGGACCGATTCTCGTTTTCCCGACATGTTACCCGAATATTTCCAATTTGCGCCGATTTTCCCTGCATTGCCCCGGGATTTTGGCGCACGCGATCGGATTTTGGAGCTGGCATGCACACGACGGAAAAACTTCAGTGCATTCCGACGGGCCTCGGCGGACTTCAGTGCAGCAGCGCCACCTGGTGGACGTCGGAGGAACTGCCTTAGTGAATCGCCAGATAGCCAATGGACCGGGTAAGTAAATCTGCCCCAATGTCCTGTATGTGGAAGACGAAGAAGTTTTGTGTTATTCAAAAATAGATAGAAGAGCCAGAGCTGCTTGAATAAGAAGATGTTGATGTGAATGTAACCATTGACAATCAGTGATCGGTTAAGCTCAAGGTTAATAAAAAAAAAACAAATTAAGACTAAGCCCAAACTGCCTACAGATTTTGCAATAGTTGTATTATTATTGTGTTGTGCCAATCCAAATATATCCTTCTGAACATCTAATTTTCTCATTCCAAAACCTGCAACGATAAATTCAATTTACACCTTTTTTTTCCAATTTTGCTCCTAGGTCTTTGGTTTTCTAAACTTCATTCTGTGGGCAGGAAACATCTGGTTTGTCTTCAAGGAGACAGGCTGGCATGCTTCAGGACAACGCTATCCTCAAGAGCCAATGGAAAAACAGTCTGGTAGCCAATCATTAAACCAGGGTGGATACAACCAAGATTCCTATGGACCAACTCCGCCATTTAACCAACAACAAGGAGGATTTGGACAACAACCCAACTTCGGACAACCAGGTGGACTTGGCCAGCAAAACTATAACCAGGCTCGATACAATCAAACAGGGCCGACATCTTTTGCCAATCAGATTTAATGGAAATAGCGAAATACATGTTCCACCCTAATGACCATAGACAGCTTGAGAAGATTTGCTTTCCGTAGGGACGATGCTGTGTGCACCTTAAGAGACTGTTAAACAGTTTCTTCTAGAGTCGAAACAAGTGCAAGATGGTGGATCGTGCTATTCCGATACATTTAGGAACTGGTGAAGATCTCTAGTGTATAAAATTCCTGTGTTTGTGTGTATATCTGTAAGCACATTTTGTAAGCCTAGATGTTTTACTAAGTGGCAAAACTAACAAATTTCACTGTGCTAATAACGGTATTGTTCAACCCAAACCCTGCATGCTACATCTTTCTTGGCAGATGTGCGTTTGCTGTTGATTTTCTGTTTTCTGCATAGTTTTGGGCATGATCCTATGGTTTGGACACGTATTCTTGCAATATAACTTAGAGTGACTTGAGGTATATATATGCTGTATACTGTATATACTGTATACTGTAGCCATATGTTATGGTAACACTGTGCAAAAGTTAAAACCTTTGTTGTCATATTTGGGTTCTATCATCACGTGAAGCCTTCAACGTGTTCTACGTGAAGAGGACTCCATATATTCATGGTCAACTAGGTTTCTACACGGGAGACTTATGACAATGATTTAAGCGTTAACGTACAATATTTTTTATATTCTTCATATGATATTTTAGAGGAAACAAAGTGACGTCTTGTACTGTTACCCGTGTATCAGCTGCTTCGTCACACAGTGTAGAGTAGTTGTGCCCTTAGTGAGTGTGAGATGAGGACCAAGTTACTGTGCTAAATGTTTACAATCTAAGATATAGTTCACTCTACAGGGAACATACATATAGGTAATACATCCCAATTACATAGTAAGAATTAGAGGAAGGGATAGGCACAGGAATAAGCTCAATGTGGTTGATTGTTCCTAATTGCTTTAGACATGGCATCGAGAGTCTTGGCTTAAAATTGTGAGTAGATCTGGGGAGGGGGGACTGGGAGAACATGATACACTAATGCTTGATATGGTGCCAAAAAAACCTTATATCTTGGTTAAAGCAGCCCCTTGGTAAAAGCTGACTAAAATGGCTATATCCTCCATGTAACTGGCCAATGGCAATATCTCCATCTAGATGACCAATGGTTATATCCTCCATTTGTTAAACAATGGTGATATCCTCCAAGTAGACGACCAATGGGGAAATCCTCCATTTGTTGAACAATGGTGATATCATCCATGTAGATGACCAATGGGGACATCCTCCGTTGAGATGACCAGTGTTGATATCCTACTTGAAGATGAACAATGGTGATATCCGCTATGTAGATGACCAATGTTGATATCCTCCACGTAGAGTAGAGATGAGCAATTGGGATATCCTCTGTTTAGATGACTAATGTTGATATCCTACTTGAAGATGAACAATGGTGATATCCGCTATGTAGATGACATAGAGTCTAGATGACCAATTGGGACATGCTCTTTTTAGATGACTAGTGTTGATATCATCCTTGAAGATGACTAATGGTGAGATCCTCTGAGTAGATAACCAATGGAAACATTCTTCATGTAGATGACCAGTGTTGATATCCTCCATGCAGATGACCAATGTATATCCTCCATGTGGACTCTAGATGACCAATGGGGACATCCTCTGTTTAGATGACTAATGTTGATGTCCTACTTGAAGATGAACAATGGTGATATCCGCTATGTAGATGACCAGTGTTGATATCCTCCACATGGAGTCTAGATGACCAATGGGGACAAGCTCTGTTTAGATGACTAATCTCGATATACTCCTGGAAGATGACCAATGGTGATATCCTCCATGTAGATTACCAATGGAAAAAGTCCTCATATAGATGACCAATGTTGATACTCTTCTTAAAAATGACCAATGGTAATAACCTATCCATAGACATGACTCAGTGGAGATGACTAATGTTGACATTCTCTTTGAAGACGAACAATGATGATGTCCTCCAAGTAGATAACCAATAGTATTATACTGACCAACGGTGATTTTCTCTGTATTTAAGATACAAGGGGATAACTTTTATGTAGATTAATGGAGATATCTTCCATGTTAGATGACCAATCATTATATCCCCTGTGTAGATGACTCATTTTTATATCTTCCATATAGATGATAAATGGTATTATGCTCCGTGTAGATGACCAATGACGATATCCTGCATGTAGATGACTAGTGCTAGTCAAAGTTAGTCGTTCAATGGGTTATATGGGCACCTTTGGTCAAACTTGATGGACTAAAGTTTTCAGGCTGACTAGGACTATCTCACTTGTGTGTGGGACAACTTTTCCTACTTACTGACACATGCTAAACCTAGTGTGCATGTACAGGAGGAAGTCAGGGGACTAACCATTGGTACTGTAGATACATGGTCATCTTAGCTATACAGAATTGCACTGAATGCATGTGAATGATTCCCTGAAATGCATTGGATATGCTTCCATACCATTTTAGTCTGCAGTATTTTTCGGACTATGAGGCGCACCGGACTATAAGGCGCACCATCAATAAATGCCTGCTAAAATGTCTAGGTTCATATATAAGGCGCACTGGAGTATAAGACGCACCTGATTATAAGGGTGAATGACCAGCAGGTGGCAGACCTGTGCATAGTTCAAGGCAGCTGTTGTCTGTAAATGAGGTTCATATATAATGTGCACCAGATTATAAGGCGCACCTGATTATAAGGATGAATGACCAGCAGGTAGCAGACCTGTGCACAGTTCAAGGCTGCTGTTGTCTGTAAGTAAGGTTCATATATAAGGCACACTGGAGTATAAGGCGCACCTTTGATTTCTGAGAAAATCAAAGGATTTTTAGTGCGCCTTACAGTCCGAAAAATACAGTATATCAGATCTATCTCCACTTAGCAATTCCGAGCAATTCAGCCATTGGAAAAAATTCCATTAACAAATGTAATATTACTACAGTAGTTAGGGTCATGTCCATCGTGCACACTACCCGACTGTCAGAGCCCCCTCCGGTCTTTCAATATAAGAGTCGATCACTGAATAAATCTCATGTGTATTTTTTTACTGTGTGATACAACTCATTGCTCTGGATGATTCTGTACATTAATCTATGATCTACTTTGTATAAAAATCAAGATCAGATTGGATTTCTACAGACATTAATGCATCCTGCTTTTTACTATTGCCCACCGATGGTGAAGCGCCAGTTGTAGATGGTCTGTGCGTTGGGTTTATCTTATTTTCTAATCTACATATCTATATCTATATTCATGAACTTTAGGCGATAAGAACATATTGAAAGAACTCGTTTTTAAAACTTTTCCGAGAGTATTCTGGTCCCTGTAATCCACTACCTAGTGCATTGATTTGTCGTACCTTTTGGCTGTACTCTTGGCGGACTACAAGCACAAATGATGTAGTTATTACTATACACTATGTAAACAATGTATGGATCTAAATGGACAATCTCTATTGTAGTTGCATTTTGGCTCAAATAAAGTTGTTGCAGAAATGCAAGTGACGATTTCTCAAGTTTATTCATTGGTCATTATGATTTGATTGGGATATTGTTGAGTCTAGAGACTCTATATCAGCGGTGGCTAATCTATGGCACGGGTGCCAGAGGTGGCACTCGGAGACCTTTCTGTGGGCACTCAGGCCATCACCAGAGATGACTCCAGGTATCTTCCTGCAGTCCCAGACAGCCTAGGACTTGCTGTGGACAGAGCTATTTTAAAGTGACAGCTCTACCTAGGACTACTGGAGGAGTGGGAATGTGTGGACAGATCTGGATTATCATTGTAGCTCCTGCTCCGGCCCTGACAATTCTTCCTGTTTATGGGACCCTAAGGGAAGCTACAATGATCCTCCAAATTTCTTCTATTTTCTGCTTTATTGGTGTCCTCAGGGGCTGATATCAATGAAAGAAGTGACCGAGAAGGGAGTATAAATCAATAATTAAATTTCTGTGTTGGCACTTTGCAACAAATAAGTGGGTCTTGGTTGTAGTTTGGGCACTCGGTCTCTAAAAGGTTCGCCATCACTGCTCTATATCATAGGGTGGACTCATGTGGTAAGTGCTCCGGGATGCCATGATCTTGGTGTCCTTCCCTTCTGCACACTGAAAGTGTACTGGGATTACTAGTTAAGCAGTTCCCAGAGACCACAGGCTAGGAAAATGCCAAAACACCCCCTATGATCAAACACCAATCAGAGATAGTCTAAGGTGATCCATTGATTTTCAAGATTTCAACAAATCAGGGTTTATCCTGATAAAAATGGGTTCATCCTTATCAGCAGGAAGAAGACAGATCCATAAAACAGGGCAAGGGTGTGAGAATCAAGTGAATTCAAGAAGCTACAAACAAGAACCAGAACCGGTAAGAAGCACCAGATCCAATTTAAAGGAATTTTCCAGCAATCTACAGGTCTAAGGCTCCCGTTTCTCACGTTGCTCTGGTACTTCTTGCTTTCAGGCTTGCGTCCTACCGAAAGTTCTGAGGGGTCCTCGAGACTCACTTCAGCCAATGAGTAGTCCAAGGAGGGCACACATTGGCTGAAGTGGGTGACCCGGCCCCCTAGAACTTCCAGTCATACGCAGGCTCAAAAAACAGAGTACCGGAACAACAAATGGGTTAGTATGCATTCTTATTTCCAACCTCAGCCCCCTAGGAATAACACTTTCAATACCCCACCCATGGCCAGGACAAGAAACAGAATAGGAGAAGAAAAGGCAAAAAGTTAGACATGAAAACCTTAAAGCAAGTGCTCCTGACAGCACGTCTCATAGGTCCCAAACCTGTGTCCGGATAACGTTTCTAGAAATTGCTGTTAACCATTCAACAAGGTTTTCTGAAAATTCCAAAGTTTGCTGTTGAATTCCATCTTGGTCTCCCAAGACTGACTGTCATTCACAGAGGGATAATATTACATGTGTCCATATAAGTCTACCGAGAGGAGAGGAGGAAGAAGGAGGAATGAGTGAAATGTAAAGACACTAGCAAATAAAAATCTATAACTAATAGCAGTGGTAACAGCCATAGCAGCTGCTATGGGGCCCACAGTGTCAGGGCACCCCGTCATCTGACCTGACACACTAAAGAATGGACGATGTGCACCATTAAATTTAATGTATGTCTGTATATGGCACTGAATGTGTACGTATATGTGATGTGTATATACTGTATGTGTGTATATATGCTGTAGTCTGTATATGGCACTGTATATGTGATGTGAATATACTGTATGTGTGTATTTATGCTGTACGTCTGTACATGGCACTGTATGTATATGTGATGTGTATATACTGTATGTGTTTATATATGCTGTATGTCGAACAACAAATGGGTTAGTATGCATTCTTATTTCCAACCTCAGCCCCTTTCTGAAAATTCCAAAGTTTGCTGTTGAATTCCATCTTGGTCTCCCAAGACTGACTGTCATTCACAGAGGGATAATATTACATGTGTCCATATAAGTCTACCGAGAGGAGAGGAGGAAGAAGGAGGAATGAGTGAAATGTAAAGACACTAGCAAATAAAAATCTAGAACTAATAGCAGTGGTAACAGCCATAGCAGCTGCTATGGGGCCCGCAGTGTCAGGGGGCCCCGTCATCCGACCTGATACACTAAAGAGTGGAGGATGTGCACCATTAAATTTAATGTATGTCTGTATATGGCACTGAATGTGTACGTATATGTGATGAGTATATACTGTATGTGTGTATATATGCTGTAGTTTGTATATGGCACTGTATATGTGTGTATATGTGATGTGAATATACTGTATGTGTGTATTTATGCTGTACGTCTGTACATGGCACTGTATGTATATGTGATGTGTATATACTGTATGTGTTTATATATGCTGTACATCTGTATATGGCACTGTATATGTGATGTGTATTTACTGTATGTGTGTATTTATGCTGTACGTCTGTATATGGCACTGTATGTGTATGTACACTCACCGGCCACTTTATTAGGTACACCATGCTAGTAACGGGTTGGACCCCTTTTGCCTTCAGAACTGCCTCAATTCTTCGTGGCATAGATTCAACAAGGTGCTGGAAGCTCCTCAGAGATTTTGGTCCATATTGACATGATGGCATCACACAGTTGCCGCAGATTTGTCTGAGGCCAAGTTGCCAAACTAAACAACGCTCTGTCACAAATTTGGATTGATTGGGTCCCAAAAGACACCACTAAGTAGAAAAATTATGCATGTTTAGTAACCTCGGGGAAAACTATGGGACTATGAGATTGAGTTCTGAAACCTGTAGGAATACAATTTAGTTTTTGGATATTAAGGTAGGATAGGAACACTCGAGGGAGATACACAGTAGGATGGATGGATAGAAGACAGAGTATTGGACTAGAGGATGGATAGAAGGTAGATCTCTATGTAGTTATGATTCTTATATTCTTATTCAGTTTGGATGTTCATAAAAATAACGCTTCATCGTCTCCAGGCTTCCCCCGGTGCCGGTCAGGTACTGGGAAAACACGTGAGCAGAGAAATGATTTCTGTCTGAGGAATTACTCACACCGGACGAATGGGAGAAGCCATTTATCACTGGAGCTTATAAAGTGCCAGATGGCTACCACATAAAATCATTACAGCAATGCGCTCAGATGGTGGGAGTGTGAGGTAAGCTGCTGGAGCCAGCCTGAGTACTGTAAGTACAATGTAAACTCTCAGTGTTACATCGCTACTACTCCAATCTACTAGTACTCCATAACTTGAGCTGGGAAATATTCAAATACGTTTCAAGGTGGGAAGGAAAAACAAACACCTCTTGCCTTGAAGGCAGCTCCCTCAAACACCAAGCATGACCTACCAAAGACGCCTAATAACATGATGTGGATTAATTCCCAGACCCAACCTGTAGACAGCACATTGGGGCCATTCACTTACCAGTCCACTGGAGTTCACCGAAGGGCATTGTTCCGACGATCATGCACGTGCCGTGAGTCACTAAGATCGTGCGCCGATATCCTGCATGGTCGATTCCCCGCTCAGGTCCGACAGGTTCACCATCTGCAAGTTGGTTGCATTAAGGCATTGTCGTGCGTCCTACAATAATAAGTCCAGACAAAAACTGGTGCCAACTCAGTTCTTGTACTTTGGGACGCCCGGCAGAGTGCACCACATTCAATAGAGACAGTGTTCGGTCTTAATGAATTGGTGATTCTGCACAAGTACGTACTATTAGCAACATGTTGACCAAAGTGAGCTGAAGCAGAGCAATACAGGTCCTCCAAGGCAAGAGACTCTCAACTCACAATGTGTAATTCACATTACATTACAATGGATTCTTCAATTTGATAGTTGCTACATACAGTATTGTAATCTGGGTATAATGTTATTTGTCATTTTATGAGGTTAATCAGGGTATTTGTGTGTCCACAGCAAAATGCAATGAGGCAGCATCCAGTAAGTTATAAAGGTGATCTTTATTAACCCATCGCAATTATAAGGTGCACCGTTTTCAGCTCCTCCATAGGGCCTGCTTGATAATGCCTATGGATGAGCTGAAACTTGAAAAGTTTGCACCCTTATATTGCCCATGGGTGAATAAAGATCAATTTATCTACTGGAGTGCTGCCTCATTGCATTTCTTTGGATATTGACCTTACAAAACCGGTGATCGGGTTTGTTGGGGGTGGCACCCACCATTGGACTTGATCATTATAATCGACTGTGCTGATCACACAATGGGACTGTTAGGTATTTGTGGTTATGTATTATTTTTAATTTGCTTTTGTTTTCTCACGTTCCCCCAGGATTTCATCGTTACTGTGGTCTTCTCGTTCATGTGTGAGTAAGGCCCTCGCCTGGCTAAAGGTATATCCGATGTGAAGGTGGCGGACAGATCCTGATGAAGTTCTCTTGCTGATATCGGCTGTAAGCAACCATCCAAAAAGTGTATTGGCCCTGCAGCCATGTCAGGTCAAGTCTGAACACATCAGTGGTAAGGTGGATCCTGGGAGAACCAGGGAAGATGCTGAGATGTTGGGTCTTGTAAATAGAGATTCTAGGGGGCCACATTTACAAGTTTTTTTGTGATTTTTCCGATTTGCCCGAATTGCCCGGGTTTGGTGCACGCGATTGGATGTGGGCAGCGGCGCGGCTTGAATGTGACACCAATCAGGGGGCGTGGCCGTCGGACAACCGACTGATTCGGACAATCTGGTAATTTAAAGACCAAATGTGCTGGAAAGCTCAGCACTCACAAGAACAGGGAAAGAAGAAGGTGAAACTCCGGGGACCTGAGCGGGGGAAAGAACACATGTGGAAATGGACGAACAATCTTAGTGGAATCACGGAAGCTCCGAATCTCGTCGGACATTACGATCGGCGGGTAACGGGAAGGTAAGTAAATGTGCCCCTATATCTTTAGAAGTCAAGAGATGTCATTATAATTTGGTGTTGGGGTTGAGTGTTGAGATTCTGAAGGAATCGGGAGTAGAGAAAAATAGAGAAGACAACAACTTTTAAAGCAACTGTAAAAGCCCAAAAAATGTGGCCTGTGAGGCTGCTGAATGTTACTGAAGGGTTTCAGGAAAATGTGGCAGCCCCAAGTGAAAGTGGTGCAGATCCAGTGTCGGTGTTCATCGGGCTATCTTTCAATCTCCACTGTAAATTAGGACCAGGGCCCATGCATACGACACACATTTCGTTGTAATTCTCCATGGTCCTCTCCAAGAATCTTCCTACCATAAAAACTCAATTAACTACATATTGTATCAACAGCCACAACAATAGTAAATTTTCTACAACCATTTCTTCTCGCAAATGGAAGTGTCACTCAAAGTGTCGAGAGGAGATGTCTGCGGCCACAATAAATCACACAGTGTCAAGGTTACTAAGTACAATCCATCCCAGTAACATACAGTCGAAATTTACTCTGACAAAGCATTTAAGATTACATTTTCTTGTGACACTCAATAATTTGAATATAAATGCCACGCGGTGACAGATTAGCGGGGGATGAATAATATATGAGAAACGTCACTTACTCTCATTTGTCACCAAATTCAAATTTTAAACTGAAAGGGGGACACGGCACCACTCCGTAGGACGCCACAAGCCGATAAGTGCGGATTTTATGGGGGTAATATCTCACAGAGATTAAAGGGTCTAGGGCAGTGGATTAACAGTGGAAGACACCAAGTAATGGTCCTATAAACATCTGCAGGTTCATTCATTAAAGTTCATTGAAAAGGACTGACCGTAGGACATCACACTTATATTTGGTAGCCCTTTTGCAAGCCAAAACACAATTGATTTGGGCACACTCCTGGGATATGTTGATTTGGGTTCTTCCCCGAACATCTACTGAATGAGGTCTTTCACTGCTGAGATAAAAGTTATACCCTTTGTCCTAGTTTAGAGGTTGCACTCCTAAAGCCTAAAAGTATTCATGAGAAAGCACCAGAGTTCAGACAAATGAGGTAGTCAAGAAGAGGGGAGGTTAGGACCCATATATTACTGCAGAAAGAGTGATTGGGCTAGGGTGGGGAAGGCAGAACAGATTCATAATCACGAGAGAGGCCAGAAAAACACAGAAGATTAGAGGGATGGGCACAATAAAAAGTGAGGGAGACTTCCTTAAATGGAGCCTCTATAACCACAGACAGAAGGAGAGAAGTGAGATTGTCTAACCCTTAAAATAATGAGTGAGGCGGATGCCCAGATGGCTAAGAAACAGGAAGAGGATGTGTCATCGTAAGGAGGAAAAGGAAGTTAGCAAATCCATTGTCCTGTGACCATCGGAAGGAGTGGAAAAAAAAAAAAGGGCCACGAGGTTCTTGTGCATCCGCTATCTACCTGAAAACTTCAGGGGGGTGCAGAGGGTGTCAGCGCAATTGGGCCCAAAGCTTTGGGGGCCCATAAGGGTGGAACTTTTCCATATGACAGACAGTACTATAAAACCATACACATTATAAGTCGGGCCCTGGCCTAACTTTGCAAGGGGGCCATTCGCTCAAGTTACGCCACTGCCTACAGACTCCATTCTTATTTACATGATGTGGACTTCTCATACTTACAGATTCTAGAATAGTTACATTCTAAGTCAAAGGCCATTTGTCTATGAGTCAACCAAAACTATTGAGGAAGAATATTGAGGTAAACATATCTCGGAGTTCAGAGTAACAGAAAGCCCTTACTAGAAATTTGTATCACACAATGGGGGTCATTTATAAGCGGACCGATTATCGTTTTCTCCGACTGTGTTATAATTCTACGCAATATGTTCAATTTGCGACGAATTTTTCCCTGCATTGCCCGGGATTTTGGCGCACGCGATCGGATTTTGGAGCCTGGCATGCACACGACGCGAAAAACTTAAGTGCATTCCGACGGGCCTCGGCGACGTCAGTGCAGCAGAGCCAATTGGTGGACGTCGGAGGAACTGCCTAGTGAATCGCCAGATAGCGAATGGGACCGGGTGGTAAGTAAATCTGCCCCAAAGTCCTGTATGTGGAAGCGAGAAAGTTTTGTGTTATTCAAAAAATAGATAGAAGAGCCAAAGGGCTGAATAAGAAGATGTTGAGCTGATGAAAACATTGACATCAGTGATAGGTAACTCAAGGTTAATAAAAAAAAAACAAATTAGAATAAGAAAAACTGCCTAAGATTTTGCAATAGTTGTATTATTATTGTGTGTGCCAATCCAAATATATCTGATGAACATCATTTTCTCATTCCAAAAAACATGCAATGATGAATTCAATGTACACCTTTTTTCCAATTTTGCCCTAGGTCTGGTTCTAAACTTCATTCTGTGGGCAGGAAACATCTGGTTTGTCTGCAAGGAGAAAGGCTGGCATGCTTCAGGAAACGCTATCCTCAAGAGCCAATGGAAAAAACAGTCTGGTTAGCAATCATTAAACCAGGGTGGATTACAACCAAGATCTATGGACCAACTCCACCATCTTACCAACAACAAGGGAGGGATTTGGACAAAACCCAACTTAGGACAACCAGAGGGACTTGGCCAGCAACAACTATAAACAGGCTCGATACAATCAAAACAGGGAGACTCTTTTGCCAATCAAGATTTAAATGGAAAATAGAGATAATACATGTTCCACCCTAATGACCATAGGACAGGATTGCAAAGATTGCTTTCCGTAGGGACGATGCTGTGTGCACCTTAAAGAGACTGTTAAAACAGTTTTTATAGAGTCGAAAAAAAAGTGCAAGATGGTGGATCGTGCTTATCCGATACATTAGGAACTGGTGAAGGGCTCTAGTGTTAAAATCTGTGTTTGTGTGTATATCTGTAAGCACATTTGAAGCCTAGAATGTTTTTATAAGTGGCAAAACTAACAAATTTCACTGTGCTAATAACGGTTATTGTTCAACCAAAACCTGCATGCTACATCTCTCTGGCAGATGGCTGTTGCTGTTGATTTCGTTTTGCTGCATAGTTTTGGGAATGACATGGGTTTGGAAGACCGTATCTTGCAATATAATTAGAGTACTTGAGTATATATATGCTGTACTGTCTATACTGTAACTGTGCCATAGGTTTATGGTAACACTGTGAAAAGTAAAACCCTTTGTTGTCAATTGGGTTCTATCATAACGTTGAAGCGTCACGTGTTCTACGTGAGAGGACTCCATATTTTGGTCAACTATGTTTTCTCAGGGAGATTATGATAATGATTTTAAAGCGTTAAACGTACAATATTTTTATATTCTAATATGATATTTTAGAGGAAACAAAGTGACGTCTTGTACTGTACCCGTGTATCAGAGCGTCGTCACACAGTGTTTAGAGGAGTTGTGACCTTAGTGAGTGTGAGTGAGGACCAAGTTACTGTGCTAAAATGGTACAATCTAAGATATAGTTCACTATACAGGGAACTACCAGATAGGTAATACATCCATTTACATAGGGAGAATTAGAGGAAGAGATAGCACAGGAATAAGAATGTGGTTGATTGTTCCTAATGCTTTAGACATGGCAAAGCCCGAGGTCTTGCTTAAAATTGTGAGTAGATCTGGGGAGGGGGGACTGGGAGAAATGATACAACTAATTGGTGATTGGTGCCAAAAAAACCTATATCTTGGTTTAAAGCAGCCCCTGGAAAGCTGACAAATGGCTATATCGCCATTGTAAGGGCCAAGGCAAATCGCCATATAGATGACCAAAATTGGGTTATATCCTCCATTGTTAAAAAATGGGATATCTCCAAGTAGCCGGACCCAATGGGGAAATCATACCATTTGTTGAACAATGGTGAATATCCCATGTAGATGACAATGGGGACATCCGCAGTTGAGATGACCAGTGTTGATATCCTACTTGAAGATGAACAATGGTGATATCGCGATGTAGATGACCAATGTTGTATTCCTCCAAGTAGAGTAAGAGAGAGCAAATTGAGGATACCTCTGTTTAGGACTATGTTGAATCCTACTTGAAGATGAACAATGGTGATATCCGCTATGTAGATGACATTAGGTCTAGATGACCATTGGGACATGATCTTTTTAGATGATGTGTGAATATCCTTAAGATGATAATGGTGAGATCTCGAGTAGATAACAATGGAAACAATTCTTCAATGTAGATGACCAGTGTTGATTCCTCCATGCAGAGACCAATGTAGTCCTCCATGTGGGGATCTAGATGACCAATGGGGACATCATCGTTTAGAGACCTAATGGTGATGTCTACTTGAAGATAACAATGGTGATATATCCGCTATGCTAAGATGACCAGTGTTGATATCCTCCCACATAGAGTCTAGATGACCCATGGGACAAAGCTATGTTTAGATGACTAAGATCGATATTTCCTCCTGGAAGATGGACCAATGGTGATATCATCATGTAGATTACCAATGGAAAAAGTACTCATTATAGAGACCAATGTTGATACTCTTCTTAAAAATGGCACCAATGGTAATAACCTAATCCATAACCATGATCAGTGGAGCGACTAATGTTGATTTCTCTTTGAAACGAACAATGATGATATTGCTCCAAGTATGTAACAATGGATTATACTTGCGAAGATGACCAATGGTGATTTCTCTGTATTTAAGGACAAGGGGATTAACTTTTATGTAGATTAATGGAGTATCTGCCATGTTAGAGGACCAATCATTATATCACCGTGGTAGATGACTCATTTTAGATTTCCAAATAGATGATAACGGGTATTTGCCCGTGTAGATGACCAATGAGATATTCCTGCATGTAGAGGATAGTGCAGTCAAAGTTAGTCGTTCAATGGGTTATTGGGCCTTGGTCAAACTTGATGGATAAAGTTTTCAGGCTGACAAGGACGATCCTACTTGTGTGTGGGACAAACGTTTCCCGTAAATTACTGACACATGCATAACCTAGTGTGCATGTAAAGGGGGAAGTCCAGGGGACTAACATTGGCAATGTAGAACATGGGTCATCTCGCGCTATACAGAATTGCACTGATGCATGTGAATGATTCCCGAAATGCATTGGATTTGCTTCCATTACCATTTTAGTATACAGTATTTTTCGGACCTAAGGCGCACCGGAAGTATATGGTGGCACCATCAATAAATGCCTGCTAAAACTCTAGGTTATATATAAGGCGCACCGGAGTATAAGGCGAACCTGATTATAAGGTGAATGACCAGCAGGTGGCCGGACTGTGCATAGTTAACGGCAGCCGCTGTCCGTAAGTGAGGTTCATATATAATGTGCACCAGATGATAGGAGCAACTGATTATAAGGATGCATGACCAGAAGGTGGCAGACCTGTGCCCACAGTTCAAGGCCAGATGTTGACGTAAGTACGGTTCAGATATAGGCAAAACTTGGACTATAAGCCACATTTTTTTTTTTTTGATTTTGAGAAAAATCTTAAGGATTTGAGTGCGCCTTACAGTCCGAAAAACAAGTAATCAGATTCTAATCTCCACTTAGCAATTACGCGCAATCAGCCATGAAAAAAATGCATTACAAATGTATAAATATTACTAACATGTTAGGGTCAGTCCATCGTGCGCAATAAAGGACTGTCAGAGCCCCCTCCGGTATTTCAATATAAGAGTCGATCACGAATAAATCTCATGTGTATTTTTTTACTGTGCACAACTCATTGCTCTGGATGATTCTGTACATTATCTATGATCTATTTGTATAAAAATCAAGAGCAGATTGGATTATACAGACATAATGCATAGTTTTTACTATGGCCCACCGATGGGAAGCGGCCAGGTGATGATGGTCTGGCGTTGGGTTTATCTATTTCTAATTAACATCTATATCTAATTCAGACTTAGGCGATAAGAACATATTGAAAGAACTCGTTTTTAAAAACTTTTCCGAGAGTATTATGGTTCCCTGTAATCCAACCTAGCATTGATTTGTCGTACCTTGGCTTGTTACTCTTGGGGACTACAAGCACAAATGATGGAGTTATTCCTATAACTATGTAAACAATGTATGGATATAAATGGACAATCTCTATTGTAGTTGCATTTTGGCTCAAATAAAGTTGTTGCAGAATGCACGTGACGATTTCTAAGTTATGCATTGTCATTGATTGATTGGGATATTGTGAGTTAGAGATAATATATAAGCGGTGGCTAATCTAGGCACGGGGTGCCAGAGGTGGCCTCGGAGACATTCTGTGGGCACTCAGGCCATCACAGAGATGAATCCAGTATCTTCCTGCAGTCCCAGACAGCCTAGGATGGCTGTGGACAGAGCTTTTAATAAGTGACAGTCTAACTAGGAATACGGGAGGAGTGGGAATGTGTGAAAGATCTGGCTTAGGTCATGTAGTCCTGCTCGGCCCTGACCAGTTCTTTCTGTTTATGGGACCCTAGGGAAGCTACAATTGATCCTCCAAAATTTCTTTATTTCTGCTTTATTGGTGTCTCAGGGGCTGAGATCTAATGAAAGAAGTGGCGAGAAGGAGGGAGTATAAATCAATAATAAATTTCTGGGTTGGCACTTCGCAAAACAAATAAGTGGGTCGTGGTTGTAGTTTGGGCACTCGGGTCTCTAAAAGGTCGCCATCACTGCTCGATATATAGGGTGGACTCCTGTGGTAAGTGCTCGGGATGCCATGATCTTAGGGTCCTTCAATTTCTGCCAACTGAAAGTGTATGGATTATAGTTTAAGCAGTTCCAGAGACCAAAGGATAGGTTTAAAAATGCCCAAAAACACCCCCTATGATCAAACCCAATCAGAGATAGCTAAGGTGATCATTGATTTCAAGATTTCAACAAATCAGGGTGTATCTGATAAAAATGGTTCACCGTATCAGCAGCGAAGAAGATCCAAAAACAGGCAAGGGTGTGAGAATCAAGTGAATTCAAGAAGCTACAAACAAGAACCAGAACGGTAAGAGCCAGATCCAATTGAAAGGAATTTCCAGCAATCTACAGGTCTAAGCTCCCGTTTATCACGTTGCTCTGGTACTTCTTGCTTTTCAGGCTTCGCGTCCTACCGAAAGTTATGAGGGTCCTCGAGACTCACTTCAGCCAATGAGTAGTCAAGGAGGGCACACATTGGTGAAGGGGTCGACCCGGCCCCTAGAACTTCCAGTCAGACGCCGGCTCAAAAAAACCCCCAGGTACGTGAACAACAAATGGGATTGTAGCATTCTATTTCCAACCTCAGCCCTTTCTGAAAATTCCAAAGTTTGATGTGAATTCCATCTTGGTCTCCAAGAATGACGTCATCACAGAGGGCTAATATTATGTGTCCATATAAGTCTACCGAGATGAAGGAGGAAGAAGGGGAATGAGGGAAATGTAAAGACACTAGCAAATAAAATCTAGAACTAATAGCAGTGGTAACAGCCATAGCAGCTGCTATGGGGGCCCGCAGTTGTCAGGGCCCCGTCATCCTCCGACCTGATACACTAAAGAGTGGAGGTTGCACACCATTAAATTTAATGTATGTATGTATATGGCAGATGTGTAGTATATGTGATGAGTATATACTGTATGTGTGTAAATATGCTGTAGTTTGTATATGGCACTGTATATGTGTGTGAATATGTGAGTGAATATGTATGTGGTATTACTGTACGTCTGTACCATGGCACTGTTGTATGTGATGTGTATATACTATGTGTTTATATGCTGTACATCTGTATATGGCACTGTATATGTGATGTGTATTTACTGTATGTGTTATTTATGCTGTACGTCTGTATATGGCACTGTATGTGTATACACTCACGGCCACTTATAAGGTACACATGCTAGTAACGGGTTGGACCCTTTGCCTCAGAACTGCCTCAATTCTTCGTGGCATAGATTCACAAGGTGCTGGAAGCTTCAGAGATTTGGTCCATATTGACATGATGGCATCACCATGCCGCAGATTTTGGCTGCACATCCATGATGCGAATCTCCCGTTCCACCACATCCCAAAGATTGCTCTATTGGATTAGATCTGGTGACTGTGGAGGCCATTTGTGTCCAGTGACCTCATTGTCATGTTCAAGAAACCAGTCTGAGATTATTCCAGCTTTATGACATGGCGCATTATCTGCTGAAAGTAGCCATCAGATGGTACAGGGTGCATTGTGGTCATAAAGGGATGGACATGGTCAGCAACAATACATCGGTAGGCTGTGGCGTTGCAATGATGCTCAATTGGTACCAAGGGGCCCAAAGAGTGCCAAGAAAAATACTCCCACACGTGACACACCACCACCACCCTGAACCGTGATCAGGCAGGATGGATCCATGCTTTCATGTGTTGACGTCAAATTCTGACCCACCATCCGAATGTCACAGAAGAAATCGAGACTCTATCAGACCAGGCAACGTTTTCTCAATCTTCTACTGTCCAATTTCGATGAGCTGTGCAATTGTAGCCTCAGTTTCCTGTTCTTAGCTGAAAGGGAGTGGCACCCGGTGTGGTCTTCGCTGCTGTAGCCCATCTGCCTCAAGTTTCTACGTACTGTGCTTCAGAGATGCTCTTCTGCTACCTTGGTGTAACGGGTGGCGATTTGAGTCACTGTGCCTTTCATCAGCTCGAACCAGTCTGCCCGTTCTCCTCTGACCCTTGGCATCAACAAGGCATTTCCGCCACAGAACTGCCGCTCACTGGATGGTTTTTCTTTTTCGGACCATTCTCTGTAAACCCTAGAATGTTGTGTGTGGAAATCCAGTAATCACAGTTTCTGAAATACTCAGACCAGCCCTTCTGACACCAACACCATGCCACGTTCAAAGGCACAAATCACCTTTCTTCCCCATACTGATGCTTGGGTTTTGAACTGCAGGAGATGTCTGACCATGTCTACAGTCCTAAATGCACTGGGCTGCCGCATGTGATTGGCTGATAAGAATTAAGTGTTAACGAGCAGTTGGACAGGTGTACCTAATAAAGTGGCCGGTGAGTGTATATGTGATGTGTATATACTGTATGTGTGTATTAAAAGAAAAAACATCCAGTGAGCGGCAGTTCTGTGGGCGGAAATGCCTTGTTGATGCCAGAGGTCAGAGGAGAATGGGCAGACTGGTTCGAGCTGATAGAAAGGCAACAGTGACTCAAATCACCACCCGTTACAACCAAGGTAGGCAGAAGAGCATCTCTGAACGCATAGTACGTCGAATTTTGAGGCAGATGGGCTACAGCAGCAGAAGACCACATCGGGTGCCACTCCTTTCAGCTAAGAACAGGAAACTGAGGCTACAATTTGCACAAGCTCATCGAATTTGGACAGTAGAAGATTTGAAAAACGTTGCCTGGTCTGATGAGTCTTGATTTCTGCTGCGACATTCGGATGGTAGGGTCAGAATTTGGCGTCAACAACATGAAAGCATGGATCCATCCTGCCTTGTATCAACGGTTCAGGCTGGTGGTGGTGGTGTCATGGTGTGGGGAATGTTTTCTTGGCACTCTTTGGGCCCCTTGGTACAACGCCACAGCCTACCTGAGTATTGTTGCTGACCATGTCCATCCCTTTATGAGCACAATGTACCCTGTAACATCTGATGGCTACTTTCAGCAGGATAATGCGCCATGTCATAAAGCTGGAAGCATCTCAGACTGGTTTCTTGAACATGACAATGAGGTCACTGGACACAAATGGCCTCCACAGTCACCAGATCTCAATCCAATAGAGCATCTTTGGGATGTGGTGGAACGGGAGATTCGCATCATGGATGTGCAGCCAACAAATCTGCGGCAACTGTGTGATGCCATCATGTCAATATGGACCAAAATCTCTGAGGAGCTT
This sequence comes from Engystomops pustulosus, assembly GCA_019512145.1. Taxonomy (NCBI): domain Eukaryota; kingdom Metazoa; phylum Chordata; class Amphibia; order Anura; family Leptodactylidae; genus Engystomops; species Engystomops pustulosus. The sequence continues at coordinate 84,046,744 of CM033649.1, forward strand.
CCAGCACCTTGTTGTATCTATGCCACGAAGAATTGAGGCAGTTCTGAAGGCAAAAGGGGGTCCAACCCGTTACTAGCATGGTGTACCTAATAAAGTGGCCGGTGAGTGTAGTACACACTGCACATAGTACACACTGCACATAGTACATCCTGCACATAGTACACACTGCACCTAGTACACACTACACCTAGTACACACTACACCTAGTACACACTGCACCTAGTACACAGTTTTAGAACGATGAAATAACATAAGTTTTATTTGTTTTTTAAATAACATTATAATTTTTGGTGATTATCAAACACAAATATATTTATGTAGAGCTGAAAATGTAAAATATATATAGACAATGTAAGTGACAATCTTTCGATTATTGTGCAGGACCTCTGCCTCAAGAAGAAGAAGACATTTATGGTAAGTAGAATATTTGCATGTAGCTTTATGCTGTACGTCTGTATATGGCACTGTATGTGTATATATATGTGCTGTGTATATACTGTATGTGTGTATATATGTTGTATGTCTGTATATGGCACTGTATGTGTATGTATATGTGATGTGTATATACTGTATGTGTGTATATATGCGGTACGTCTGTATATGGCACTGTATGTGTGTGTATATGTGATGTGCAAATGCTCTTTATGAATGTGTGTAAGATTGTACAAATGGGTGTGTATGTATATAGGTATATAAATATGAGTGTGTATATGTGATTCTAATATTTAAAGCAGGAAGGGGGGGCCCATTCAGAAGTCTGCTATGGGGCCCTGTCTCTCCTAGTTACGCCCCTGGCTAATTGTTTTGTTTTCACTTCATTCACATTTGATCATATTGAAGATACAATGGGGGTCATTCACTAAGGGCCCGAATCACTCTTTTTCGTCGTGTTTCCTGAAAATGACCTGTTTGTGCCGAATTGGCCCGGGTTTTTGGCGAACGCGATCAGATTGTGGCGCATCGGCGCCGGCATGCATGCAACGGATATTGGGGGTCGTGGCTGACGGATTTGGAACAACCGCGGTATTTTAAAAACAAATGTGGCGCTTGACACGCGCTTACCTGCACCCAGGATAGGATGGAGAACTCCGGCGGACTTTAGTGCAGCAGCGACACCTGGTGGACATCAGGCGCACTACATTAGTGAATCGCCGGGAGACCCGAATCCTCGACGGAGAACGCGCCACTGGATCACGACAGGACCGGGTAAGTAAATGACCCACATTGTGCATACTTTTTCAATGGCCTTTAAGATGAATGGCCACTTACCTACCAAATCTCCTACATGACAATCATTATCACCCCGCGCCTCCTTAAGTAACACTTTTCATTGAACGGAGAATGTCAGGTGTGTTTGAATCTATTGAACGTGAATCTCCTTGACAATGGGGTGAACACACGTATAGACAGATGAGTTGGAAAATCAATCAATTTGATGGTTACAGTTTTATTAGAAACCACTGACTTGATGGTTACATAACAGTTTCTCTAAAGTAGGCAACTTATAGAGCTCACATACACCAGTATGTCAGTGTGCTTGGTTTACAGTCCTTCATCCTGGTGGTAGATTTCCTTTAAGGGATCAGCCTGAACATACCAATTCTTGTACTCAGTAACGGGCCCCACAAATTACCCAGACCCCATCATATTTTCATGGATCCTGGACCTATGAAGACTGTGACCATTTTTTAATGTATTAAGTATAAGACCCTCATCCATCATAAATTTATTTTCAATATTCCATATATCAGTAATGTTATTCATTAGCAATTTTCAACCTTAGCTTATAATGAGCCTTTCTTGACCACATGTGATGGCCCCGCATTCCACCAGTTTGTTCCCAAACACAACTTAGGACCCGTTTCATAAAAAATTTGCCTTTTTCTCATTAATTTTTTACACTTTTTTTCACTAGGGTTAGCATCATGACTAGAAATAGGGTTAGGTCTAACACTAATGCTAACCCTTATCTTATTGCTAACCCTTTACGGGGTATTCTCATCCGGGATTTCACTTTTAATTTAATTAGTCTTCCATATAAATAAATTTTTTCATCTGCATGTTATTAAAATAAATGTACCTGTGTGAAAATAATTTCCCATAAATGCCACTATGATGTCTCTTAGAAACAAGATAGCAGTCCTTGGATACGACCACCTCGCATCCTAGCAGTAGTGGTGATTAGGCATGCACTATTGAGCACTTAAACCAATTTTATCTTCCTGAAACAGGAAGATAGGCCTAGGACATAAACACTTAATACAGTATGTAGTCAAATAAATTTTTATTAATTCAATATGTAAACATTATAAAATTACTTTTCAAGTTAAAATTATGCAGCCACAAATGATGGTAGGCAGATAATGGAGTAACACCACTTGGACATAAGAGGGGAAAGGGCCAATGTATTTACATTTCCCTAGGGTCAGATAAATTTACTAGGTACATAATGTCATATTAAACTTGGGATCTATAGTTATAAGGTTAAATTGCACTTATTCCCTAAGAAACGTTTGAAAGTGAACAAAGTGTCTTACCCATGATAAGTTGGCAAATCCCCAGGTCCAGGGTGACTCCAGCCTATTGAGCACTGCCTGACCACCTGGATTCAGTGATCATTACCACAGGACGGCTGTGGGACATGCAGTAACTCCCGGACATTTCATATGCAAAAACGATTTGTTTCTTTGTGCAATATCTCCAGCTAAGGTGGTCATATCTAAGGACAACAATCTCATTTCTAAGGGACAATATCTTCACAAGGGTACATTTTTTTTTAATAATATCCAATTGACGAAATGTTTGTATATGGTAGATGAATTAAATTAAATGTGACTGACATCTTGTATTGGAAATTGTCGCATTATTCAAATGTAACCCCCCTCCCCTCCCACAAACGGGTGCATACTGGCACCTGATTTTGTGACTCTCGGTGCTAACCCTTTTCCCTCTCCTCTCCCGTTTTGCACCGTTCTGTTTTGTTATTAAAAATTAATAAAAATTTAAATATGAAAAAAAAAAAAAATTAAATGTGACTGTCCAGATGAGAATGAATGAAACACGTAAGAACACTCTAGAGGATTAGTGGGGGGAGAGGGGGGGGTTTGCCTATTTCCAGAGGGATTCGATTCAAAAACCTAATCAAATGTTTTGAAAAATTTGCTGTAATGTTTTTTTTAAAAAAATTAATGGATGATTTACTCATCTGCAGTCATAGCCTTAACACTAAATACAATGGGGCTCATTTACTAAGGGCCCGAATCGCTCATTTTCGTCGGGTTTCAAGAAAATTACCGGTTTGCGCCGTTTTACCCCGGGTTTTTGGCACACGCGATCGGATTGTGTTGCATCGTTGCCGGGTTTCAGGCGCGGGAAATCGGGGGGGCGTGCCAGTCGGAAAACCCACCGGATTCGGAAAAAACGCTGTATTTTTTTAAAAAAATGTGTCGCTTGACACGCACTTACATGCAGCAGGAAGAGGATGGTGAACTCTGGCGGACCTTGGGGCAGCAGCGACACCTAGTGGATATCAGGCACACAACCTTAGTGAATTCCAGCAGAACCCGAATCCTCGTCAGAGAATGCGCCGCTGGATCGCGAATGGACCGGGTAAGTAAATGAGCCCCAATAACTTGCACCCAAATAGCTGTAAAGATCTTGTAGAGTAATGTGAATGCTTGAAAAGGTTCTGGCAATGGTTCATACAACATCTAGCACCGGGCACAAAGACAATAGTAACAGCTGGACCCATAACCACAAAAAAATGTCTATTCAGATTTGAATACAATTATACTGGATTTTTAGAACCTGAAAATTCCAAAAATGTATAGTTCTGTAGATAATAAACTAAACCAACTCCGATTTGGACCCTCTGTGGGTGATAGCAGCCAATTCCCCTCATCGGTGTCTACACCAACAGAAAACAACCTCCTGGGGGGCTTCTGCTCGCTGAATGTGGAACAGATGGAGAAAATATTTTTAACCGTCGGAAATCAATGTATTTTGTGCTGTCAGATGAGTGATTATGTGAAAATAACAATCGTTTGCCTCACGGCTAATTAAGGTCTTTGCGTTGATGGACACGGGTAATACGTATGCGCGGCGCCTTGTCACCGGGGGTACTATGTAATTTTGCATTCGGCTGGAAATATACAGTTTAAACTTGATGTAATACTTCTCAATTATCTGAGTAATGACACTGTCAGATGGCAAATTAAAGATCCTCTGACAATAAAGGGAGACGATGAGGGGAAGGTGAACCTCCCAATTCATTAATACCCACCGGGGTCAGCCAGCTTTAGCAGGAGCGCGCTTCATCCGCCAGCCATCTGTGTGCCGCTCATCCGGGCTCCCTGCTACAAGGAAGGACGAGGCAATTTGGGATTGGAAAGACTACACAGTGTATTCCTCTCATAACCGCGGCTAATTTTAGAATAATTGACCTTAGAAGTTAAGAATCCTCACATCAACGGTGACACGGATGATATGACACCAGGATCCGAGGACGGACGCAGTCACTGCAAAGTTCGTTCTGTTTTGTTGTTTGAATAAAAGTTTGGAAACTTTTTTGATTGCAAGGTTTAGTGTTTTGCAGTTTTTTAGTTGGATCAAATTCTGCAGGTTTCACAAGGACATCGATGTGGACAATGTATATTATATGTTAAAAAATACAACTTACTTATCCACCATCCACAGAACAGGGGTGTACATGGTTACCCCCCCCCCCCATCCTCAGAATATGGGACATAGTACCTCATCACAGAATATGATGTTACATAGTTACCCCCCATTTACAGAATATGGGATGTTACATAGTACCACCCCAATAGAGAATATGGGATGTTACATAGTTACCCCTTATCCATAGAATATGGGATGTTACATAGTATCCTCCGTATACAGAATATATGATGTTACATAGTTACCCCCCCATATAGAGAATATGGGATGTTACATAGTACCCCCCATATAGAGAATATGGGAGTGTACATAGTTACCCCCCATATAGAGAATATGGGATGTTACAATGTTACCCTATCCATAGAATATATGATGTTACATAGTTACCCCCCATATACAAAAATGCGGGTTAATAGTTACCCCCCATATAGAGAATATGGGATGTTACATAGTTACCCCCCATATACAGAATATGGGATGTACATAGTTACCCCCATATACAGAATATGGGATGTTACATAGTACCCCCCATATAGAGAATATGGATTTACATAGTTACCCTCATATACAGAATATGGGATGTTACATAGTTACCCTCATATACAGAATAGGGGATGTTACATAGTTACCCCCCATATACAGAATATGGGATGTTACATAGTTACCCCCATATACAGAATATGGGATGTTACATAGTTACCCTCATATACAGAATATGGGATGTTACATAGTTACCCCCATATACAGAATATGGGATGTTACATAGTTACCCTCATATACAGAATAGGGGATGTTACATAGTTACCCTCATATACAGACTAGGGGATGTTACATAGTTACCCCATATACAGAATATGGGATGTTACATAGTTACCCCCATATACAGAATAGGGATGTGTACATAGTTACCCTTATATACAGACTAGGGGATGTTACATAGTTACCCCCATATAGAGAATATGGGATGTTACATAGTTACCCCCATATACAGAATAGGGGATGTTACATAGTTACCCCCATATACAGAATAGGGGATGTTACATAGTTACCCTCATATACAGAATATGGGATGTTACATAGTTACCCTCATATACAGAATATGGAATGTTACATAGTTACCCATCATTAAGAAATGGGATGTACATAGTTACCCCTATCTACAGAATATGGGATGTTACATAGTTACCCCTCATCTACAGAATATGGGATGTTACATAGTTACCCCTCATCCACAGAATGGTGGCCAATATTTGAGTTGCACACGTGGTGATTCAAGTTGTCACAAATATGACTTAAAGGGGTTTTCAAGAATCCTAAAAAAAGCCCTGGGTGCAGCATAGGAAGTGACTAATACCTGGAGGTATTCCATCTTCCATAATGAGGAATCATTTGTGCTATGTCATAACTGAATATGCTCAGCGGGTCTCGTGACTGTCAATGCCTGAGAACCTGAGGCTATTGCAGTGTCACAAGAAACGGTGAACACTCAGATTTTAAAGTGAACCTAGCACCAGGAATGTCATTTTTATCTGGTGACAGGTGGTGCCAATAGCCTATCCTATACTGATATTAAAAATGCCTTTGTCAGCATTGTGAATGCTGCCACTACTTTATAAAATGTTATTTCGCATTACCTGGCTCCCTGGATAATGCAAAGACATGCTTTACTAAGGCTTTGTGTGGTAAAACTAGATTTCCAGGGAGAATTAAGGAATGAAATTCGATGAATTCACATATATATATGAGACCACATGTTACAGTATCTACATCAAGCGCTGTAAAAGCTGTCAGTGCATTAGATGCGGCCGCACTGCTGACAGTCTCTGAATGTGTCCTGTAACCTAACCCACTGCGGCGCGCGCTCAGCACGCGGATTGTGTAACCACATTGTTAGCTTTTCTTTATAAACCCCGGCCCTGCCCTGTACATAGAATAATCTGCCTCCGCCGGGTGATGTGTTTGATGCAGCAGGTGCTTAGCAAAGTTTCAAGTCAACTAAGTTCTAATAAAGAAAAAATAAACTCACAAACCTCTGCCAGGCCGGGGGATCATTCTGAAATATTCCAACTATTTTCTGCAGACCTGGAGCAGCGAAATCATCCTGCGGTGAAAATGCCAAAGAGGTAATAATAGGGTTAATCTTGATTCTGCAGGGTTCCCTTAGATTTGGATATTGAGAGGGGGATTTTTTTTAGACAAATAGGGTGGGGGGGGGGGGGGGGGGGGGCATGAAGTTCTGGGCGGCACCAAAGAATCTACACAATCACCATAAGAGTAACCATAGCAGGGAGCTCACAGACCCCAGCTCCTGCACAACCTCTTCACCACACACTGTGAGTCTAGTGACGTGTGGCGTGGGTGGGGGGGGGGGGGGCGGTACACTACTACTACTATCCTGACTGCAAAATTAGGAGGAAGAATGTAGATTAGGGGATGTTGATTAATTAAATTGGGGTCACGTTCTTCTGATGATTGTAACTGCTGGATTGACCATATACCTAAATATACATACCTACAGCTGATGACACCCATGGGGTCCTGTCACACAGTTATAACTGATAAGAATGTAGGAATAGCCCCCATAACTATATACGTAACATCTCACAGATTTGTTAAGAAGAATGTCTGATGAAGATAACACTGCCACATCCCTCAGCAAAGCTAGAGGGTGCTAGCTATCACTGCCCCACGGGTTACTGTGCTGAAGCATCATGAGATTGACAAGCAGATAGTAGAGCGATGGTGTCATAAGAGCAGATGTTTTGATGAGTACGGGGACCCCCCACTAATCTGGAGAATGCAGGTATTATCTCCATGGTCTGCACTACATTCAATAGTAATGAAGTGTAGGAAATAGACAGGAATGTAAGATCCAGAGATACAGATCACTGTGCTCAGCAATTTCCAATACTCCTATAGTATGAATGGACAAGCAGGACACATTTCATCCTGCGCCCAGCCATTAGTGAGAGTCGGACCCCCATTCACTGGATGCTGTTACACGTCTCACCCTCTCCCTGCTTCCCACCACGTGTGCAGTGAGCACTCCTGTTGTTCTCAGTGCTGAGGGAGCAGGGGGGCGGTTGAAAACAGTGTAATAGTTGGTAAAAGCACAAATCACAGAGGGGGCAGGGTATCCCTTCAGGCTATATCACAGTTTGATGTACTAACATGTCCTGTAGAGGTGATGTGGAGCTAGTGACTAGCCCCATCTCCTGGCATTACTTCATTGCTTCCCTGGGTCTATAGCGCAGTCACAACAATCAGGTTTAATGTGGATTCAGAACAAATTCAGACACGATAATTCAGCGCTGAATTTGGAGGAATAATCAATGGGAACTGACGTTTATGGCATTCAAGTATACAAGACGCGAAAAGAGAATCTAAAAAATACCCGGTTTCTTTATAAAGTGTATTCAGCAGGATTTGATGGCTGTCACATCCAACTTTATAGGAGAAAATCTACGGTGGTAATCATCCTATGGGAGAGAACCGGCCCTTCCGCTGCTTTTGTCCCCAAAACCCATAATCCACATATAAAAAGTACTTTTTAAAAAAGTTTTAAGCAGTTCTAAAAATGCATGAAAACTTTGGGGGTGTATTTAACAGGACTTCTTTTCATACCACCTCCACGCCAGGGGGGCATGAATGGCCGTGAAGGGAGCGTGGTCAGTGGTAGAGTGGCCGTGGCTGGTGGGGGAGTGGGCCGGCATACGCGAGGAGTTGCCGCCAGGTAGGTCCAAACGTAGAAATAAAACGCTGCGCAGCCACCTACCGGATACATCAAAATGTCGCAGCTTCTTGTGCCGAAGGGGCGGTGGGGCTATCATATACTTGAAAAGGAGCGCTGTCATATGATCAAAACCCACCTAAGTGTTTTATGTGTATAATGTTAGTAGCAACAGGATTCCTGATTCACCAAGTGCATGGGGATGTGTCCTCACACAGCTGTGCACTTAGCTCTGTGCATGAGCTTCAATAATCACTGAATTCATCCCTAGATGGCAGAAGAAGTAGTGTGCTGCAGTGCAGTCTGGAACCATGGAGGGTTATCCCCAGGGGACTATAGAAAGACAATCTGAGAATATAAAATACATTTCACACGTCTGCTTCTACTAACATTATGAGAAAGTATGATTACACGCAACTTCAGGTCCAAACTTTCTGCACAGAGAGCACAGCAGTGGAGGAATTCTCCTTCCCCCAGTGCACTGTAGAGATACAATCCTGGAATTACAATCCTAGTCCACAGTTGTACTGGTACTACTGGCACATAGGGTATGATTACACAAGCAGTACTTCACGCTGCATGGTCAAGCCTGCTGACAGATTCCCTTTAAATAGCAATCAAACTTTAAAATATTGTCAAAAACGGTCTGCTTTTTAGCACCAAAATTCGAACACATTACACACTACTACCCACCATCTAATAATATAATCAAGCTTATTACCCAATATAACTGACCACAGTCATTACATTCAGTGCAGATGTTCAGCACATGTGATATCCACTTACCATGCAAATCCAATGTATGTCAGGATTAACGGGGCCTTAGGGGCATTAATGGTCTGATCAGAGCATCAAAATCCCATGCAAAATTCGTATCAGGCTGTTGCCACCACTAGGGGGAGCTTATGGGCTTATGGAATATCTGCATTGAAAGTAATCACTCTCACAATTGTCTTTCTAGAATACGATTCCAATCTCCAAGCAACTATCTTCTATTAAAGGTAAATCTTTGGTGTGATTAGATAGTAGATAGTCAGAACACACTGTCTGCTCCATTTTCAAATATTCTCAATTTAACACTGTACGATTTTAGTATACAGCTCCAATGCAAATCTATGTGTTTTCATGGTTACAAGACTACAACGAAGAAGCCAGCGTAGTCTATTCTTGCAGTTCTGTTTTGACTTCCTCCCATTTGCCACTTAGAGAGGAAGGAAGTAGACATGGCGACACATTAGACTACACGGAGGATATGTTTGTAGTCTGTAACCTAGAAACATATATTGTATGGAGCTTGTAACATAAAATGGTACAATGTCAGCAGGAATGTTTGTACTGTATTTTTCGGACTATAAGGCGCACAAAAAATCCTTGATTTTCTCAGAAATCAAAGGTCTGCGCCTTATAGTTAGTGCGCGTATATATGAACCGTACTACAGACAACAGCTGCCTTGAACTGTGCACAGGTCTGCCACCTACTGGTCATTCATCCTTATAAACAGGTCCACCTTATATGAATGTACACGTTTAGCAGGCATTATTGATGATGCACTTATACTCTGGTGCACTTATATCCAAAAAATACGGTTAGGTCTGTTACCTTCGACACACAGTGGTCTGCATAAGAGCTGTATACCAAAAACAATAGGAATATGGAAAGTTGGCAGTGACCAACTACACTTCTTTTAAATTACAATAGAGCAGTAAAAAAATAGAGATGAGCGAGGCACTAAAATGCTCGGGTACTCGTGACGAACTTTTCCGATGCTCGAGGCTCGTCTCGAATAAGAACCCCATGAAGCAATGGGGAGACTCGAGCATTTTTCAAGGGGACCAAGGCTCTGCACAGGGAAGCTTGGCCAAACACCTGGGAACCTCGAAAAGATGGAAACACCACGGAAATGGACAGGAAACAGCAGGGGCAGCATGCATGGATGCCTCTGAGGCTGCTAATCGCACACCATAGCCGAAATTATGGGGCAACAGCATGCCATGACAGGAGTGACAGAATGAAGCAGATAGCATCTAAAACATCAATAATTGACCCTGACACTATAGGGGACGGCATGCAGAAGGGCCCGGCACGCAGCAGGCTGAGAGAGTGGACATGGACGACCATGACCCTAAAGGACTCAGGCTTCAAACCAATGGGTGGCAGAGAGGAACCACAAGGAGGTGAGCAAGAAGCGCTCAAATAAATCGGTACAGATAAAAGTTTTGCCATGATCATTTTGTGGATTACACAGAGGGTGGCGACAAAGTAACATGGAAGCCTGAAAACAACCCAAAATTCTGCCTGACACAGCTCGTTTGATAAGGGGGACCATGTAGGAGGCAGTGAACTAGTAGTAGATTAAAGTGCTGCAGTTGAAAACTATGATAGTTGGATCTTGGCATGGAGTTGGCGCTCCGCTGCCAGGCGAGCTTTCGCCAATCCAAAGCACCCTGTCTTAGGCTACCCCAAACAGCACTTCTAAGAACCTTTTGTATAAGATCAAGTTGTAGTAGCGTTTATCAAGTTGTAGGATATGGGACGGGGGTGAGGGGAATGTAAACAGAATGCGCAAGAAGCGCTGAAATAAATATCTGGTAAATGATAAAAGTTTGCAAGTAATTTTGTGGATTACACAGCAGAGGTGGCGACAAAAGTTAACAAGTTTGATGTGGAATGCCCTGTATAGTCTGGGCGGTGTGCCTTTATCGCACTAGGCAGCAGTTTCAGCACCGCCTGCTGTCGCTAGCGACGGCACTGCGCTGTGCTAGAGCTACCGACTGATGCGCGCCATGCCGGATGGTAAATTCGGAGGAGGAGGAGGTGGAGGAGGGGTGGAGAGCGGGAGAGTATAGTAGGCCTTTGAGACCGGACGAGGTAGGCCCCGACAAATTCTCTGCGTCGGCAGTATATGACCAGCCCAGGGTCAGACTCGGTCCCAGCCTGCACCAAGTTAAGGTAGTAGCGTTCTTATAAGTTTGGGATATGGCGGGGGGAGGGAATGTAAACAGATGCGCAAGAAGCGGCTGATGCGCATGGAGCTGGCGCTCGCTGCCAGGCGAGCTTTCGCCAATCCAAGCCCCTGTTAGGCTACTCCCCAAACAGCACTTCTAAGAACCTTTGTATAAGATCAAGTGTAGTAGCGTTCTTATAAGTTAGGATATGCCGGGTGAGGGGAATGTAAACAGATGCGCAAAAAGCGCTGTGAATAATATTGGAAATGATAAAGTTGCCAGTATATTTTGTGGATTAACACAGCAGGGTGGGGGACAAAGTTAAACAACTGTTGATGTGGAAAGAAAATCCATGAAAACAACCCAAATTCTGCTGACACACCTCGTTGATAAAGAGACGATGTATGGAGGCAGCCATAGGCACGACTTTTGGAGAGGGTACGGTAGCAATGGAGACAACGTGTGGAGGCTGCCTATGGAGACAATTTAATTTGGATATGCACGTATGGGCAGTCCCAAAAATTTTTCAAAACAGAGGAGCATGGTAGGTGGCCCTCCAGTAAATGGAAGAGATTGAGTGCCTGTATGTGGCAGTCCAAAAAAAATTTTCAACCAGAGGAGCAAGGATGTGGCCTCCAGAAAATTGTAATAGATTGAGTGCCGTATGTGGCACTCCCAAAATTGTTTTAAACAGAGGACCGGGTAGGTGGCCCCCAGAAAAATTGAATAGATTGAGTGCCGTATGTGGCACTCACAAAATGTTTCAACAGAGGACCGGGTAGGTGGCCTCCGAAAAATTAAATGCATGAAGTTCTATAGCAAGAGCCAGTGGGCCTGTCAAAAATAGCCAGTTTCCTCTGCTTTACTGTACAAAGAGGAGGAGAAGGAGGAAAAGAGGAGGAGGAGGAGTGGATCATTATTAGGTTGAGTTCCTTCACTGGTGGGAGATTGGAAATTATGATGAGAAATCAGGCTTTAGTTATCTTAATAAGCGTCAGCCTGTCAGCGTGTCAGTCAGACGGCGTGTACGCTTATCGGTGATGAGCCACCAGCTGCATTGAAACCCGCTGGACAGACGCTAGCGGCAGGGCAGGCAAGAACCTCCAAGGCGTTACAGCGCCTGTGCCTGTGTGATCAGTTAGGACGATGGTGATTGGTCAGCTATGTACTCCCTCACATCTCTTCTGTAAAGATCAGCCCTACTCTGCGAGAACGGGGACAGGTGACAGTGTCTTCTGGGGGTGACATAAAGCTGGCAAAAGCCTTGTAAAGCGTACCCTTGCCAGTGTGGCAAGAGCTGCCTGCTGCCTACTCTCCCTCGCTACTGTCCCGCAAGAAACTACGCACTTGCCAGCAGCGTGTCAGAAGGGAAATACTGTTTGCATTGTGTGAACCAGGGCCGCTGCTGGTATTCATGCATTCTCACAATCCTTTCTCTGCAGGGATGAGAGTGGAAAGATTTTGCTTGTACGTAGAGGTCCAGAGAGTGAACACCCAGTAATCGGTTAGCCTGGTAATAATTCTTTGAACGCGAGGGCACGGATAGCAGCCTAGCATGAAATCGCAAATATGCCGCCAGAGTACCAACGCGTAAGAATTCACCCCCTCACTAGCCTGAGTGTCCATTTCCTCCTCCTTCCAACTCCTCCAACTCCTTTCTTCTGCCCATCACACGTGAACAGTGAAGGATCAAACAATGGTCCCCTTGGGTCTCGCCAAATTTCCTCCCTCTGCCTCCTCATCCTCCTCCACCTCCACCTCCTCCGTATATGCGCTGAGAAAGACGAAACAGACCTAAGGGTGCTTTGGCTATGTCAACAAGGGAAATCTTCTTCCGCCGTCTCTTGTGACGAAGCGCAAAGCTTACCGACTTCATGTTGGATAGAGAGTTTTCAACAGGCCAAGCTGTGAGGGAGATGGTGAGGGCTGATGATGCGGCAGCGCCACTGACCATCGTGTTGACTCCTACAAAGTACTCACTCGCACCTGAACAGATAATCAGAATCCACGTCCATCCTCTTGTAGACTTGAGGAAGCTGACTGAACTGACTACAGTTTGGGTGGGATAAGTTGACATCATGGCTAGTCTACAGCTGGCTCGGACGCTGCTGGTTAAAACTCTGGATTAACATGGTCAGTGTTGAATTCCACCTCGTTGGGTGACGTACAAGGTGATCCGGACGTCGGTGTGACGGCAGTTGGCAGGCGGCGCGATGCGCTCATGTGCCCTGAGAGTGCAAACATTGTGCTGGAGATCTCTGAAATGCGACCATCATGAGCGCGCGCACCTTACGTGAGCAAAATCTGGGACAGATGTGGGTAGTCATTGAGAAACGCTTGAACGATCAGATTAACCACATGGGCAGGCATTGGCACATGATGTCAGTACTGCGAGTTGCAGAGCCCCACAGGTTCGGCCGTTGTCACACAACAAACCTGCTGTTCCAGGTTCAGCGCGGTGCCAGCCAAGATTCGTCTGGCACGTGATGCACTTGTTAATAGCTCTTGGGCGTTGTTTGGCCTTTTATCGCCTAGCTCAGCAGTTTGAGAACCGCCTGCTGTTCGACTTAGCAAACGGCATCGTTGATTTCTGTTGAAGAGACTACCGGGACGGAATGGCGCACGTCCATTCAGGCAACGGATGGGTAGGTTCAGGAGGAACTTAGGAGGAGGAGGAGGGGGTGGGAGGAGGAGGAGGAATTAGTAGGCATTGAAACACCTGGAACGAGGTCGGCACCGCAATCAATCGGCGTCGGACAGATATATGACAGCCCCAGGGTCAGACCGGTCCCAGCCTTCCACAGAGTTAACACCAATTGCGTCAGGAATATCCTATGGCCCTGCGGCAGCACTACGTCACGTTGTCCGTGGTCGGTGGACACCTTGTCAAGAAACGCGCGTTGGGTCCAGGGCACGGGTTGATGTTGGTCTGGACAGTGGGTGCGGGAGCTGGGGACGGCAAATCGGGAAAAGTAGTGGCGGCGGGGACGAACATACCGAGGGGCGGCCGCCGCATGACGAGGTTGCGAAGGCCTCGTCCTTACATAGCCATACGGGCAGATCTCAGGACTAAGCAATCATGGAGATGTGCACATTAATGGGACTGGCGTGCGGCGTGGGTACATATTGCGTTTCTCCGCTCCAGCGTATGGGGAATGGGAGATGTGAAAGCGGGTGGATGGTGGGAGGATCGTGGAGGCGACGATGGGGTGCGGGGGGAACGGGTAACGACGAGGCAATTTGGGATTGGAAAGACTACACAGTGTATTCCTCTCAGAAACGTGGCTAATTTTAGAATAATTTGACCCTTAGAAGTTAATGAATCCTCACATCAACCGTGACACGGATATGACACCAGGATCCGAGGACGCAGTCACTGCAAAGTTTCGTTCTGTTTTGTTGTTTGAATAAAAGTTTGGAAACTTTTTTGATGCTAAGGTTTAGTGTTTTTGCAGTTTTTTTAGTTGGATCAAATTCTGCAGGTTTCACAAGGACATCGATGTGGACAATTGTATATTTATATGTTAAAAAATACTAACTACTTATCCCCCATCCACAGAACAGGGGATGTTACATGGTTACCCCCCCCCCCCCATCCTCAGAATATGGGACATAGTTACCCTTCATCCACAGAATATGGGATGTTACATAGTTACCCCCCATTTACAGAATATGGGATGTTACATAGTTACCCCCCATATAGAGAATATGGGATGTTACATAGTTACCCCTATCCATAGAATATGGGATGTTACATAGTTATCCTCCGTATACAGAATATATGATGTTACATAGTTACCCCCCATATAGAGAATATGGGATGTTACATAGTTACCCCCCATATAGAGAATATGGGATGTTACATAGTTACCCCCCATATACAGAATATGGGATGTTACATAGTTACCCCCCATATACAGAATATGGGATGTTACATAGTTACCCCCCATATAGAGAATATGGGATGTTACATAGTTACCCTCATATACAGAATATGGGATGTTACATAGTTACCCTCAGCAGCCTCAGAGGCATCCATGCATGCTGCCCCTGCTGTTTCCTGTCCATTTCCGTGGTGTTTCCATCCTTTTCTGAGGTTCCCAGGTGTTTGGCCAAGCTTCCCTGTGCAGAGCCTTGGTCCCCTTGAAAAATGCTCGAGTCTCCCATTGACTTCAATGGGGTTCGTTATTCGAGACGAGCACTCGAGCATCGGGAAAAGTTCGTCTCGAATAACGAGTACCCGAGCATTTTAGTGTTCGCTCATCTCTAGTGCTATTGTTTAGTGTTTTTGCAGTTTTTTTAGTTGGATCAAATTCTGCCGGTTTCACAAGAACATTGATATGGAAAATTGTATATTTATATGTTAAAAACTACTTACTACTTATCCCCCATCCACAGAACAGGGGATGTTACATGGTTACCCCCCCCCCCCCCATCCTCAGAATATGGGACATAGTTACCCCCCATATAGAGAATATGGGATGTTACATAGTTACCCTCATATACAGAATATGGGATGTTACATAGTTACCCCCCATATACAGAATAGGGGATGTTACATAGTTACCCCCATATACAGAATATGGGATGTTACATAGTTACCCCCATATACAGAATATGGGATGTTACATAGTTACCCCCCATATACAGAATATGGGATGTTACATAGTTACCCCCCATATACAGAATAGGGGATGTTACATAGTTACCCTCATATACAGAATATGGGATGTTACATAGTTACCCTCATATACAGAATATGGGATGTTACATAGTTACCCCGATATACAGAATATGGGATGTTACATAGTTACCCTCATATACAGAATAGGGGATGTTACATAGTTACCGCTCATCCACAGAATAGGGGATGTTACATAGTTACCCCTGTCCATAGAATATGGGATGTTACATAGTTACCCCTGTCCATAGAATATGGGATGTTACATAGTTACCCCTCATCTACAGAATATGGGATGTTACATAGTTACCCCCCATCTACAGAATATGGGATGTTACATAGTTACTCCTCATCCACACAACAGGGGACATTACATGGTTACCCCTCACCCACAGAATATGGGATGTTACATTGTTACCCCCCCCCCCCCCCATCCACAGAATATGGGATGTTACATAGTTACCCCTCATCCACAGAATGGTGGCCAGTATTTGAGTTGCACACGTGGTGACTCTAATTGTCACAAATATTACTTAAAGGGGTTTTCCAAGAATCCTAAAAAAGCCCTGGGTGCCGCATTGGAAGTGACTAATACCTGGAGGTATTCCATCTTCCGTAATGAGGAATCATTTGTGCTATGTCATCACTGAATATTCTCAGCGGGTCTCGTGACTGTCAATGTTGAAGAACCTGAGGCCATTGCAGTGCCACAAACAGAAGAAAAAGGGTAAAAACAGCTCAGATTTTAAAGTGAACCTATCACCAGGAATGTCATTTTATCTGGTGACAGGTGGTGCCAATAGCCTGTGCTATACTGATATTAAATATGCCTTTGTCAGCATTGTGAATTCTGCCACTACTTTATAAAATGTTATTTCACATTACCTGGCTCCCTAGATAATACAAAGACTTGCTTTACTAAGGCTTTGTGTGGTAAAACTAGATTTCCAGGAAGAATTAAGGAATGAAATTTGATGAATTCATATATATATATATATATATATATATATATATATATATATATATATGAGACCACATGTTACAGTATCTACATCAAGCGCTGTAAAAGCTGTCAGTGCATTAGATGTGGCCGCACTGCTGACAGTCTCTGAATGTGTCCTGTAACCTAACCCACTGCGGCGGGCGCTCAGCACGCGGATTGTGTAACCACATTGTTAGCTTTTCTTTATAAGCCCCGGCCCTGCCCTGTACATAGAATAATCTGCCTCCGCCGGGTGATGTGTTTGATGCAGCAGTTGCTTAGCAAAGTTTCCAAGTCAACTAAGTTCTAATAAAGAAAAAATAAACTCACAAACCTCTGCCAGGCCGGGGATCATTCCTGAAATATTCCAACTATTTTCTGCAGATCCTGGAGCAGAACTTCATCCTGCGGTGAAAATGCCAAAGAGGTAATAGTAGGGTTAATTCTGCAGGGTTCCCTTAGATTTGGATTATTGAGAGGGGGATTTTTTTAGCAAATAGGGTGTGTGGGGGGGGGGGGCATGAAGTTCCTGGGCACCAAAGAATCTAAACAATCACCATAAGAGTAACCCATACACCGGTCTCTTTGGGTGCAGGGAGCTCACAGACCCCAGCTCCTGCACAACCTCTTCACACCCTGTAGTCATGTCACTGGGGGGGGGGGGGGCTACAACTTACTCCACTGACTGCAAAATTGGGAGGATAGAATGTAGATTAGGGAGATGTTGATTAATTAAATTGGGGTCACGTTCCCCTGATGATGTAACTGCCTGGATTGTACCATATACCTACATATACATATACCTACAGCTGATGACACCGTGGGGTCCTGTCACACAGTTATAACTGATAAGAATGTAGGATAGCCCCCATAACTCTATACGTAACATCTCAAAAATTTGTTAAGAGAATGTATGATGAAGATAACACTGCCACATCCCTCAGCAGAGCTTAGAGGGTGCTAGCTATCACTGCCCACGGGTTACTGTGCTGAAGCATCATGAGATTGACAGCAGACAGTAGAGCGATGGTGTCTAATAAGAGCAGACTGTTTATGAGTGCGGGAACCCCAATAATCTGGAGAATGCAGGTCTTATCTCCCATGTGTCCTGCCACTACATTCAATAGTAATGAAGTGTAGGAAATAGACAGTGAATGTAAGATCCAGAGATACCAGATCACTGTGCTCAGCAATTTCCAATACTCCTATAGTATTGAATGGACAAGCAGGACACATTCTCATCCTGCCGCCCAGCCATTAGTGAGAGTAGGACCCCCATTCACTGGATTGCTGTTACACTGTCTCACCCTCTCCCTGCTTCCTCAGCACGTGTGCAGTGAGCACTTTCTGTTGTATTCTCAGTGCTGAGGGAGCAGGGGGGAGGTTGAAACAGTGTAATAGTTGGTAAAGCCAAATCACAGAGGGGGTAGGGTAGCCCTTCAGGCTCATTATCACAGTTCTGATGTACTAACATGTCCTGTAGAGGTGCATGTGGAGCTAGCGACTAGCCCCCGTCTCCTGGCATTACTTCCATTTCTTCCCTGGGTCTATAGCGCAGTCACAACATCAGGTTTAATGTGGATTCAGAACAAATTCAGACACGATAATTCAGCAGCTGGAATTTGGAGGAATAATTCAATGTCGAACTGACGTTTATGGCATTCAAGTTATACAAGACGCGAAAAGAGAATCTAAAAATACCCGGTTTCCTTTATAAAGATGTATTCAGCAGGATTTGATGGCTGTCACATCCAACTTTATAGGAGAAATCTACAGGTGTAATCATTCTATGGGAGAGAACCGGCCCCTTCCGCTGCTTTTGTCCTCAAAACCCATAATCCACATATAAAAAGTACTTTTTTAAAAAGTTTTTAAGCAGTTCTAAAACATGCATGAAAACTTTGGGGGTTATTTAACAGGACTTCTTTTTCTACCACCTCCACGCCAGGGGGGCATGAATGGCCGTGAATGGGGCGTGGTCAGTGGTAGAGTGGGTGTGGCTGGTGGGGTAGTGGGCCGGCATACGTGAGGAGTTGTAACCAGGTAGGTCCAAACGTAGAAATAAAACGCTGCGCAGCCACCTAACGGATACATCAAAATATTGCATTGTCATATGATCAAACCCCCCCTAAGTGTTTTATGTGTATAATGTTAGTAGCAACAGGATTTCTGATTCACCAAGTGCATGGGGATGTGTCCTCACACAGCTGTGCACTTAGCTCTGTGCATTGAGCTTCATAATCCCTGAATTCATCCCTAGAATTGGAGCAGAAGTGATGCTGCAGTGCAGTCTGAACCATGGAGGGTTACTCCCCAGGGGACTTATAGAAAGACAATCCTGGAATATAAATACATTTTACACAGTCCTGCTTCTACTAACATTATAGAGAAAGATATTATTACACGCAACTTCAGGTCCAACACTTTCTGCAGAGAGCACAGCAGTGTGAGGAATTCTCCTTCCCCCAGTGCACTTGTAGAGATTACAATCCTGGAATACAGATCCATATTCCACAGTCTTACTGGTACTACTGGCACATAGGGTATGATTACACAGCAGTACTTCACGCTGCATGGTCAAGCCTGCTGACAGATTCCCTTTAAATAGCATCAAACTTTAAAATATTGTCAAAACCGGCTGCTTTTTATGCTACAAAATTGTAACACATTACACACTACTTACCCACCATCTTAATAATATAATCAAGCTTATTACCCCATATAACTGACCCAGTCATTACATTCATGCAGATGTTTCATGCACATGTGATATCCACTTACCATGCAAATCCAATGTATGTCAGGATTAACTGGCCTTAAGGGGCATTAATGTTCTGATCAAGAGCATCAAAATCCCATGCAAAATTCTATCAGGCTGTTGCCACCACTAGGGGGAGCTTATGGGCTTATGGAATACTCTGCATTGAAAGTAATCACTCTCACAATTCTGCTTTCTAGTAATACGATTCCAATCTCCAAGCAACTATCTTCTATTAAAGGTAAATCTTTGTGTGTGATTAGATAGTAGATCTAGTCAGACATCACTGTCTGCTCCATTTTCAAATATTCTCAATTTAAACCTTGTACGATTTTATGTATACAGCTCCAATGCAAACCTATGTGTTTTCATGGTTACAGACTACAAGAAGAAGCCAGCGTAGTCTATTCTTGCAGTTCTGTTTTACTTCCTCCCATTTGCCACCTTATCTAAGAGAGAGGAAGGAAGTAGCACATGACGACCACATTAGACTACACGGAGGATCTGTTTGTAGTCTGTAACCATAGAAACATATATTGTACTGGAGCTTGTATACATAAAATGATACAATGTCAGCAGGAATGTTTGCACTGTATTTTTCGGACTATAAGGCGCACAAAAAATCCTTTGATTTTCTCAGAAATCAAAGGTGCGCCTTATAGTCCAGTGCGCGTTATATATGAACCGTACTTACAGACAACAGCTGCCTTGAACTGTGCACAGGTCTGCCACCTGCTGGTCATTCATCCTTATAAACAGGTGCACCTTATATATGAATGTACACGTTTAAGCAGGCATTTATTGATGATGCACCTTATAATCTGGTGCACCTTATAGTCCAAAAAATACGGTAGTCTGTTACCTTCGACACACAGTGGTCTGCATAAGAGCTGTATACACAAAACAATAGGACTATTTGGAAAGTTGCAGTGACCACTACACTTCTTTTAAATACAATAGAGCAGTAAAAATCTATTAATAATAATTCCTTTATATAGCGCCCACAGATTACACAGAACTACACAGAGCTTTGCCTGATCAGTTCCTGTCCCCAATGGGGCTCACAATCTAATCAACCTACTAGTATGTTTTGGAGTGTGGGAGGAAACTGGAGGACCCGGAGAAACCCACGCAAACACAGAGAGAAAATACAAACTCTTTGCAGATGTTGACCTGGATCGGACTTGAACTCAGGTCCCCAGCGCTGCAAGGCTGCACTGATAACCACTAAGCCACCATAATTTTCTTGAGCAAAGTGTCTTGATGTACAGTACGGCACACAGAGTTCTACGACACGAGATCTTCCCCTTGTAACTTCTACTCCTGTACAATTAATACAATGTGATTGACAGACCTTGGAAATAATTATATATTATGTAACAATTCTGCCGCATAATGCTCCAAAATAGTGTCACATTGTCGCCTATTATCTCCTGCCTAGCACTCGGGAAAGGCTCCGAACTAGAGAAAGCCATCGCCACCGCTGTCCTTGTCTATAATTCATGTGCAGACAGCGATGGGAAGATTAACAAGGCGGAAGTCAAGGATTTATTGCACACGCAGTTCCAGAACTTCTTACAGGTGATTATAGGGTCAGGGGGCCAAGACTTTTCTTCACCTGTATGCCCCTGTCACCCCTGCCCTAGCTATGCCCATGTTGGTTGGTAGCTTGATGCTTCTGAGTCCTGAACCCTAGTATATAAACATATTAAAGGGAACCTGTCACCAGGGACCTCTTTGTCACTAAAGACAGGTTGCAGAAACACATCACACCTGCAGTGCAAAAATACCTATCTGCTTTCTCTAAGCATTTGCATTACAATATAATTATGTGTTATAACTTACCTTGCACCATGACACAATCCTCTATATAGTCCCGGGGGTTGGGCTTTGGTTTGGATGCATTTCAAAAAACAACATTGGACTTGTCTATATTGTAGACTCCTCAGCTATCAGCCCCCACCTTGGTGCTTCTGTACAGCTCCTTGGTCAGATCTCCACCAATCAGATCCCTAAACTCCTGTGGATAGGCAACTCCATTCATTCCCAATGCATCCAAATCTCCTAGTGCTCTTGCAAAGGTGGACACCATAGCAGTTTGTCTTGTACCAATATCTCCTGACCCATCCAAGTGGCAACCTGTTTTACCCTAAAGTCCTCATCTATATATAGGGGTTAAAGGGTTAAATCCAGGCAATTACTTAGACAGGTTTTGAATATAACTCCCCCCCCCCCCCCCAGGCCAAAGCACAGGAAGTTAACACTATTGTGTGACAGAAAAGAGGTCACTTTCCCATAAAATCAACACTCTCCTCTTCTGCTGTTGCACTAGTTATAGAGTGACCACTATAATGGTGGCTATATATTTTGGGTATAAATGACCGGGACAAGTTGATCACATAATACATGTGGGCTAGAGATAGCTGTTGGCCAAAGCAGGGTTTGCCATTAGTATGACTGGCCACCCCAGAGCAATGTATACATAACTTTTTAACTAAAATTAAAGGAATTAATTACATTTTCTTTCATGATAGGGTCAAGAAGAAAAACCAAAATACAAAGAGCTTATGAAAGATCTTGAAGAAGACAGCAAAGGACAGATGGATTTTGAAGATTTCATGATCCTCCTCCTCAGTGTGACTCTTATGTCCAACCTCTTTGGTGAGATCCGCCAAACCAAGAACACCAAATAAAACTGGAGACTTTGGAAGCCAGATCATCATGGAAACACCACAGAAACATCACCGATAACATCCCTCTTGGTTTTTTTACATTCCTTAATGTAAAAACTTGTTATATTGTGAAAGTACTGGAGTAAATTATTGTAACTGTGAGCTAAAATGTTCTTGGATGACTCCATCATTATAGATAAGAGCTTATCTACATACTCCGGTCAGTCTTCACATCAGACCAGCTTCCTACTATGGTGCCACCAAAGAGTTTTTTATTCAAATTAGTGACTACACAAGATCTCTATCAATAAGGGAGAACCCTCTAGGGCAGCGGTTCTCAACCTGTGGGTCGGGACCCCATTGGGGGTTGAACGACCAAAACCGGGGGTCGCCTAAAGCCATCAGAGACGCAATTTTATTGTGTTTTTACTGCCGTTTGCATGGTTTGGGGTCACCACAACATGAGGAACTCTATTGCGGGGTCACAGCATTAGAAAGGTTGAGAACCACTGCTCTAGGGGTTGGGACAGTGGGTTGCCAAAAAACAGAAAGGGTACTTACTCTGGGAAGTGTATTTTCCATGTTGTGACAGTACTACTGGTCCTTGGCATCTCTTCTTGGCCAAAATTGATGTGGGGGACCAATCAAAGGCCTCCTCAGATCATGGGATGTAAGGGGACATCCCAAGGTATGAGGAGACCACTGATATGTTCCAAGCTCTTTTGACCAAATGACACTAGTTGGTAGTAATTCCTGGTGCCAATATGTACCCACATACAATAGTGGGCAATGAATAATGAGCTTCAACATGAACTGCCATGGTGGTTTATCAAAAATTTGTAATTTTTTTAATTCATTGCACGGTTCTGCTTACCTACAAATTTGAGCAGTCATTGGCCACTGTGGATGGTTGGGACTTCTGCCAAGGATGATCACCACAGATATCAGATTCCTGAGGTGGCGTGCAAAGCATTGTTGGGTATGGATGAGCCGACTCGACGCTTGAGTTTGGCTTTCTTCCATCAAATTGAAACCTCTAGCTACTAGACATAGCTATGATGAGCTAGGGGGACACCCCTTGGCCAAACATAACCATAGCTAGTTGCTAGGGGCATAAAGATTGCTCAGGCACCAATCCGGCAATATGTCTGGGTCACACGGCCAAAAGCAAACGTTGGGTTCAGTCATCTCTATTGTTGGGTCATCTCTAATTTCGGGCTTTGACCTACAAATTGACCATTGAGGTCAGTACAGGTTTATGTTATTATGAGTTTTCCAAGTGACTTGGGTCAGGTAACAAACCCGCTGAAGCGTTATAGTCACGAGGAACCTGAGACCTGTAGCCGGGTGTTAGACATGACTCCTTGAAGTAGACATTGTGCAAAGGGAGTGTCAGATATACATTAATAATCAGAAGTGTCACTCACTAACAAAGAGAGAAGAATCGGTGACGGTGGAGGGGCAGATCGCACATCAGACCAGGACAACATTTCTGAGACTCCAAAGTGAGATGAACAAGGACTGAAACATGGCTGTCGTGGAATCTGCCGTCTACAACCTCCTGGGGGTCTTTCACAAATACTCCGCTAAGCAGGGGGATAATCTAAAACTGAACAGAGCTGAATTATCCACATTGCTCTTCAATGAGCTGCCATCCTGCTACAGGGTAAGTTGCTCAAGATACATTGCATGGCATTACTCATGAAGACCACCATATCCATGATCTAGATGTCCATGCATTTCTACATAACACCCTAAAATTGGGAATACTCAAGAAAATGGGTTCCTAAGGTATATGACCCGTGTGGCCTTATTTCCCCAACTAAAGGGGGCACTGGTACCCAATACTCGTGACCACGACAAACCTGGAGATATTCATTGTGACATTACATCAGCAGCATTGTATTCTCTTCCAGGATGATGCCATGAGGATGCTGGATCAGGATGGGGATGGAGAGGTCGACTTCATGGAATTCATAGAGTTTATCACAGATATCACCACTGAGATCCAGAACATGTATCTCCATAATTTCATGAAATACAGAAGGTAAAGTCATCAATTATGAGGTATAAGTGCGTAGTAGTACATAGATTACTAGATCAATGTGAGATTTTTCACTTTTTGGGGCAAATGTAGCTTTTCTGATCTTTAAGAAAAGCATATTCCAGCTCTCTCCAGACACAGGGAGCACTTTCAATCCATCCAACGAGCTCCACATCCATAGGAAAAAACTCTGGATTAGTGTGTGCAAAGATCATGTTAAAAGCAAAAGTCCAGCACCAGTGGAAATCTTCTTAAAGTATATTATTCTATATTTCATGTTAAAAGCCATACAGACCAATTAATATATCTTGTTGACACATTTCGGACAATGGACACTTTGGATTGTTGTCAAAAACGCGTCACCAAGATTTCTTCATTTGTCTGTATGGCTTTTAACATAAGGAATAGAGATGAGCGAGTATACTCGTCCGAGTATACTGCTCGGTCGAGTATTAGCATACTCGGACCGGCTCGTTACTCGGACGAGTATCTCGCCGGCTCGAGATCGAGCAGTAAATTAATAAAATAAATTGAATAAAAGTATTTTTATTGTAAAAAAAAAATATTACACATGTTTCCATATGTCTTACTTGTAAGAACACATTGAAATAACACTATTCTTCACTTTGCAGGTGTTCGCGCGTGTCTTCTGATAGGTTCGGAGATATACGCGCACACCTGCAAAGTGAAGAATAGAATTAAAACATTAAAAACAGTGAACACAGGAGCATTTAAGTGCAGAACACATTGAAAGAACACTATTCTTCACATTCCAGATGTTCGTGCACATCTCCTAACTTAGCGGGAGACACGCGCGAACACCTGGAAAGTGAAGAATAGTGTTATTTCAATGTGTTCTTACAAGTAAAACATCTGCAAACATCTGGAATTTTTTTTTTTTCACTGTTCTTTTACTGTTCAGTTTTATTTAAAAAATGCTCGGGTCTCCCATTGACTTCAATGGGGCTCGTTATTCGAGACGAGCACTCGAGCATCTGGAAAAGTTCATCTCGAATAACGAGCACCCGAGCATTATAGTGCTCGCTCATCTCTAATAAGGAAATAAAGAAAGAAAAAATTTTAAGATCTCTACTGGAGGACTTTTGCTTCTTTCAGTTTCTGCTCTTTGATATATCTTTGGGTTCATTTTCTTTACATAAATCCTGTTTCTGAAATTTGTGCAATTTTTGGCGCAACCTATACAAAACAGTTGCCTATGTCTGGTCGGGACTGGATTGATTTATCAGTGGTGAATCATGCGCCAACACCTGCCACCAGGCGCAGCTCGAGGATGATTAAGGCACAAAGTGGGAAAATCGGTGTGCCATGAGCTTCAGAGGAAAAAACAGAAAAATGTGTGAAAAAAGCGCAAAAGAAAACAAAAAGCAAAGAAATAGCAAAAAAAAAAAAAAAAGAAACAAAATCTGACCCTGTTTAGATAGAGAGATAGATATAGAGGGGGGCATTTATTTTATTTCCCCCTTCTCTGAGCTCTTTTTGCGTCTTTTGTGAGTCTATTTTTTGCACCTGATTTGTCTTTTTGGCTCTTTGTAGTTTTGGCTTTTTGTCAAATGCAGATTTTTTTGAGCCTTGTGCAAATTTTCAAAAAAAGTCATACCATTGCTTTTCCTAAGCATGGCCAGGACTGGCATCTGGAAGCAGGAGAAATACAAAGACAAATTAGGCGCAAACCAGGAAACTGCTGCGCAGCGTACTCCGGCAAACTGCTGGAAAAAGACGCAAAAAATTGTGCAAATACCCCAATATGCTCAAAAGTCACTAAAAAGCAACAAAAACCACTTATCAGCCTAAGATAGATTTTAGATAGATAGATAGATAGATATGAGATAGATATCAGTAAAGGCCAAGTCCGCAAAGCATAAATACTCCTCAAAAGGAGAAGGCATCGCCCAAACAGGTCCTGACAGGGTCCCCAAGCACATAGAAATTGTAAAAAAACTGGCAGCACTCAAATGGTCCAAAATTCAAAAAGAGGTGATCTTTATTGAAATTGTGGCGACGTTTCGGTGTCTATCACCTTTCTCTGTGATGGATGGTAGTTAGATTGCAGTGTATATCCGTGTCTTAGAGGTAAAGTATAGAAACTATAAATCTCCCTCATGTTTCCAGGTTATTAATGATTCAGGATCACAGGGAAGGTCATTTATTACATGTAAGTGCAGGGATAATGCGGCTCTGACTGTAATTACTTTTCCACTTATATTACAATATATAAATGACTCCAAGAAAAACCTTATTATGTTTCAAGTCAATAAATTCCCAGTTTATCCTAGTGATCACGATCCTGTAAGCAGCTGGTAAAGCCAAACTCTCAGGGCTCCCAGTTCCTCTAAACTTATGCTATTTTCCTAAATTTATCTAGAAACTTCCTTTTCCCTATCCTTGGCAATGTATAAACACATAAAATGATTGGAAACCTCTAGCAATGTCATGTCCCAAGCTTCAACCAGTTGTAGTGGTCAATTGGTGCTTAATTATCGACGTAACCAGGATTTGGAGAAGGATTTTAGTGTACTAATTGCCCCGTACAAACTGTGTTTGACAATGAGAGTCCTGATTACCCTGCCCACACCCAATGATTGACATTGACAGCCCCGATCACCCCACCCTCAGACAGTGATTGAAAGGGATTGTCCTTATTACCTAAATTGATTGACAAGGAGAGTCATAAATACCCCGCCCACACAAAGAGATTGACAAGGAGAGTCAAAATTACCCCGCCCACACACAGTGATTGACAAGGAGAGTCATAAATATTCCGCCCACACATAGTGATTGACAAGGAGAGTCATAAATACCCCGCCCACACACAGTGATCGACAAATAGTGTCATAAATACCCCGCCCACATACAGTGATTGACAAGGAGAGTCTTAAATCCCCGCCCACACACAGTGATTGACAAGGAGAGTCATAAATACCCCGCCCACACACAGTGATTGACAAGGAGAGTCATAAATACCCCTCCCACACACAGTGATTGACAAATAGTGTCATAAATACCCCGCCCACATACAGTGATTGACAAGGAGAGTCATAAATACCCCGCACACACACAGTGATTGACAAATAGAGTCATAAATACCCCGCCCACATACAGTGATTGACAAGGAGAGTCATAAATACCCCGCCCACACACAGTGATTGACAAATAGTCATAAATACCCCACCCACACATAGTGATTGACAAGGAGAGTCATAAATACCCTGCCCACACACAGTGATCGACAAATAGTGTCATAAATACCCCGCCCACTTTTTTTTGCAACTTATGTATGATCATGTCTTTTTTCTTGTGATACATGTCTAGTTTTTCCTGTCCTGGCAGGTCCAAATTTTGGCTTCTTTTAGAGACTTTTTGTTTCAAATGTCTCAAATCCACATGGACCCAAGCCACGTGAGGAGGTTATATACAGGAGAGGACACTACAATAAATTTTGGATTTGAGGCTGTGTCCTGCATTTTTAAGCACTGTACTCACACCCCAGGGAAGGGAGATGACGACATTTGAGGCTGCGGTCACACGTTGCGTTTTGGTTGCGTTTTCATTGTGTTTTGAAAGACATTACAGAGGAGAGGTGATCCACCTTCCACCTCCTCGCTCCGGACATTACTGTTAACATTTGTATTTACAAACTGCATCGGAAACTTTATGTTTACACATTGGGGCAGATTTACTTACCCGGCCCATTCGCGATCCAGCGGCGCGTTCTCTGCTCTGGATTCGGGTCCGGCCGGGATTTATGAAGGTAGTTCTTCCGGCGTCCACCAGGTGGCGCTGCTGCGCTGAAAATCATCTCAACGCGCCGGAATGCACCACCTCGGACCAGGTGAAGGTAAGCGCTCCCCAAGCGACACTTTTTCGGTTTTTAAATGCGGCGGTTTTTCCGAATACGTCGGGTTTTCGTTCGGCCACGCCCCCCGATTTCCGTCGCGCGCATGCCAGCGCCGATGCGCCACAATCCGATCGCGTGCGCCAAAATCCCGGGGCAATTCAGGTACAATCGGCGCAAATCGGAAATATTCGGGTAACACGTCGGGAAACCGCGAATCGGGCCCTTAGTAAATGACCCCCATTAATTTTAACAGTAATGTAATTAGGCAAATCACCTTTCCTCAGCTGCTATAACCAAAACGCGTAACCAAAACGCCACGTGTCACCTCACCCTTAGATGTAACCAATAAATTTTAAAAATTGGAAATGCTAAAATTTATGAATTAAAAAAAAAGAAGGTTACTGAGCAAAATTTTAAACATTTAAAGCCTGTGAAATAATTACAATTTACATTTTAAAACAGGGTCCACGAAAAAAAAATCATTTTCTTTGCACCTGCCCTGGACCAGGTGCAGATTTTGCGCATAAAAAGGCACAAAAATAAGCGAAAAAAGTGATACGTAAGTGAAAAGTCGCACTGAACATCTGGAAATTAAAGACACATAAGGCACAAGGTGCACTTGAAAAACGACAACAAAAGTTGCAGTGAAAAGTCGCAAAAACGACAAAAAATGAGACAATTTAACTAGCAGAAATAAAGTTTCATTGTAACACGTAAAACGTCTTCAGAATAGAGACATTTCGCCTTAAGTATTCCTGATAGCAGGGACGAGGGGGAGAGTAGGGGCCAAGCTCTCGGAGACGGTAGAAATGTCAGAAAGTTTGATCTTCTCGTCTTTGCTCTGCATGGTCTTCCACCTCCTCGCTCCGGACTTGCTGTTATATTCATACATCTGCCCGGTCACTGATACAAGAGAATGGTAGATAAATGTTGGCAGACAGTGATTCCCTTTGACTTTACCAAATGAGTGCATGCTCAGCTTGGAGGCATCTCTCCAATTCTTTCCACCAACATGTGGCACCAAATTTATTGGGCTCTGCGGATACTACTCCAATGGGGCTCATTTACTAAGGGTCCGAACACCGCACTTTCGTCGGGTTTCCCGAATATTTCTCTTTTGTGCCCTGAATAGCCTTGGGTTTTTGGTGCACGTGATCGGATTGTGGCGCATCGGCGCCGGCTTGCATGCAACAGAAATCGGGGGCGTGGCCGTCGGACAACCCGACGGATTCGGACAAACCGCAGAATTTAAAAAAGGAAATGTATCGCAAGATCAAGCACTCACATGCATCGGGAAGAGGAAGGTGAACTCCAGCGGACCTCTGCACTGAAGCGACACATGCAGGTACTCGGGCGCACGATCTTAGTGAACCACGCCGGACCCGAATCCTCGTCAGACAACGCACCGCGAGATCGCGACGGGCCCGGGTAAGTAGATCTGCCCCAATGTGTTTGGCCTCCCTAAATAGTATAATAGTAATTACCACTCCCCCTTCCTGTGCCGGTGCTGCCCCTTACAGTTTCCACTGCAAGTCACTTCCTGGGTGTTTCCAAAACTACAGGAATCAGAAAGGGATCCAATCCCTGACTGGAGTGAGGACCCGCCTCAGCTTATGATTGGCTAAGAAGCCTCCTCTAGTAAGAACTGTTTTACTCCATTACCAGCCCTCTAGACCCCCTTATACATATAAATTGTATTTACTGGAAACCCCCTATAATAGGAAAAATTGGATAAAAAAGTTACCAAAAAAAAACAATAAGTGTTAGTAGTCTTAGAAATTTTTGTACTAGGCACCAGAAATATGAGTACTAGCTCACAGTTTCAAGGTTTTGTGATCAATCAAGCACTACAGGGGGTAATTGTCTATATGAATGTCATAATTATGTTGTTTTTCTTCTGAAAATTTAATAAAAGTATAAAAAAAAATCCATCACAATAAACCAGGGACACTTACTCATAGATTGTGGTAAACATATTTGTTATCAATGGCCTCCTTCCTTTTAAAATGAACATTATAAATTATGCTAATGGACCTGAAAGACTCCCGGAGGTGTTACCAGAGCCCTTCCATGCTGTATGTCAATAGGCTACTACAGTGTGCAAGGAGCACTTCCCCCTCTCCCACTGTGTGAGATTACATCAGGCAGATAGAGGGGGGTAGTACTGAGGAAAGAGAGGTTAGGGAGACAGTGTAACAGCCTGTGAAGCTACTACATGAAGTGGCTCTGGTAAAACCCTCCAGAGCCCTTCAGGCTCAATAATACAATTTTAAACACTGATTTTAGAAAAAAGGAGGCTACGGATAACAAATATAAGAAGATTACCACAGTCACGGTGCCGGGATCAGTGAGTAAGTGTCCCTGGTTTATCATGATGGAATTTAATGGAAGATTTTCTTTCATTATCAGAATTGTGCTGTAGTTTAAACTGAATATAAAGGTAAAACACAAAAATCTCAAAACCACCAATCACCTGGATCCACGGCCTCGCCATCGAAGACGGTTTCAAAGGTTGTCGTTTCCTAAAGCCACATAAAAGGCAAAACATCAAACATAAACAATCTTTATGATATACAGATTCTACATAATACATTATATTCATAGTAGGTATTAATGATGTACATCTAAATCTACTTAACCAATCCCCCAACCATAGAAACAAAAAGGAGATAAACATCAGAGCTTATAAGAGTCCAGGGGGCTCGGTGCGGCTCAACCCCCACCTGAGGATCTTACATCTCCTGGGAAATGTGTGATGAATTGTAGTGTAATAGAGATGTATATGTGATGACTGTACATACAATTCACATTCAATACCCTTGGAACAATACAACATAAAAAAAACTAAATCCACAATAATTGCAACTCACCGTAATAACCTCCACCTTATCCTTCTTTGTGCCTAAATGTCATAAGAAAAAAAGAAATTAAAGGAAATCAAAATCCATCATGATAACCCAGGGACATTACTCATAGCTCCAGGCACTATGACTGTGGTATCTTCTTATATTTGTTATCCATGGCCTCCCTCCTTCTAAAATCAACTTGGAAAATTATGCTAATGAGCCTGAAGAGCTCTGGGGCGTTACCAAAGCCCATGCATGCTCTGTCTCTACAGGCTGTAAATTATGCCAGAGCACTTCTCCTCCTCGGCACTTCTCTTGCTCCTGCACAGTGTAACAACCTATGAATCCGAGCATGGAGAGGCTTTGGTAATGAACCCCAGAGCCCTTCTGGCTCATTAGCATAATTATAAAAGTTGATTTCAGAAGGAAGGAGGCCATGAAAAACGAATATAAGAAGGTTACCACAATCACGGTTCTTGGATCTAGGAGTAAGTGTTCCTGGTTTATCATGATGGATTGTGATGGTAGATTTCATTTAAAGCTATTGATGGAGAAAAGAGTACATTACTGTGTTACCTGCTTTATACCACATTTTCTGTGCCTTTTATGCAGTTTTTAGAGGCTTTTAATACTAAAACAAATAGGGGCATGGCTTAATAGGGAAAGGGAGGGATATCTGAAAAGTGGGAGTGGTCCTTTAGACAGTTTTACGTTTTCTCCCCAGATTGTAGAGAAAGGGACACTTACCTGCTTTGTAAGTCTTGACTCTGTGAGGGATAAATTATAAGAGTTATTGAGAACTCGGGTCAGCAGGACACGCAGAAGGACACGTGACCGGTTCTTACCTCTTTCTGCGGACCCCGTTTCTTGCCTTTTGGCACAGGGCCTTTATGTTACCGTATTTCCATATTAGGTGGGCGGCCCATGCCATGAGGGCGATGAGGATCAGAGCCATGAGGGTGAGAAGAAAGGGCACGTACCAGGCGGAGGGGTCATATGTGTTCACACTCTTGTCTACTATTGTTAGTCCTTTCCTTTTCTGTTCATAAAAAAATTTGAGAAATTTAAGAAATATGTCTAATTATTATATTATATAATATATCATTGCATCATATTTTCCCATATATAAAACATGCAAACGATCACTTTCTATTGATGTCGTAAGTGGTTCACTCCGCAAAGCTGCAGTTTGTGCTTCAGAGCTGCTCTTCCTACCCCCTGGAAGCATGAAAGTTACAAGTGCACCTTAAATGGTCCTCTAATCTGACCATGAATGGTCATCAGGGCTTCCCACACTACAGTCCTTACAGATCCGCTCCTGATCCCCCCAAAATAACCAGATCTACCAACGTGGAGGGGGATAACCTACTGCCAGACTACTCTGACCTATGTGACACCCAATATAAAGATTCTTAATTACCTTGTAGAGGTGCAGTAGGGTTACCCAGAAACAACAGCGGATCATAATATAAGCAATTTGGGCAGTAGCCAGGGGCAAGCCTTATAGGGGGCCCATATTCACCCAAACCACCCACCAAATTTTATATGGAGAAGGACCCTTACCCATGAAATCCTCATACATATGCTCCTGCTCTCTATAAACATGTACACAAGAGCCATTTCAGGACCTTTGAAGGTCCTCCAAAGGCCCTCAAACTGCCAGTTGAAAGCATATAGAAGAGACACATCCTCCATTCCCCAAGCTGATTCTAGTACCAGATATAGAGAGTGATTCCAGACTTGTAGGGGCTATAATATTCATACAGTCCAGAGCCCATGGAGGTCTTAATCCGCCCCTGCTTGGAAGTCAACAATGGAGGTCAACCATGACACTTACATAGTAGTCAGTAGTAGGTGGAGCTGGTGTGTTTGTTCGGACCACCCTTATCATAATCATTGTTGTTCCCGTCCTCGGCTGTTGGACACGGACGTTCTTCACATTGTCATCAATTATGTGGACCACCAGGTTGTAACTTTGCTGCTTATCCCCCCCATTGTCGAAATCAAAGGGGCTTTTCACAATAAGTTTAGGATTGTGAGACCCGTGGGTGGGATCAAAGGCAAAGTGGTTATTTATGTTTCCTGGAAAGAAAACAAAGTAACTAATTATAGGGTCATATCCGCCCCTTCTATAAAAAGACCTGGGAGGTGCGGCTTGTCACCAGTGGAGGAGTGAGGTGAGAATACGTCCCAGGAAGGGGAAGGGCACGAGAATCAGAAGAGGAACTTTCCTACCAGAAACAATCTCAAATCGCATGTCTGTATTTTCCGAGTCCCGATCCTTACAGCTGAGTCGGAAGTTGTTGATGTTGATCCCGGCGGTGATGTTGTCATAGATGATGGCGGTGTACCGGGACGGTCTACACTCAGGGGCCTCGTCGTTCTCTTCTATTATATTAATGTTCACCTTGTGGAAACAACACAAGTGTAAGGCACCGATACCTGATATCACTGCAGTTGTTACATCTGGGTTTGGACCCATGAGCTGTAATGACGGCCATATTGGATATCTTTCTGCAGCTTGAGTGGGAATAAACATAAAAGAAAAATAAAGTTACGGTAACTAGACCGGAGGTAAGAACCAACAGACTAATGTTTGACTACAGTTAACTTTAGTTAGCCATGTACTAAGTGAATTACTAAAGGACTAAAGCGATTGCCAACTTCTTTTTCAATTTCTTTACACAGGTAGTGTTGGCTGCAATGGTGAAGCAAGGAGCCGTCGGCTCCCTGATCCTCTGTTGAGCCAATGCTGGGTGTGGGAGAAGCCCACAGATGAGACATGATGATATCATCACACCTGCTGGCTTCAGGGCCACATAAATAATAATTGGCGGAGCTACCTAAAGGGGGACATAAGGCGTGAAGGCTCCCTAAAAAGTGTCAGGTGAGAGGATTACCTAGAGGGAGGCATAAGGTGGGAGAGCTACCTAAGGGGTCATAAGGTGGGAAAGCTACCTAAAGGAGGTCAAAAGGTAGGAGGGTCACTTAAAAGGTGGAATAAGTTGGGAGGGCTACCTAAATAGTGTCAGGTGAGAGGATTACCTAAAGGTCGGTATAAGGAGGGAGAGCTACCTAAGGGGTGCCATCAGGTGAGTGGATTACCTAAAGGAAGGTATAAGGAGGGAGAGCTACCTAAGGGGTGCCATCAGGTGAGAGGGTTACCTAAAGGAAGGTATAAGGAGGGAGAGCTACCTAAGGGGTGCCATCAGGTGAGAGGGTTACCTAAAGGAAGTATAAGGAGGGAGAGCTACCTAAGGGGTGCCATCAGGTGAGAGGGTTACCTAAAGGAAGGTATAAGGAGGGAGAGCTACCTAAGGGGTGCCATCAGGTGAGAGGGTTACCTAAAGGAAGGTATAAGGAGGGAGAGCTACCTAAGGGGTGCCATCAGGTGAGAGGGTTACCTAAAGGAAGGTAAAAGGAGGGAGAGCTACCTAAAGAGGTCATACAGTGGGACACCTACTTAAAGGAGGTTATAAGGTAGGAGGGTTACTTAAAGCGTGGAATAAGGTGGGGGAGCTACCTAAAGGGGGGCATAAGGTGGAAACGGTGGAAGGTTTACCTAAAGGGTGGAATAAGTGGAAAAGCTACCTTAAGGAGGCATAAGGTGGAAAGGCTCTTTAAAGGGGGCCATAAGGTGAGTGATCTACCTGAACAGGGAATAAGGTGAAAGCGCTACCTAAAGGGAGGCATAAAGTGTGAATTCTCCCTCAATGGGCTCACAATGTTGTAGGGTTACCTAAAGAAGGAATACGGCGAAAGGGCTATCTAATGGGGTGTATAAGATGGGAACAATGTCTAAAGGGGTCATAAGGTAGGAGGGTTTCCTAAAGGAGAGAATGAAGTGGGAAGGCTACCTGAAAAGGGAATAAGGTGAAAGTGCTACCTAGAGGGGGGATAAGCTTGAAGAGCTACCTACAGGGGGTATAAGGTAGAAGAGCTTATGTGGCCAGAACGGCTGAAATAGAGAACACCAGGTGAACACGCTTCACACAATTGGAAGGTTGCTCTAATATAGAGAATATTGGCCAGAAAATCCCTGTAAATAATAATAATAATGATTCAATTCTACTTATGTACAGTCACCACTAGAGGGAGCTGAGCAGTGGCTGCAGGTAGACAAAATTGATCTAAATGTAAGTTCTGTGCTTATGGAGAGGATTCGGAGCTCTGTATCAGGAAACGTCAGCGTTCTGACATGTAAGAAGATGTATTAAGAAATTTATCGGCCTGGGATGTTGGATTCAGGAATGATGAGCTCAGTCTGGGCTGCGGATATCCTGGAGTAATGGACAAGTAATCACCAATACGTCCCCGTCTATGTTATATATGGCTCCTCCACATGTCGGTGCAGCCTCCCCCCTACCTGCAGAATGATTCAGCTTATCGATTCATGAGACAGCGACTCACAAATGAAAAATCACTGACTCCAGAAACGGGAGATCCATAAATCGAAAATTCAAACTGCAATTACAACCCCGGAGCCATCGCCATGGTAACCGCAGGGAAATGCCAAATTAGCGGTGAGAATAACGTGTAATAACAAACGCTGGCGGAAGCGATGCGTCATGTAACTAGCGGTGACTGAGAAATTCTAAACCTCCGTATAATGAAGTCTCTGGACGCCGATATGTTCTGCCTAATATGAACAACGTGTATAACTACGGTCCATGGCTAGGAAAATGTTTAGTTTCTTTTAAAAACTTTTAGAGGGACTGCCAAGTTCCTAAAAAAAGGGTTTTTTAAACATTCATGCAGTGTTGGGACCCCACGATATCTGCTGTATGCTGCAGAGAAATCTGGCAGCAGGTAATTACATTTCCCAACAGCACTCCCGCAGGAGAGATTGAGAATTACATCACTCTGTCCTCCAAAATTCTCCAACATTCTGCTACGTTTGCAACTTTTAACCCTGTATTGTCATTTTTTCTGAAAAGTGGAACCAGTGGAACAGTAGTTGACTGGGAGCGTCATGGGCTACTAAATTAATCAAATTCATACCCCAAAAATTATAGTAAAAATTGAGTTCCTGGGCCGAGTTTATTTTTTCGCCAGGTAGGGCATGAAAATTCACCAGCTCCAGTGAGTGCGCAGACGCTGGGACAGGAACGCTCCCACTCCCTGCCAGTTGCCTCCGGCAGGCCATGTCCCCCTGGTGGCGGAAAGGGGAAAATGATTGCAAATGCTGGTAATAAGCTCGCATTTAAGACTATTTATAAATACCCCCAATATGTGGATAAGTGTTTGATCATTGGGGCTCCATTCGCTGGCACCCTAAGTTTTCAAGTTCTCCTAAGTGCTCCATGTCAAAAGGCTGCACATATTCAACCTGCACCCCATTCATTTGTATGGAACTTGCATCATATAATCGCTGTAAGACCCCAGAAACAATAACTTACTGTCACCAATGCAATTCTAGGGTTATCCGGGTCACAGTCCGAGGCTTCAATAACCAATTTGTGCGAGTCCTTAATCTCAAAGTCCAGTTGACTCACAAGTTCTATGACTCCAGAGGTCGGATTTATCCAAAATCTATTAACAATATCATTGTTGCCTTCTCTTATCTTGTATGTTACACAGCTGGGAAGATCCTTGTCTGTAGCAGATACTTTACCCACTTCGGTGCCCGCTGCAGATAGAACAATAGTAAAGTTATACTTCTCAAAAAGTTAAAAAAAAAAAAAAGAAAAAAAATTGCAACATTGTAGTTCCATGTGCTACACTAGTGAGTGATAGCGGCTCAAGTTTTTGGATACAATGAATCCCTATGTATAACTTAGGAGCCTTATAGGGAACAAACACCTTATGGTTGCCCTATTAGGATACATTGGGGCAAATTTACTTACCTGGTCCTGTCGCGGTCTCTGATTCTGATGGTGAGACGAGGATAAAGTCCGGTGCGATTCATGAAGATCGTGGCCCGAGTTCCTGCATTGTCGCTTTTCCCCGCCGAGTTCACTTCTTATTCCGGTGCTTGTAAGTGCTGATCTTGCAACACAATTCTAAATGTTAAATCTTGCGTGTTGTCCGAATCAGTCAGGTTGTCCGGCGGCCACGCCCCACGATTTCTGTCGCATGCAAGCCGGCGCGTGCGTGAAAAACCAGGGGCAATTCAGGGCAAATTGGAAAAATTCCGAAAACCACACGGAAATGCGTCTGACGGACCCTTAGTAAATGAGCCCCATTGTTGCAGATCCGGTGCAGATTCTGCATTGCGGCCCAGCAGATCGAGTCATACAGTTACAGCCCAGGTTTATATGATGAAGCACAGACAATGTACAGTATATAATGAAAGCAAATACCTCCAGATGTTTCCTGTACAGTGAAGTTATACACTAGTGAATCAAATTCTGGATCGAAATTGTTGACGGGCGTCACAGACACGATTATTGTTGCAGTCACTAAAAGAAAGAATTTGTAATATAAAGTATGAATAATTAATGCCGCCATATGATACACAGACAAAATATACTACTATGATAAGAATTCAGGGATTCATTTTGAGGTTCATGATGGTTATCTCATTAACACAACCAGTTTGTGAATGACCCCCATCTTCTTACATCCACGGTTATCATCTCCTCTCACTAGGAAGCCATGAATACAGGCAGTCCCTTACTTAAGAACACCCGACTTACAGACGACCCTTAGTTACAGATGGACCCCTCTGCCCCCTGTGACCTCTGGTGATGCTCTCTGGATGTTACTTTAGTCCCAGGCTGCAAATATCAGCTGTAAGATGTCAGTAATGAAGCTTTATTGAAAATCCTTGGTCCAATTACAGCAAAAAATGTTGAAAATCCATTGGTCACTGGGACAAAAAAAAAATTGTCTGGATCTATAATTATAAAATACACAGTTCCGACTTACATACAAATTCAACTTAAGAACAAACCTATAGAACCTATCTTGTACGTAATCCGGGGACTGCCTGTATACAGATTGTGGGCACTGCTGCAGAAATGGAGCATTACATGGCTGATATTTATCGTACACTGGCGCTAAGGGGCACATTTACGGTGCCCCCGCTAGATGAGGACTCCTGCGATGCGATGTGTTGTGCTGGTGGGACCTTCTACACCAGGGCTGACCTGGTGTAGAATTGCACCTTAGTATGTACCTGGTACAGGCTATAAGCACTAACTGACCGCTGACCGCACCCCATTCATACCCCTGTATGCCAAGTTGGTGTGGAGCTGGAATAAAGAGGGAAATAGGTGCAATTTTTGGGCAGTGCAACAGAAATTGTGCCTATTTCAGGGCTTGTACCCCAGGTTTCAGGTGCACAAGCCCTCATAAATGTGGCCCTAAGTGCAACCCCACCCCTTGGCACCAATTTATCATGGAATTGCACCATAGTAAAGAATAAGCCGCCAATAGGCACTGTACAGGCACCACCTGCACCTCTCTTCACACCCCTTCTTTGAATTTAGATATATAGATGATAGATAGATAGATAGATAGATAGATAGATAGATAGATAGATAGATATGAGATAGATAGATAGATAGATAGATAGATAGATAGATATGAGATAGATAGATAGATAGATAGATAGATAGATAGATAGGAGATAGATAGATAGATAGATACAATAGATAGATAGATAGATAGATAGATAGATAGATAGATAGATAGATATGAGATAGATAGATAGATACATAGATAGATAGATAGATAGGAGATAGATAGATAGATAGATAGATAGATAGATATGAGATAGATAGATAGATAGATAGATAGATAGATAGATAGATATGAGATAGATAGATAGATAGATAGATAGATATGAGATAGATAGATAGATAGATAGATAGATAATGGTTACTGTGGTTCAGTCCTAACCTTTGACAAGATCAAAGTCTCCATCAAAGCGATACATAATATTCCCCAGCTTAGTATAAGACATGATTCAAACTTAGATATTGATTCCTTCTCGTAGAAGCAGAGAAAACACATTCAGCAAGCGGCCACATCTATCAGATAGCAGGAGCTCCTCTGTAATGTGGACGGGTTTATCCTCACCGGTCATAAAACATTGAATAAAAGCAGCGACGTTTACAGGTATCTGGGCCGGGACCTGGGGCCCTATAGTCCTCACGCTGGGGCCCGGTGCGGCCTTCTTATTATCATTTCCCCTGATGCCATGAAAGATCTGCTCTTCATACTTCCTGACGTAAATTCTCACCTTCCTGTTATGCTCAGAATCTATGGTGTATGGTCAATAAGGGAGAGGGATAACGTCCTCAGCACCTCTGCTTGCTGTCACACTTAAAGGGGTAGGACAATCAAGTAGTCCTGGGCTCCTGTTCTCAGTGGTCATATCTCACCACCTGCCCTAACGATAGTAGATAACTGTAATAGCAACTTTTCTACAAGTTCTAGGCAGAGGGGAGGGGGACTGGTGAGTCACAGCAGCTACATCTCCAATGATGGACTGCAAACTACAGGTGAGAGCTGCTGGAAAACGAAGATTTACCAGTGTGCGGCGCATCTGGCGAGTCTGATACGGAAATCATCATCTCATAGGTGGTGACAGGATCTGTGTCATATACTAGGTTATTGTTTACCTGGTAACAATAAAAGAAGAGAAAAGTAAGTTATATATGACCCCCCTTTGTTGTGCACACTGATAGATAGATAGATAGATAGATAGATAGATAGATATGAGATAGATAGATAGATAGATAGATAGATAGATATGAGATAGATAGATAGATTGGATTGATAGATGATAGATAGATATGAGATAGATAGATAGATAGATAGATAGATAGATTGATAGATGATAGATAATGGATAGATAGATAGATAGATAGATAGATAGATAGATAGATAGATAGATAGATATGAGATAGATTGGATTGATAGATGATAGATAATGGATAGATAGATAGGACATATACAAAACACCCCCTAGTGCTGGATAAATAGATACACAGGACCCCCTAGTGCTGTGCAGATAGATAGATGATAGATAATGGATAGATAGATAGACAGATAAATATGCAACACCCCTGCCAATGCATAGGCAAGGTGGTAGTTTCGAATCGCTCTCTCCATGTCAGGAGCTGTTAGGGAGACTGATCACCTCTCTAGGAGGTCTCTAGATATTAGAGAACTTTGTAATTGCAGCTGTAGCCACTGCCTGGTAAGGCAAGAATCTCTATACTATTGTAAAGAAAGCTGGAAGCTGATTGGAGCGTGCTACCACCTGACCAAGGGAGTATAAAAACCCCCGGTGGGCGGGAGCACATGGTCTTAGAATCCAGTCAGTAGATAGAGAAGCAGGTCCAGTGTGCAGCTCGGGCAGAGCTGCCATCCAGACCCACTACCAGGAAGCAGAAGAGATACCTCAGGCCACTACCTAGCACCCAGGGCAAGTCAGGAGACTACTACCAGGCTGAGAGCAACCTTCCTGCAGACCAGCTATCTCCATCAATCTTCCAGCTTGCTGGATCTGCTACTACCGTATGGCTGTTGAACTTTGAAGAAAGAACTATAGAATAATTTGCACAACATTGCCTCCATTTGATCCCTGGATACGGCTGTCACCACCACGGGCTCCCCATCCATCACCCAGGGACCTATCTTACAGACACTCAGGGGTTGCATCAGGGAGAACCAGTACATCAGCCTCTCCCTCCATGTGACTTGAACACACCACCTGCTGGAGACCTGCCAGGCAGTAGGGCAGCCCTCAGTTCCTATACCAAGCATTGTGACAGTAGCGCGCCCGGGACCACAATCACTAGCCACTCCAGTATTCTGGGCCCCGGCTGCCTCCAGGCCCCAAGAAAAGGCTAGGTCCCGGTGGGGGATGTTGCAGATAGACAAGATCCCCTAGGGCTGTCTAGATAGATAGATAATGTATAGATGATAGATATATGAGATAGAGATAATAGATAGATTAATAGATAGATATGACATTGATAGAACGATATATAGTTGGATACAATTAGGTAAGTAGTGCGCAGGAAAGGGACCTCACTTGTATGACGGGTGAATTGTTTGCTGTCTGCATGAACACTTTATCCACACCGAGCGGACCACTCAGGGGTCTATACACCAGCGGATCTGGAGGAATATCCGGATCGTGACAGTTCAAGGTGGCGACTGTGGTGTCTTTTAGAATGGGTTCCGGTTCTACAAACCTAAATGGAAAAAATATGTGAGATAAAATTATCAATATCTACCCGCAGAAATATCTGTGTGCTGTATGTACAGGTAGACCAGGCAGGTGTAATAAAGAGGATAACAGCCCTGCTAGGATAGATAGCACCCCATGTCCCCTATCCCTCACCGTCTCTCCCACAATCCTCTATTCTCAATTTGGCAATGCTAATTTTTTTTGCCAATTTTGAATTGAATTGAGGAGCAAAGCCCTTCTCAATAACAATATGTGTTTAGATGGATAGATAAATAGATAGATAGATAAGGGTCAGAGAATGATGATAGATAGAGGTCAGATAATAATGATGATGATAGATAGATGTGGTCAGATAATGATGATGATGATGATAATGATAGGATAGATAGAAGATAGATAGATAGATAGATAGATAGATAGATAGATAGATAGATAGATAGATAGATAGATAGATGGATAGAAGATAGATAGATGATTAGGAATATACTATATCCATTTCTGGCAGACCTCTCACCTGTACATATAGGGATTACAGAACGGGGGGTTGTCATTAATAGGAAGAATATTCGCAGTCGCCAGGATTGCGGCGCACTTGTTGTCTCTATCACACACTTTCACAGTGTAGGACTGAACGCTGACAAAGCCGGCTGCCTCGCTGTCCATCCTGGAGATGATCACCACTGTGCCCGTCACTGGTAAGTAGAGATAGTCCCATATATATTCATATATTAGTACACGGGGATGACATGTACCTTATTTCCCCTCCCATCCAATGTCCTATCACCCCCCATAGCTCACATCTATGGTTGGGTTTCTTAATGTGATAACCCCTTAAATTTGGGCAGATTCTCCTACACAAGACTGTACCTTTGCTAATTGCAAAATAAGGATTCCCGGGGTCCATAAGGAAGGTGAGGTCACTCATCAGGTCGGCGTCAGTGGCCGTGCAGGTGTTCACCGTCCTCCCAATTGGCAGCTCCTCATTCAGTTCTATGGTAACCGTGTTCCCGGAGGTTTGTCTCTGGGTAATGGTTCCTGCTGCTGTGATACTGTAAAACCTAAAAAATATAGAACAATAACTTATTTACTATACAATGCTGAAGTTTAATCATCAGTAGTTCTTGTAAACCTCATTGTCTAGCATTTTCTCTTCTGTGTAGTTAGGTGGATGGAGACCTAGCTGCTGTGACTAATCTTCGTGCTGCTCCCCGGTGTCTCTGTGCTGCTCCCCGGTGTCTCTGTGCTGCTCCTCGTTGTCTCTGTCCTGCTCACCGTGTTCTGCAATGTGTTCTTCACACATATATATTATTCTTCACATAGTATTTTGTTCGCACCGTTCCGCGCGTATCTCCCGACAAGTAAGCAGATGTGCCGAACATCTGTAATCTATTCTTCACTGTGTTTTTCACTGTGTTTTTCACTTAAATGATCCTGTGTTCACTGTGTTCACTGTTTTTATTCTATTCTTCATTGTTCTTCACTGTGTTTTTTTAATTAAATGCTCGATCTCGAGCAGGGGAAATACTCGTCCGAGCAACGAGCCCTTTCGAGTACCTTAATACTCGAACGAGCATCAAGCTCGGACGAGTATACTCGCTCATCTCTAATTGTGATCAATAAAGTTTATGGTTTTCTAATTGCATAGTGTACAGTCTCTTTTTCTATGGTTCAAGTTTTTGGGTGTGTTGCAATTTGAGCAGTGGATAACATCTGCATTTAGTTTAGTGCCCATATCCCCAGCTTTATTTCCTTTTTTATGGTGACTCATGGGTTTCAAACAATGGGTCTTTAATAGAGATGAGCGAGCACTAAAATGCTTGAGTGCTCGTTATTCGAGACGAACTTTTCCCGATGCTCGAGT
This sequence comes from Engystomops pustulosus, assembly GCA_019512145.1. NCBI lineage: Eukaryota > Metazoa > Chordata > Amphibia > Anura > Leptodactylidae > Engystomops > Engystomops pustulosus. The sequence goes on from CM033649.1 coordinate 84,089,950, forward strand.
GCTCGTCTCGAATAACGAACCCCATTGAAGTCAATGGGAGACTCGAGCATTTTTCAAAGGGACCATGGTTCGGGAATCAGAGGCGTAACTAGGAGTGGTCGGGCCCCATAGCAGATTTCTGCATGGGGCCCCCTTTCCCCTTTAAAAGATATATGCAAATCTGTACAGACATATATACACACACATATAAAGTTCTACACTCATGCATTCACTTTTCTATACTCACACCCACATACATACATGTACAACTTATACGCACACATTTAAGTACATTTATACTCTAATATATTGAATATATACAAACTCATACCGTATATACACCTCAAATTTGCACACATACTGTATAGTACATACACATTATATACATATAGTGTGTGTATATATATATATATATCACACACACACACTTATGTATACAGTTTAAACACACCATATACACACATCCCGCGTTTACATACAGTACATACAGCATTAACACACATATAGCAAACGCATACATACACATACATACAGTATATACAGCCTACACACATGCATACAGTATATACAGCATACACACACACATGCATATAGTATATGCAGCATACACACACATACATACAGTATATGCAGCATACACACATGCATACAGTATATACGGCATACACACATACAGTATATGCAGCATACACACACATACAGTATAGGCAGCATACACATATACAGTATAGGCAGCATATACACATATACAGTATAGGCAGCATATACACATACAGTATATGCAGCATACACACATACAGTATATGCAGCATACTCACATACAGTATATGCAGCATACACACATATACAGTATATGCAGCATTTCTACGTAGTTGTCTTGTTTCTTTGTACGTGACACCGTCTCCCCCCTCCCTTCCATTAGAACCTCTATGACTCTCCTGAGCTGATCATTGCGAATCCCTGACTCCCCCCTCCCTCTCCATAGACCGCCTATGGATAATCCTAGCTGCGTGTGATTCCATGCTCCCATCCCCTCTCCATAGACTTCGTGTAATCTGACCACCACAGTGATCTTCTGCCCATCTTATAGTAAGACGAATACAGCCAGAAGTAGTATGTATACTTATACAGAAAACTTACACACATGCAGCACAGGGTCATTGTCATGACATTGCTGATGTGGACTATATATTTTGCAGACGTGAGAGGGATCCATCAGATATAGTGACTGTTATAGTATAGATGCCACGAGGGTGGTAAAGAGGATACAAATACGACCACAAGACCCCAGTAAAAGCCACAGAAATAAGACACATTGTTTCACATGTCTGGTCTATCACATGATAATTTTAACACTACTTAGAAAACTGCCCCCAACACAACTTCAATACAATGTACAGGGAGCGGAAGGATCTATAATCTTACTTTTTATTTGAAACATCTTTCCCGATCTGGAGGAGCCTAGAATGTAAAACAAGTACATAGACCGGCCACTTGATTTTAATAAGAACAGTAAGCCTTCATCCTCCCATGCACGAAGGCGCTGCAGAGGAAATCAAACACTTCATTGAACCCTGAGTGGATACTCGTGACAATGATCTGTTACCTGCGCGGTGAGTCTAAATTTGACACCTTGATCTTGACATTGCAACTTCCTGAGTTTGATAACCTTTACTCTGACTCTTTGACATTGACTCCGTAGAGTTTATAACCTTAATCGGATTCTTTTTGGAATGAACCAATGGAGCTGATGGCTAGACACTGACTTTTACCCCTGAGCTAAGTGTCTTAACTTATGACTGAAAGTGCGATACTTCTAACTACGTGAGCTTGATCTTCTATGACATTTGGACCACCTGATTTGAGATCGTGATCCGGACAATGCTTTGGACTCCTGAAGTTTGATAATTACTTTTCAGTGTCGTGTTAATAACGTTATTGGATACTAGCACTTTTTGGTTACTTCTGAATGAGTCTGTTATACTGACTTTTGAAGTCCCCTGACCATTGTCCAATTCTCTTGTAGTCTTTGGTACTTTACCCAGGTAATCTGGTGACACGTGACATTTTGAGTAATCATAGTGGACATGACTCTAGAAATAAGAGGTAGACTCAGGTGATTTATCGTATACACCCATAAAACTCTGCAATCTAAAATGCAGAAAAGGTACTATCTATTGCATGAGAAAACGACCATAAACTTGTATTAGATCAAAAGCGCAATGCTAGTATAAAGTAATGGCAAAATGGGAACATATTTAAAACGCAGTGTATGTCCTACACTATTAAGATTGCCGTGCCATCAAAGACCAGAATAAGTATAATGTAAGTCAACAAGAAAGAGCATAAAAAACACATGAATGTGAACTTCGACTCAAGATCCAAGTCATAGTTACAATGACCGAATGTGAGGCACACACTTCGGCCAAACTCATGAGACCGGCTACTAGACCGAAACATGATAGTGGCGAGGGTTGCACAAATCGGTATGATTAACTATGTTGTAGGTCTGATGGAGACGATTCATGCATGTTTTTTTATGCAAATCTTTCTTGTTGCACGCCATTTGGCACTTCATTTACTATTGTTCCATACCCCTACAGCATCTATTAGGCTCTTTTGAGTATCTTAATGGTGTTGAGGAACATATACATGACTTTTTACATATGTTCCCATTTTTTGCTACTATACTAGCATTGTGATCAATAAAGTTTATGGTTTTCTAATTGCATAGTGCACAGTCTCTTTTTCTATGGTTCAAGTTTTTGGGTGTGTTGCAATTTGAGCAGGGGATAACATCTGCATTTAGTTTAGTGCCCATATCCCCAGCTTTAGTTCCTTTTTTATGGTGACTCATGGGTTTCAAACAATGGGTCTTTAATAGAGATGAGCGAGCACTAAAATGCTTGAGTGCTCGTTATTCGAGACGAACTTTTCCAGATGCTCGAGTGCTCGTCTCGAATAACGAGCCCCATTGAAGTCAGTGGGAGACCCGAGCATTTTTCAAAGGGACCATGGTTCGGGAATAAAATGTGTTATTTAATTGAAAAAGAATGTCTTCTGATAAGTTAGTTAGATAAGATGTGCCGAACATCTGTAATCTATTCTTCACTGTGTTCTTCACTGTGTTTTTCACTTAAATGATCCTGTGTTCACTGTGTTTACTCTTTTTATTCTATTCTTCATTGTTCTTCACTGTGTTTTTTTAATTAAATGCTCGATCTCGAGCGGGCGAAGTATTCGTCCGAGCAACGAGTCGTTTCGAATACCTTAATACTCGAACGAGCATCAAGCTCGGACGCGTATACTCGCTCATCTCTAGTCTTTAACCATTGATGTTGGCGTCTGAGTCTGATACCTGACTCTGATCTTTGACGTTGACCTTTGAGTCTGATACCTGACTCTGATCTTTGACGTTGACCTTTGAGTCTGATACCTGACTCTGATCTTTGACATTAATCCTTGAGTCTGATATCTTACTATGACCCTTGATATTGACTCCTAAGTCTAATATCTGACTGTAACCCTTGACATTAAGTCCTTAGTCTTAAACCTGACACTTGATTCCCGACCCCGCTGAGCGTTTACTAGTGTATTGGCTTTTCATTATGCAACATCTCGGTGGGAATCGATGGTCCCCGTGTTGTCAATCTGAAATCCGAAGTTCCAGGAGATATTGTGATGGAGTACTGATAACAGAGGGATAGCGTATATTAACATGTGATAGCTCTGTATGTCATTATAGGCGACTAGGAAACATACTGAAAAGATAGATCATTTTGCCGGTAGCTTGTCGCTCAATACACTCACATGCATCCTCATCCTAAACTAAGGGTGCATGTGCTTACGATATGGAGAGGAGAATAAACGCACTGTAAAACATTAAACCCAATCCTTCCCTTTCCTAGTCATCTAGACTGATGAGATGATAGATAGATAGATCGATAGATAGATAGATGATAGATATGAGATAGATAGATAGAGGATTGATAGATAGATAACTGATTAGTGATAGCATCGATAGATAATAATAGATAGATACCGTATTTGGATAGTATAAGATAGATATTCAGATAGATAGATATATATCGGATAGCATAAGATAGATTAGCATAGATATGATAGATATGCCAAGTAAAAATGAGGACTACGCACTTCCAGGTAAACTGTTGAAAAAAAAAACCGGATGTGAGGGCTTTATTTATCCCAAGTGGCCAACGTTCAGAACCCTGTTCAGGATGCCTTTTTCAAGTCCTTGAAAAAGGATCTCTGAACAGGGTCTGAAACGTGCAGTTTACTTGGGCCTACCATAAAGTCTCCCCTCCGTTATTTTTCACATTTTTAAACCTTTTGTAAGTGGGTCAGTCTCAGATTTTTTCCTTGGATATATTTGTCTGGTGTGTTCAAGACACCAGGATATTGGTGGTTTGCTCATCTGCCACAAAATTATTGGCAAATCTTGGTGCTGTGCTGGACATTTTGCAATGCTATGTTTAGCGATAGATATGACAGAAATAGATAGATTGAGTATAGTAGTATAGATGATAGATAGATAGATAGATAGCTAGCATAGATAGTATAGATGATGATAGAATAGTATAGATAGTATATCGATAGATAGATATGAGGATAGATCAGCTCGGAGATCGCTGCTAGCTCGCTCCTGATGCTCGATCGCTCCGCCCTGTCGCTCGCTAGCTGATCGGCTCGCTCTGCGCTCGACATCGCTTAGCTCGCTCGCTCGCTCGCTCGCTCCTCTGCGGCTCGCGCGCTCGCTCTGCTCGTTAGTCTCGCTCTGCCGCTCACTCGCTCGGCTCGGTGTTCCGCTCCTCCTCTGCTCTGCGCTCTGCTCGCTCCTGCGCTCGTAGATAGGAGACTAGTAGATATATAGATCGATAGATATAGCTATCGATAGCACACATAGATAGATCGTATAGATATGCGATCGCTATATCAGGGATACGATAGATAGATTATGAGATTAGATAGATAGATAGATAGATAGATATAGATAGATTTAGATAGCCTAGATAGGATAGATCGATAGATAGATAGATATGAATAACTAGCATAGATAGATAGATACGATAGATGATCTGAGATCAGATAGATATGAGATCATATAGATCAGATATAGATAGATATGATAGCTCGCTGCTCTCTCTCGCTGCGCGTCGTGGCGCTCGCTCGTCCTTCTGGCCAGTAGATAGATAGATATGTCCTCTAGTGAGATATATGCTAGATGAGAGGATAGATAGCATAGATCGCTGTCTCGATATGACTATGCGCTAGCTAGACGCTAGGTCATCGTCGCGCTGCGCTCGATCCGTGGATCTCCTATAATCCCCTTCTTATTATGGCGGGTATAACATAGGCAGATATAATGACATGTTATTTCACAAGTTATGAGCCGCTCACTATTCACAATAAGATATTATATTTATCTAATGGCTTTGCAATAATGTGCAATTAAATGACAAAGTACCTGTGGATGCATGACGTAACCGCGGGTCTCCTAGTTACACACCAACACATGTTACTTGCACCGGAGCAAGATGTTCTTAGCAAGACAAAGGGGGATGAATAGGGAAGTGGTCAGAAGCACAGACTGTGCCAATACTGCCGGGGACAAGTAGTACTACATGCAGGAGTGCTCACTGTTTTATGCTTCAACTAAATAATAAAATTATTTATCTGCACAGAATGATGACAGCACCTACTAATAGTATATACATGTATTATATCCCCGTAGAATGCAATGGAAGCTGTGTGAGTGCTGTATGTATGCAGTAGGCTCCCTCTAGTGGTGGTAACAGGCAGCAGCTATTTTAAAAGGTTCTGTTTAGAGTATCTGACCAGTGACCTGATGTGACAGCCAGGACCCCTATTGGTCAGGACAATGGAAGTCCTTAAAATCCAAACCTATCACATGTTACATTATACTGGGATAGATGTTTAACCAGTGCTCCAAGCACTTCAACAGGAGTGGGGCTCACAATCTAATCATCCTACCAGCATGTTTTGCAGTGTGGGAGGAAACTGGAGGACCCGGAGGAAACCCACGCAAACACAGAGAGAACATACAAACTCTTTGCAGATATTGACCTGGGTGGGACTTGAACCCAGGACCCCAGTGCTGTAAGGCAGAAGTGATACCCACTCAGCCACCGTGATTCCCCATATAGTGATATGTCCAAATAAATGGGAAAATTTAGGTAATTTTAAGTTAATCGCTTCATTATTTTGGCTTAATTTGCAGGGTAAAAACTAGTGTAGAGGACGTGTTCATATTTGTTATATTTTAGATACATTTTGTATTTCATTTGAAATTTTTGTAAGGGGAAAGGGAATGGTGCTGGAAAGGGGCGTGGTTTGGAGAAAAGTAGGTGTGTCTTAAAGTGCACCCAACTGTCCCCCAAATTTTACTTGTCAAATATAAGTCAATCAAAAGGTAGATTAGACTTAAATTAAGATATTCTTCTATTATTCTTCCTGTAAATAAATGAATAAATCGTGAATTGGGGGCCAGCTCCTTCACAATGACATTCTCCAATCTGGGCAAAGTTTAAAGCCACACCTATTTGTCTGTTTATTTCTGTAAATATATTTATGTTTTTAGATGTATATACATTATTACCAGGAAGGATAATACAAGAAATATCATAAAGAATAAATTCAAGGTTTGATGAAGGAAGTGAAAAAATGATTCTCATAGACTAAAATATCAAGTATCATAGTAGTTTATATGGTTGAAAAAAAGACACTTGTCCATCAAGTTCAACCAAGGAAGGGAAGGGATTGGAGGAGGAAGAGATTTAGGGGAAACAATTCTATATAACATAACCATCAATGTTATTTAGGTGTAAAAAGGCATCTAGACCCTTCCTGAAGCTCTCTCCTGTCTCTACTGTGACCAGCGCCTGAGGCAGGCTATTCCACAGATTGTCAGTTCTCATAGTAAAAAAGCCCTGTCACCTCCGGTGATTAAACCTTGTTTTCTCCAGGCGGAGACAGTGCCCCCTCGTCTTTTGATTTGATTTGATCTGAAACAACTTACCATCATATTTTTTTTATGGGCCATTCATATATTTATATAAATTAATCATGTCGTCTCTTTTCCAGACTAAATAAATCTAGTTGTTTTAATCTTTCCTCATAACTAAGACCCTCCCTACATCTTATAATTTTTGTGGCTCCACGTTGAACCCTCTCCAGCTCCAGGGCCTCCTTTTTAAGGACCGGCGCCGAGAACTGGACGGCATATTCCAGGTGAGGCCGAACCAATGCCTTGTATAGTGGTAATATTACATCCCTTCCACGAGAGTCCATACCACTTTTGATACATGACAAGATCCTACTGGCTTTAGAGGCCGCTGATTGACATTGCATGCTGTTATTCAATTTATGATCTACTAGTACCCCCAGGTCCTTCTCAACAAGGGACTCTCACAGATTTACTCCCCCAAGGACATATGTTGTCAGTGGATTATTGGCCCCCAGGTGCATAACCTTACATTTATCCACATTAAACCTCATTTGCCAAGTGGATGACCAAACATTCAGTTTGTCCAAGTCACCCTGCAGCCTATGAGCATCCTCCATAGACTGTTATATATGTATATACTGTGCTTATATTATATATCATATATATATATAATATATATAGTTATACTTATAGCTAAGATAAATATATGTATATACTGTGCCTATATTAATATATATATATGTATATACTGTTGTATAGTATATTATATATGTATATACGCGTATGTATTTATACTATATATTGCTATATATACTAGATATATGGATTATACTGTGCTAATTGTATATATAATATTATATATGTATATTATACTGATGTATTAGTGTGTATAATATATATATATATATATTGCCTAATACGATATGATAATTGGCTATGTTATATGTTTATTATATTATCTATGTATTATCGGTGCTATATTAGAATATATATATATGTATATACTGTGCTATATTGTATATCTATATGTATATACTGGTTATGGTTTATCTGGTATATACGTTATGTTTTCCGTGTTTATTATATACTGTGCTTATATGGATATATATGAATATAGCGTGTATATATGCATTCATAGATGCAAAGCCTGTTTATTGTGTCGTAATATAATATAATATTGATATGTATGTGTATGTTGTTTTGTGTATATCGATGCATATAGTATGTATATAATATAGTGCGATATAATGAATGTGCTGTGTATTGTTGCTACTGTGTGTACTATTGGTATGTATATGACAGTAGTGAGTATTGGGTCTTTTATATGCGCTGTGTTAATGATGGTCAGTGTATATACTGCTGAGTTTGTATCACTCTGTATTAGTGCATAAATGTGTGTGTATAACTGTGTTGATAGCGCGGGCAACTGGGGGAGCTCACTTGATAAGATGTGCGAACTTATGTGTGTGTAGATAAGTTAGAAAGGTCGTGTGTATAATCAGTGATAAATTTGTGTAATTGTAGAAATATGTCTGTGTAGGGGCAATTCACAAGAACGTATGGGGGACGTATATCTGGCTGCAATTTGCTGACGGATATACATCCCTCATAGGCGACTATAGCGCCTCGACTCAGTACAGTGAGCACAACGAGTACTCACTGTTTCGAGCCGTGGCCACAACAGAGATCTGTGGCCATAAGAATGACCATGCGGCTCTATACTCTATGGAGAGGGGAGGGGTGAGCCGCGATCACCTCCCCAGCGCGTCTGATGTGTGCCTGCCAGGCTATAGCCTGGCGTGTACATGTTTACGTGAATGCAGCCTACATATGTCTATTTTTGGGGGGGGGGGGGGCCCATGCAGAAATCTGCTATGGGGCCCAGCCTCTCCTAGTTACGCCACTGACCCCAGGTCCTTCTCAACAAGGGACTCTCCCAGATTTACTCCCCCAAGGACATATGTTGTCAGTGGATTATTAGCTCCCAGGTGCATAACCTTACATTTATCCACATTGAACCTCATTTGCCAAGTGGATGACCAAACATTCAGTTTGTCCAAGTCACCTGCAGCCTATGAGCATCCTCCATAGACTGTATTACACTACACAGCTTGTACTACTCCCCCCATCCTCCATAGACTGTATAACACTACACAGCTTGTAATACTACTCCCATCCCCCATAGACTGTACTACAGTATACAGTTTGGTTTCATCTGCAAAAATAGACATAGTGCTATTAATTCCTACCTCTATATCATTAATAAATATATTAAATATGAGTGGGCCAAGCACAGAACCCTGAGGTACACCACTCATAACTGCTGACCATTCCGAGTGGGAATCATAGACCACAACTCTCTGGATACGATCCTTCAGCCAGTTCTCAATCCAATTGCAAATGATTCCACTAGACCTTATTTTACCCTCAATATCCGCAGCTGCTCCTCCATCCAGGCATCTGCTCACCTCTTCATAGAAGCAGATCAGGTTAGTTTGACAACTTCTATTCTTAGTAAACCCATGCTGATTATCACTTATTATACTATTTGATGTCACATACTCCAGTATATAGTCTTTTACTAACCCTTCCAATACTTTCCCCACAATGGAAGTTAAGCTTACAGGCCTGTAATTGCCTGGCGAAGTTCTAGAGCCCTTTTTATATATTGGCACCACATTTGCCTTGCGCCAGTCACTTGGCACCACATTAGACATTACGGAATCCCTGAAGATGTTAGTCAGCGGTACAGCAATAACAGAACTGAGTTCTTTAAGAACTCTGGGGTGTAACCCATCTGGTCCAGGAGCTTTGTACACATTGGTTTTATTGAGCTTAGATTGGATCTTGTCTACATTCAGCCAGTCTACTATATTACAGGGTGAATGACCCGCACTGGCACCACCCAAGTCAGGAGTTCTCTCTTCTATGGTATAAACGGAGCTAAAAAACCTATTAAGTACCTATTAAAACCTATTAAGTATCTCCGCCTTCTCTTGGTCTCCAATGCCCTATTTTCAGAATAAAGGGGTCCAACCTGCTCTGACCCCATTGATATACTTAAAAAATTTCTTGGGATTTGTTTTGCTATCTTTAGCCACCTGTCTTTTATTTTGTATTTTGGCTGATTTTATTTCCTTCTTATGGATTTTGGTAAGTTTTTTGTAAGTATTGAAAGCCTCAGGTGACCTGTCAGATTTATATTTTTTGAATGCCCTATTTTAATCATTACTTGCCCCCATGTAGGACGCCATGTAAGACCCATGTAAGACCCCATGTAGGACGCCATGTAAGACCCCATGTAGGACCCCATGTAGGACGCCATGTAGGACGCCATGTAAGATATGAGATAGATAGATAGATAGATAGATAGATAGATAGATAGATATGAGGTAGATAGATAGATATGAGGTAGATAGATAGATAGATAGATAGATAGATAGATAGATATGAGGTAGATAGATAGATAGATAGATAGATAGATAGATAGATAGATAGATGGATGGATAGATAGATAGATAGATAGATAGATAGATAGATAGGAGATAGATAGATGGATAGATAGAAAGATAGATATGAGATAGATAGGAGATAGATAGATAGATAGATAGATATGAGATAGATAGATAGATAGATAGATAGATAGATGATAGATAGATAGATAGATAGATAGATAGATAGATAGATAGATAGATAGATAGATATGAGATAGATATGAGATAGATATGAGATAGACATGAGATAGATAGATGATAGATAGATAGATAGATAGATAGATAGATAGATAGATAGATAGATAGATAGGTAGATATGAGATAGATAGATGATAGATAGATATGAGATAGATACATAAAAAAATGATACTTTAGCATTATGGGGGACATTAATCATAGTCTGTTACACTGTTTTGAGCGTCTTTTAGCGCAAAAATCTGGCGCATCTCGTTAATTAGACGCATTTATGCGCCATTTTCAGGCGCACGGCAAAGTTCGGCACTTAGTGGTTTTGAGTCCCTGCGCCTTATCTGACATAGTGAGTGCGTCCTATACAGATGTTTGCACGGGATCTATCACTAATTTGTGCATAAAAAAGGCACAAAATAGGCGCAGAAAATGCACCTCCGCTGAGCAGGTGCACTTCCAAAAAACTTCCCTTTTCATTACTAAAAACATACATTTTAGGTTCCCAAATGAAGCATTCCCTCTATGCAACATGGAAAATACTTCAGAGCAGTTTTAAAATGTAAAATTTCTCCAGTAACGACTTCATCATTGTCTATAACAGTGGTGGCGAACCTATGGCACGGGTGCCAGAGGCGGCACTCAGAGCCCTTTCTGTGGGCACTTTGCTACTTGGGTTTGGAAGACCTTCTGCTGGCCCCACAATTTTCTGTGTACAGAGGGACACTGGAAAGAAGCTAAAATGATGCAAATTTTCCATCTTGTCCTCAGGAGGCCAATATGATTGAACGTTGTTGAAGAACAGGGAGCAATAAGTTACTGTGTTAATTTTTGGTTGGCACCTCGCGATAAATAAGGGGGGTTTTGGGTTGCAGTTTGGGCACTCTGACACTAAAAGGTTCGCCATCACTTTCTATGGGATCATCTCTGGGAGTGATTATTGTGTTATTGTACAGATCTGAGAATATTATCAGTCTCCATTTCATGTAAATTATAATAAAAAAGGAAAAGACTCATTTCAGCAAGAATTTTTTTATTTTTTTTTCCATCTCTGTAACTTTTAGTCCCTGCAGTTACATCACAATGATAGTTTTTTTGTGCAGAGATGACTGTCTCTTTTCATTATTGCTCACAAATGAGATCTAACAATTTGAGACAAATTTGGCGCAAATTTAGGCGCAAATGAATCGGACCTGAGACAATTCCAAAGTGCATTTACTAAGCCAGAACCAGATCCATCATAGATCAGGAGCCAAAAAGAAGAGCAAACCAGGCGCAAAAACAGGCAAACCTGAGACCCACTATGATTAATGTCCCCCAATATGTGTTTTATCCTTGTGACTGGTCCTGATCAGGAGTCGATCCCTTGTTGTGACCTCGTCTTACTGTGTGCAGTCATCAGTTCCTCTAATAGCTGCGTTCCATGTAAATCCATTATTAATAATTATGAAGCTGCCATATCCTCTTTTTTTTTTTTTTTTTTCCCATCTCTGTAACTTTTAGTCCCTGCAGTTACATCACAATGATAGTTTTTTTGTGCAGAGATGACGCCCTGAACGTTCTGTCACATTTTCTCAGTCTCCTTTCATTATTGCTCACAAATGAGATCTAACAATTTGAGACAAATTTGGCGCAAATTTAGGCGCAAATGAATGGGACATGAGACAAATCCAAAACGCATTTACTAAGGCAGAACCAGATCCATCATAGATCAGGAGCCAAAAAGAAGAGCAAACCAGGCGCAAAAATAGGCGAACCTGAGACCCCCTATGATTAATGTCCCCCATATCTATCTATCCCATTGTAACAGTTTAATCCATCATAATTCCAGTCCCAATGATGAAATATTTTGTACTGAGCACTTCCTGTCTGAGTACTTTGGATCAGACAGTATTATATCTAGATACAATACACATTAGCTCTAAAAAGGGCTATCCTCACGTCCCATACATCCACCTACCAACCGATCTACCTTTATAGGTAGATTCGTGGTGGTAGGTGCCCTTTAAAGGACATCTATCACCAGGATGAAGGATTGTAAACCAAGCACACTGACATACTGGTGTGTGTCCCCTGCTCTTCTTTTAGATTCTTATACCCTTGTTTTTATGAAAAAAAGGCTTTAAAAATTATGCAAGCCTGGAGCCCCTGAGGCTCATTTGCATGTTTTTTATAGCCTTTTTTCTTAAAAACCAGGGCATAAGAAGCAAAAAGAAGAGCAGATCCTGCCAGAGGGGGCACACTCCAGTGGGGGTAATTTACTAAGGGCCCGAATCGCGTTTTTTCCGATTTGCACCGAATTCCGCCAGGTTTTTGACGCACGCGATCGGATTGTGTCGCATCGGGCCGGGTAGGACATGACGGAAATCGGGGGGTGTGGCCGTCGGAAAACCCGACGGATTCAGAAAAACCGCCGTATTTAAAAAAAAATGTGTCGCATCACACGCACTTACCTGCACCCAGCATAGCTTCGTGAACTCCGGCAGACTTCAAAGCAGCAGCGACACCTGGTGGACATCGGGCGCACTGACTTAGTGAATCGCCGGAAGACCCGAATCAGCATTGGAGAACCCGCCGCTGGATCGCGACAGGACCGGGTAAGTATATCTGCCCCAGTGTGTCAGTGTGCTTGGTTAACAATCCTTCATCCTGGTGATAGATGTCCTTTAAATATTAAACCGTTGTAGAAAATGGATCCAAAAATCATTGAAGAGTCATTCGAATTAAAACACCTTCAACGCAGCACGGAGCTGACGCACCAAGAAGGTTTTGCCGCACGCGATCGGATTGTTGTCGCATCGCGCCGAGGATAGGACATGACGGAACACTCGGGGGGTTTGGACCCGTCGGACCCACCCGCCGGCTTCAAGAAAACAACGCCCGATATTTACAACAAAAAAGTGTCGACATTCACCCCGCAACTTACCTAGCACCCAGCATAGCTTCGTAGGAAATCAGGAGACTTCAAACGCAGACAGCCGACACCTGGTGGCACCCATCGGGCGCCTTCACTAGTGAAATCGCCGCGAAAGACCCGAATCAGCATTGGAGAACCAACGCCGACTGGATCGCGACAGGAACCCGGGTAAACGTATATCTGCCCCCCGGTGTCAGACGCTTGGTTAAACAATCCTTCCTCCCTGGTTTGATAGATGTCCTGTAAATAATTAAAACCGTCCTCTGCCTAGAAAATGGATCCACAAAACAATACCACCTGAAGAGTCAATTCGAATTAAAACTAAAGAACTAATATGACTTGCGCCATTCAGATCCCCATTACCACACCTTAGGGACTATAGGTACTGGTCCCAATACCAGAACTTTAATAAGGTCACCAACACTCTCATCCACTTATCATGTGCCATATATACTGATGTGTCTTGTTATGTGGCAGAGGAGGCATGGGATCCAGGAAATCTACCATCAAAATCCATTATGATAAACACTACAGGCACCGTGACTGTGGTATCTTCTTATATGTGTTATCCATGGTCTCCAGGGGTGTTACCAGAGACCCTGCATGCTGCAGATTCACAGGCTGTTACACTGTGTAGGAGCCCTCCTCACCCACCTCCCGTTGTGCATTGAAACCTCCTGTGCTGATGTGAGATTACATCAGGCAGAGGGTGAGGGAAGTAATAATGATAATTCCTTTATTTATAAAGCGCACACAGATTACACAGCGCTGCACAGAGCTTCCCAAATCAGTACTGAGGGAAGGGAAAGGTGAGACAATTCACAGGTAACAACCTGTGAATCTGCAACATGGAGGGGCTCTGGTAACACCCCCAGAGCTTTTATGGCTTATTATCAAATTGCCGAGCCCATCGCTCTGGTATCTCTGAAACTGATGCACGTTCTCAGGATTGCTGGGGATCTCAGCAGTTGGACCCTCAGCATTCAGCTTATTGGGGCATATTTACTAAGGGTCCTGCGTCCGCGATTCCGTCAGGGTTTCCTGAATATTTCCGATTTGTGCCGTTTTGCATTGAATTGCCCCAGGTTTTGCCGCTCGAGATCGGATTGTGGCGCATCGGCGACGGGACAGAAATCGGGGGGCGTGGCCGTCGGACAACCCCACGGATTCGGACAAACCGCGGAATTTAAAAAAAGAACTGTGTCGCAAGATCAGAAGGTGAACTCCGGCGGACCTCGGCGCGGCAGCGACACCTGCTGGATATCGGGTGCACGATCTTAGTGAATCCCGGCAGACCCGAATCCTCGTCGGACAACGCGCTGGACCGGGTAAGTATATGTGCCCCATTATCTCCATCCTGTGTATCAGGTTTAACTTTTTAATGTTTCGAAACCCCATTAAGTTGCTACCTGCTATGTATATACTTTGTTCATTGATTTAGACACATACAAAGTACAATTAAAGGGGTCCCCCCCCCATTATCTACAGGATAAGTGACTGCCGGCGCTCCAACCCCAAGGGATCCATAGAAAAGAGGGTCCTCTGTGAAAGGAGAAGTTATAAGAACGTAATATCAGCGCTCTATTCTCATGTATGGGGGGTCACACATCCAGTTCACAGTAACTGACCCCCTAATGTTGTGGATTGGGGATAACTGGGGACCACCCCTTTAAGACTGTAATCATAACCAATATAGACTAACCTTGAAAAATGCTGAATACCAGGGACAACAGTATCAGGCTCATCCTTCGGATAGCACCCAACGACCCGTGTGATGGGAAATGGTGACTGGTAAGTACATGATGTGTGGCGCAGGGTGGCACTCCCTCCAGACCTGACGCCAGCAGTGGCCACTTACTGTTACTATATGTGGCTGTCAGGTGGAGCGTCACACTGCAAACAATTCCCTACAATGAGATAGTTACAAAACATCAAACCGCACTATAGGAGTCCTCATGCCAGGCGAGTCTGTGCACGCTGGCAGCGGCCACTATGGCAGCACCTACATCATCTGAGTACTTTGGATCAGACAGTATTATATCTAGATACAATACACAGTTTCCGTAGAGGCTCAGTAGTAATGTTATGTTTTTGTCATTTACAAGGGAACAGCTTGCCCCCAAATCCCTGAGATCTGCAACCTGTTCATCATCTTTCCTGAATTATGGTAATTGTTAGCAGAGCGAAGTCAACCTGGGAAATAAATTCACGTTAATCTGAATCTACATAGAAAAACGATCCGCGGCGACTGAGCAAACTGCGGGGATGAGAAAACTGAGACTCAAAAACTCTGAAAGTAATTAAACTGTTATCAGATCAGTGAACGAGGGTAATAAAAAAAAGTCTTATTCTTAAAGGGATTTTTCACAATTTACAATGAACTTCTATTCACTTTGTCGATAATAGTTCCCAGTAGCCACCTCTAGGGGGAGCTCACTGCATACAGATTTGTACATTGAGTTCTATGTGTTACCCACCTCCCAGTAATTGCTTGCTTTAGGAATAATGGTGAATGGGTGTATCACTGGATTGGAGTTCACTATAAAAGGGGCTCCGACTATGGAATCGAACTGTGCAGCCGTTGCGGTAATCCTTGCCACCAGCGTGCTCTGGGGGGCGTCTTCAGGGATGGTCACATTGTTAGGTACATTTAATGTTGGAGCAGCAGAGGTTGCTAAAAAGGAGAAAAACGGGTGACAGAGAGGTTAGACTTAAAGGGGTTGTCCGGTGTTTATTAAATATTTTTTAATTCTTTGGCCAGTCCCTTTGAGAAGATCATTAAAACATTCATCTTAACGTGGTCTGGTTTAGAAGTTTAAGAGGGAGGAGTAACAGGAACTTGATCTTTTAGTCAGAGGTAGAGGATACAAACATTTGGAATAGAGAGAACTTGTGTAATACTCCATTTGCCCTGGAGGAGCGCTGTAGGGAAACTGAGCACTTCCTGTCTGAATCTTCTAGAGCAGATTGCTGAAAGTTAAATATTAAACCATTGCAGAAAAAGGAACCAAAAAACATTAAAGAGTCATCGGAATTAAAACTAATGATAATACTTGCCATTCAGATCCCCATTACTGCTTAGGGACTCTAGGTACTGGTCCTTATACAAGATCGTAAGGTCCCCACTTATCATGTGCCATATATATACTGATATCCTGTTATGTGGATCCAGGAAATCTACCATCAAAATCCATCATGATAAACACTACAGGCGCCATGACTGTGGTATCTTCTTATATGTGTTATCCATGGCCTCTTTCCTTTTAAAATCAACTTTTAAAATTATACTAATGAGCCAGAAGGTCTCCAGGGGTTTAACCAGAGCCCCTCTATGCTACAGATTCACAGGTTGTTAAATTATGTACGAGCCCTCCTCACCCACTTCCCGTTGTCACTGTAACTTCCTGTGCTGATGTAAGATTACATCAGGCAGAGAGTAAAGGAAGTAATAATAATAATAATAATAATTTCTTTATTTATATAGCGCACACAGAATACGCAGCGCTGCACAGAGCTTGCCAAATCAGTACTGAGGGAAGGGAAAGGTGAGACAATTCACAGATAACAACCTGTGAATCTGCAACATGGAAGGGCTCTGGTAACACCTCCAGAGCTTTTATGGCTTATTATCAAATTGCCGAGCCCATCGCTCTGGTATCTCTGAAACTCTGATGCATGTTCTCAGGATTGCAGGGGATCTCAGCAGTTGGACCTTCAGCATTCAGCTTATTGAGGCACATTTACTAAGGGTCCTGAGACCGCGATTCCGCCAGGGTTTCCCGAATATTTCCGTTTTTGCATTGAATTGCCCCAGGTTTTGGCGCACGAGATCGGATTGTAGCGCATCGGCGCGGGGACAGAAATGGGGTGGCGTGGCCGTCGGACAACCCGACAGATTCGGACAAACCGCGGAATTTAAAAAAAGAACTGTGTCGCAAGATCAGCACTTACATGCATCGGGAAGAAGAAGGTGAACTCCGGCGGACCTCGGCGCAGTAGCGACACCTGCTGCTTAGTGAATCCCGGCAGACCCGAATCCTCGTCGGAGAACACGCTGCTGGGTCGCGACTGGACCGGGTAAGTAAATGTGCCCCTGTATCTCCATCCTGTGTATCAGGTTTAACTTTTTAATGTTTCAAAACCCCATTAAGTTGCCACCTGCTATGTATGTACTTTGTTCATTGATTTAGACACATACAAAGTACAATTAAAGGGGTCCCCCCCCCCATTATCTACAGGATAAGTGACTGCCGGCGCTCTGACCCCAAGGGATCCATAGAAAAGAGGGTCCTCTGTGAACGGAGAAGTTATAAGAAGGTATTATCAGCGCTCCATTCTCATGTATGGGGGGGTCAGACATCCAGTGCACAGTAACTGACCCCCTAATGTTGTGGGTTGGGGATAAGTGGGACCACCCCTTTAAGACTGTAATCATAACCAATATAGACTAACCTTGGAAAATGCTGAATACCAGGGACAACAGTATCAGGCTCATCCTTCGGATAGCACCCGACGACCCGTGTGATGGGAAGTGGTGACTGGTAAGTACATGATGTGTGGCGCAGGGTGGCACTCCCTCCAGACCTGACGCCAGCAGCGGCCACTTACTGTTACTATATGTGACTGTCAAGTGGAGCGTCACACTGCAAACAATTCCCTACAATGAGATAGTTACAAAACATCAAACCGCACTATAGGAGTCCTCATGCCAGACGAGTCTGTGCACGCTGGCAGCGGCCACTATGGCAGCACCTACATCACACAGACGACTTGTTATAATCTCCTTCCCTGGTCAGATGCCAAGTGTCAGAGGCGTAACTGGGAGAGGCTGGGACCCATAGCAGACTTTTAAATGGGGCCCCCTATTCCCTCCATTCTTTAGTGTGTCAGGTCAGATGCTGGGGCCCCCTTACACTGTGGGCCTCATAGCAGCTGCTATGGCTTCTTCCGCTGTAGTTACGCCCCTGCTAAGTGGGTTAAATCATCTGCAAAGGGGTGACATGACCCCCAATGTCATGCCCTATATATCAGCACAGAAGCCCCTGCAGGCCTATATGTACCATGTGCACGCTCCATTATGCCTCTCTGGGGTACTGTGGCATTTAGAGGGAACCTGTCATCAGCATTTGCTCCACTAAACCACTATCCCCCTCAGTTGTACGAAATGTCCTTTCTAGAATTACCTATTTCATGTGAAATCTCTGCCTTTTACCTATTTCCTCCAAAGTCATGTGAAAAAGCTAAGAGCTAAGAAGAGTCATTTTTTGCCTAAATTGAGTCACTTTTAGAGACTGCAGGGAAATTGTCTTTAACTTCATATATCACTGGTTCTGTAGCTGATAGAACCCCAAGGCTGATGTGATTTGAAAGATGGAAATATTGGGGGAGATCTGATAATTTGGGGATGTGAGGGGCAGCATCATACGATGGTTATGCACCAGCACATGATACATCCCCCTTATCTTCAATAACAATGTTTCTATGTATCTTAGAACCAAGATAATATTATTGGAATTAATGATTCCCCCCCAGCCTCTATAAGTAACTCATCTCAAGCAAAATATGACTCTTCTCACCTCTTTTTTACATGACTTTGGAGAAGATTTTTTATAGGTAAACGGGTGTTATTTCACATGAAAGAGGGAATTCTAGAAAGCATTTCATAAAATCCAGTGAACTCACATCCCACTACTGTATGGGCTCCCCCTGGTCTCCAGAACCCCATACACATGTATGGGATGCATTATAGCGCTTTATTATATATTCTAAGTGGCACAATTATTATACATTGGCGACAAGTACGTCAGCTTATGATGTTCCCCCCACCACTCCGGTCTCCTTATAAGTCTAGCAGGCGGCAGCGCTGATCTGGGTCAGGCCTAGTGTAGCATTGCTCCTATCTCAGAGCTCGGATGTCAGATTTCAGGTGTATAAGCCCTGATAAAAGTTTCCATTCATATTGAGTATAATATATAATCAAGTAGTTTAGATACTGATAATTCATAGACTGATAAGTACAAGTTTTCCCTCCTGAGTGGCGGCTCATTCCTCGGATACATAACACTCACCTGTCAGATTCCTGGTGATGACAGTCTATACATTAATCATCCTCCTGACTGATAGTCCCCATAAACTCAGAAAAACAATGGGGGTCATTTACTTACCCGGTCCAGTCGCGTTGATTCGGGTTCTGCCAGGATTCACTAAGGTCCGTGCGCCCGATATCGAGCAGGTGTCACTGCTGCGCCGAGGTCCGCCGGAGTTCACCTTCTTCGTCCCGGTGCATGTAAGTGCTGATCTTGCGACACAAATTCTTTTTTAAATTCCGCGTTTTTTCCGAATCCGTCGGGTTGTCCGACGGCCACGCCCCCCAATTTGTGTTGCGTGAAAGACGGCGCGATGCGCCACAATCCGATCGCGAAATATTCGGGAAACCCGACAAAAGTGCGGCATTCGGACCCTTAGTAAATGAGCCCCAATATCTCCCCTTCCTCTGTTGTTCCATAAATGAAGTGAATTTTGTCAAAGTCTGACGATCCGTTATCCGCTATTATCAGCTCTGATTGCACAAAAGTCAGACCGTACAGGGACACGCCCCCAACTGGTAACACCCACTTGTCAATTTATTTGTAACTGAAACTGCACAACCTTGACTTCTAGGAAAATGTTTTCCAGAATTGTGAGAAATACAAAAATTTACTGGAAAAAAGGGAATGCTATACTGGACTGGATTATTGATTAATAATAATAGTCTGCACACAGATTACGCAGCGCTGCATAGAGTTTGCCAAATCAGTCCCTGTCCCCAATGGGGCCCACAATCTAATCACCTACCTGTACGTTTTGGAGTGTAGGAGGAAACCAGAGGACCTGGAGGAAACCCATGCAAACACAGAAAGAACATATAAACTCTCTGCAGATATTAACCCTGGGAGTTGAACCCAGGTCCCCAGCGCTGCAAGGCTGTAATGCTAACCACTGAGCCACCGTGCAGTTCAGTCACCTGACCCAGACATATTGCTGGATAGGCTCATCTCTAGTTACAATGTAAGAGTTTGGGGTGATACAATAAGGAACAGAGACATATATATCATATTATATTATACATTTATATGATATATATATGGTATTGCGCATTGCTCTGAGTATATTATAATCTACCGGGGGCTTCTCTACAGCTTGTTATCTAGATATCTCACAGTATATGTACAAGTACCTGGGTAACAGTGATACATGACTATGCGCTGCCTCTCTGCTGGGGGTGTGCTGCCCTCTGCTGTTTCAAATGTGTATTGCTTTGTGGAAACACACAATCCTAATGATTGAGTCTTTGGGTTCATTTATTTTTATTTTTGTTCCTGCTTTTTCTGTCTTTTTTGAGACATTTTTGCACCTTTTTGGGGACCTTTGTTTTTTCCTCAGTAAGACACATTTATCTTCTATTCCAGATGTGCTAACTGTTGCAAATGATATGTATCATTTCAGATTGTCTCAAATTTGCGACATTTTTTGGCCCAAAAAACTCCAGATGAAACCATACTTAAGGAAAACTTAGAAAATGGAAGGGGGTGACTTGAGACATTTGCGAGACATTTTTGTGACATTTGTAACAAATGTCTCATAAAGAGATCTGAAAAAGTGAGAATGAAAGTGAGAAAGAAGCAGATGGAAAAAAGACAAAAAGAAGCCAAAGCAAACAGAGAAAAGATAAATGACCCCCTTTGGCTTTCGTAGGTCTGCAGGTATCTTTTTTTTTTTTTTTACCACTTTTTTCGTGAAGCAACCAAACACTTTGAGAGAAGTAGTAGCCATTTACTGTATTAGAAAATTTTTGAAAAAAAAAATGTTATTTATAAAAAAAAACACCAGCACAGGAGGTGTCGGTAATTTACTGTATTAGTTATGAGACGGGTGACACAGGGCATGGATCTCCCTATGGCTGGGCCAGTGGTTTGTAAGATGTTGTGGTGGGTTGAACATCAGAAAGTTTGACCACTTTTATAACAGCAGGAGCCAAGTATGAAAGTCATCAACAATATACATCAACAAGGGTACAGGATTATATACACTTTTATTTAGCTTCTGAACATTCACTAGTGTCTGACACCTAGAAAGAGAGATAAAACAGTTCAGAGATGATGAGATCCATAAGATGCATATTACACACAATGACACACTCCAGCTCGGCTCCCTCACCCAATCAATAAAACACACAGTCAGCTCTGCTATGAAGACCTTATCTGCCTGTAGCTTGTAGAGTAAGTCTCTGCACGCTGAGGCAGGAAGTGCCTGTGTCTGAGCTAGTCTTGTAATGCAGGTGGAGAGGCAGGAGCAGAGAGCACTGCAGTGTGCAGAACAGAGAAGGGACAACCAAAATTGTGTACAGCAGGACCGATAGAGACCGGTTGGAATTATATCTGAGAAATGGAGTATTTTTGTTAATAACAGTGTAATTGAGAATGTGTTATATTGTTATCCTGAGTATAGTTAAGAATCTTGTCTTTGTGGGAGGAATACCCCTTTAAGCTTTCACCCCTGTGCTGCATTTTTCAACAAAGGCACACTGGGGGGATTGAGTAAAATTTCTTGATGACAGGTTCCCTTTAACTGCCCGTATCTCTGCTTCTGTACATTACAGAACCACAAGCTTGATAAAATCTAAAAAAATAAATTATCTTTAATATTGCACCAAACGCATGTTTCAAGTGCTACATGGGCATCTGAAGTTATACTCCCCCTGCAGCCTCTAAACTTGACTTGTTATCTTTAATATGACACCAGCAACATGTTCCTAGATTCTAAAGAGCTGAAATTAGGAGCATCTGAAGTGACTCTCCCCCTGTAGCCTCTAACTTTGACTCGTCTCAGGCAAATATAACTCTTCTCTGTTCATTTTCTTATAGGTCAATGGGTTAGATTTTACATTAAAGAAGGAATTCTAGAAAGGACATTTCATACCCGAACTGAGGGGCTGATAGTTTAAAGGGTAAAATTGGGTGACAGGTTCCCTTTAAAGAAGTTATTGCTGCTGCCCATTAAGCCGGAAAGAGTTATATGGTAATTTTCAAAGAAGTTCATTATTTTATAGATATAATGATTATTCAGAAATGGGAAAGGATCAAGACAACGGACGATGTTCCCAAGAGGAGATCACAGCATTTTTACCTGGAGATCGGAGCGATCAGTGATGAGAGATATTGCAAGAAGCCCCAGAGCTACAGCTCAGTCTCTACAAGACTCAGTTTGTACATCACATGTTCAAGTTCATGACAGTCCAATTAGAAAAAAAAAATGAACGATGATTGGATGGAAGGGTTTGCAACGTTGTAACTACAATAATTCTGCACCAATTCTATGGTTAAGGCTCCCCCATGCTTTACACTGCAAAATAGTGAATGAAGCTCAGGTGGAGCCCTGGTTGGGATCCTTGAGTCACCTATGGCTCTGTGGTGTCTCCATATGACAGATGAGTTCATCCCAGATCAGACGCTGTTATGATATTTGTCTCAAGTTCTTCAACATTCACTTCTCAAGAACGAGGGAGCGATGAAGGAGGAATTTCACAAGTCTCCGCTGAATGTTTCATGCTCTAATAAAGTCTTAAAAAGTCTGGGAAAAGTTCTTACTCCCTCTCCCGCTTCTACCTGAAGGATACATCCAGCTCACATATGGATTGGAACTGGTTATAGGAACATTATTGGAAACTTGGATAACATTCTGTTGTATAGACCATGACCAGACCTGAGGAGCAGGAGATCACGAGAGAATAGTCATGGAGCATCAGCCGGAGGCATCAGAATCCAAGAACCTGGACAAGAAGGGGAAAGGATCCCAGCAGAACAAACGGAACGCAACCCAAGCCAAGAGAAAAGGGATAATCAGGTAAAGATGATATCAATTGCCCAAGTTATCTACTAAAACATAACACCGCCTTTAAGATTCTGTACTTGGGGCCATCCCTTTTTCTTAGATGGTCCTCTGTCAATAATCCGATCATATAATGTGCTGCTAATGTGATTGTCTGGAATTGGGAGACATCCGAATTTTGCAAGTGCTTACATTTTCTACAGCTCCTCTGCAGGCGAAATATGGAATTGCAGAATCTCCAATGAAAGAATTGAAGTGTCTGTGTGATGCTGGGAGGTGCCGGGGCCTTTGTAGCTGCTCTACTTTCTTACTTCCTGGTTATGGTCTCATTTTGGGTAATTAAAGGGGTTGTCTAGTTTCAGCAAATAAATGTTATTGTTTGTGTAATGAAAAGTAGTACAAATTTCCAATATACTTTCTGAAGTCATTCCTTGCGGTTTTCTGCTTGTTGTCATTCTATAGGAAGTTTCATTGTTTACTTCCAATGCATAAAAAACTGTCTATGATCATGTGATGTCACACAGGTGCACAGCTCGTTACATCCTTGGTCATGTCACACAGGTGCATGGCTCGTTACATCCCTGGTCATGTCATGTCACACAGGTGCATGGCTCGTTACATCCCTGGTCATGTCATGTCACACAGGTGCACGGCTCGTTATATCCCTGGTCATGTGATGTCACACAGGTGCACAGCTCGTTATATTACATAAATTAGTAAGAGCTGTGTGTTGCAATAACATCACATGACCAGGGATATAATGAGCCATGCACCTGTGTGACATCACATCACCAGGAATATAATGAACCATGCACCTGTGTTACATCACATGACCAGGGATATAACGAGCCGTGCACCTGTGTGACATCACATGACCAGGGATATAACGAGTCATGCACCTGTGTGACATCAAATGACCAGGAATATAATGAGCCGTGCACCTGTGTGACATCATATAATCAGGAATATTACGAGCCGTGCACCTGTGTGACATCACATAAACAGGGATTTAACGAGCCGTGCACCTGTGTGACATCACATTACCAGGGATATAACGAGCTGTGCACCTGCGTGACATCACATTACCAGGGATATAACAAGCTGTGCACCTGTGTGACATCACATGACCAGGAATACAATGAGCCATGCACCTGTGTGACATCACATGACCAGGAATACAATGAGCCATGCACCTGTGTGACATCACATGACCAGGAATATAATGAGCCGTGCATCTGTGTGACATCACAAAAACAGGGATTTAACGACCCGTGCACCTGTGTGACATCACATTACCAGGGATATAACAAGCTGTGCACCCACGTGACATCACATGAACAGGGATATAATGAGCCGTGCACCTGTGTGACATCACATGACCAGGGATATAACGACCAACGTAATATAGAATTGTAGAAATCTGACCTTCTTACGGCCTGTGAGATCTCCTTCCTGGCCCCTTGACTGTTTCCGTGGGAGTGTGAGGTGTGTAATCATTTTGGGAAGGTGATGTGTGTTTGTGGGACTGGGCTGGTGACACATTCCTGAAGACCGGGCCTGAGGAAGGGGTCACGGGCCGACGCTTCCTTTCACTCTGCTGCTGATGACTTACCTAGAAAACTTCATCTTATTGGCCCACTTGTTCTTCTGTGCCAGGAGAGGTGAAGGATCCTGAATCGCTGTCACTGGAAAGTTCTTCATGGGGACAAGGACTTTTGGTTGAGGAGGTTGGTGGAAGGCTCCATGCCACTACTACAGGACACCATGAGAATTAGAATTAGTCTCAATGGGGGAAACCAGGACTAAGAGGACCATATGGATCCTGGCTGATGCCAGCAGTGCGGTCCTGACCCTTTCCCCTTCCTTAAACGATTAATCAGTATTAGAAAATAATGTTTTGTTTGTGTAATGAAAAGTTATACAAATTCCAATATATTTTCTTGTATCAATTTCTGTATTTTCTAGATCTCTGCTTGCTGTCATTTTATAAGAAGCTTCATTGTTAACTCCTGTAGGGTTAAAACAGATCCATGATCCTTTCAGTCAAGTACGCCAGCACGGCCTTTACGGTTTGAGTACACAGGTGCACGCTGTTATATCCCTGGTATGTGATGTCACACAGGTGCACGGCTCGTTATATCCTGGTACGTTGATGTCACACAGTGCACGGCTCGTTAATCCCTGGTTATGTGATGTCACACAGGGACGGTCGTTTATCCTGGTTATGTGATGTCACACAGGTGACACGGTCGTATTACCTGGTCATGCGATTGTACACAGTGCACGGCTCATTATATCCCTGTTCATGGAGGTCCGCAGGTGCAGCTCGGTATATTCCCTGGCTGTGATGTCACACAGATGCACTGCTCAGTGACATCACATGACCAGGGATACAATGAGCCATGCACCTGTGTGACTTCAAATGACCAGGAATATAATGAGCCGTGCACCTGTGTGATATCATATAACCAGGAATATTACGAGCCGTGCACCTGTGTGACATCACATAAACAGGGATTTAACGAGCCGTGCACCTGTGTGACATCACATTACCAGGGATATAACAAGCCGTGCACCTGTGTGACATCACATGACCAGGAATATAATGAGCCATGCACCTGTGTGACATCACATGACCAGGGATAAAACGAGTCATGCACCTGTCTGACATCACATGACCAGGAATATAATGAGCCGTGCATCTGTGTGACATCATATAACCAGGAATATTACGACCCGTGCACCTGTGTGACATCACATTACCAGGGATATAACAAGCCGTGCACCCACATGACATCACATGAACAGGGATATAATGAGCCGTGTACCTGTGTGACATCACATGAACAGGGATATAATGAGCCGTGCACCTGTGTGACATCACATGACCAGGGATATAACAAGCTGTGCACCTGTGTGACATCACATGACCAGGGATATAATGAGCCGTGCACCTGTGTGACATCACATGAACAGGGATATAATGAGCCGTGCACCTGTGTGACATCGCATGACCAGGGATATAACGAGCCGTGCACCTGTGTGACATCAAAGGATCATGGATCGGTTTTTACCTACAGGAAGTTAACAATGAAGCTTTTTAGAAAATGACAGCAAGCAGAGATCTAGAAAATACAGAAATTGATACAGAAAATATATTGGAATATTGTATCACTTTTCATTGCACAAACAATAACATTTATTTTCTAATACTGAATAATCGTTTTAAGGAAGGGGAAAGGGTCAGGACCTCACTGCTGGCATCAGCCAGGACCCATATGGTCCCCTTAGTCCTGGTTCCCCCATTGATACTCATTTCTCATGTGTCTGTATGTAGGTGGCATGGAGCCGTCTCCACCAACCTCCTCAACCAAAAAGTCCTTGTCCCCAATGAAGAACTTTCCAGTGACAGCGATTCAGGATCCTTCACCTCTCCTGGGCACAAGAAGAAAAGTTTGGGACAAAAGATGAAAGTTTTCTTAGGTAAAGTCATCAGCAGCAGAATGAAGGAAGCTCGGCCTGTGACTCTCCTCCAGGCCGCGTCTTCTAGGAATGTGTCACCAGCCATGTCCCACAAACAGCATCACCTTCCCAAAATGATCCAACACCTCACACTCCCACGGGAAACAGTCAAGGGGCCAGGAAGGAGGATCTCACAGGCCGGTAAGAAGGTCAAGGATCTCTACAATTCTATATTAAGTTGTGTCAACTACATCCGTCTGGTCGGGACATAAGTGTCAACTGATTACAGGGAACACATTGTCCGCCACATGCCTAGAAAACTCCTCACACCATCCTGGGAGGACTGGGGAAAGGCTTAAAGGGGTTGTCCACTTTACCTCATATATTTTGTAATGTGTGTGTGGGGCAGGATATTAGGTAATTTACCAACATACATCTAGTAATAGTTCTGCTCTACTTTCCTGATATGTAAAGTGAAGCCTCCTGTCTGTTACCTCATCAGCCGGAGATTCCTGTCCATAAAATGGAGGGTCATGTGATCTCTATCTGTGCATGAACAATCGCCCTGCCAGGACCTTTATGATAGTAGTCATGAATATAAGATAAAGGTCCTGGCAGGGTGATTGTTCATGGACAGATCACATGAAAAGAAAACGATATTTACAAGACAGAACCATTTTGGAGCACATGTTCCTGTACTGTTCCTCTGTTATTCCTCTTGGAAAGGTATAAAAATAAGGTTGGTACCAACTGGTCCATAGTAGGGGGGAAAGAATTCTTCCCGATTTATCCAGATTGTTGTGCAATGACACCAGCACGTCCGGAGAGGATACATGACCCATCAGATCTACTTATTGTTTTTCTTTGAAAGCCATTCTCCAACTGGATGTTAATGTTGTAGAGGCAGAGACAGGGCGGGTCACCACGGACAAAGTCATCGTGCGCTCCAGGAAGACCACAAGGCGCGTGTCTGTCACCTCGCTGCCCGCAGGACTACAGAAGGTACGGCTCTGCTTCATTCCTGTCAGCTGTCCCTCCCCAGGATACGATCCTGATCTGCACTCATCCATAGTCTCCAGTACTAGCTGCTGCAGATACAAGATAGCACCCGGATTCCTGGGGAGGGGGGTAGCTACTGTGATTTATAGTAATACAAGCCTTGATTTTCATTTATGTAAACTGACACCATAAAAAATGAATGACTGGGAATGAGAGTGTTAATATGTAAAAGTAATAGAGCGCCACCCAGAGGTTAGTAGTGGAACAGCTTGATGTAATAAACTTATATTCAACACATATCAGTCTATCAAAGTGCAGCGCCCGCAGGTACTGGCAAGGCCACTTGGGGGACATTAATCATAGGGGGTCTCAGGTTCATAATGAGCAGTGCACCTGTGTGACATCACATAACCAGGGATATAACGAGCCGTGCACCTGTGTGACATGAAAGGATCATGGATCGGTTTTTACCTACAGGAAGTTAACAATGAAGCTTCTTATAAAATGACAGCAAGCAGAGATCTAGAAAATACAGAAATTGATACAGAAAATATATTGGAATATTGTATAACTTTTCATTACACAAACAATAACATTTATTTTCTAATACTGATTAATCGTTTTAAGGAAGGGGAAAGGGTCAGGACCTCACTGCTGGCATCAGCCAGGATCCATATGGTCCTCTTAGTCCTGGTTCCCCCATTGATACTAATTTCTCATGTGTCTGTATGTAGGTGGCATGGAGCCGTCTCCACCAACCTCCTCAACCAAAAAGTCCTTGTCCCCAATGAAGAACTTTCCAGTGACAGCGATTCAGGATCCTTCACCTCTCCTGGGCACAAGAAGAAAAGTTTGGGCCAAAAGATGAAAGTTTTCTTAGGTAAAGTCATCAGCAGCAGAGTGAAGGAAGCTCGGCCCGTGACCCTCCTCCAGGCCGCGTCTTCTAGGAATGTGTCACCAGCCATGTCCCACAAACAGCATCACCTTCCCAAAATGATTCAACACCTCACACTCCCACGGGAAACAGTCAAGGGGCCAGGAAGGAGGATCTCACAGGCCGGTAAGAAGGTCAAGGATTTCTACAATTCTATATTACGTTGTGTCAACTACATCCGTCTGGTCGGGACATAAGTGTCAACTGATTACAGGGAACACATTGTCCGCCACATGCCTAGAAAACTCCTCACACCATCCTGGGAGGACTGGGGAAAGGCTTAAAGGGGTTGTCCACTTTACCTCATATATTTTGTAATGTGTGTGGGGGAGCAGGATATTAGGTAATTTACCACTATACATCTAGTAATAGTTCTGCTCCCCTTTCCTGATATGTAAAGTGAAGCCTCCTGTCTGTTACCTCATCAGCCAGAGATTCCTGTTCATAAAATGGAGGGTCATGTGATCTCTATCTGTGCATGAACAATCGCCCTGCCAGGACCTTTATGATAGTAGTCATGAATATAAGATGAAGGTCCTGGCAGGGTGATTGTTCATGGACAGATCACATGAGAAGAAAACGATATTTACAAGACAGAACCATTTTGGAGCACATGTTCCTGTACTGTTCCTCTGTTATTCCTCTTGGAAAGGTATAAAAATAAGGTTGGTACCAACTGGTCCATAGTAGGGGGGAAAGAATTCTTCCCGATTTATCCAGATTGTTGTGCAATGACACCAGCACGTCCGGAGAGGATACATGACCCATCAGATCCACTTATTATTTGTCTTTGAAAGCCATTCTCCAACTGGATGTTAATGTTGTAGAGGCAGAGGCGGGGCGGGTCACCACGGACAAAGTCATCGTGCGCTCCAGGAAGACCACAAGGCGCGTGTCTGTCACCTCGCTGCCCGCAGGACTACAAAAGGTACGGCTGTCCATCCCCAGGATACGATCCTGATCTGCACTCATCCATAGTCTCCAGTACTAGCTGCTGCAGATACAAGATAGCACCCGGATTCCTGGGGAGGGGGGGGGGAGTAGCTACTGTGATTTATAGTATACAAGCCTTGATTTTCATTTATGTAAACTGACACCATAAAAAACAAATGATTGGGAATGAGAGTGTTAATATGTAAAAGTAATAGAGCGCCACCCAGAGGTTAGTAGTGGAATAGCTTGATGTAATAAACTTATATTCAACACATATCTGTCTATCAAAGTGCAGCGCCTGCAGGTCCTGGCAAGGCCACTTGGGGGACATTAATCATAGGGGGTCTCAGGTTCGCCTATTTTTGCGCCTGGTTTGTTCTCTTTTTTGGCTTGTGATTTATGATGGATCTAGTTCTGCCTTTGGAATTGTCTCATGTCCGACTCATTAGCGCCTAATTCTGCACCAAATTTGTCTCTAATTTTTACCCTACAAAGTAAAACTCATTAGAGACTAATAATGGAATGAGATTGAAAAAATATGACAGAACGTTCAGGGCTTCATCTCTGCACAAAAACCTATCATTGTGATGTAACTGCAGGGACTAAAAGTTACAGAGATGTAAAAAAAAAAAAAAAAAAATTCTTGCTGAAATGAGTCTTTTCCTTTTTTATTATAATTTACAGTAAATGGAGACTGATAATATTCTCAGATCTGTACAATAAGACAATAATCACTCCCAGAGATGATCCCATAGACAATG
This sequence comes from Engystomops pustulosus, assembly GCA_019512145.1. Lineage (NCBI taxonomy): Eukaryota > Metazoa > Chordata > Amphibia > Anura > Leptodactylidae > Engystomops > Engystomops pustulosus. Next base: position 84,120,467 of record CM033649.1, read on the forward strand.
ATGAAGTCGTTACTGGAGAAATTTTACATTTTAAAACTGCTCCGAAGTATTTTCCATGTTGCATAGAGGGAATTCTTCATTTGGCAAACGAAAACCTTTGTTTTTAGAAATCAAAAGTGAAGTTTTTTGGAAGTGCAGCTGCTCAGAGTAGGTGCATTTTTGCGCCTTTAGTGATAGATCCCGTGCAAACATCTGTATAGGACGCACTCACTATGTCAGATAAGGAGCAGGGACTCAAAACCACTAAGTGCCGAACTTTGCCGTGCGCCAGAAAATGGCGCATAAATGCGCCAAATTGACTAGCTGCGCCAGATTTTTGCGCACAAAAACGTCAAAAGCTGCCTAACAGACAATGATTAATGTCCCCCCTAGTGTGTACATGTACAGAGGAGAAATGTATATAAGGCGGTGTTCACATGTGTTTTGCGTTTTGATCGTGTTTTGAGACACAATCCAAAGGTTTCCCGCGTGATCACACCTTGAGGTAACATTTTATTTCCATTGCATTTAGCAGACGCGATGGAAACGCAATGTTACCTCAGTGTGTGATCGAGGTGGGAGCCTTTGGATGCATAAAAACGCCACATTTGAACGCGACCTAATGTGCAGCAACGTTTCATTGTGTGACATTCGGGAAGTCATTTATCTTAGACTATATTAACTATACGTGGGCCCGCTGTATCGTAGCACGGCGGGCACACGTTGGTGGCAGGGAAAACGTGCGCTCCCTTACGGCGCCGTGCGGGCCATTGCCGTCTATGGGAAACATATATACGTTGCCTTATATACGTCCCCCCATACGGCTGTGTGAATGTAGCCTTAGTCTGATGCGCCTTTTTAAGTGACTTTTTGAGCGCATTGGTGTATTTGCGCAATTTTTTGCACCTTTTTCCAGCAGTTTGCAGTGTAGCATTTTCCTGGTTTGCAGCTAATTTGTCTTTGTACTGTATTTCTCCTGCTTCCAGATGTTTGCGCCTTATATATCATTGATTTGCAGCTAAAGGGTGAAAATAATTGGGCAATAACACACCACTCCAGACTGTGCTTAGGAAAGGTAATGGTGTGATTTGTGCAAACAAATTTTTAACCTAATAAGGCGCAAAAAATACTTTATTTGACAAAGACAGAGACAAATCAGGTGCAAAAAATAAACTCACAAAAGGCTCAAAAAGAGCTCAGAGAACTAAGATAAATGACCCGCTTGGAGTTCTGCCTGCTTGTCTTCATCCATCCATCTATATCTATCTATCTATCTATCTATCTCATATCTTTCTATCTATCTCATATCTTTCTATCTATCTATCTCATATCTATCTATCTATCTATCTATCTATCTATCTATCTATCTATCTATCTATCTCATATCTATCTATCTATCTATCTCATATCTATCTATCTATCTCATATCTATCTATCTATCTATCATATCTATATCTCATATCTATCTATCTATCTATCTATCTATCTATCTATCTATCTCATATCTATCTATCTATCTATCTATCTCATATCTATCTATCTATCTATCTATCTATCTATCTATCTATCTATCTATCTATCTATCTATCATCCTTTCCTATTTCATATCTACCTCAAATCTTTCTATATTGTATCTATCATCCCATCCCATTTATAATCTGGTCTCTTTCTATCTCTCTCTTTGTGTGAATTAATTTTTTTGCTTTTTCGAGTAGAAAAGACAGTTTGCCTTGGTGAAAAGGAAGAAGAAATGTGTGGAGAAGGTGAAGCATCAGTCAGAGTACACTGTCGGGGGTCTGCAGATGCAGGTATGTCCTCAGGGGGAGAATCTAGCAGCGCCTGTTACAAGCTGGATATATGGCTCCATCCTTATGCAATTTTTTCCATACTACCGGAGAGGTGCCCAGCAAGATCCTCACATGGTCCACTTTAAGGATATATCCATCATCAAAGTCTATACAGACGCTCCCCTACTGAAGAACACCTGACTTACAGACCACCCCTAGTTACAAATGGACCTCTGGATGTTGGTAATTTACTGAATTTAACAGAATACAGCATGTTCCTAGTTGCTATAGGACTGAAGTTAGCATCATCTGAAATGACATTCACCCTGCAGCCACTAACATTGACTCATTTCAGGCAAAGATGACTCTTCTCTGCTCATTGTCATATGACTATGTAGGAGATTTTCTTATATAGGTAAACTGGTGAGATTTCACATAAGTGGGCATTCTCGAAAGTACATTTCCTCCCCTTCAACTTCCAGGTTGATGATCTAATCGAAACCATCGCAGACAAGTCCAGCAAGCTACTGGCGCAGAGACACGAGGAGCTGCGCGAGTGCGAATCTCTGGGAGATGAAATACTTCAATGTTCAAAGCAATTCCAGAGAGTCTCCAAGAAGAACACGAGGAAGTACAGGTTCCGGAATGTTTGCTTCCCGTGTATCTGCTGCTGCTACTAGCGGCCCCTCCGCTTCTTTCATGCCACGTATAAGGGTCCGTGCGTTTTTTACCGCTATCGGAATGACAAGTGTCTTCATGGCGCTCCCTCAGCAATGTGGGGGTTCAATTATAGAATCAAATAAAAAAACGAAATTTAATAATCTCGCCGTGTCGCTCATTATTTATACAATTTCCCTTCATCTGCGAGCGGCGCTGAACACATTTCTCAAAGTGGAAGATAATGGGATTCCAGGGCAAATAAACATCTACAAGATTCGCTGGGCTCAAGCGTGTAAAAGAGGAAATTAAACATAAAAGTCGGAGAGCCGCCTCACCGCGAAGGTCTCCTTTATATCCAGTGTTTGTTCAGCTATGAAGCGGCGGAAAAATATCCTCTTACTCATAGGTCGTATCTCGCAGTTCAGCTGCATACAACGATGTGCAAGCTGAACTGCAGTACCAGATGCAGCCTGTGTGCAAGAGTGGAGCTGTTTCTGGTAATACATTTTAATTTTTTTTCAGACACATTCATAGTAATATATCTCTTATGGCAATTCCAAACCCAGCATGAAAGAAACTTACGTACTGACCTGATGCCCCTCCCGTGCTACTTCTCTACAGGTCCCAGTCTCTTTAGTGATGAATTGGCCAACAAGGTCTCCAGCAGGTGATGTGGGCAAGAAATATGGAGGGAGAGGCTGATGCAAAGGTTTCTCCCTGGGACAACCCCTGAGTATCTGTAGGATGAGTCCCTGGGTGATGGATGGGGAGCCCGTGGTGGTGACAGCCGTATCCAGGTATCAGATGGAGGCAACGTTGTGCAAAATATTGAACAGGTAGCAGGATACAGGCCTAAACGATCAATAGCAGATTCTGGTACTGGAGTGGTTGTGTAGAGTGGTCCTCAGGAATAGTGCACCAGCCTGGTAGTAGATGCAGACTGAGATGGAGTTGTGTCCAAGCTGTGGAAGCTGCAGCTCTGGATTATGAGTCTCCTGACTATTGTCCTGGGATTGGGTTAAGTGTCAGCACAGAAGATGTACTGACACCGTCTCTCTGTTCACTCTCAGACTCCTGTAGTCTGGACTGGATTGGCAGGTCTGGACTCTGCAGACTGGACTATGTGCTCCCACTGCACAGGGGTTTTATACATCTTACAATTATTTTACTATTGCCTTTCCAGGCAGAGGCTACAGCTGCTGATTACCTGAGATCTCCCTGCATTATCTCTTGAGTGAGTTGATCAGGCTCACCAGAGGGATCCTAACAGGTAGCGGGCCCTTATTCGTAACTACCCCTTGTCTATACATTGGCAGGGGTGTTGCACATGCACCCCCAGAGCCTTGAAGTCATTGCTGAAGTTCTGTAACACTTTCACAGATTTAGATCATTGCAGTATATGGTACTGTAGAAGCAATCAAACTCCCTAGGGTTATAGTAACCTAGGGGGATAAAAAAAAAAATTAAATAAAAAAAAAAGTTCAAATCACCCCCCATCCTTTACCAGAGTTGATATAAAAAAGAAACAAAATCATTTGGCAAGCTCTGTGTAGCGCTGCGTTATCCGCTGGAGTTCACCAACCTATTCCTGGTGCATGTGAGTGATTGATTTTGCGACACAATTCGTTTTTTTAACTCCTACGTTTTTTCCGCATCCGTTGGGTTTTCCGACGACCACGTCACGTGAAAGCCGGCGCCAATACGCCACAATCCGATTGCATGCGCCAAAATCCCAGGGCAATTCGGAAATATTCGGGAAACCCGGCGGAAAAAGCGATTTGGACCCTTAGTAAATGTTCCCCAATGTTATAAAAAGAGATCAAAAGGTCCTCCAAATGGTTGCAAGAAAAACATCAGCATATCTCACAAAAAAAACACCTTACACTGAGTTATGAAAAAGTTGTTAGCGTCAGAAGATGGTAAAATTTGATATCCCTGTTATTTTACCGACCTGAAAAAACATAAAAACAGAGTCCAAGTGAAAAATTATGCAAATATGCATTTTTATAGATTTCAACGGCTTCCTGGTACATGGCATAGAATAAGGACCATCACTAGGAAGCACAATTTGTTAATGCGCCATCATAGAGCTCTGCACACAGAAATATGGTTGGATTTAATAACTGCTAAAATTGAATAAACCTTTCCCAAAATATATCATGTACATCATCAATCCGTCCCCCTTCCCCAGGTTCAGCTACAGATGCAGAGGGTGCATGTACTTCCTTAACCTGTCAGCCCTGTCTCCCCACACGTCCTACTACATTCTGCCTTCAGCTGACAGGTTGGAGCAGGGGTTCAACATTACATCTTTTGAACACAGCGGCATACTAAAGACTCAAAACTTTCATTTTGCATCAGGATTGTGTTTCTAGGGGTCAAGCCATAAAGTTACATTAGAAATGGGGAGTTGTATATCACATTTTCTTTAATGGCAACTAGAACAGTGGACATCTCCGGTTCTAACGCACCTAGAAACACACATAATAATAATAATAATAATCATCTTTATTTATATAGCGCCATCAAATTCCGTAGCGCTTTACAAATCACATGATGTGATAAAGGACAAATTCTCCTCTTTAATATGACACCAGAACTGTGTTTCTAGGTGCCACTGTTAAGATATCGCCGTTTCAAATGTGCTCCTGCCATGATATCTGCAAGTTGTATGTGCAATTAGGATGTATATAGCCGTATGGTTAAAGGGAACCAGTTGACTAAACCCCCAGCTTGTCATAATGTAGCTGTGGTTGTTTTGGCAATGTGTTGTAAAAGTGGTAGGCACATATGCACAGTAGTGGATTATTATATAGGCAGTTTGGCCCAAGACTTTAAGGGGTCCCAAACTACCCACCAAATTTTATAGTGAGAAGGACCTTCTCCCATGAAATCCTTGTACATCTATTCCTGCTCTGAATACACAGGTGCACAAAATCCATTTCAGGACCTTTGAAGGTCCTGAAACCGCAGATTGAAAGCAGCAGAAGGGACACATCCTGCCCAAGAAGCGGATTCTATTACCAGATGTAGAGAGTGATTACAGACTTGTAGGGGCTATAATATTCATACAGCCCAGAGCCCATGGTGGTCTTATCTGCCCCTGGCTATGCATCGCACATAAGAAGCCAGAACAATCCACCACACTTCACTGTAAATATGGACAAGTTCTCTTGAGTCAGTCCATGTTACAGTGGAAAAAAAAGTGGACTATTGAGAGATCCTGACTCTAGAGGCGGTCCCCTACTTAAGGACACCCGACTTACAGACGACTCATAGTTACAGACGGAACCCCCTGCCCCCTGTGACCTCTGGTGAAGCTCTATGGATGCTTTCCTATAGTCCCAGACTACAATAATCAGCTGTAAGGTGTCTGTAATGAACATTTATTTATAATACTTGGTCCAATTACAGCTAAAATTTTTAAACTCCAATTGTCACTGGGACAAAAGGAAAAAAAATGTATCTAGAACTTCAATGATAAAATATACAGTTTCGACTTACATACAAATTCAACTTAAGAACAAACCTCCGGACCCTATCTTGTACGTAACCCGGGGACTGCCTGTATATATATTAAAAAAAAAAAAAAAGCAAAACAAAAGAATAAGAAAAAAAACAATTCCAAATAAAAACTCACCATGAATATAAATAGTAAAACCCCTTTTATTGTAAAGTCTACAAAACACTTCCAAAACCAAAGACTTTTATTTCCATAGAAAACAAAATACCACAGACAGAAATTTAGAGATGACATTTTTTTTGGATACGATCTCCACAAAATGACATAATCCTGGCATCTACTAGAGCTCACAGATGACTCAGGTTAATAGAAACTTAAAGGAACGCTCCATGGATTCGCTTGGTGCAGGGTCGGAGGAGGCAGAGCACCACACAAGGATTCAACAACCACCTGGACAGAACTCCTGCCCCTCCAGGTCCAGTACTCAGAGTCTTCCTTTAAGTAGGTGAAGCCGGGAACTACTGAGCGTTTGTTTCCATTTGTGAATCCTGAGATTCCTCAGCCAGTTTCTCATCATCTGGGGGGAAAAAAAACCCCAAAGAAAAACAACAAAGTTAAGAAACATCCAGATAAAAGACATAAAACTATAACATTGAATTTAATACAACCCATCACCACGTTTCTGATCTGTACAGATAATGACCAGAAACACTTAACCCCTTAACGACCTGGCCCTTTTTAGTTTTTTCACTTCCATTTTTCACTCCCCACCTTCAAAAATTTAGACCTTTTTTTATTTTTCCACATAAAGAGCTTGGCGAGGGCTTATTTTCTGTGTAACAAATTGCACTTCATAGTGACGGTATTTAATTATTGAATGCCGTGTACTGGGAAGCAGGAAAAAAAGTTCCAAATGCAGTGAAAAAAAAAACACATTTGCGCTATTTTCTTGGGGCTTGGATTTTACAGCCTTCACTGAGCGCCCTAAATGACAGGTCTACTTTATTCTTTGGGTCGTTGCGTTTACGGGGATACCAAATTTGTATAAGTTTTATGTTTTTTTTTTTTTTTTACAAAAATTAAAACCTCCTGTACAAAAATATATATATTTTTTTTAATTTTGCCATCTTCTGGCGCCAATAACTTTTTCATACTTCGGTGTATGGAGTTGTGGGTGGTGGTAGTTTTTTTGCGGCTTTTGATGACCTTTCCAATGTTATCATTTTTAGGACTGTACGACCTTTTGATCACTTTTTATAGATTTTTTTTATCTTTTTTAAAATGGCAAAAAAAGTGACATTTTCGACTTTGGGCGCCATTTTTCATTACGGGTTAAACGCAGTGAAAAACTTATTATATTTTGATAAATCGGGCATTTTCGGACACGGAAATACCTAACCTGATAATGATTTTTACTGTTTAATAATATTTATATCAGTTCTAGGGAAAGGGGGGGGGTGATTAGAATTTTTAGGTTTTTTTATTATAATTTTTTTTAACACTTTATTTTTACTATTTTTCAGACTCCCTTGGGTACCTTAACCCTAAGTTGTCTGATCGATCCTATCATATACTGCCATACTACAGTATGGCAGTATATGGGGTTGTTACTCCTTATTCATTACAATGTGCAATTAGCACATTGTATTGAATGGATTAAAACGAAACAACCTCAGGTCTTTTTGAAGAGATCAGCGGGAACACACCCTCGATCGGTGCTAGCATATCGGTAAGCATATGCAGCAAAGGCTTACTGGCTATGGAGAGGGCTAGGCTCGCGAGCCCTCTCCATGCACTGGGACCCGACCGCCGCCGTACTAGCTTCGGGAAAGGATTAAAGAGACTTGATAAAAATGTCTTTCAATTCTGTGTCTACAGCTTCAGCACACTTACATCTCCATGGTTACAGACTACAAACTAACCCCGTGTGGTCTGATCCTGCCAACTCTCCCCTTTACCTTGTAAATATTGATGTACATTAGCTAAATATAAGGAACAGGTGGAAGGAGGATGGACTACAAGATCCCTCTGCACAGGGTGTGCGCTTGTAGTCTGTAACCATGGAGACAAATGGCTGTTCATTGAAGCTGTAGACAAGAATTGAAGGAAATTTGGAATCAAAACTATTTGTTAAGTTACGGATTTATCGCCATTATCTGACTACAGTACTGAAAGTCAATCATTCTTTATGGAATCTGGTGTACATTATGGAAACATGGTGATGGAACTGATATGCAAAGCTTAAAGAAGAATATCACATGCACAGGAAATGACATGATTATGACAATTTTGCTTGGTTCACATAGTGGATGGGTTATACAGGAGAGATCTGAAAACGTTACTGGCAGCCTGAGCTCACACATTCGGCCTGTGATCTACTCATCCATTCTCCTGTATGGATATATAGTGGATCACAAGGCAGTGTGTAGAATTGTAGAAGACAAAGAGTCACATATACATTGTTTTCAATGAAATAACCTTAAAATATATCTCATCATTACAGGGCCCCATTGTCATCCATGGATGTAGTGATACTTACTCTCCAGCGTCTGCTGAAGCTCGTGGATGGTGCTGAGCAACACATGGAACTGCTTCCTCCTCAACTCCAGCTACAAAGAGATGAAGCATATCAGTACACTGGAGTCTACAATCTAAGAATTCTTGTATGATTGGCCCCCTGGAGGCAGAGGATACAAGTTATTCCTAATAAACAGACTGACCCATCAACACAAGACCCCTGTCCCAAATCTCACCTTATCCTCCACACTGTCCTTGGTGTGAGACAATTGCTTCAGCTCCTTGTCCAAAGCTTCCAGCTGCCTGTAATGTCACGCACACTTGTTAGTTGCAGGATCTTACACATCACTTACCTACCTGAAAAGTCACTCGCTGGAGGAACATAATCAACAAGTGATTTTTGTGGGCAAGTACAAATACCTGCAGCCAAATGGCACTTGAAGAGAACCTGCCACCAGGTTCTACACCACTAAACTACTAACCGCTTAGGTAGGGTATGAAATGTTGTTTCAGGAATTCCGTCTTTTTGTGAAATCTCACCGTTTACTTATTTTCACGAGAGGAGTCAAGCTTAGGACTATATGGGGGCTGGTGATACATCCGCACATTTTGCGGCAGTATCACAGCCACCTAGAGGTCTATGGCACCCCAGTCAGCACTGAGTGCTCACTGCACCGTGACACTGTGGCCACTCACCTTCTAATGGAGAGAAGTGGGTGAGGAGCGCACACTCCCCCTCCCTTCTCCATCCTGCTCTGGGCTGCGCCCGGGTGAGCATAGGGCTGTGTATAAGGGGCCTTGGTGGTTGTAAGGCGTCAATGCTATAGTATCTAGAAACAAAATACTGGCATCATATTAAAGATAAGGATGTCATCTTTCAGACTAAGGGTGGTGGCACACGTGCCGTTTTGTCTGTGTTTGCGAGCGCAAACAAAGCCGCACCCACCGGGGGTGGGCTGCAGCCCGAACGCATTGGCGTTTCTATGAAAACGCCTGCGATCGGGAACGAGCCGCCGGTGTTTTGCATTAAATTAACGCAAAACACCGGCGGCTCGTTCCCGGCATGTGTGCCACCACCCTTATGGCTATGTGAGCTAGAGAACCAGAGATACTGACAGCTAAAGTCATAAGTTGTCTAAAGTCAGTCTTATATGCAAGCTGCAGATAAAGATCCAGTTCCCACATATTTTTTAACGGCCTGTATGTCCAGTTCTGTAGCTCATTCATGTGATTTGAAAGAGGAGTTTCTTATCTTTAATATGGCACACAAATCATGTTTCTAGGTACTATAGAACCAAAGATGGGCGATTCTAAAGTGACACAAACCTTCAACCACTAAACTTGACTCTTCACATGACATGATAATGGGATGATAAGAGTAATATTTGCCTGAGATTTTTAATAGGTAAATGTGTGAGATTTCACATAAAACGGGGAATTTAGAAAGGACATTTCATACTGTACTTGAGGGCACTAGTAAGTGGGGTAAAACCTGGTTTCTTGCTAGAACTGATCATGGGTGCAGCAAACACTCGCCGCTTGAAGGGGTTTTCCCCACGAACTAAAGTTGGGCCCTATCCACGGGATAGGGCCCAACTTGCTGGTCAGTGAGGGTCTCAGTGCCGAGACCTCCACAGATCGCAAAAACGAGTGGTGAGGTGTCCGATGGACCTCTCTGAGACCCCCACTGATCAGCAAGTTAGACCCTAACTTTAGTTCGTGGGAAAACCCCTTTAAGCAAAGAACTCAACCCTGCTCTCATGATTGGTGTGGATTCCTGCAGTCGGACCCTCAGCTAACTACATGATATGCCCATAATGTAGAACAACCCCTTTAAGTTACTAAGAAGGCAAAGCCAAACCATTTGGTTGCTGAATTTGTACCTCAATGTCTCATGGCGATCCGGATGCTGCTGAATGACTCTGGCCAATGCATCATATTCTTAAAAAAACAACCAGAAAAAAGTATGTATAAATTACAAAACCACAAGCTAGCGTCTCATGTATAACTACAGAAAGAAAGCAATATGACAAACACACAATACTAGAGCTACTATAGTAAAGCCAACATGAACCTATACTTATGTTCTCTTACCCTGGCGATTTTTCCGGATCCGTTTAGCTTGCAGTATCTGTTTCTTACACTCGGCAATCTTTTCATGTGCGGCGGCTATGCTGCTCTCTGCAGAATGAGAACCAGAGACATTGAAAGTAAAATGTGGAGATGAACGCCCAAGTCCTAAATAGCTTGCAGCTCACAAAATTAAACATACAAAAGATCTACAATACCTTTTAGATGAAGAGATAAAAGTTACAGCTATGTCCCATTCAAATAAAGCAACTATTGTTCTCCTCTGAATACTATAAATTTACTTGTGTGAAAGAGCTAAATAGTCACTGCCAAAACCAATGTTCACAGAGTCTACTACAAGACAGGATATTGTGTATTTGGATCACAGTATTGAGTTCTCAGACACTGTATGAAGTGATTGACTTCTGGTGCAGTTAGCAGCATTCACCACTAGGTGGGGCGTGTGAGCTCCTCTACCACAGCACTGATCATACATCTCTATGGTGAAGGGGACATCGCTGCTCACGGCTTATGTCATAAGTTATATTATAAAAGACAAAACATTTACCAATATCACTGTATATCTTCTCATAGTTCTCCATCTCTCGGAGGTTCATGTCGTGCACCAGGAGAGTCTTCCCCATGGAGAAGGAGCACTGGGACAGGCTGCTGAGCATGCGCTGGTACTGGGAATATCTGTGAAGAGGAACAACACAAGTGACACCATGGCTGTTATGTCCTTAGACCCATATCCAAGTACAACAGAGATGTAATATGTAACTATAGCATTTTATGGTACCTCTACATGACTACACGTATACAGAGAGTCTCCCCTGTCTACACCGTAAGTGTCTGACAGATAATACTTAAGACATGCTCAATAAGAGAATTCCTTTATTTATGTAGCGCACACAGATTACGCAGCGCGGCACAGAGCTTCCCAGATGGGGCTCACAATCTAATCAACCTACCAGTATGTTTTGGAGTGTGAGAGGAAACCGGAGGAAAACCACACAAACACGGAGAGAACATACAAACTCTTTGCAGATGTTGACCCTGGGACTTGAACCCTGGTCCCCAGCGCTGCAAGGCTATAATGCTAACCACTAAGCCACCGTGCTGCCCTATGTCATGTAATGTAACAAATCTCTCAGCAGAAGGGACAACACTGTACTATGTGCATTACATAATAAAGGCAAAGCTGCAGGCAGGGGTGGGTATTGTCCCTGGAGAGATGTGTAATCATACCTTTGTTTATGGCGTTAGTAGCAGCAGGACTGTGAGATATGGATTTATATTCTAGAATCATATAGTGGTATGTCCTCACACTGCTGTTGTCTCCCCTTTGTGCAATCGCTCAACTATTTATTCAGAAGACTATATAAAGGATCTGTACCATGTAGAGTGAATAGGGGGTAACAAGTTGACCGGTGAAATTTCAACTGCTAGGACCAACATCAATCACAAGCGCAGCAGGATTAGGGACTGATCCTTAGTAATGGTGGGGCGGCAGGAAGAGCATTTTAAACTTTCAAAGACAAAGAGTAGACGTTCTGGAGACCATTGAACGCTGTGCTCAGCAATATCTGATACTCCATTAAATGGAGCTCCAGTATGTATACTCAACTTGGTTCTCTACCAATTAGTGAGAACGGGACCCCTTCCTCGTGATCAGTGGGGCTCCCAGCAGTCAGGACCCCCACCGATCAGGGGATAACATGCAAACTTTGCACTACTGCTTTTAAGTTTCTTTTTTTTCACAAAGCAGAATGGAGGTGTTGTGGAGGATCTCAATGCAGAGAGCGGAGAGCAGAACAGTGTGGGTCGAACACAACACCTTCCCTAAGTGGACTATGAGGTCCACACCCCAAAGAAGACAAAGAATGAGTCCTGCACAGTACCAGAGCAGGGGCGTGAGGTGCGTGCTTACCCATCCTCCTGTGATCCGGAGTTACACCACTTTATAAAACTTTTAACCAGGAGGTTGATTCTTCGGTCATCGCCAGCTCCATCACCGTCGATAAGGAGTCGCTTGCGGATAACTTCATCTGCCAAAGAGAAGAATATGCTGAATAAACTGCGGAATAAGTCATCCAGGGTACTCCAGGGCAGCGCAGACCCTAATCAGCACTGCACGTACATCACACAAGGAGCAGACAAGCCGTGTATATGGGGCGCTTCCGTAGGGACAGGCATAGACAGACACAGTCCCCAGAGTCTGATGACCGGACAGTAGTGGACTATGAGTTATTCCACCTCGGTGACCCCTGTATATGATTCTTATAACCTGTTGTAACTCCTCACTGATGACCCCTGTGATCACTTCCTGATTTGTCATCTCTGTTCTAATGGGTGACGTGTGACATCACGTACTAATAATTTGCATTGGGAACCTTCTCCAGACATCAGGGTCACACGGGTTTGCACAAGTGTGTGTGTCTGACATAGGACGTGCACAACTACATATCCAGAGCCATAACAACTATAGTTTTCAATTAAATTACCAACCTAAAAGTGGTAATCAAGTCCCATGAGATAAACTAAAAAAAAAAAAACATGGCCAAATCGCAAGGGAAACGCACGACCACAAGTGTTTAGCACCTACAATCATGAGAAGCTCCTCATTGATCCTCAACTGCATTTCTAAACGCAACTCAAACGAAGTGTGGGAAAAGCCGGGTGCCGAGACACGTTTCCGTTTTGATTCCATTTTGTAACGGAAGCAAAATGCACTCGGCCGGGCCAAATGCGTTTGGCCAAATCCACTCCCACTTGCGCTTTGGATGCCTTTAAGAATGCAACGAAAACAGCACGTAGGATACCGGCCTTAGGCTGGTGGAACATGTGATGTTTGGAACCAGTTAAAAATGCATGCGTCTTTTGGAAACGCATCCTTTTTTTTTTTTACTGTTTTTGTCCATTTTCCAATTATCTTAATTGATACAATTTGGAAAAAGTGTCAAAAACGCAAGCGTTTTGTAACAGACTGCTTAAAAATGGCCTAAAAACTGGTTCAAAACGCCACTTGTGCCACCACCCTTAGACCCGGCAGACAAGGAGCCCGCGGCAGCGCCAACTCTGCTCCTCTATGCATCACACTCATTCAGGGCGTATTCCCATGTGGCGTTTTTCTCACATTTTTTTAAACGTATCCAAAACAAAAGTGGGATGGGGGTCTGCCTGAAACACTTATGCGTTTTGGCCAAACCCCCTCCCACTTTTGTTTTGCAAGAAAAATGCCATGTGACCCTTCTCCCTAAGGGCGCTGTCCCACGTTGCGTTCGCAAACGCAGACGCAGACAAAACCGCGCCCACCGGAGCGTTAAATCAATGCAAAACACCGGTGGCTCGTTCCTGATCGCAGGCGTTTCCATAGAAACGCCGATGCGATCGGGCCACGGACCGCCCGGTGGGCGTGGTTTTGTCTGCGTCTGCGTTTGCGAACGCAAAGTGGGACAGCGCCCTAAGGTCTCCCGGTTTCTCCGATACCAGTAGACACGGTCAGAAAACTGGGACCTGGGACAGATTTGGGACCTGCGCCCACTGCTGATGTCCAAAGTTAGCGGGCGGTCCGAAATGAGTGTTTAACAAGCGTTTGGCTGCTTTGAACCTGTTTATCTTCATTTCTTGATGTGTTAGTAGTTGTGAAACAGATTAAAGCTATATTGACACTATACCCGGCGGGCATACGTTCGCCACGATGGAGAGGAAGAGTGCTGACCCCTCCCCTCTCCACTGTGATGCATGGCGGCGTAACACATATGTGCCACCATACCACCCTGTGCGCCCATTTCTTGCCTATGGGGAACATATATACGGCCACAAGCTGACGGCTGTATATATGTTCCCCAACGGTTGTGTGAATGTAGCCTAAAACCAGCCAAACACATGGTAAACATTCAGGGCACGTTCACACGTTCCGCTAGCGGTGCGTTCATAACTCGACGCTAGCGCACAGGGGCGGGGCGATCGCATATGCGTTTCCAGAGAAACGCATGCGATCGGGTTATCAATCGCATGCTTTCCCTGGGAAAAGCATATGCGATCACCCCGAGCCCCGCCCCCTGTGCGCTAGCATCGCATTATGAGGGCGCGGAGCATGTGAACGGGCCCTCAAAAACATATGAGTTTTTAAACAGACTGAAAAGGCATGCTTTAAAACGGTGCAAAAACACAACGTGTGGTATCACCCTAAGGCCGCGGTCACACGTACCGCTAGGCGTCCGTTCATAACGGCCCGAACGCACATGCGTTTCCCTGGATTGTTAAGCGGATCGCATGCTCTGGAAATGCATGTGCGTTCGGGCCAAGGACCTCCCTCTGTGCGCTAGCGGCGCGTTATGAGCGGACACCTAGCGGTATGTGTGACTGCGGCGTAAGGGCACACACCTTCAGGTTTTCAGATGTGCAAACCAGGCGTGGAATGAAAAATAGAAGACAGGAAGCATCTCTGAATGATTTGTTCTCATCCATTATGGTCCTTGCCTCCTTTTGGCTTCAAAAACTGGAATACAGGAAATTTGAACGAGTGAACACCGTCCTATGGCTGCATTCCCACAAATTGATTGCACTGCGTTTTGAAACGCAACGGCTCCACCTGCGATCATGGGTTGAAGTAACATTGTGTTTGCAAAATGCAACGCAAACGCAATGTTACTTCCACGGGTGATTGCAAAATTTGCGTCGCGCTCCAAAACACAACGTAAATGCAACATGGCCTCAGGTTTCATTCAACACGCAGATTTTGGAGTCTTTTGATCTGACTTTAGATTCAGTTTTGGTTGTAAATTTGAAGACATAATTTATATACTATTATGTTACATAAATGGTACATTTACTACAAAATAAGACACCCTGTGAGGTATGTATGTAGTATTACACTATTATACATTGTAGTGTATTATTTGTATGCGTCAGAAGGAATATTACACTATACCAGAAACTCTAGTAACAATACTGTACATATAAATACATTGTATTACATTGATAATCGTATAACGACCCCAGATATATTTACATTAGAAAACATTATAGAAAAGAGTAAATATAGGCCAGGACTGTACCCCGCACCATGCAGTCCCGTCCTCCCAGGTAACACAGGCCCGGGACCAGAGGCTGTGTTAAGGCCGGCTATAGAGCGTGCATTCTGGCTAAGCCACAACTCGAGCCCGGGGCTTTTGCGGCCTAGCTGGAGGCGGCCGGTGCCCGGGTATTCTCTGGTGGCGGTCGGGCCTGGTGTCGGGGGAGGGGGCTGGGAGGAGCAGGGCCGCAACTTACCGTCGGTGACGGCTCCCATGTCGGCGTGTAGTGAGGTCAGACTCCCACAATGCAGCAGCCGGGGACCAGCATGAAGGCCGCACTCACCGCCCCGCCGCCCCGCTCTCTATAGGCTTCCCCCGCCCCCAACCTCCGAGCACAGGCGGCCCCGACCCCCAGGTGAGTGCCGGACAACCGGGAGAGAGCGCAGGGCCCCGGGGGCCACACACACGGCTCCCCCATTACTAGGTGATAATGTTGTGTCTGTGTCCTCCATACACCGAGCACAGGCTGACCAGCAGCGGCCATCAGATGTATACACCGACATATATAGCTGTATACTGTGTATTACTATCTGTATACTGCACTGTACAGCTATATACTGTGTTATTTACCTGTATACTGCACTGTACAGCTATATACTGTGTTATTTACCTGTATACTGCACTGTACGGCTGTATACTGTGATATCTACCTATATACTGTGCTATTTACCTGTATACTGCACTGTACCGCTTATACTGTGATATCTACCTATATACTGTGCTATTTACCTGTATACTTGCACTGTACAGCTATATACGTGATATCTACCTATATACTGTGTATTTCCTGTATACTGCACTGTATAGCTATATACTGTGCTATCTACCTATATACTGTGTACTGCATATGTACTTCTATCATATACGTGATGACTGCACTGTAGCAGCTATATACTGTACTATCTATCCATATACTGTGCTATTACCTGTATACTGCACTGTACAGCTATATACTGTGCTATCTACCTATACTGTGCTATTTACCTGTATACTGCACTGTACAGCTATATCTGTGCTATCTACCATATACTGGTCTATTTACCTGTAACTGCACGGTACAGGCCTATATACTGTGCTTATCTACCTATATCGTGCTATCACCTATATCTTGGCCTATCTATATACTGAGCTATTTACCTGTATACTGCACTGTACACTATATCTGTGCTATCTACCTATTAACTATGTGCATCCCCTATATACTGTGCTATTTACCTGTATACTGCACTGTACAGCTTTTATTAATACTGTGCTATCTACCTATATACTGTGCTATCTACCAATATACTGTGCTATTTACCCTGTATACTGGCACGTAACACCTATAGACTGTGCTATCTACCTATATACTGTGCTATCTACCTATATACTGTGCTATCACCTATATACTGTGCTATCTACCCTATAACTGAGCTATTTACCTTATACTGCACTGTACAGCTTATATACTGTGGCTATCTACCTATATACTGTGCTATCTACCATATACTGTGATTTTACCTGTATACTGCACTGTACGGCTATATACTGTGATATCTACCTATATACTGTGCTATTACCTGTATACTGCACTGTACAGCTATATACTGTGATTCTACCTTATACTACTGGCTATTTACCTGTATACTGCACTGTACAGCTATATACTGTGATATCTACCTATATACTGTGGTATTTACCTGTATACTGCACTGTATAGCTATATACTGTGCTATCTACCTATATACTGTGCTATTTACCTGTATACTGCACTGTACAGCTATATACTGTACTATCTATCCATATACTGTGCTATTTACCTGTATACTGCACTGTACAGCTATATACTGTGCTATCTACCTATATACTGAGCTATTTACCTGTATACTGCACTGTACAGCTATATACTGTGCTATCTACCTATATACTGTGCTATCTACCTATATACTGTGCTATTTACCTGTATACTGCACTGTACACCTATATACTGTGCTATCAACCATATACTGTGCTATCTACCTATATACTGCTATTTACTGTATACTGCACTGTACAGCATATACTGTGCTATCACCTATATACTGTGCTATCTACCTATATACTGTGCTATTTACTGTATACTTAAAACCTGTACGGCTATATACTGTGATATCTACCTATAACTGTGCTATTTCCTGTATACTGCACTTACAGCTATATCTGATATCTACCTATATCTGTGTCTATTTACCTGTATACTGCAATTGTACAGCTATATACGCGATATATATCTACCTATATACTGTGATATCTACAGCTATATACTAGCGATACATCAGTATACTGTAATTTATTTATGTACATGTAATGTGTACTGTATACTGGCTATCCTATATACTCCTATTATATATTATTGGAGATGTATCTATACTCTCATCGATACCACATGTATATACACTAGAATGTACAGTGGAATTACATACTTCATACATTATAGACTAAATGATAAATGGCCTGTATGTACATGGATACTGCGTGCTTTGAATGCAATATTCACGTTTCTGAATATGTTATGTCATTGTCTTATTAATGTGCTGTGTGGTAGTATCATGACATAATGGGTCAGATGTATTAAGCTGTCGAAAGTCAGAATATTCCTAGTTGCCCATTCACACTGCCCTTTAAAATATTCATGAGCTCTAGTAAAATGAAAGCTAAGCTGTGATTGGTTGCCATGGGCACCTAGGAATATAGCTTGATAAATCGCCCCATTATATGCACTTTCTATGCACAGAATATATATACACATTCTATACTACATAGACAGTTTATTTAATATAAGACTATTCATGTCCCATTTACTACTGTGTATATACATTGCCCTGTAAATTATATATAATCTCATATATGTACATCTATACTTTATATGTATCCACCTGATAATAATGGACTATACACATCCTATACTACATATGCAGTGTATATATAGGGGCTTGCTACGTCTATACAGTATATCATTGTCCTGTACAATAGACTATACAATATTTGCACTATAAGTATCCGTATGGCCCCCTACACATATATGTTCTGTACTGTATAGAAATGCTTGTGTAGAAGATAAACATCTATAGATGTCTCTTACATCTTTCATACTGAAATGTGCACTATACACTTATTACTGCGCACCCTATGCTGTATATAGACTGTTTATATAGCTATACCTACCAAAAATGTATTAATCCTGGCTCCGTGTAGTAATAGACAGTAGCTATGCCATTTATTTACATACATGTCATGTGTACATTCACATCTTACTTCATATGTGATATAGCTAATATATATATATACCCTAACATGATGTATTGTAATATACTGCTTCATGCTGTAATATCCAAGCCCTATACTATTTTTGTACTGTACACTACATTTACTACACTTGATATCCAATATTACATGTAAGTGCACCAGCACATATCATATACTATAATAAAATATTTCAGAATAATTGTGTTGACCATGAGAATAGGGGTCACCTGTACCCCTCCGTGTCTGGAGCAGCATGTCAGGGAGGGGTCTATACCTCCATACAGCATCCAGTAGAATGAATGGAGTAGTAGGGACCCCTGTGTTTCATTGGGGGGTTGATAAAGAACACAGAGGAGCGCAGGCTGTCTTTCAACCTTATTTTTGGGGCCTGTTGAAATAATGGGAATATAACAACCGGATCAAGGGTTTTACATATACTGCTGTTGTGTGAACAGGACGTGACTAGCACATAATGTCAGATAAGGGCCTCGCAGATGATATCCTCCGTGTAACGCTGCTCCTATGCTGGGATAAGATTGTGTCTTCCGGGAGATCTCTTGCTTGTTATTTGCTTTCCCAAACTGCGGCTCCTCGCTCTGCCATCGCTGTTCTCCAGTAGAGACATTAATCTCCAAAAAAAAAAGAAAAATGACTTGGGGAATACTTCTTCTGGTGAATGCTGCTCATTGCACAACGGGGAGCCGCGCTTGTCCTCCGGAAGGATCAGGCCTACGGGATGAAGACTTGGGTATAAGCCTGGTGTCTATGGTATCTGGCATCTGATAATCCAGAAGTGCGCCATTGAGCGTACTCTTCCAGCACAGGACTGCGATTTGTTACACGATCCAAGCCGTGTCTCCATTTTAGTGCTCAGTTACTTTGGCTGCGACATTGATCACTAGTAATAGAAAGCAAATGCAGTGGCAAGGATGCAAAGCCGATGGGGTTTGTGATCACCTCCCATATGTTTCCCCAATGTCTCTGACATCCTCCTCTCTCTATCCTGTAACCTCTTTGAATGGGATGTATTCAATAAAAAATACAAAGTTGCAAAATCACGTAACCAAATGACAATATATCACTTTGTATAGAAAATCCAGTGCTTTGCCCATGCCTCTCGCCTAAATTATCCTTGGAAGAATGCTGTAGCCTGCGGTGATGTGTAATGGATCTTTTTGTCTGTTAGTACAGCAGGACTGTGAAATACAGGCAGCCCCCGGGTTACCTACAAGATAGTTTCTGAAGGTTTGTTCTTAAGTTGAGTTTGTATGTAAGTCGAACCGTATACTTTATTATTGTAACCCCAGTCAATTGTTTTGGTCTCTGTGACAATTTTGGATGTCATAAGAACCAGGAAAAACAATAAATCTTAATTACAGACACCACTGATAACTGTTATAGCTGTTTATTGTAGCCTAGGACTAAGTTCAATAAATTAACAACATCCAGAGGTCCGTTTGTAACTAGGGGCGGTATGTATCATAGGTGTTTCTTAAGTAAGGATCGCCTGTATAGATTTATAGTAATAGAATGTACAAACGGTCCCCAACTTAAAGGGGTTGACCTAGAAATGAAAAAAAAAGTATGTGGTCAGAGAGGGGGTGGGGTGGGTGGGGGAGGGGGTCTGGCTTAAAAGAATAAACCTACTACCTATCATTCCCACACCTCGGTTTCTCTCTGCTGTGCCCTGTTTTTTTTTACTATGCCCATCCGTCCCAGCGCTGATTAGGCACAGAAATATGGGGACGGGTTGGCATGACTGGCCTGAAGCCTTCCATGTAAACCGCCCCTGCCCCTCTAAACAAACAGGGGCACAGAGAGACCATGCACGCGAACACCTTGAGGGAGCCCGGAGTAAGTACTATATACTGTGCTATTTACCTGTATACTGCACTGTACAGCTATATACTGCGCTATCTACCTATATACTGTGCTATTTACCTGTATACTGCACTGTACAGCTATATACTGTGATATCTACCTATATACTGTGCTATTTACCCGTATACTGCACTGTACAGCTATATACTGCGCTATCTACCTATATACTGAGCTATTTACCTGTATACTGCACTGTACAGCTATATACTGTGCTATCTACCTATATACTATGCTATTTACCTGTATACTGCATTGTACAGCTATATACTGCCTAACTATCTATCCATATACTGGCTATTTACCTTATACTGCACTGTACAGCTTATATACTGTTGCTATCTACCTATATCTGTGCTATTTACCTGTATACTGCCCTGTACGCTGATATCTGTGCTATCTACCTATAATAGTGCTATTTACCTGTATACGTCACTGTACAACCTATATACTGTGCTATCTACCTATATCACTGTGCTATCAACCTATATACTGTGCTATCACCTATATACTGAGCTTTTACCTGCTATACTCACTGTAACTATTCTTTCTAGCTAACCTATATACTGTTGCTATCTACCTATATACTGTGCTATTTACCTGTATACTGCACTGTACAGCTATATACTGTCTATTACCTTAACTGTGCTATCTACCTATATACTGTGCTATTTACCTGTATACTGCACTGTACACCTATATACTGTGCTATCTACCTATATACTGTGCTATCTACCTATATACTGTGCTATCAACCTATATACTGTGCTATCTACCTATATACTGAGCTATTTACCTGTATACTGCACTGTAACACTATAACTGCGCTATCTACCTATATACTGTGCTATCTACCTAATACTGCTATTTCCTGTATACTGCACTGTACGGCTATATACTGTGTATCTACCTATATACTGTGCTATTTACCTGTATCTGCACTGTAACACTAGATAACTGTGAATCTACCTATATACTGGATACCTGTATACTGCACTGTACAGCTAATATACTGTGATATCTACCTATATACTGTGGTATTTACCTGTATACTGCACTGTAAGCTATTACTGTGCTATCTACCATATACTGTGCTATTACCTGTATACGCACTGTACAGCTATATACTGTACTATCTATCCATATACTGTGCTATTTACCTGTATACTGCACTGTACAGCTATATACTGTGCTATCTACCTATATACTGAGCTATTTACCTGTATACTGCACTGTACAGCTATATACTGTGCTATCTACCTATATACTGTGCTATCTACCTATATACTGTGCTATTTACCTGTATACTGCACTGTACACCTATATACTGTGCTATCTACCTATATACTGTGCTATCTCCTATATACTGATCTATTACCTGTAATCTGCACTTTACAGCATATCTGTGCTATCACCTATATACTGTGCTATCTACCTATATACTGTGCTATTTATCGTATACTGTCCTGTACGGCTATATACTGTGATATCTACCTATATACTGTGCTATTTACCTGTATACTGCACTGTACAGCATCATATCTGTGCTATCTACCTATAGTGTGCTATTTACCTGTATACTGCACGGTACAACTCTATATACTGTGCTATCTACCTATATACTGTGCTATCACCTATATACTGGCTCTATCTACTATATCCTGAGCTATTTACCTGTATACTGTGCACTGTACCTATATCTGTGCTATCTACCTATTACTGTCATCCTATATACTGTGCTATTTACCTGTATACTGCACTGTACAGCTATTATACTGTGCTATCTACCTATATACTGTGCTATCTACCATATACTGTGCTATTTACCTGTATACTGGCACGTAACACCTATAGACTGTGCTATCTACCTATATACTGTGCTATACTACCTATATCTGTGCTATCACCTATATACTGTGCTATCTACACCTATAACTGAGCTATTTTACCTTTATACTGCACTGTACAGCATTATATACTGTGGCTATCTACCTATATACTGTGCTATCTACCATATACTGTCGATTTTACCTGTATACTGCACTGTACGGCATATACTGTGATATCTACCTATATACTGTGCTATTACCTGTATACTGCACTGTACAGCTATATACTGTGATTCTACCTATATACTGGCTGATTTACCTGTATACTGCCTGTACAGCTAATACTGTGATATCTACCTATATACTGTGGTATTTACCTGTATACTGCACTGTATAGCTATACTGTGCTATCTACCTTATACTGTGCTATTTACCTGTATACTGCACTGTACAGCTATTACTGTCACTATCTATCCATATACTGTGCTATTTACCTGTATACTGCACTGTACAGCTATATACTGTGCTATCTACCTATATACTGTGCTATTTACCTGTATACTGCACTGTACAGCTATATACTGTGCTATCTACCTATATACTGTGCTATCTACCTATATACTGTGCTATTTACCTGTATACTGCACTGTACACCTATATACTGTGCTATCAACCTATATACTGTGCTATCTACCTATATACTGAGCTATTTACCTGTATACTGCACTGTACAGCTATATACTGTGCTATCTACCTATATACTGTGCTATCTACCTATATACTGTGCTATTTACCTGTATACTGCACTGTACGGCTATATACTGTGATATCTACCTATATACTGTGCTATTTACCTGTATACTGCACTGTACAGCTATATACTGTGATATCTACCTATATACTATGCTATTTACCTGTATACTGCATTGTACAGCTATATACTGCGATATCTACCTATATACTGTGATATCTACAGCTATATACTATGCGATACATCAGTATACTGTAATTTATTATGTACACTGTAATGTGTACTGTATACTGGCTATCCTATATACTCCTATTATATATTATTGGAGATGTATACTATACTCTCATCTATACCACATGTATATACACTATATGTACAGTGGAATTACTATACTTCATACATTATAGACTAAATGATAAATGGCCTGTATGTACATGGAAATACTGCGTGCTTTGTATGCAATATTCACGTTTCTGAATATGTATATGTCATTGTCATATTAATGTGCTGTGTGTAGTATACATGACATAATGGGTCAGATGTATTAAGCTGTCTGAAAGTCAGAATATTCCTAGTTGCCCATTCACAGCTGCCCTTTAAAATATTCATGAGCTCTAGTAAAATGAAAGCTAAGCTGTGATTGGTTGCCATGGGCACCTAGGAATATAAGCTTGATAAATCTGCCCCATTATATGCACTCTGATGCACAGAATATATACACATTCTATACTACATAGACAGTTTATTTAATATATAGACTATTCATGTCCCATGTACATACTATTGTGTATATACATTGCCCTGTAAGATTATATATAATCTCATATATGTACATCTATACTTTATATGTATCCACCTGTATAATAAATGGACTATACACATCCTATACTACATATGCAGTGTATATATAGGGGCTTGCTACGTCTATACAGTATATGCATTGTCCTGTACAATAGACTATACAATATTTGCACTATAAGTATCCGTATGGCCCCCTACACTATATATGTTCTGTACTGTATAGAAATGCTGTGTAGAAGATAAACATCTATAGATGTATCTTACTATCTTTCATACTGAAATGTGCACTATACACTTATTATCTGCGCACCTTATGCTGTATATAGACTGTTTATATAGCTATACCTACCAAAAATGTATTAATCCTGGGCTCCGTGTAGTATATAGACAGTAGCTATGCCATTTATTTACATACATGTCATGTGTACATATTCACATCTTACTTCATATGTGATATAGACTAATATATATATATACCCTAACATGATGTATTGTATATACTGCTTCATGCTGTAATATCCAAGCCCTATACTATTTTTGTACTGTACACTACATGTTACATACACTTGATATCCAATATGTACATGTAAGTGCACCAGACATATCATATACTATAATAAGAAATAAGTTGCAGAATAATTGGGGTTGACCATGAGAATAGGGGTCACCTGTACCCCTCCGTGTCTGGAGCAGCAGTCAGGGAGGGGGTCTATACCTCCATACAGCAGTCCAGTAGAGATGAATGGAGTAGTAGGGACCCCTGTGTTCATTGTGGGGGGTCTGATAAAGAAACAGAGGAGGCGCAGGCTGTCTGTTCACACCTTATTTTTGGGGCCTGTTGAAATTAATGGGAATATAACAACCGGATCAAGGGTTTTACATATACTGCGTTGTGTGAACAGGACGTGACTAGCACATAATGTCAGATAAGGGCCTCAGCAGATGATATTCCTCCGTGTAACGCTGCTCCTATAGCTGGGGATAAGATTGTGTCTTCCGGGAGATCTCTTGCTTGTTATTTGCTTTCCCAAACTGCGGCTCCTCGCTCTGCCATCGCTGTTCTCCCAGTAGAAGACATTAATCTCCAAAAAAAAAAAGAAAAATGACTTGGGGAATACTTCTTCCTGGTGGAATGCTGCTCATTGCACAACGGAGGAGCCGGCGCTTGTCCCTCCGGAAGGATCAGGCCTACGGGATGAAGACTTGGTAGAAGCCTGAGTGTCTATGTGTATCTGGCATCTGATAATCCAGAAGTGCGACCATTGAGCGTACGCTTCCAGCACAGGACTGCGAGTGTTACAGATCTAAACCGTGTCTCCATTATTAGGCTGCAGTTACTTTGGCTGCGACATTGATCACTAGTAATGAAAGCAAATGCAGTGGCAAGGAATGCAAAGCCGATGGGGGTTTGTGATCACCTCCCATATGTAATTCCCCAATGTCTCTGACATCCTCCTCTCTCTATCCTGTAACCTCTTTGAATGGGATGTATTCAATAAAAAGATACAAAGTTGCAAAATCACGTAACCAAATAGAACAATATCACTTTTGTATAGAAAGATCCAGTGCTTGCCCATGGCCTCGCCTAAAATTATCCCTTGGAAGAATGCTGTAGCCCTGCGGTGATGTGTAATGGGATCTTTTGTGTGCTGTTAGTAGTAGCAGGACTGTGAAATACAGGCAGCCCCCGGGTTACATACAAGATAGGTTCTGAAGGTTTGTTCTTAAGTTGAGTTTGTATGTAAGTCGGAACCGTATACTTTATTATTGTAACCCCAGTCAAAATTGTTTTGGTCTCTGTGACAATTTTGGACTGTCATAAGAACCAGGAAAAACAATAAATCTTAATTACAGACACCACTGATAACTGTTACAGCTGTTTATTGTAGCCTAGGACTAAAGTACAATAAATTAACAACATCCAGAGGTCCGTTTGTAACTAGGGGCGGTATGTAAGTCAGGTGTTCTTAAGTAGAGGATCGCCTGTATAGATTTATAGTATAGGAATGTACAGACGGTCCCCAACTTAAAGGGGTTGACCTAGAAATGAAAAAAAAAAGTAATGTGGTCAGAGAGGGGGTGGGGGGGTGGGGGAGAGGGGGGTCTGCTTAAAAGAATAAACCTACTTACCTATGCATTCCACACCTCGGTTTCTCTCTGCTGTGCCCTGTTTTTTTTTACTATGCCCATCCGTCCCAGCGCTGATTAGGCACAGAAATATGGGGACGGGTTGGCATGACTGGCCTGAAGCCTTCCATGTAAACCGCCCCTGCCCCTCTAAACAAACAGGGGCACAGAGAGACCATGACGCGGAACACCGGGAGGGAGCCCAGAGGTAAGTACTGCAGAGGCTCCCCTGGACTCATAGCTGTTTTTTATATGTCTCAAACGACCCGACTTACCGATGACCCCTATTTACAGACAGGCTGTCTGGATCCTTAGTCCCAGGCTGCAATGATCAGCTATAAGGTGTCTGTAATAAAGCATATTTGATAACCCCTGTTCCCATGACAGCACAAAAGTTTGAAAATTCAATTGTCATCAGGACAAAAAAAAAATATGTCTGGAGCTACAATTATAAAATATTTCTGTTCTGACTAAAGGAGCTGTTCTGTACATAACCCAGGGACTGCTGACAACTATATGTAGCTACAGCAGCACTGCTGCGTACTGAGATCTCTGCATTGAAAGAGCACAGCAGTGTGAGGATATGTCCTACTCCTAGTTACTCACTTGGCCCAACTGCTTGGACCTCTACTGATCACACGAACGGGACCCCCAGCAATGTAAAGAATGGTGGTCCTGTTCTCACTAGTTGGTGGAGCGGGAGGTCGAGTGTTTGTCTTGCTGCTCCATTCAGTATTATGGGAGTGTCACAAATTGTCAGCTCTTGTGTACCACCAATAGACCTTTAGAGACCTTGTGCTCCACCCACAAGACCGTCAGACCCCTCATAACCAACTTATCCCACCCACTCACTTGCCTTTTGGATAGAAACACGGTATGATCCTCTGACCTTTCTGCTCAGCATCTGTTTGCTTAACCAGGGCAATAGTTGGATTTCTGTGTATTAATTAAACTTTTTTTCTTTCTGTTCCCCTCCGCAGGGTCAGACGACACATACGTGAATTGGAGAATTAGAAGAGGTATCCGAAATTTTTGAACCGATCACTGACCACATCAACTTGCCATAGGAATGCATCCTTGAAAGGTAGGTGGAAGCGAGATTTTGGGACAAGTGTATAGTTTTAGTGTCAGCGCTGAAGTTGGTTCCTTCCCCCCTCCCGTCCTGTGTCAGCATGGCCTCCTCTTCATTTGTGATGGCCACTATGATGCCACAGTCTCCATCTTGTCATACAGAATAATTGTACATAAGACCTTGTACTATGGGACGCTGGATCCCAACAAGTCCTTATTATTGACTTTGCATGGCACTAATACGCGTTTGCGTTCTGGTGCCTGCTCATTCTTAAGAAGGTGGGGGTCAGTGTAGAAAATTGTGGTTGTCCAAGTAGATCCTTCAGTCACAATGCCAGCTGTATACCAGTCATTAGAAGTCCCTGATGCCAGCTACAGGCAGAGCTGTAATTGGTGGAGAAAGCCGTGCCCATCCATACACGTAGAAAAGCCCTTTAAATTGAAGCATGGTTTCCATTGAGTGTGCTGATCACATAGACCTGTGCAGTACTGGGTGTATGATTTGGGCATGACATGAGGCGTGCCACACATCACAGGAAACCAGTTTTTTCTTTGTTTTTAGTGTAGTGTAGTGTGATTTGCATAGCTCTGCTGTGTTGTGTGTATGTATGGCGTGGGGTCATTGTGTCCACCTCGTCCAGATGACCCCCCGCAGCTTTTCAGGGAGGTCCAAAACAAAACACCTTTGTGATGTTGATGCAGTTTTCCAGCAGAGTATTGTACCCTGCTGATGAGAGGGAATCTCCCATTCATACAGGTGAGAAATCTCCATCCCCCGGATGAATAGGGCAGGTAGGAGGGTGATTGCCCCCCAATACCAAATTCACACCCATAATAACTGAATTGGGTTGTTAATGGGGTCGTACCACAGAACAGGTGATAACAAGGTGATCAATGAGGGTTCGGACTCCTAGGACCTTCCACTGATCATGGGAATGGGAGCTATCCAGAGCATAAGGGTCACTTTTTAACTAATTGGTGGAAAAGCAGGTAGAGTCTCCACTGCAGGGAAAACACTCCACCTTTTGTGATACTACAACTCCCATCATGCACATTTGCTCAGGTATTCTCAGAACTACTGTAGAATGAAATGGAGCATGCTGGGAATTTTATTTTCACAATAACTAGATTACTAAAGGGCACTGACCGCTGTCTCAGTGTTGTATAAATGGGTCCCTGCTAAATTGGGCCCATCAACATGGCTGCTTAGGAAACTGCATGGTTTTTTTACTGTGTTTTACATATTTTATTAAAAATATTTTTTTACTTTGGAACTTTAAAGGAAATCTACTTTCAAAATCCATCAGGATGTCCTAGGGACACTTTTTCAGGAACATAGATTCAGGGGCCGTAACTATTTTGTTACCCATGTTGTTCTTCTAAAAATCAACTTTTAAAATTGTGCTAATGAGCAAGAAGGGTTCTGTGGGGGGAGGGAGTTACCAGAGCAGGAGCATGTTTCACTCTCCAATAACCAATAATATCACACAGTGAGAGGGGGGAAGTGCTCCTGCATAGTGTAACAGCCTGTGAAGCTACAGCAGAGAGGGGCTATGGCAACACCTCCCAGAGCCCTTCTGGCTCATTAGCATAATTTGAAAAGTTGGTTTTCGAAGGACACTAATATAAGTAGATTAAATTACCCAGCAAGTATGGGTCGGGGGTAAGGTAAAACATCCAAAGGATAATATAACAATATTGAAGAAAAGCGGATGTCCATGAGTAGGTACATATAACAATTTTTATTAGTTTCACAGATACAAAAATAAGATTAAAAACAGTTAAAAAAGCACCCTAGGTGCTCTACAGATACCCTTGTCCCCAGTGCACAATAATAGGCACCATCAATACAATGTATTACATGAATATGGTAAGGTAGGTAAATGATATAGAAGGTGCTAGGGTAGCCACCGTTTACCTGGATGGAAGACGTCAGAGTTTGGCACTGGGGGCGGTAGTACCCACGCGTTTCGCTTGTGCCAACAGGCTTCCTCAGGGGTAATATAAGAAGGTTACCACAGTCGCGGTTCCTAGATCTATGAGTAAGTGTCCCTGGTTTATCATGATGAATTTTGATGGTAGATTTCCTTTAAAGTTCAATGCTCACATTCCATACTCCTCATGGATACAGTATTATTCCTGCTAATGAGTTTTTGTAAAATGTGTGTACACGTTGCAGATTTTCTGCATATGTGCCTCCTTCATCTGGAATTTAATAAAGGGGTTGTATCAAATTTTTACGTTGATTGGTGTGCATCCGACTGCTGACGCCTTCAGCTTTCTAGAGAACGGAGGTCCCATTCCAACTCATAGGTAGAGCTTCATTTAGTGGTATGCGAGTCACCGACATAGCTGAGCACAGCGCTGGGGTACCTGCGGCACTCCCATTCACTGCCTGAGTACCGAAGATATCCGTATGTTTTTCTTCTCAATTTTCGACGCTTCCATAGAATAGAATCCACCTGCCGCTCCACCCATCAGGACCCACATTCTCCTGATTGCTGGGCGCCTCGATCTCTTGGAGGACCCAGCAGTCAGACCCTCACCAATCAGCTTGGTTAACTCAAGTTAGTTCAACCCCTTTAGGACAAAGCCTCTGATCTGGAATTTATATTTTGGCTGGTACCACAACTATAAATCTTAGATAACACCATCCTCTGTGTTGTGGCCATGTTGGGTTACTGCTGCTAATTTCTCATTTGCTTATAGATACTCGCTCTCCCTGGAGTCTGTGTCATATCCACTGCAAAATGTCCCCTCCCCAACCCCCCAAAAAAGTAAATATTAAGGCTGTCTGCACACCTATCAGTCCATAAATTCCACAATTTTTTGGGGATACAAGTGAATTGCAAAGCGGAAAATCCAAGATAAAAAAAAAAAAAAAATCCACAAATTCTGCTCAAAAATCCAAAATCTGGATCAGAATTATTTATTTTACATGTCACCACTTTATTGATCCTGTTAAGAGTGATGCCACACCCATGCATTTTTTAACGGACTGCTTAAAAACGGACCAAAACGGTTCAAAACGCCATGTGTGGCATCGCGCTAAATTCTGTAGATTGTCCCCTTCCAAATACTGATATAGATCTGCAGCGTATTTTTTTCCGGTGTAGCTGTACCCTATGGGTTTGGGGTTATCCCCCCATATTGTCTGGTCACATGACTAGGCGGCCTGTCGTGTTGTCATTGCATCGCACAACAGTCACGTAGAATTTTTCCGATTTCTTTTTTTTTTCTCATAGTCAGGGTAGAGTAAACCATTGTGTTGAAATTATGTTGCCTGGCAACCGAGGCTTTGCATAAAAATACCAGATTAATTCAGTTTAACTACGTCCTATCGCGTGTAGCGTTGTAGTTCCCCGAGACCCGCTGTCGCCCCCTCTCCTTAATAGACCCTCAGCGCTTCTGTTATCAGAAAGAAGCGGCTGCAAATCCGTCAGCAGCTAATAATACGTGGGATTTAAGTAAAAGCTTGCTTGTTAGTCGCTGCCGGTCCGGCTAAATATTATTAACCAGGAACATCCATTTGCATGCACGGAGCCAGGCACAACTTTATTTGCAACAGCGACAAAGCCATCTGGAGAGCAGCGGAAACGGATTAGGAAGAGACGTTCTGTGCCGTTATTTTTTATAATGGCCATTATGTGCTCAGGAGCTGGAGGTGGGAGCTGCGCGATGGTGGCAACACAAAACTGCAGCCAAAAATGTAAAACAATAAAACCTATAGTGATAATGAAGAGGGTGCGATGCTTGTGTAGTGCTGCACCACCCATAGTGAGGATGAAGAGGGTGGAGATGCTGTGTAGTGCTGCACCACCCATAGTGAGGATGAAGAGGGTGCGATGCTTGTGTAGTGCTGCACACCCATAGTGAGGATGAGAGGGTGCGATGCTTGTGTAGTGCTGCACCACCCATAGTGAGGATGAAGAGGGGCGATGCTGTTGTATTGCTGCACCACCCTAGTGAGGATGAAGAAGGTCGATGCTTGTGTAGTGCTGCACCACCCATAGTGAGGATGAGGAGGGTGCGATGCTTGTGTAGTGCTGCACCACCCATAGTGAGGAGGAAGAGGGTGCGATGCTTGTGTAGTGCTGCACCACCCATAGTGAGGATGAAGAGGGTGCGATGCTTGTGTAGTGCTGCACCACCCATAGTGAGGGTGAAGAGGGTGCGATGCTTGTGTAGTGCTGCACCACCCATAGTGAGGATGAAGAGGGTGCGATGCTTGTGTAGTGCCGCACCACCCATAGTGAGGATGAGGAGGGTGCAATGCTTGTGTAGGTGCTGCACCACCATAGGATGAGGAGGGGTGCGATGCTTGTGTAGTGCCGCACCACCCATAGTGAGGATGAAAGGGTGCGATGCTTTGTAGTGCCGCACCACCCATAGTGAGATGAGGAGGTGCGATGCTTGTGAGTGCCGCACCACCCATAGTGAGATGAGGAGGTGATGCTTGTGTAGTGCTGCACCACCCATAGAGGGTGAGAGGGTGCGATGCTTGTGTAGTGCTGTACACACCATAGTGAGGATGAAAGGGTGCGATGCTTGTGTAGTGCTGCACCACCCATAGTGAGGATGAAGAGGTGCGATGCTTTGTGTAGTGCTGCACCACCATAGTAAGGATGAAGAGGTGTGGATGCTTGTGTAGTGCCGCACCACCACCGTAGTGAGGAGAGGAGGGTGCGATGCTTGTGTATGCTGCACCACCCATAGTGAGGATAAGAGGTCGATGCTTGTGTAGTGCCGCACCACCATAGTGAGGATGAAGAGGGTTCGATGCTTGTTAGTGCCGCACCACCCATAGTGAGGGTGAAGAGGGTGCGATGCTTGTGTATGTGCTGCCCACCCATAGTGAGGGTGAAGAGGGTGCATGCTTGTGTAGTGTGCACCACCCATAGTGAGGGTGAAGAGGGTGCGATGCTTGTGTATGCTGCCACCACCCATAGTGAGGATGAAAGAGGGTGCATGCTTGTGTAGTGCCGCACCACCCATAGTGAGGATGAAGAAGGTGCGATGCTTTGTAGTTGCCGCACCACCCATATGAGGATGAAGAGGTGCGATGCTTGTGTATCCGCACCACCATAGTGAGGATAAGAGGGTGCGATGCTTGTGTAGTCCCCACCACCCATAGTGAGGGTGAAGAAGGTGCGATGCTTGTGTATGCCGCACACCCATAGTGAGGATGAAGAAGGTGCGATGCTTGTTAGTGCGCACCACCCATAGTGAGGATGAAGAGGTGCGATGCTGTGTAGTGCCGCACCACCCAAGTGAGGATGAAGAGGGTGCGATGCTTGTGTAGTGCGCACCACCCTAGTGAGGATGAAGAAGGTGCGATGCTTTGTAGTGCCGCACCACCCATAGTGGGATGAAGGGGTGCGATGCTTGTGTAGTGCCGCACCACCCATAGTGAGGATGAAGAAGGTGCGATGCTTGTGTAGTGGCTGCACCACCCATAGTGAGGATGAAGAGGGTGCGATGCTTGTG
Source organism: Engystomops pustulosus (assembly GCA_019512145.1). NCBI lineage: Eukaryota > Metazoa > Chordata > Amphibia > Anura > Leptodactylidae > Engystomops > Engystomops pustulosus. Next base: position 84,153,232 of record CM033649.1, read on the forward strand.
TAGTGCCGCACCACCCATAGTGAGGATGAAGAGGGTGCGATGCTTGTGTAGTGCTGCACCACCCATAGTGAGGATGAAGAGGGTGCGATGCTTGAGGCCGATCCCTGGGATGTGTATATCTAGAACCTTCTCCATGGGCTTATTCAGTCTGTAAAATATGGAGCATATGAGAGCCACTTCTTCAGCACTTGGACCCTTGGTATCACATATGATGCTAGACTGCAAGCCCTGTAATGTAGTCCTTCTATTAGCAGGGGCTTTGGGGACCCCTTGTCTAGCAGATGCATAATTTATGATGACTCCAATTAACTGGGACTAAGGAATTCCTATCAAGTAAACCTGATAACGCATCCATAAGGGGTCCTCAATTTCAGATTGGTGGGGTCCAACACCCAGTGACCACACAGCTCAGCTGTTACTAGCAGCCGATACACGGAGAATGGAATAGGAAGCAAACAGCGCCATTCTGAGTGTAGTGGTCATGCATGGTAACATCAGATCTGTTATAATGACTCAGTTCAGCCACTGCACAGTGAATGGCGCTGTCTGCTCCCTGTACCATTCAATGTTTATAGGCTTTGCTGATCTGTGGGGATACTAGAAGAAAATGGTGATTATTAGGAGAATAAAATAAGCCTCGGTAGCTCTGGCTTGAGATGTCAGGTCTATTTTACGTGACATTGTCCCTGCACTGTGTGGATTCGCCATGATCCCTCTTCTGGGTGATGTCACAGAAGTTTTATATGAAAGGACCCTCGTCAGACAGAAATAGTATCTACAAGTGTGGATGATGATGGATTATAAATAGAAGATGAGGCAGAGCTCCCCAGATCTGATAGCGGGGGCTGATTCAGGGCTGCTGCGGTGTGTACGCAGGATATTTCTGCAGCATCACACTCCTCGTAGTGATGATATCACTGGACCAGTCACTGCCTATTATATCCATCCTGACTATATTACAATAGGGAGTCTCTATGATACACTGTTTACTCAGCAACAGCCGGGACCTGGTTAGTGACCAGGAGAAGAGACCTGAGCGTTTCTTCTGCGGGGGAGATGAGCGGCGCTGCTTATCTCCATATAACCTGCACATTCACATGTCAGGACTATTACTACTGTCTATGAGGAGATCCTGGACCCTGTACACATGGATGTGTATGGGAACAACTGATAGATGTGAACACACCCCTATTTTTTTTTTCTTTTTGGGGGGGTGGTGGTTATTGCATATACTGGATATGTGTTACATGTTTTGTGTGTGTGTGCATAGAAGTATATCAGTTACCTGTATATATGTGTAACATGTCTGTATAAGTTATATACCTGTAACATATACTATAGGTGTATATCCTATAAGGATTTGTGTGTACAAGCGATCTGTGACATGAGATGTACATCAAATACAGGATATTGGCATAAAGTATCCACATGATACAGTACCCTAGGCGTGTATACACTCACCGGCCACTTTATTAGGTACACCATGCTAGTAACGGGTTGGACCCCCTTTTGCCTTCAGAACTGCCTCAATTCTTCGTGGCATAGACACAACAAGGTGCTGGAAGCTCCTCAGAGATTTTGGTCCCTATTGACATGATGGCATCACACAGTTGCCGCAGATTTGTCGGCTGCACATCCATGATGCGAATCTCCTGTTCCACCACATCCCAAAGATGCTCTATTGGATTGAGATCTGGTGACTGTGGAGGCCATTTGAGTCCAGTGACCTCATTGTCATGTTCAAGAAACCAGTCTGAGATGATTCCAGCTTTATGACATGGCGCATTATCCTGCTGAAAGTAGCCATCAGATGTTACAGGGTACATTGTGCTCATAAAGGGATGGACATGGTCAGCAACAATACTCAGGTAGGCTGTGGCGTTGTACCAAGGGGCCCAAAGAGTGCCAAGAAAATATTCCCCACACCATGACACCACCACCACCAGCCTGACCCGCTGATACAAGGCAGGATGGATCCATGCTTTCATGTTGTTGACGCCAAATTCTGACCCTACCATCCAAATGTCGCAGCAGAAATCGAGACTCATCAGACCAGGCAACGTTTTTCCAATCTTCTACTGTCCAATTTCGATGAGCTTGTGCAAATTGTAGCCTCAGTTTCCTGTTCTTAGCTGAAAGGAGTGGCACCCGGTGTGGTCTTCTGCTGCTGTAGCCCATCTGCCTCAAAGTTGGACGTACTGTGCGTTCAGAGATGCTCTTCTGCCTACCTTGGTTGTAACGGGTGGCGATTTGAGTCACTGTTGCCTTTCTATCAGCTCGAACCAGTCTGCCCATTCTCCTCTGACCTCTGGCATCAACAAGGCATTTCCGCCCACAGAACTGCCGCTCACTGGATGTTTTTTCTTTTTCGGACCATTCTCTGTAAACCCTAGAGATGGTTGTGCGTGAAAATCCCAGTAGATCAGCAGTTTCTGAAATACTCAGACCAGCCCTTCTGGCACCAACAACCATGCCACGTTCAAAGGCTTCAAAACACCTTTCTTCCCCATACTGATGCTCGATTTGAACTGCAGGAGATTGTCTTGACCATGTCTACATGCCTAAATGCATTGAGTTGCCGCCATGTGATTGGCTGATTAGAAAGTAAGTGTTAACGAGCAGTTGGACAGGTGTACCTAATAAAGTGGTCGGTGAGTGTATATGTACAATTGATGAGTAACAACCAGAAGAGTGTATACAGCACACACACAGATCGCCCAGTGTATAGACACATACAGGTCACTGATACTATATACACATGTCCCTGGTATATACAGCACATGACTGATCTGTATGTGTGCACATAATGGAGCCATGTGTATACAATATGTCACTGACCTATGTGCATGTATACACCAGTGACCTGTGTACATACTGATCTGTATATGTACCAGTGACGTGTGTACTGGGTGTATATAGCAGTGACCTGTATGGATGTATACAGTGTATATACAGGATATTTTTGATCTGTACGGGTGTTTACAGTATTACACCACCCTATATGTATGTATGTATACATCACCGCCCTGTATGTATATACTGTGAGACAGTAACCTGTATAGGGTGTATAACAGCACGTGTGTTTAGGTGTATATATAAAATATGATTGACCTGAATGGGTGCATACACTGGGGACATAGTATATAACATATATACAAAGTATGTTGGTGAACTGTATGTATGTAGATTTCATAACTGTATGTCCCGAATATGTAAACACATATCAGAAGTAGTCGCTTATATACTGTATACACCTCATACACGTCATTATTGTATACAGGTGTATATATATATTCCCCATCTCCCCCACATGACACAGGTATACTGTATATACACCCTGTACATAAGTGGACCTTGTGCATACACCCATGAAGGTCTCTGTATATAATTACATGGTAATCATATACTGTTTACACACCCTACAGATCAGTTATATCCTGTATATACACTGTATACATCCTCTACACAACAGAGCAAGTGGGTGACGGGTTTACACACATGCCGGGGTTGCAGATGGGTGCTGGGGTACAGGGCAGTGACTGTGTGCAATCTGTCAGCCTCTTCCTTCTCCTTTTTTGTATGTGGGAGGTTTCTGTCAGTATGGGGGTGCACACATGTAGGGTGGTGGTGGGTGTGCAGGTACTGGCTGTGTGTGATCTGTCAGCCTCCTCCTCCTGTGTGTGCCGGGGGTGCAGGTTGCTGCATAAGTGTCTATGTGTGATCTGTCAGCTTCCTCCTGTGTGTGCCTAGGATGCAGGTAGGTGCAGGCAGTGTCTGTGTGTGTGATCTGTCACCCTCCTCCTGTGTGTGCCGGGGGTGCAGGTAGCTGTGTGTGTGTGTGTGATCTGTCAGCCTCCTCCTCCTCCTGTGTGTGCCGGGGGTGCAGGTAGCTGTGTGTGTGTGATCTGTCAGCCTCCTCCTCCTCCTCCCTGTGTGTGCCGGGGTGCAGGTAGCTGTGTGTGTGTGATCTGTTCCATGCCTCTCCTGTGTGTGCCCGGGGGCTCAGGTAGCTGTTTGTGGTGATTTCCACCCCTCCTCCTTGTTGTGCCGGGGGGGCAGGTAGCTGTGTTGTGGTTGTGATCTCAGCCCTCCTCCTCCTCCCTGTATGGTTCCGGGGGTGCAGGTAGCTGTGTGTGGTGATCTGTTCAGCCTCCCCTCCTCCTCCCTGTTGTGTGCCGGGGTGCAGGTAGCTGTGTGTGTGGATCTGATCTCATCCTGCCTCCGTCCTGTGTGGTGCCGGGCGTTGCGGTTTAGCTGTGTGTGTGTGTGATCTGTCAGCCTCCTCTCCTTCCTGTGTGTGCCGGGGTGCAGTTAGCTTGTGTGTGTCTTGTCAGCCTCCCTCCTCCTGCTGGTTTGTGCCCGGGGTTGCAGGTATAAAAAAGCTGTGTGTGTGGTGATCTGTCCCTCCTCCTCTCCCCTGTATGTGCCGTGGGTTGCAGGTAGCTGTGTCGTGTTTGGGGGGATATGGTCAGCCTCCTCCTCCTCCTCCTGTTGTGCCGGGGTGCATAAGTGCTGTGTGGGTGTGGTGATCTTGTCAGCCTCCCCCTCCTCCTGTGTGTGCCGGGGGTGCACGTAGCTGTGTGTGTGTTGTCTGTCCAGCCCCTCCTCCTCCCCTCGTGTGTGGGTGCCGGGGTCGCAGTAACTGTGTGTTGTGATCTGTCAGCCCTCCTCCTCCTCCTCCTGTGTGTGCCGGGGGTGCAGGTAGCTGTGTGTGTGTATTGTTAGCCTCCTCCTCCTCCTCCTGTGTTGCCGGGGTGCAGGTGCGTTTGTGGTGTGTGTCGTCATCCTCCTCGCTGTGTGTGTGCCGGGGGTGCAGGTACTGTGTGGGTGTGAATCTGTAGCCTCCTCCTCCCCTGTTGCGTGCCTGGGGTGCCGTGTCGCTGTGTGTGGTGATCTGTCAGCCTCCTCCTTCCTCCTCCGCTGTGGTCCGGGGGTGCAGGTGCTGTGTGTGTTGAGCTGATCAGCCTTCCTCCTCCTGTGTGTGCCGGGGGTGCAGGTAGCTGTGTGTGTGTGGGATCTGTCAGCCTCCGCCTCCTGTGTGTGCCGGGGTGCGGTTAGCTGTTGTGTTTGTTATCTGTCAGACTCCTCCTCCTCCTCTGTGTGTGCCGGGGGTGCAGTAGCTTGTTTTGTGAATCTGTTCAGCCTCCTCCTCCTCGTGTTGTGCCGGTGTGCAGGTAGCTGTGTGTGGGTGGATCTGTCAGCCTCCTCCTCCTGTTGTGCCGGGGGTGCCGGTAGCTGTGTGTTTTTGCTCTGTCAGCCTCCTCCTCCTCCTGTGGTGGGTGTCCGGGGGTGCGTTAGGTGGTGTGTGTGTGATCTGTCCCAGCCTCCTCCTCCTGTGTGTGCCGGGGTGCAGGTGCTTCTGTGTGTGTGTGTGGTCTCTGTCGCCTCCCTCCTCCTGTGTGTGCCGGGGGTGCAGGTAGCTGTGTGTGTGTGATCTGTCAGCCTCCTCCTCCTTCCGTGTGTGCCCGGGGGTGCAGGTAGCTTGTGTGTGTGATCTGTCAGCCTCCCTCCTGGTTGTGCCGGGGTGCAGGTAGCTGTGTGTGATCTGTCTGCCTCCTCCTCCTCCGTGTGCCGGGGGTGCAGATAGCTGTGTGTGTGTGATCTGTCTGCCTCCTCCTCCTCCTGTGTGTGCCGGGGGTGCAGGTAGCTGTGTGTGATCTGTCTGCCTCCTCCTCCTCCTGTGTGTGCCGGGGGTGCAGGTAGCTGTGTGTGTGTGATCTGTCTGCCTCCTCCTGTGGTGTGCCGGGGTGCTTGTAGCGTGTGTGTGTGACTTTCAGCCTCCTCCTCCCTGTGTGTGTGCCGGGGGTGCACGGTAGCTGTGTGTGTGTTGATCTGCGCTCCTCGCCTCCTCCTTCTGTGTGTGCCGGGGGTGCAGTTGGTGCTGTGTTTGTGTGATCTGTCAGCCTCCTCCTCCTCTGTGTGCCGGGGGTGCAGGTAGCTGTGTGTGTGTGTGATCTGTCGCCTCCCTCCTGTGTGTGCCGGGGGTGTCAGGTAGCTGTGTGTGTGTGTGTTGGTGGTGATCTGTCTCAGCTCTTTTCCTGCCTCCTCTCTTTTCTGTGTGTGCCGGGGTGCAGGTAGCTGTGTGTGTGTGAGACTGTCGCCTCCTCCTCCTCCTGTTGTTGCCGGGGGTGCAGGTACTTGTGTGGTGTGATCTGTCTCTCACCTCCTCCTCCTGTGTGTGCCGGGGGTGCATTAGCTGTGGTGTGTGTGCCTTGTCAGCCTCCTCCTCCGGTGTGGTGCCGGGGGTGCCTGTCTGGTGTGTGTGTTGTTGTGTGATCTGTCAGCCTCAGCCCGTCCTCCTCCTCCTGTGTGTGCCGGGGATGCAGGTAGCTTGTGGTGTGTGATCTGTCAGCCCTCTCCTCCTCCTGTGTGTGCCGGGGGCAGGTAGCTGTGTTTGTGTGATCTGTCTGCTCCGCCTCCTCCTCCTGTGTGTCCTGGGGGTGGAGGTAGCTGTGGTGGTGTGATCTGTCTGGCCTCCTCCTGTGTGTGCCGGGGTGCAGGTAGCTGTGTTTGTGTGTGATCTGTCATGCCTCCTCCTCCTCCTGTGTGTGCCGGGGGTGCAGGTAGCTGTGTGGTGTGTGATCTGTCTGCCTCCTCCTCCTCCTGTGTGTGCCGGGGGTGTCAGGTAGCTGTGTGTGTGTGATCTGTCTGCCTCCTTCTCCTCCTCCCTGTGTGGTGCCGGGGTGAGGTATCTGTGTGTGTGTTATCTGTCAGCCCCTCCTCCTCCTGTGTGTGCCCGGGGTGCGTCAGCTGTGTGTTGGTGTATCTGTCTGCCTCCTCCTCCGTGTGTGCCGGTTTGCAGGTAGCTGTGTGTGTGTGTGGTGATCTGCTCAGCCTCCTCCTCTCCTCCTGTGTGTGGGCCGGGGGTCAAGGTTCGCTGTGTGTGTGTGTTGAATCTGTCAGCCTCCTCATGTGGTGTGCCGGGGGTGCAGGTAGCTGTGTGGTGATCTGTGACACCGCCGCCTCCTCCTCCTGTGTGTGCCGGGGTGCAGTAGCTGTGTGTTGGTGTGATCTGTCGCCTCCTCCCTCCTCCTCTGTGTGTGGGGCCGGGGGTGCAGGTAGCTGTGTGTGTGTTGATCTGTCCAGCCTCCTCCTCCTGTGTTGCCGGGGGTGCAGGTAGCTTGTTGTGTGTGGAGCTGGGTCAGCCCTCCTCCTCCTCTGTGTGCCGGGGATGCAGTCGGTCTGTGTGTGTGTGATCTGTCAGCCTCCTCCATCCTCCTGTGTGTGCCGGGTGCAGGTAGCTGGTGGTGTATCTGTCTTCCCCCTCCTCCTCCTGTGTGTTCCGGAGGTGCTGGTAGCTCTGTGGGTGTGTGTGATCTGTCAGCCTCCTCCTCCTGTGTGGTGCCGGGGGTGCAGGTGCTGTTGTGTGTGATCTTCTGTCAAGCCCTCCTCCTGTTTGTGCGCGGGGGTGCAGGTAGCTGTGTGTGTGGTCTGTCCCCCCTGCCTCCTCCCCGCCTCCTGTGTGTCCGGGGTGCAGAGTAGCTGTGTGTGTGTGATCTGTCACTCCTCCTCCTCCTGTTGTGCTCGGGGGTGCAGGTAGCTGTGTGTGTGTGTCGTCGTCCTCCCTCCTTTGTGTGCCGGGGTGCAGGTACTGTTGTGTGTGATCTGTCAGCCTCCTCCTCCTCTGTGTGCCGGGGGTGCAGGTAGCTGTGTGTGTGTGTGATCTGTCAGCCTCCTCTCCCCTGTGTGTGCCGGGGTGCAGGTGAGCTGTGTGTGTGATCTGTCAGCCTCCCCTCCTCCTCCTGTTGTGCCGGGATGCAGGTGCTGTGTGTTGTGATCTGGTCAGCCTCCTCCCCTCCTGTGTGGTGTGCCGGGGTGCAGGTAGCTGTGGTGTGTGTGATCTGTCAGCCTCCTCCTCGTGTGTGGCTTGGGGGTGCAGGTACTTGTGTGTGATCGTGTCCTGCCTCCTCCTCCTCCTGTGTGCTGCGGGGCAGGTAGCTGGTGTGTGTGTGATCTGGTCTGCCCTCCTCCTCCGTCCGTTGTGCGGGGGTGCAGGTAGCTGTGTGTGATCTGTCTGCCCTGTCTGCCTCTCATCCTCCTCCTGTGTGTGCCGGGGGTGCAGGTAGCTGTGTGTGTGCTCTGTCTGCCCTCCCTCCCTCGTGTGGGTGCTCTGTGTGTGTGCTGATGTGCCTATGTCCTGGTAGTGTGTGTGATCTGTCTGCCTCCTCCTCCTCCTGTTGTGCCGGGGGTGCAGGTAGCTGTGTGTTGTTGTGATCTGTCAGCCTCCTTCCCTCCTGTGTGTGTGCCGGGGGTGCAGTAGCTGTGTGTGTGTGTGATCTGTCAGCCTCCTCCTCCTCCTGGTGTGTGCGCCGGGGGTGCAGGTAGCTTGTGTGTGTTGTGATCTGTCGAGCCCTCCTCCTTGTGTGTGCGGGCGTGGCAGGTATGCTGTGGTTTGTGATTCTGTCATCCTCCTCCTCCTGTGTGTGCCCGGGGGTGCAGGTAGCTTGTGGTGTGGTGTGATCTGTCTGCCTCCTGCCTCCTCCTGTGTGTGCCGGGGTGGCAGGTAGCTGTGTGTGTTGTATCTGTCAGCCTCCTCCCTCCGTGTGTGCCGGGGGTGCAGGTAGCTGTGTGTGTGTGATCTTCGGCCTCCTCCTCTGTGTGCCGGGGGTGCAGTAGCTGGTGTGTGATCTGTCTGCCTCCTCCCTCCTCGCGTGGCCGGGGTGCAGGTAGCTTGTGTGTGTGTGTGATCGTCTGCGGCCCTCCTCCTCCTCCTGTTGTGCCGGGGGTGCAGGTAGCTGTGTGTGATCTGTCTGCCTCCTCCTCCTCCTGTGTGCCGGGGTGCAGGTAGCTGTGTGTGGATCTGTGTCTGTCTGCCTCCCTGTGTGGTGCCGGGGTGCGGTAGCTGTGTGTGTGTGATCTGTCTGCCTCCTCCTCCTCCTGTGTGTGCCGGGGTGGGTGCTAGGTAGCTGTTGTGTGTTCGTCTGTGTCGTCAGCCTCCTCCTCCTGTGTGTGCCGGGGGTGCAGGTAGCTGTGTGTGTGTGTGATCTGTCAGCCTCCTCCTCCTCCTCCTGTGTGTGCCGGGGGTGCAGGTAGCTGTGTGTGTGTGATCTGTCTGCCTCCTCCTCCTCCTGTGTGTGCCGGGGGTGCAGGTAGCTGTGTGTTGTGATCTGTCAGCCTCCTCCTCCTCCTGTGTGTGCCGGGGGTGCAGGTTAGCTGTGTGTGTGTGATCTGTCTGCCTCCTCCTGTGTGTGCCGGGGGTGAAGGTAGCTGTGTGTGTGTGTGATCTGTCTGCCTCCTCCTGTGTGTGCCGGGGGTGCAGGTAGCTGTGTGTGTGTGATCTGTCTGCCTCCTCCTCCTGTGTGTGCCGGGGGTGCAGGTAGCTGTGTGTGTGTGATCTGTCTGCCTCCTCCTCCTCCTCCTCTGTGTGTGCCGGGGTGAAGGTAGCTGTGTGTGTGTGATCTGTCAGCCTCCTCCTTCCTCCTGTGTGTGCCGGGGGTGCAGGTAGCTGTGTGTGTGTGATCTGTCTGCCTCCTCCTGTGTGTGCCTGGGGTGCAGGTAGCTGTGTGTGTGATCTGTCAGCCTCCTCCTCCTCCTGTGTGTGCCGGGGTGCGGTAGCTGTGGTGTTGATCTGTCAGCCTCCTCCTCCTGTGTGTGCCGGGGGTGCAGGTTGCTGTGTGTGTGTGTGTGATCTGTCAGCCTCCTCCTGTGTGTGCCGGGGGTGCAGGTAGCTGTGTGAGTGATCTGTTAGCCGCCTCCTCCTCCTGTGTGTGCCGGGGGTGCAGGTATCTGTGTGTGTGATCTGTCTGCCTCCTCCTCCTGTGTGTGCCGGGGGTGCAGGTAGCTGTGTGTGTGTGATCTGTCAGCCTCCTCCTCCCTCCTTGTGCCGGGGGTCAGTAGCTGTGTGTGTGTCTGTCACCCCTCCTCCTGTGTGGTGCCGGGGGTGCAGGGTAGCTGTGTGTGGTGTGTGTCCCGTCAGACTCCTCCTCCTCTGTGTGTGCCTGGGGGTGCAGGTAGCTGTGTGTGTGTGATCTGTCCTTCCTCCTCCTGTGTGTGACCGGGGGTGGACAGTAGCTGTGTGTGTGTGATCTGTCTGCCTCCTCCTGGTGTGCCGGGGGTTGCAGTAGCTGTGTGTGTGTTGTATCTGTCGCCTCCTCCTGTGTGTGCCGGGGGGCGGTAGCTGGGTGTGTTGTGATCTGTCGCCGCCCCGTCCTCCTTGTGTGCCGGGGGTGGAGGTAGCTGTTGTGTGTGATCTGTCTGACTCCTCCTCCTCCTCCTGTGTGTGCCGGGGGTGAGGTAGTTGTGTGGTGTGATCTGTCAGCCTCCTCCTCCCCTGTGTTTGCCGTGGGTGCAGGTAGCTGTGTTGCTCTGTCGCCTCCTTCCTGTTGTGCGGGTGCAGGTACTGTGTGTTGTGATCTGTCAGCCTCCTCCTCCTCCTGTGTGTGCCGGGGGTGCAGGTAGGCTGTGTGTGTGTGATCTGTCGCCTCCTCCTCCTGTGTGTGCGGGGGTGCAGGTATGCTTGTGTGTGGTGTGTGATCTGTCTGCCTCCTCCTCCTCTGTTGTGCCGGGGTGCAGGTGAGCTGTGTGGTGATCGTTAGCCGCCTCCTCCTCCTGTGTGTGCCGGGGGTGCAGGTATCTGTGTGTGTGATCTGTCTGCTTCTCTGCCTCTCCTCCTGTTGTGTGCCGGGGGTGCAGGTAGCTGTTGTGTGTTGATCTGTCCACCTCCTCCTCCTCCTCCTGTGTGTCCGGGGGTGCAGTTAGCTGTGTGTGTGTGATCTGTCATGCCTCCTCCTCCTGTGTGTTGCCGGGGTGCGTAGGCTGTGTGTGTGTGATCTGTCAGCCTCCTCCTCCTGTTGTGTGCCGGGTGCAGGTCTGGTGTGTGTGTGTGATCTGTCAGCCTCCTCCTCCTCCTGTGTGGTGTGCCGGGGTGCAGGTAGCTGTGTGTGTGTGATCTGTCAGCCTCCCCTCCTCCTGTGTGTGCCGGGTGCAGGTTTGTGTTGTGTGATCTGTCAGCCTCCTCCTCCTGTTTGTGCCGGGTGCAGTGCTGTGTGTGTGTGATCTGTCAGCCTCCCTCTGTGTGTGCTGGGTGCAGGTAGCTGTGTGTGATCTGTCTGCCTCCTTCTCCTCCGTGTGCCGGGGGTGCAGATAGCTGTGTGTGTGTGATCTGTCTGCCTCCTCCTCCTCCTGTATGTGCCGGGGGTGCAGGTAGCTGTGTGTGATCTGTCTGCCTCCTCCTCCTCCTGTGTGTGCCGGGGGTTGCAGGATAGCTGTTGTGTGTGATGCTGTCTCCCTCCTCCCCGTGTGTGGCCGGGGTGTCAGGTACTGTGTGTGTGTGATGCTGTCAGCCTCCTCCTCCTCCCTGTATGTGTCTGGGGGTGCAGGTAGGTGTGTGTGTGTGATCTGTCAGCCTCCTCCTCCTCCTGTGTGTGCCGGGGATGCAGGTAGCTCTGTGTGTGTGATCTGTCAGCCTCCTCCTCCTGTGTGTGCCGGGGGTGCAGGTAGCTGTGTGTGTGTGATCTGTCAGCCTCCTCCTGTGTGTGCTGGGGGTGCAGGTAGCTGTGTGTGATCTGTCTGCCTCCTTCTCCTCTGTGCCGGGGGTGCAGATAGCTGTGTGTGTGTGATCTGTCTGCCTCCTCCTCCTCCTGTATGTGCCGGGGTGCAGGTAGCTGTTGTGTGGATCTGTCTCCTCCTCCTTCCTGTGTGTGCCGGGGGTGTGCAGGTTAGCTGTGTTTGTGTGATCTCTGTCCATGCCGCCTCCTCCTGTGTGTGCGGGGGGTGGCAGGTAGCTGTGTGTGTTGTGTGATCTGTCATCCTCCTCTCCTCCGTGTGTGTGCCGGGGTGCAGGTAGCTGTTGTGTGTGTGATCTGTCGTGCCTCCTCCTGTGTGTGCCGGCGTGCATGTGTAGCTGTGTGTGTGTGATCTGTCAGCCTCCTCCTCCGGGTGTGCCGGGTGCAGGTAGCTGTGTGTGTGTGATCTTTCGCCTCCTCCTCCTCCTGTGTGTGCCGGGGGTGAGTGCTGGTGTGTGTGTGATCTGTCAGCCTCCTCCTCCTCCTGTGTGTGCCGGGGGTGCAGGTAGGCGTGTGTGTGTGTGATCTGTCAGCCTCCTCCTGTGTGTGCCGGGGGTGCAGGTAGCTGTGTGTGATCTGTCTGCCTCCTCCTCCTCCGTGTGCCGGGGGTGCAGGTAGCTGTGTGTGTGTGATCTGTCTGCCTCCTCCTCCTCCTTATGTTCCGGGGTGCAGTAGCTGTGTGTGTATCTGTCTGCCTCCTCCTCCTCCGCCTGATGTGTGTGCCGGGGGTGCAGGTAGCTGTGTGTGTGATCTGTCTGCCTCCTCCTGTGTGTGCCGGGGGTGCAGGTAGCTGTGTGTGTGTGATCTGTCTCCTCCTCCTCCTCCTGTGTGTGCCGGGGTGCAGGTAGCTGTGTGTGTGTGATCTGTCAGCCTCCTCCTCCTGTGTGTGCCGGGGGTGCAGGTAGCTGTGTGTGTGTGTGATCTGTCAGCCTCTCCTCCCTCCTGTGTGTGCCGGGGACAGGTAGCTGTGTGTTGTTTGATCTGTCTGCCTCCTCCTCCTCGTTGTGTGCCGGGTCAGGTAGCTGTGTTGTGTTGTCTGTCATCCTCCTCCTCCTCCTGTGTGTGCCGGGGGTGCAGGTAGCTGTGTGTGTGTGATCTGTCTGCCTCCTCCTGTGTGTGCCGGGGGTGAAGGTAGCTGTGTGTGTGTGATCTGTCTGCCTCCTCTCTGTGTGTGCCGGGGGTGCAGGTAGCTGTGTGTGTGTGATCTGTCAGCCTCCTCCTCCTGTGTGTGCCGGGGGTGCAGGTAGCTGTGTGTGTGTGATCTGTCTGCCTCCTCCTCCTCCTCCTGTGTGTGCCGGGGGTGAAGGTAGCTGTGTGTGTGTGATCTGTCAGCCTCCTCCTCCTCCTGTGTTGCCGGGGGTGCAGGTAGCTGTGTGTGTGTGATCTGTCTGCCTCCTCCTGTGTGTGCCGGGGTGCAGGTAGCTGTGTGTGTGTGATCTGTCAGCCTCCTCCTCCTCCTGTGTGTTGCCGGTGTGCAGGTAGCTGTGTGTGTGATCGGTCAGCCTCCTCCTCCTGTGTGGTGCCGGGGTGCGTTGCTGGGTGGTGTTGTGTGTGATCTGTCAGCCTCCTCCTGTTGTGTGCCGGGGGTCAGGTAGCTGTGTGAGTGATTGTTTAGCCGCCTCCTCCTCCTCCTGTGTGTGTGCCGGGGTTGCAGGTATCTGTGTGTTGATCTGTCAGCCCTCCTCCTCCTGTGGTGTGTCCGGGGGTGCAGGTAGCTGTGTGTGTGTGATCTGTCGCCTCTCCTCCTCCTTTGTGTGCCGGGTGCAGGTAGCTGTGTGTGGTGTGATCTTCAGCCTCCTCCTGTGTGTGCCGGGGGTTAGGTAGCTTGGTGTTGATCTGCATCCTCCTCCTCCCTGTGTGCCGGGGGTGCAGGTAGCTGTGTGTTGTGATCTGTCAGCCTCCTCCTCCTCCTGTGTGTGCCGGGGGTGCAGGTAGCTGTGTGTGTGTGATCTGTCAGCCTCCTCCTCCTCCTGTGTGTGCCGGGGGTGCAGGTAGCTGTGTGTGTGTGATCTGTCAGCCTCCTCCTCCTCCTGTGGGTGCCGGGGGTGCAAGGTAGGCTGTGTGTGTTGATCTGTCAGTCCTCCGCCTCCTCCTGTTTGTGCCGGTGGTGGTCAGAGCTGTGTGTGTGATCTGTCTGCCTCCTCTTCCTCCTGTGTGTGCCGGGGGTGCAGGTAGCTGTGTGTGATCTGTCTGCCTCCTCCTCCTGTGTGTGTGCCGGGGTGCAGGTAGCTGTGTGTCTGATCGTCAGCCTCCTCCTCCTCCTGTGTGTGCCGGGGGTGCAGGTAGCTTTGTGTGATCTGCAGCCTCCTCCCCTCCTGTGTGTGCGGGGGTGCAGGGGCTGTGTGTGATCTGTCTGTCCTCCTCCTCCTGTGTGGTGCCGGGGTGCAGGTAGCTGTTGTGTGTGTGATCTGTCAGCCCTCCTCCTCCTGTGTGTGCCGGGGGTGCAGGTAGCTGTGTGTGTGATCTGTCAGCCTCCTCCTCCTCCTGTGTGTGCCGGGGGTGCAGGTAGCTGTGTGTGATCTGTCTGCCTCCTCCTCCTGTGTGTGCCGGGGGTGCAGGTAGCTGTGTGTGTGTGATCTGTCAGCCTCCTCCTCCTCCTGTGTGTGCGGGAAGTTCCTGTCAGGAGGGCGGGGCTGAGGGACGAGCCGGCTGTAGTGAGAGCTGTATTCCGCTCTGGCCTCCGGAATCCCCGGCAGGGTCACACGGGGGGAATATGGGGGTCGTGATGACGCGCTGTGGCCCCCTGGGGGCCGGATTCCCTGACCTAGCGCCGGCGGTGAGCGGTGAGCGCGGCGGGTGCGGGATGTCTCCCCCGCAGGCAGCGGCGCCGTACACTGCACGTGTTTAACCCCGTTTGTTTCCGGGGGTGACCCCGGGGCCTCCGTCACTCATCACTTTCCCGTCACATTGCAGAGAGAAGAATGTCGGAGCGGCCGAGGATGACGTCAGAGCGGAGCCGCGCAGAGCGGGGGCCCGGCACACCCGGCACGCGCACCGCGCCCTGCCCAGCCCCGGAGCCATTCTGGGCCACCCTGGGGGCACTGGCTGGAGGCCACCGGCCTTCTGCCGACGGTAAGTGCTCCCGGGGGCGGAGGGAGAGGCAGGGGCCCGGCACTCAGCACTCACCATACACATCTCCCAGAACCGGACGAAAGTTACAAGGAGGGCACAAAGAAGAGAGAGCCATGAGACTCAGCAAGAGGGTGAGTGACCAGTGCCATGCCTGTGCCCCCTACTACACCTGTGTGTACACCCCAATGTGTTATCTTACACCTTACACACCACTCCACCTGTGTGTACACCCCAATGTGTTGTGTACCCTCCTACTAACCTGTGTACACCCCATTCACTACACCTGTGTGTGCCCCATGTCTTATCTGACACCCCACTACTATACATGTGTACACCCCATGTGTTATCTGACCCCCCACTACTAACCTGTGTACACCCCAATGTGTTATTGACACCCCACACTATATCATGTGTACACCCCAATGTGTTATCGGACCCCACACTATACCTGTTACACCCCAGTGTTATCTGACACCCACTACTATACCATGTGTACACCCCAATGTGTTTATCTGTAACACCCCCTACTATAACCTGTGTGTACACCCCAATTGTGTATCTGACACCCATACATACATTGTACACCCCAATGTGTTACTGACACCTCACTACTATACTGTGTACACCCCAATGTGTTATCTGACACCCCACTACTATACCTGTGTGTACACCCCAGTGTGTTATCTGACACCCACCCCACACTAACCTGTTGTACACCCCAATGTTATCATGACACCTCACTACTATACATGTGTACACCCCATGTGTTTCTGACCCACCACTACTATACATGTGTACCACCCAGTGTGGTTACTGACACCCCACTACTATACATGTGTACACCCCAGTGGTGTATCTGACACCCCCCCTACTATACATGTGTACACCCCAGTGTGTTATCTGACACCCCTACTATAACATGTGTACACCCCAGTGTGTTATCTGACACCCCACTACTATACAGTGTACACCCCAATGTGTATCTAACACCCCACTGGACTAACTGTGGACACCCAGTGTTTTATCTGACACCCCACTACTATACCTGTGTACACCCCAATGTCTTATCTGACACCCCAACACAACTATACCTGTGTACACCCCAGTGTGTTATCTGACACCCCCACTACTATACCTGTGTACACCCCAGTGGTTATCTGACACCCCACTACTATACATGTGTACACCCCAGTGTGTTATCTGACACCCCACTACTATACATGTGTACACCCCAGTGTGTTATCTGACACCCCACTACTATACATGTGTACACCCCAGTGTGTTATCTGACACCCCACTACTATCATGTGGTACACCCCAATGTTCTTATCTGACACCCCACACTATACTGTGTACACCCCAATGTGTTATCTGACACCCCACTACTTACATGTGTACACACCCCAATGTGTTATCTGACACCCCCACTACGATAACATGTGTACACCCAATTGTGTTATCTGACCCCCCCTACAACAGTGTGTACACCCCAATGTGTTATCTGACACCTCACTACTATACATGTGTCACACCCCGGTGTGTTATCTGACACAAAACCCACTCTATACATGTGTACACCCAGTGTGTTATCTGACACCCCACACTATAACCTGTGTGTACACCCCCAGTGTGTTATCTAACACCCCTCACTACTATACATGTGTACACCCCAGTGTGTTATCTGACACCCACTACTATACCTGTGTACCCCCATGTGTTTATCTGACCCTCACTACTAAATTGTGTACACCCCAGTGTGTTATCTGACACCCTACTACTATACCTGTGTACACCCCAGTGTGTTATCTGACACCCCACTACTATACCTGTGTGTACACCCCCAGTGTGTTATCTGACACCTCACTACTATACATGTGTACACCCCAGTGTGTTATCTGACACCCCACTACTATACATGTGTACACCCCAATGTGTTATCTGACACCTCACTACTATACATGTGTACACCCCAGTGTTTATCTGACACCCTACTCTAACCTGTGTACACCCCAAGTGTGTTATCTGACACCCCACTACTATACCTGTGTACACCCCAATGTGTTTAGCGACACCCCACTACATACTGTGTACACCCCAATGTCTTATCTGACACCCCACTACTATACATGTGTACACCCCAATGTGTTATCTTGACCCCCACTACTATACCTGTGTACCCCCATGTGTTATCTGACACCCCACTACTTAACCTGTGTACCCCCAGTGTGTGATCTGACACCCCACTACTATAACTGTGTAACACCCAGTGTGTTATCTGACACCCCACTCACTATACCTGTGTACACCCCAGTGGTTATCTGAACCCCCACTACTATACTGTGTACCCCCAATGTTTCTCTGACACCCCACTATATACCTGTGTGGACACCCCACTACTATCACCTGTGTGACCCCCACTACTATACCGTGGTACACCCCAATGTCTTATCTGACACCCCACCCACTACTATACCTGTGTACACCCCAATGTGTTATCGGACACCCTCACTACTATACCTGTGTGTAACACCCCAGTGTGTTATCTGACACCTCACTACTATACCTGTGTACACCCAATGTGTTATCTGACACCTCACTACTAACTGTGTACACCCCAAGTGTGTTATCTGACACCCCACACTATATACCTGTGTACACCCAGTGGTTATCTGACACCTCACTACTATACTGTGTACAACCCCAGTGTGTTATCTGACACCCCACTACTATACATGTGTACACCCCAGTTGTGTGATCTGACACCCACACTATACATTGTACACCCCAGTGGTGTTACTGACACCCCACTACTATACATGTGTACACCCCAGTGTGTTATCTACACCCCACTACTATACAGTTGTACACCCCAGATGTGACTGACACCCCACTACTATACATGGTACACCCCGTGTGTTATCTGACACCCCACTACATACTGTGTCACCCCAATGTGTTATCTGACACCTCACATATATACCTGTGTACACCCCAGTGTGTTATCTGACACCTCACTACTATACCTGTGTACACCCCAGTGTGTTATCTGACACCCCACTACTATACCTGTGTACACCCCAATGTGTTATCTGACACCCCACTACTTACCGGTGTACACCCCATGGGTTTATCTGACACACCCCACTACTAACAGTGTACACCCCAGTGTGTTATCTGACACCTCACTACTATACATGTGTACACCCCAGTGTGTTATCTGACACCCCACTACTATACATGTGTACACCCCAATGTGTTATCTGACACCTCACTACTATACATGTGTACACCCCAGTGTGTTATCTGACACCCCACTACTATACATGTGTACACCCCAGTGTGTTATCTGACACCCCACTACTATACCTGTGTGTACACCCCCAGTGTGTTATCTGACACCTCACTACTAACTCTGTTACACCCCAGTGGTTATCTGACACCCCACTACTATACTGTGTACACCCAATTGTTTATGCTGACACCTCACTACAACGTGTGTCACCCGTGGTTTACTGACACCCTACTACTATAACCTGTGTAAACCCCAGTGTTTTATCTGACACCCACACTACTATACTTGTGTGTACACCCCCAGTGTGTTATCTGACACCTCACACTATACATTGTGTACACCCCCAGTGTGTTTCTGACACCCACTACTATCAATGTGTACACCCCAATGTGTTATCTGACACCTCACTACTAACATGTGTACACCCCGTGTGTATTGCTACACCCTACTACTAACCTGTGACCCCCAGTGGGATCTGACACCCCACTACTAACCTGTGTACACCCAATGTGTTATCGACACCCACTACTATACATGTGTACACCCAATGTCTTATCTGACACCCACTACTATACATGTGTACACCCCAATGTGTTATCTGAAACACCCCACAAATACCTGTGTACCCCAGTGTGTTATCTGACAACCCCACTTACTATACCTGTGTACACCCCAGTGTGTTTCTGACACCCCACTACTACATACCTGTGTACCCCCAGTGTGTTATCTGACCCCACCTACTATACCTGTGTACACCCCAGTGTGTTATCTGACACCCCACTACTATACCTGTGTACACCCCAATGTGTTATCTGACACCCCACTACTATACCTGTGTGGACACCCCACTACTATACCTGTGTGGACACCCCACTACTATACCTGTGTGTACACCCCAATGTCTTATCTGACACCCACTACTAACCTGTTACAACCCAATGTGTTATCTACACCTCACTACTATACCTGTGTACACCCCAGTGTGTTATCTGACACCCTCACTACTATACTGTGTACACCCCGATGTGTTTACTGACACCTCACACTATACCTGTGTACACCTCAGTGTGTTATCTGACAACCCACTACTATACCTGGTGTACACCCCAAGTGTGTTATCTGACACCTCACTACTATACCTGTGTAACCCCGTGTGTTTCTGACACCCCACTACTAACCATGTGTCACCCCCCAGTGTGTTATCCCCCCCCATACTATACATTGTACACCCCAGTGTGTTATCTGACACCCCACTACTATAATGTGTACACCCCAATGTGTTATCTGACACCCCACACTACTATACATGTGTACACCCCAATGGTTATCTGACACCCCACTACTATACTGTGTACACCCCCATGTGTTATCTGACACCTCACTACTATACCTGTGTATACCCCCATGTGTTATCTGACACCTCACTACTATACCTGTGTACCCCCAAGTGGTTATCTGACACCCACTACTACTATACCTGTGTACGACCCCAGTGGTTGTTCCTGCTGACACCTCACTACTATACCTGTGTACACCCCAATGTGTTATCTGACACCCCACTACTATACCTGTGTGTACACCCCAATGTCTTATCTGACACCCCACTACTATACCTGTGTACACCCCAATGTGTTATTGACACCCCACTACTACACCTGTGTGTGTGCGCCCCGCTGCCACACCACTACCTACCACTACAACACCTCTTTGTGTGTGTGCGCCCCACTACTACACCTGTGCACACCCCAATGTGTTGTCAGAGACCCCACTACTGTACCCCTGTAGGCCCAAATGTGTTACGCTGCTCTACTCCACTTGTGTTTATCTCATAACTGCATATGTGTGCTCCCTGTTACTGCACCTGTGTATACCCTAATGTGTTATCTGCTATCCCACTACTGCCACCTCTCTACTACACCTGACTGACTCCAATGTCTTATCACCTGACTGGACCCCGCAATAATCATCACCCATTATTTCTCCTGTATACACCCCATTACAGCACCCCTGTGAACCCCACAGTTATATTTGAGGTCCCACGACTACAACTGTGTCCATCATATTATATTATCAGTCTCCCACATTACTACACCTTTGTGTACCCCATTGTGTTATCAGCGCCCCCTTTCTACACCTGTGCGCTCCGGTTCCCCGGGTTTCTGGATTGTTTATAGTTTGGGATGACGCGGACTCTTTCTCTTTATTTCACCATTGTTACTAGTGTAGGTAAGATAAGTCCTAGTAAGTTATCTTAAGTGGATCTTCTTATTGTAAGATGTTCATAGTGATGTGCAAGGGGGTTCTGTGTTGTGTTTCGGGAGATTGGGGTCCTGCAGGTGGAGTTCCCACGTACTGACAATTACCCATGGAGATGATTTCAGGCTACACATCAGCAGTACACGACTGAAATGAGTGGGGACCAAACAGACCCTACAATCATACTGGATTCCATTTCGGTGCCAGCGATTCTTCTCTAAGGGCGCATTCACACTATGCGTTGCGTCGCGCTTTTTTATGCGTTTTTTAAAGCAACTGGAAAAACACTCCCTTTCCTGTTCCGGTTAAATGCATGTGTTTGCACTCCTCCTGTGTCCAAGTTGCGTTATTTTAAAAGGACGCAAGCTTTTAATTGCTTTGCGCCGCATTGCGTTTTGTGATGCATTTTTTTTTAGATTTGCGGTTTCCCCTTAACTTTTTGATTGGAGTCCCAATTTGTATGCGTTTTTTAAAGGGGTCAGGAGACAATTGCTTTCATCTGATTAAGATTATAAAACGCATTTGCAAACCGGTCTTTTGCCGTGTCAAAAACGCAACAAAAAACGCAAAGCATCATGGGAACGCGCCCTCAGATTTCTGTGCCATAAAAGAGTGTTATGAGACAACCTTACATTTTCTACAATGTTTCATTGAGCAGCAAGGGGAAAGCTTGTGTCCAATCAGATTGTGCTCCGCAGACATGTGACCCTCTGGAGAACACCTCGCTGTTACATTGTTTATGAGTTATGATACATTGGTCTGCAACTAATGTATCATAAATCTCCTGTACGTAAAATTCATTGATCTTTGATAAGTTAAGAAAAGACAGAAAGCTGAGTGACAGTATCAGGATACCACAGGACAGGGGTGTCAAATAAATTTTCAACAGGGGTCCCACATCATCCTTGTGGTAGCCTTAGAGGGACCGAATTTTATTTTATGACTGTATAAATGTATCTACTCTGTTTTAGTAGTCACATTAATACAGCATAACTATTACAATTGGCCATTTCAGGGCAACCACAAAGCTGAGCATATTGTTGAATAACCTGAGACACGGTCATGGCTAGTATGTGCCCCTACAGCAGCCAATATTCAGATTGCCCCCTGACTATAGAGTCCCCTACTCCTCTCCCACTGTATGTCCCAATGTGGGGGAAAAAACCTTTACTTTCCGTTTTCAGGCTGACTAGTCTATGAGTTTCCGTATCAGCATTGTTTAAGGTACTTTATTATCAGCTTCACACTTTCTTGTTTCTCAGCAATTTGCCAATTTAGAGAAAATTCCAATTTTAGATTTATGCAAAATAGATTCTCGGTGCACTGGGGGCGGAGTTGTACCTTCTGGTGCACCAATATCTTCTGCCTGTGCTGCCCATCACTACAAATCGCAACGGATTTTCAGTGATTTACACATTCCATCAAAAGATTGTGCACGAAGAAGAACGTAAGTGCGTCGGCAGGCATGGCCCTGCCCCCCAGTGCACCGATTTTTCACTTTTTTGTAAAAATGAAATGACAATGACTTTAGAGGGCTTGTCTTTAACAAAAAAAAATAAATAAATCTGCAAATGGTAAACAAAAGGCTTGGCACTGACTGATGGCAGCACAGGAGAGCCATGAGATTGCACTTAGGTGGTGATGATTGTACCCTTCATTTTAGCAGCTCGTGGACCTCCACCGATGACGGCTTCTTCCACCATGACCTGAGCTGAACCCTATTTGTTCTGTGATTAGCAATGTGTTTGGTGGTTTTAGCCTCTGGTGATCCTCTGGTGCAATCTTTGTATGCACTGTCAGGTATTCCCAGCCGTGTTGTAATACTTGCCCCGGACACTATAGGCTAAAAAGGGGATCCAGACATTTAAAGGAAATCTACCATCAAAATAAATGATAAACTGGGGACACTTAATTAAAGATCCAGGCACCGTGACTGTGGTATCTTCTTCTACTTGTTATCCTTGGCCTCCTTCCTTTTTAAATCAACTTTTACATTTATGCAAATGAGTCAAAGTTCCAAGGGTTGTTACCAGAATTCCTTTGTGCTGCAGCTTTACAGGCTGTTAAACAATATCCCCTCCCCCTGCTTCCTTAGCACTTCACCCCTTCTTCTGACTGATGTAATCTCAAGCAGTGAGAGGAGGAAGTGCACAGTGTTAGAGTCAGTGGAGCTACCGCATGGAAGGGCTCTGGTAACCAATTGAAGAGCCCTTCAAAAGTAAAATTTAAAAAGTAGATTTTTAGAAAGAAGGGGCTCATGGATAACAAATATAAGAATATTACCACGGTCATGATACCTAGATCTATGAGTAAGTCTCTCAAGCTTGATTTTGATTGTTGATTTCCTTTATGAAATAAAACGTTCTGCCATAACTGGTGCATCATTCCCATTTTAAACTCCATTATTCTCCAGGACTGAGGCTTCGGGAGCCCCCTTCATACATCCACATTACCACTGCTGCCAATGACTGGCCTCAGCAGTCACATACAGTACATTCTTGTGCAACTGCTGAGGCCAGTGGTAGATTGCACTGGTCACATGGATATTGCATATAATCACTTCTGGTAATTAGAGACTGAGACTACTAAAGCATCTACGGTGGGGTTTTAACAGATGAGTAAAGGGTTTGTCCACTTTCAGTAAATAAGTGATACTGCATGTGTGATGAAAAGTTCTGCAATTTTTCAATATACTTTCTGTATCAATTCCTGTGGATAAAGACAGGAAGTGTGGTCATGTGATGTCACACAGGTGCACGGCTCAATAGGTCGCTGGTCATGTGATGTCACACAGGTGCACTGCTATATCACACAATTCTGATTACTCAATTACAAGCCTTACACCTGTGTGACCTCACATGACCAGGGATATGACATATGGCTGTCAATACAAAAAAATTATCTAAAATTTCATTTAAAAAAAAATCCAAATAAAAACTAGGAGCAGTTCTCTGTGCTTAGGCCTCATGCACACTACGCAAGCTTTGTTTACGGCCTTTGGAGATGTCTATATGAAGCGAGCAGTGATGCACCGTACCATAGCGTGGCCATGCATGTTACTAGTCTGTTGGCCTTGAGGTGCACGCTGTTTTGTACAACCTTAGGCTACTTTCACACAAACGTATGGGGGGCGTATATACGTCCCCCATACATCGCAATGGGCTCATGGCGCCCAACGGGAGCGTTACCTTGCAGCACACGTGCGGCACCGTACCGCTCCGTATCCCGTAGAAAGAGAAGACATGTACTATCTTCTTCCGGAATATGGCGCCGTGCGCCATATAGTCCTACGGAGAGGGGCGGGGTATCACCCGTATATACCTCCCCCCATACGGCCGTCTGAATGTAGCCTTAGAGATAGACAAATCTCACTAGTGAGGTGACCGGAGAGCGTAGAAAATCCTGTTGTTGGTTAGAGCAAAAGTGACTTCAGAAAGGGAGTTTTTATGTATTTATTTATTTATTCTTTTTACATACTGAAATAAAAAAAAAAAAAAAGAGATTGATTCAAATTTGGCAGATTTTTCAGATCTCCCCTTGCTGTTATTCTATAGGAAGCCTATATGTTTACTTTCAGGGGATAGATATGTTTTTGTGATGGACATGGAAGTGTACGGCTCATTATATCACAGCGAAATATTAGTGTAATACTAATGGTTCGTGCACCTGCATGTCCATCACAGGACCGTGGATTTCTATCCAGTGAAAAGCTTTCTATAGAGGGACAGCAAGCGGAGATCTTCAAAACAGAGAAATTGATACAGAAAGTATATTGGAAAACTGAACAACTGTTCCTTGCACAAAGCATATCAATTATTTGCTGAACGTGGACAACCCCTTTAAATTCGCAGGGAATTAAGATCTGTATTTAAAAATCTGATTTTCGATTGCAGATTTAGCAGTGAATATATTTGGTTCTGTTTGACCTAGAAACACAATCTCGATAATATGCTAAAGAGGAGATTCTACCCTTTAATATGACAACAGAATTGTAGATCTAGGTGCCACAGTTGAGATTTGATATTTTAAATTCTGTCGGGACATGTATATACATGATATCTGCTCCATGTGGCAGTCGTGAAGAGGTTAAACTGCATTGTTGTTGTCAAACTGAGATGGGTTCAGACTGAAGGCTACCGATTTGTCTACTTAGTCCTAAAAAGGTACGAAGAGGTAGAGATCACGGCTCCCAAAAATCACCCGCCTGCCTCTATTGCTGCACTTGGCTTTAGTAGATCACGTTGGGGGCCACATGTCACAGTACACGGGACCTCCAGATGACTAGATAACTAGATGATAGATCTAGGTATACTAGATCTATCAGGGTGACTACCAGCTACAGATCCTTATGGGTAGTTTAGAGTCCCAAATCGCCCTCTGACAGGTTCCCTTTTGTCAGTTTTCCTACTGACAGATATCTGTATAAATTAACAATAAAAGGGAGGCACTGGTTGGATAGTGTCAGCATGTGATGCCACCCACATGTCTATTTATTCACACATTTATGGAAGGAATAACACGGAATTATGGTTCTCCAGAATTTTTATTTTAAGGAGAATTCAAGTGCTTAGTAAAGCAGAACTTTACTAGAAGTGACAGATCTGTATTAATGAGCATGTGACGAGAAGAGATACAACAACTAGATAATTATTTGTTATAGCCATGTGACTGCTCTGTCCCTATAGTCTCCATAGGGGTCCTCACGCAGCTTTCCTAACACTCTGACATCCATACGGACCTTCTTATCCAGATACCTTGGATCTCCTCATACAACGTTACTGCCATACCACCATATACGTCCTAGTTGCACAGACCCCGTGCAGAAAGGACGTCTATAAATATTTTGACAGTGACCAACTTCGAACGGTTACATCTCCTGAACCCTGAATTTGTATGTCATTTTCAACAGAAGAATATCTCCTTTAATATGATGTATGGATTGTGTATGGAAACATAACCAACCGGAGATGTTCACCTTTAAATTTGTACTAAAACAATTATTTTTATGTACTGCTTTCTATTCCCAAATGTAATTTTTAAGAGTGAATATCTACGGTTCTCTTAAGCATACACAATCCATTTATCATACTAAAGAGCAGACTCTCCTGTAAAATGTGACCCTAGAATTGTGTTTCTAGGTGCCAGGGTTCAGAGGAAATAGGCATTTCAATTGTGCCCCTCTCCAGTCTGTCAGCTGAAGGCAGAATATAGAATAATCTGCAGGAGACTTTCACTTTGCACAAGTACACGCACCCTCTGCATCTGTAGCTGAACCTGTGAAAGGGTGATGATATGATGCTGGACATATTCATAACATATTTTGGTAAAAGTTACTACATATTTTTTTTAAAAAACTTTAATTGGAAAAATGACAAGCATATTTTTCCACAGTTGCCAATTCGTGGCAAATTTTATAAAGAAAAAAATATGTAAGCAATAAAACTATCCTATCAAGTTAAAGTCTCACATGTCATGAAAAAAAAAAAAAAAAAAATTTGTTATGAAATGTAAAGCTTTTCCAGAGATATCGAAATTTAAAGAAGTGCCTAGCAGAATCTGTACATTCAGGCACCAATGACCGTGATAGAGAACGGATATTAAAATATTTCAGTACAGGCAGTCCCCGGGTTACGTACAAGATCGGTTCTTTCGGTTTGTTCTTAAGTTGAATTTGTATGTAAGTCGGAACTGTATAGTTTATAATTGTAACTCCAGGCAATTTTTTCTTTTTTTTTTTGTCCCAGTGACAATTGGATTTTCTAAAAAAAAAATTTTGCTGTAATTGGAACCAGTAAATGTCACTACAGACACCTTACAGCTGATCATTGCAGTCTGGGACTAAAATAAAGCATCCAGCAAGCTTCACCAGAGGTCACATTGGGCAGAGAGCTCCGTCTGTAACTAGGGGTCATCTGTAAGTTGGGTATCCTTAAGTAGGGGACCACCTGTATACAGCAAATGCAAGTCAGAGCTTGAAAAACCTGGGTGTGAATACCTATGACTTCCTAAAGGGAACTATCAGCAGGTGTGACCATGCAGACTAGATGGTGTTAGGTATTGTCCCAGGAGAGATGTGTAATCATACTTTTATATGTTTTTAGCAGCAGGACTGTGAAATATGCATTTATATTCCATACTGCTGTGCTCTCTGCAGCCAGATTTGGGTATTGTCCCTGGAGAGATGTGTAATCATACATTTTGTGTGGGTTTCAGTTAGTAGCAGCAGGACAGTGATTCCAGAATTTGTTGCCCTACAACAGTGTCCTCACACTGCTGTGCTTTCAGCTCTATAAATTTGTTCAAAAACCCCTCCCCACTATGGTAGTAGTTGCAATAGTACTCAACCAGAAGCCTGCTACATTATACATAGATGAAGGGAGGGTCTGTAGAACAGCTCAGTGCCATAGTAGAACAATCCAGAACCATAGTAGAACCACTACTAACACATGCACACAAATATATGGTTATACAGAAAAACAGAAACCATGCAGAACAATGTATGCAGAGAGCACAGCAGTGTGAGGACTGTCCCAGAGTGCACTAGGAGAACAATCCCGGATTCTAAATACATTTTTGGAGTTCTGCTGCTTCTAACTGAACCCACAAGTTTACAATTGCACAGATCTCCATGTGTAATCCCTGACGGATTCCTCTTTGTTGATCGGCACCCAGCTTTTCCAGTGACCTATAACACCTTGTATTTGGTGAGTATTTCTGTCCACTCGGGAGCCTTGCAGACACCCCAGAGCTCTTCTAAATGAATGTTCTTTGTGTTATGGCTTAAGGCCAGTGAGACATTGACTTGAACCGGCCGCAGTGTCTGGAATACAGATGTAAATGTTTCACGATGGCCGCAGAGCAAAGTGTCACGTTCCCGACCCTCTGTCGATTTTTGCGGACAAGTAACACACAACTTTCCCTACCCGTGAGCAGAAAGCCCCAGAAAAATCAGGGCCACAGTCCGGCCGGATCTTGAGCTAATTGCTTCTTTATTATAAGCCGAGCTCCTGCGCATCGTGGGCCTTTCTATAAGCCGCACAATGTGCTCCCGTAGCCCCCAGCATATTGTCAGAGTCTCTCTCCCGTCTCTGCTCGGATTGCTCCGCTGTGGTCTATGACGCTGTCTCTTGCAATTATCGCTCAGCTTGCCTGATGCCTGCGACTGAAGGCGCCTTCCCCGGGACCGCCACGAGAGACGCGCTTTTTAGTGTCAATATTAAAGCGCGTCATTATTAGCTGGGGTAACATGTCAGGCAGGCGCTCGCTGCGTGTTGAACACTATGTAACGCTGCCACGCTGTCAGGGGTATAGGTTGGAGATGTGAGTCTAGAATTTGCATGCCTGTGTCTGTACCTGCGGGAACAGATTGCCGCCTGCTTGCTTTAGTCTCATTTTATTAAAGGGATTTTCCCTCCAATGCAAGAAAGAAGCTTTGGAGAACTAACACTGCGAGGCGGCTCGGCAGTGGCCACCTAAGGGTCTAGGACAGTGATGGCTAACCTATGGCACTGGTGCCAGAGGTGGCACTCGGAGCCCTTTCTGTGGGCACTCAGGCCATCACCAGAGATGACTCCAGATATCTTCCTACAGTCCCAGACAGCCCAGGACTTGCTGTGCACAGAGCTATTTTAAAGTGACAGCTCTACCTGGGACTATTTTCTGCATTATTGGTGTCCTCAGGTGCTGGTATCAATGAAAGCTGTGACAGAGAAGGGAGTATAAATCACAAATTACATTTCTGTGTTGGCACTTTGCGATAAATAAGCGGGTCTTTGTTGTAGTTTGGGCACTCGGTCTCTAAAAGGTTTGCCATCACTGGTCTAGGACATGTCTTCCGGCTTTTAAGACCCTAACTAATTAAAGGAGCCACAGTTCTGCCTGTACCTGATGAATTGGAGTCATAGCATTGAGCTTAGTACATCCTAGCAATATGAAATCACTTGGTCTTTATTTATACAAATGTATGTATCAGCCTCGTGCTGCTTTGGGGGGGAGTTGTGCGTTAGCTACTTTTTCTCGGTTTGGGGCACACAGGCCTGGTGGGTGGTGGTGCTGTGAATATAGTTAGAGCAAAAAGTAGGGCAAAAGCTGTAAAAGGGGTTGTCCCATTAAGGAAACGTATCCACGCGACAGTGATTTAAGTTTTGGTCATGCCGTGACCCACTCTCCATTCACTTCCATGGGGCTTATGGAAGGTGTACCTCAATTCTACTAATTGATAGGGTTCCTACTGCTCACACTCCCAGCAATCCGAAACTTATTGCAGAAGTCTCATGGTGCGTTCATTTCATATTGAACTTGAGCTACTGCAGACCTACACTTTCTCCCTGCTTCAGCTTCACTGGCTGTTACACTGTGCAGGAGCACTACTGCCGCTTCCCCTGTGTGAGTGCTGAGGGAGCAGGTGGGAGGGTGAGACAATGTAACAGCCTGTGAAGCTGCAGTAAAGAAGGACTCTGGTAACGCCTCCTCTCCCCAGAGCCTTATTTTAAAAGTTGATTTTAGGAGGAAGGAGCACATGGATGACAAATTTTAGAAGATACCCAGAGTCTCAGTGCCTGGATCTACGAGGAAGTGCCAGTGGTGTATAAAAGGTGCTCTACCCATTATTTACATGAGTTGTAGCTCCTCACTTTTTTTTGGTAGGCGTCCTCTATATTAGCTATTTGGGTCATAGGGTTGTACATGTCTGGCAATTGACTGGCAGTAGACCATTATGTAAGTAAATGATACTTCTAGAGGATATTGCTAAAAATGCCAGAAATGGGTTTACTTTTGCAGCAGCAGGACTCCCCCCTTGTGTACATCTCCTTGGTTACAGACTACAATCCTTGTGTAGTCGGATACTGTAGGCGAATCTTACTTCGTTACAATCCCTTCTGGATTTCTCGCTGTTGTCTCTTACCCTGAACCTGCAACGGCCACATCTGTAAATCGTTAGACGGCATCAATTTTAGAAGATTCTCCAGATTTCTCACCACGGCTCTGGTTGTCTGAGTCGGGCTTTTTGCTATCCCTCCCCAACTTTGGCATATATACTGGGAACCAGTCTCAGCCTGTCACTGACTACCACAGGCAAAAAAAAACCCTAGAGCGGCGCAAAGACCCAAAGGACCTGATGCGTTCCTGTATTACTAAACCACAAGCACTTGGCATGTGCTAGTGACCTATTTACCACATTCAAGTCTACATCTTGTTCAGCTCGGCTCTGGGGTCCCGGCTGTAGCTTACATGCCTCTAATCGTTGGGGGGATAGGATATCATAACCGCAATGAGTCCCATTGCAAATAGCAAATATGTTCCGTTTTCTGCTCGTCTGACCTTCTGGATCGTCTCTGTTTAGTTGTGTAATGTGCCCTGGATTACCATTTAGGTTTGTAGAAATGTCACAAATCTAAAGGGGAGTCCAGCCAGAGCATTTCACTAGAGGTGGTCGTGTGACCCCAGTTTTTGTCAGCACAGGGTCAATGCCCACCCATCACTCTGAAAGGGTTTATACCAAGTAAACAAGTCATCTCCTATCCACAGGAGCGGGTCCGGCGGCTGGTACCCCACCTATCATAAAAACGTCAATCCAAAAAGTGGTGGAGCACCAGGTCAAGTGCGTCCTCTTCCCTCATTAGTGAGAAATGGGTCCCATTCTCATATCCGGTGGGACTCTCTGCACTCGGACTCTAGACAATCATCTTGTTATCCCCCTATCCTTAGCACAACCCCTTTCAGTTCACTGTTCTGATTTTTAGGTCCAAATTTTCGTGCTGATCCGTTGTATTTTTTTATTTTTTTATTTTTTTTAGTTTTGGTGAATTTTATTATAATTTTGGTTGCATGTCACCACCACTAGGGGGAGCTCCCTGTATACGGACATACATAGCTAGTAATAAAAGCTGTATCCTTGTATAATGTCCTACAACAGGCAAGTGTATAGTATTAAAACGGTTCTGTTACAAAATTCACCTTTTTAAACGTACAGATTTTACCTACGGCTTCACGTAATTGGGAAAGTTAGAGTCTTGATGGGAATCGGTGTTTTGTTGATATCCATTAAAGAGCGGAAATGTCCTGCAAAAACCAAAACGGATTAGAAATCCTCAGTATCTGCAGATTTGCTTCTCCGAGTCTGAACCTTTTTTACTTTGCCAATTTTTTTTTTTAGGACATAAATTTGCGTTCACACTAGGTTTGCAGCCTGTGGTTCCCAATGTTCCCTGCGGTAATTAAATGTTAGTAGACTTGTTGTAAAGAAGCCTCGGTACAGAAAGTTCTCTTTAGTGTCTGACAAGTATTTGGTGTTGAGCTGAAATGGAGATTTCTGAAAGCATGGAAGATCATCCTCATTATCCTTCCCCTACCACATCCCATAATATCACCCTCTATGTGAGGGCAGAGCTACAGACACTGGTTACATTAAAGTACCCAACAAATCAGGAAATTAGCATTTATCATCCTTAAAGTGAAATGAATGCGCTTCATAGTAACATCTGCGGCTTTCTGCACAATAGAGAATTGTGAGTGAATGCGGAGGGATGGGGATGTTATACAGATATCGTGCTGCACTTTGCTGCAAAATGTACACAACAAATTTGCAACAAATATGTGGCTTGGCAACATAGGCTTAGAAAATCTGTGACGCACCATATAGTCTACCATTATGAGAGTAGGACATCCGAAGTATAAAATGATGGGAATAAAGAGTGACCTGTAGACTACATTGGTTTCCATCGGGCAGCTTTGGATTTTGTTGGACGTAACAGTGCAGCACATTGATTTAATATTCTGCTTTTTAATTGACGATGGAGACATCGAACTGGGGGTCCAAACACTAATGGATTTTGTTTGTGTAATGAGAAACGATACAATTTTCCATATGCTTTCTGTATCAGTTTTCTAGATCTCTGCTTGCTGTCATTCTAAAGGAAGCTTCATTGTTTACTTCCTGTGGATAATGTTGCACTCCCTGGTCATGTGATGTCACACAGGTGCAGGGCTCGTTATATTCCTGGTCATGTGATGTCACACAGGTGCAGGGCTCGTTATATCCCAGGTCATGTGATGTTTACTCAGGTGCACAGCTCGTTATATCACAGAATAATCAGAGAGAGTATAACGAGCTGTGCACCTGTGTGACATCAAATGACCAGAGATAAACAAGCCGTGCACCTGTGTGACATCACATGACCAGGGATATTACGAGCCGTGCACCTGTGTGACATCATATGACCAGGGATATTACGAGCCGTGCACCTGTGTGACATCACGGTGAGAAAGTAAATTGGAGAATTGCAGAACTTTCCATTATACAAACAATATCCATTATTTGCTGAAAGTGGACAACCCCTTTAAAATAAATGTGTAATCTATTATATTATCTATTGATTTGAGGGAACCTCCTAAAGCCAAAGTATTGGAAAAAAATACACAACAGTACACACAGTAGCATCTGCGTTAGGGAGTAGCTCCTCCGCAATGCCCCTTAAATGTGTTTCAAAACGCTCTTCAAGCGCAACTTGTGAATGCGTCCTGAGGTTGCGGTCATACGTGGCAGTAACGTGCGCCTTTTCAAACGCATCATAACAGCTGGGAAGTGAGGTTTATCCTGATTTTAAATGCAATGTTGACAGCAATGCCATTAGGGAATCTCCTCTTCTCAGCTGTTGTAATGCGTTTCACAAGGATGCAGATTTGGGTTGCATCTTGTTGCGGATTCTCTGTAGATTGTAAAAAAAATATATATATATAATTATATATGGGATTCCAGCTCCCATATCCTGATTATTCTATAGATGTGTGCAACCAATTGCTGGACAGCTATTCCTGCTGTATGATCTGTTACCCATAGACACTAGTGAGGTGGGTCGCTGTGTGCATAACCCACCCTACAAGGTGATAACAAGTTATATTATCAGAAATAGGTGATTGCGGATGAAGAATATTTTAACCCTTCTCTGCCATTTTGCAGTCTGAGCATCTATTTGCTTGACTCTTTGATATGAGGGATTTGCATGAAGTGTGTGTGTGTGGGGGGGGGGGGGTTGTGTTGTGGGGGTCGTGCTGCCTGCAGATTGATGCCATTGTCTACGTGGACAAAAGCATTGGCCTTTGTAGGAAGTCATTATGGAGAGGACTGGTGCTTGACCTGAGTGTGGGAATGCCGGCAATTTCCCTGCCCCCATCCGGGGAGAGCGCTGTGTGTGTGAAACTTGCAGCTGCTGCACATGTAGGTCACAGGGGGTGTTCCTAGAAACATGGCTCCGGGATCGCTGGTCTCACCTGACAATCTTCTGCTAGGGCCGGATCTATAGCCGCACGTGGCCGCTGAAGGCGTACGTACTTCTATATATCCACATAGCACCGGTCTATATCCAGCAGGGCTTTGTGATGGATACATTGTAGGTTTAGCTGTGCAACAATACAAGACTGCAGCTTATACATTGTATATCTAGCCGGAGAGATTGTGTTGTGGCCAAGGCTGGAGAAGCTGGGTAGTATTTTTAAGGTCATATATGTTGGCGCACAGAGGTTACATGAACATGTAGAACTTCGGCGATACACAGAGGCCATTAATATCCGGTGTCTCTGGCCCACAAACCATTTTCTCGTACTCTCACACGCGGACAGATCTCTGACTCATGGATGGTGTATTATACTACTCACAAGTCTTCCATAGTCCGTTCATTCCATCTTATCGGAGAAAATTGCAGCATGCGCCACTCCGGTCTGAGTCATGCAGGAAGTGAATGGGTGCGTGGGGAAAAAACGGATGTGTGTGTGTGTATAGGGGCCGGCGCTGTGAAAATCAGGACTACAAAAACGGATCTAAATGGTAAAAATTCACATAGTTTTGTCTAACTGCTGTGACCGCGCCTAAAGGCCCGCGGAATGAGTGTCAAATTTGGTCCGATTTCAGTCCTGGTTCTGTCTGGCTTTCCATTTTCGTAGTCATGGTGTCACGCTAGTTGTGTCCGATTTTACACATCCAGTTTTCAGCTCTGAGCGACTTCCTTAAAACATGTGCTTGGAAAACTCGCCACATTAGAATGACGTCTTAGTGTCCTTCATTTTTCTTTTCACGTAACCACTGCATCCAACACCTAAGGGTGCGCTTACAAACGCAATGCAGACGCCTGGGGGGCGAGACTCGACCTGATCGCATAAGGGTTTTTATGGAGACGCATCTGCCATTGGGACAGTCCCCGTACAGTGCACGTCTATACGCAGTGTGTGAATGCAGCCGTACAGCTCTATTAAAATGGCCTCCCCGCTTCTCTGTCAGGGATACGCTGTTTCTTCCAGTGCAACATACAGGCACGCCTTGCAGTCCACTACTCCTACCAAGGGGTACAGCACCCAAGAGCCTTGTTATAAAACATGACCCACTACCTGTAATGATGTACTTACCTGCCTGAGACTACAACGTCTTGTACCGTCCTTCCCTACCTCTTCATACATGGAGTGTGGGGTGTAGCGCAGTATAGAGTGACAGGTTTTATCTCCGCCGATGGATCTTCTGTCACCATCGCTCGATACCTCAGTATTGACTGTCGGCGCGGGGATCATTATAAACCAACCGCAGGTAAATATTGACTTATGGAGGTTGCCGGCGCCGGGACACGCTGCAATAGTTTGCACTTCTGTGATTTAAAGGCTTAAAAAATCCCTTTAAATTAAGGAAAATAAAACAAATTGATTGTCCAGGATTCTTAAAATTCTTCTAAAAGTAGGATCACGTCATAAAG
Source organism: Engystomops pustulosus (assembly GCA_019512145.1). Classification (NCBI taxonomy): domain Eukaryota; kingdom Metazoa; phylum Chordata; class Amphibia; order Anura; family Leptodactylidae; genus Engystomops; species Engystomops pustulosus. The sequence goes on from CM033649.1 coordinate 84,187,092, forward strand.
TTTTGGTGGCTTCCTCCTCCTAGTCTGGTTGTCCATATGGAGGGGTCTGCACTTCGTACATAGACCATAAGACTGTAGTGGAGCCTTGTAGTTCCTTACACATCCAGCACACAGAGGGGCGCTCTGCAGACAACTATTTCTAATTTCGGGCAACCCCTTTAATGGATGAAGTTGAAATTATATTATGTTTATTCCCTCCCACCCCCTCCCTCTCTGGAGGCTCAGGCTTATTATCACGCAGGTTTAGGCATCCATCTAGAGCCATTTACATATAAATGAGGGATATTTGCCCCGCATATTCATGTGTTAATGAGCCGAGCTGTGGGGGGTAGTATTTGCTTGATAAGCCAAGGACCCTCTGCCTTGTCATGTCAGAGGACAAAGCCTAAGTGATGCATAAAGACACGATGGGGGCGGTTACACGCACCAAATTTTTTTTCTTTCTTTCTGCCATCCCGAAGTCTGATTTGGTCAAGCGGAACCGCATGGTTGCAGTATTGCGACTGCCTAAAAATAAAATTCATTTTTAAAAAAATAGTTTTTTGTTAATTGTACCTTAGAATTAATACTGCCTGAAAATGTCCTTAAAGGGGTTGTCCAGAATTGATACTTGAATAGTTGCAGAGATTAGTAAGTGGATAATCTCAGACATCCCCTTTAAAACCGTTTCGGACAATCTATAGTTGTTTAAGGGGCTCCATGACTGTAAGATGTTAAGAGAGTCTTACAGCTGGGGCCGGTGTGGGAGAACTTTGCTTGTAAGTGTTCAGTTACACTGCAGCGCCCCTACAGGTGGGATGGAGTATTACTTGGTTCTCATTCTAAAAAGTAGGTTGTCTGTATAATACAGGGCAGGACGGGTCCTCCAGACTCGGGGACACTCTTTGTAATAGCAAGCTGATCCCGAACAGAGGACCCACCACCCCAACTCCTAATAGGGTTATGAAAATCTGATTTCTGAACTGTATAGATTATGTAGGATGGATTTACTGTATCCATAACTCCTTTCCATTCTCTCTTGTTTTGCAGACATGCCGATATTTGGACTATGTCCGGCCTACGATGAGTTCTATCTGGTAGTATGTAGCCAATGTAATCAGGTCATAAAGCCTCAAGCATTTCAATCACATTACGGTAAGTGCTTAACTATGACTTAATAACACCGATTAATCAGGATTAAAGATGACACATTTTGTTCATCCCGTTAATGATCTACAAAGCTCCTCATTGACTGCTGCACATGAAAATACACTTTTTTAGGTTTTTAACACAAAACTCTTATTTGTGTCACTTTCTTACCACTTACCTGCAGGATAGGGGATCTGATCATACATACCACCTACCTGCAGGATAGGGGATCTGATATACAAACCACCTACCTGCAGGATAGGGGATCTGATCATACATACCACTTACCTGCAGGATAGGGGATCTGATCATACAAACCACTTACCTGCAGGATAGAGCATCTTATAATACAAACCACCTACCTGCAGGATAGGGGTTCTGATCATACATACCACCTACCTGCAGGAAAGAGCATCTTATCATACAAACCACCTACCTGTAGGATAGGGGATCTGATCATACATACCACTTACCTGCAGGATAGGGGATCTGATCATACATACCACTTACCTGCATGATAGGGCATCTTATCATACAAACCACCTACCTGCAGGGTTGGGGATCTGATCATACATACCACTTACCTGTAGGATAGGGGTTCTGATCATACACACCACTTACCTGTAGGATAGGGGTTCTGATCATACACACCACTTACCTGCAGGATAGGGAACCTGACTAGTACACTTACACTGTTACCTCAAATTCAGCGCATAATCTGCATTTGCATCCTGTGGATTTTACCCCTGGCATTGAAAATTTGCATTTAACATCCAGGTAGATGAATGACCGACCTCCAAACCTATGGAAAGGGCTGCGGCTTCTTCTTTGGCAGCTTCCTATTCTGTTTTATAGAGATTGGGCTAGTGGGGTACTCCGAAATGTAACATTTATATTGTCTGGAGTTCGCAAAAACAATGGGTGCTACAATACTATGCTACATTGCTACAGCACCGCCTTGTTACTTAAGATGGGTTGTTTGGGGTAGTTTAAAAAAACTCATGGCTGCTTCTTTCCAAAAATTGCAACTCGGCTCCATTTATCTCTGTACAGTGGAGTCCACCTTGCATTGTTCTGGTTTAAAGGACAATTCTGACTTTTGAGAAGCATTCTGGGGTCTAGTTTAGTATTGAACTTATACATTATACATCCTCCACCACTTTATCTGATACACATTTGCAGATGCATCTTGTCCTCTAGCACCTTTTTTAGTGACACTGTACTTACTAAAGTGACCAGCAGGTGGAGCCTACACCAGTTATGTATAAACATTTCCCTGGAAAAAAAAAAGGGAGAAAGCGGAGTGATGCGGACAGCGCCGGTGAGGAATCTATCTGCTTTGTGTGTGAATCAGAATGACGTGCACAAAGATGAATCACTGTATCACTCAGGAGCCCTCATCTCCACGTAGTGTCCTCAGCGACCCTCCGTGATCATTATGGCGCGGCAGAGGACACGAGCCAGCCGACGTGCAATTTATAATGAATATCCGTAGCCCGGCTCTCTTCACGTACAAACGTCATGTGTGACACACAGACACTGCAGGGGGCGCTGTGTGTGATTCACTAACTACCAGCATGAGGCAGGGGATGAGGTAGGTTGTAGTCTCTTGATATTGTGTAATGCACAAGTCATTTATTAGCGATCTACGGCATGAAGCCCCCCCAGTTCTGTTATTTTAAGGGTTTTTTCACAAATTGCAGTTAGGTACACGTTTAGTATAATTTTGCTTTATCTCCTATATTGTTTTCACTAGCACACAATATACCTGTGGAATACGTGTTTGGAAGGTCGTGTAATTATGGAATCTGCACTTTAATGGAAGATGCTGTCGGGGCTTCTGAAAGATATTGGAGCAGATTTATCAAGCTGTCTGAAAGTCAGAATATTTCTAGTTGCCCATGGCAACCAATCACAGCTCCCCTTTAAAATATTCATGAGCACTGGTAAAATGAAAGCTGAGCTGTGATTGGTTGCCATGGACTTTCAGACAGCTTGATAAATCTGCCCCACTGAGTTGCATTCCTTATATTTGCGGCTAAATCCATCCAGATTCTGATGGGAATATAGCGCTGGTTACTATCCTCCCAGCGATCCCACGCCACTGCAATTCTTCTCTTTGATTTCGCTTCAAAAGCGCGGACCCATCAGCGTTTGGCAGGTCCGTAATTCTGGTTGGTGATTCAGATGGCGCAGGCCCTGGGCGGCCAAACAAATCGCCTTTATGGTAATCCTGTGGAAGTCAATTGGAGACTGATTTTGGCTGCATGGATGCAGAGCTGGTCTATTTCCATCTTCCTATTCCTTATGGCCAAGGAAGGGTTGTAGCTGTACTTCGCTGGATACACATGACTTTTATATCGTACTAAAATGCAGCTTGTTATAATACGCTAAAGATGTGCTGCAGCAGTTGGGATATGTCTATAATTTATGAACTTTCTTACATACTCTGCAGGGTGTTACCGATATTGACATCACAATTTAGAGGTCAGTTAAAGGGGTTCTCCAAAATGTTATTAATTATCCTGTTCATAGGATACAATATCTGACTACGTTGTGTGATACCTGGTTGCCCCATGAGCCATTGAGCAGACAGCAGCTCCTGCTTTCCAGGAATGTGATGTCCCATGACTAAGAATGGTGCCCCAGCTGCTGCAGAACCTCTGAGGAGGTTGCATGACCATGACTAAGGTTTATCTTGGGTCATATCAATTTCTGAAAATCCTTAATTAGCAACGTCTTCCATAACGGAGCCCGTACCCCCGCTTGGCACCCAGGGAGCCTGTTTTCAGCACACAACTAGCGCTCTGCTCCTTTATGATGTCCCACAGAAGCCTTTAATGCAGATTATTTAACATGCAATTGCCATAGACGGTTCCTGGGCGAGTGATATAGAGCGCTGAGGCTTGAAGTCCCAGCACGGCTGGCGTCTCTGCGGGCACAGATATTGGCAGCTGTACAGCAGTTCTTGTTGTCAGTGAATGAGCCAAAGCCCCGGGGCCCGCAGCCACATTCCTGACCTCCCTGCGCTGCAGACCACAGAGATGTGTCACTAGATACTCATCTGCCGCTCCTCTTATGTCTGCTCCGGTGGGATCATCACAGCGCGGCCTCTGCTCTCTTTTATGGCTGCAAACACTGAGGGACATTTATACAAACCTGTGCAAAAGAGGACGGCAGTGCTGTAACCTGGACCTATGCAGTTATGTAGTATCTCCGCAACTTGTCCTATTGGGGTAAGAGGATAGTACTCTTACCCCCACTTTAAGGGGATGAGTCAAATGATCCCAAACTGAATGGACCGGCCTATAGAGGAAACATGAGGTGCATGAGGCTTGTACTATACCCACACATGTATCTGATGTCATACAAAGATTGAGGGCTTTGATGTGATTTACCCCATGGGGGTAACATGCTCATAGCTGCTGACCCACTAGGGAACTCCATACCTCCAGCACACCTGATCGCATTGTATGAAATACCTACGATATATAATCTATAATAATTCTTCCCATGTTATACTGGAGGTTGTTTCTCCCTGCAGGTGATGGGCTTGTGTTATAGCCGGCAGATAACCCGCAGCAGGGGGATAGTAAACGAGTGATTGGGCAGGAGGTGCGTCTCAGACTACCTCAGTCCTACACATTACAGCTCAGTCCTACACATTACAGCTCTGTCCTAATGAACGAAGGCAGCCAAGGAGCAGAATCTCGAGTGTCCATGTACTGATGTGGTTGGATATATGGCTGAGCTTTGTCCGCAGATAATCCCTGTTGCATTTACAAGATGAATTGCAAATGGATAAAAATATAGTTACAGTTAGATTTATCTTTGCGGATATATTTTTATCTGCATGATACTATTATTAAAGCTGCTGCCTGCCTTGTAAGATGTAGAGATCATCCTCACCTCCCATTCCCTCTTACACTGATCTGCCCAGGTTCACACAACCTCCTCGCCTTGTACTACCATATATACATGTCATTTTTAGTATGATTTAACACTTCTTATTGTAACCCATTTTATTTCCTTTTTCGCCCATATTGCCTGTCTATGATTTAAACAACGCTACAGAATATGGTGGCGCTATATAAATACCGTAAATACTCAAGTATAAGCCGAGACTCCTAATTGTAACACAAAAACCTGGGAAAACCTGTTGACTTGAGTGTAAGCCCAGCACAGCCATTGAGCTACAGATCACCTGACTACAGGCCACGGTATACAGAGCCACCAAGCTACAGACCACTGGGCGACATGACCAACGGGCTACAGGACCAACAAGCTACGAAAGCACTGAAATACAGAGCCACTAGGATACAGAGCCCCAGGTTCATCCAAATCTGCATCCAACTAATTACAGAAATGACAAAGAAAAGGTTTATGGGGAGTCGGAGCCTTCACTAACAGCTGCTGCACTGAACACCTCATTACCCCAGCGTTACAATAGACAGGTCCTGACAAAGGTACACAGCCAACCTGCACGGAAATGTGCAATAAAAGTAATGGAAGCAATTAGTGGAAATGCAGAAGGGGAGGAATGTTCAGTTACTAACCTTTTTCTCCTTTCACAGACGCATCTATCCATCTATCTATTATCCTTCTATCTATCTATCTAAATTTAAAAAAAAAATCATTTCATATTGGGGCACATTTACTTACCCGGCTGCAGGAGTTCACAGAATGATGACAATGCCCTGTGCCGCGATTCACTAAGATCGTGCGCCCGATATCCTGCATGTGTCGCTTCCCGCTCAGGTCCACAGGAGTTCACCTTCTTCTTCCTGGTTCGTGTAAGTGCATTGTCTTGCGACACAATTTGAAAGTTAATCCTGCGCTCAGTCCGAATCAGTTGGATCGTCTGACGGCACCCCCCCAATTTCTGTCGCATGAAAGCTGCGCCAAAATCCGATTGCGGGCGACACAATCCCAGTGCAGACCCCTGTTAAATATCTGTCCAAGCCGTGCAATCCCCGAAAAAGTGCAAGTCTGACGAAAGTGAAAAAGCCTTTCCTCTGTCAACAGATAGTCACCAGGCTACAGAAGCACTAGGCTACAGAGCCACCAGGCAACACAGCCATTGAGCTACAGAATCACCTGACTACAGAGCCACCGGTATACAGAGCCACCAAGCTACAGAACCACTGGGCCTGCCGAATAACAAGACCTATAATACCTGAGGCTACCATGAACCGTGCAAATGATGATTTGGGGGAAGGGAACAGTGGGGTATCCAAATGTCTCTCTGACCCACCTTTAGGTGGAACATCTAGGCAATATAAAGGGGGTTCCAGGAGTAGGGGCAGTGGTGGCAAACTACCCACCCTTGCCCAAAAAAAAGTGCCTTGCTCCGGTTCCCTACTTGCACAGGCCAGTAGTGTCGCTGGGTCACAGAACACCAATCTACAGCCTCACTGGACCAAGATAAGTTACTTCAGAAAAGTGCAGTCTGTGGTCCAAAAAGACTTAGAATTAAACAAATGAGGACCGTGACCCCATGACACTTTCAACCGGGTGCAAATGGTGAAGACTGGATGTTCCAGAACAATGCGGAACGAGAGACACCAATTCTTGGACACCAATGTGAATAAGCATTGTGTAATACTCTATTTTCCTGCGGAGGCACTGCAGAGAGCAAGAACACTTCCTGTTAGCTCTCCACAGAGAATACACACTCGATCACCGGGGCTCCCAACAGGAGGATACCTTATGATTAAGAGACCCCTTAACAAGTAGAATTGTCCAAATCCGAATACCCATTTCATGGTGACTCTTACCTATATGCTGTGCACAGGGTCACATACTCTGCATATAAGGACTACGAAGCAGTTACAGCAGTACGGACGTCCTTCCTTCATGATGTATCTCTGTCCCCCGAGCACCGTTTCACATTCAAAGCAAACAAAAGTGTTTCATATGCCAGTGTCTTCCCTCCGTTCTGTACATTCGTCTGCAAAATAATCTAACAGAGGACCAACAATCAGTATCAACAAAGTAGAAAAACATAGGCATCTATAGAGAGTCTCAAATTCCCTACGAAACTTAAAATGAAAAAGAGTAATTTTGGTTCTCTGTACCTCTCTAGAGGGAGTAGAGAGCTACCTGCATACTGTTACTGTATATCATAGATTTGAATGTATAAACCAGTATGCAGTCATCTCCACAGCTCCCCCTAGTGATAGGAATCCGATTTATAATTTTACGTTAAAGCTAATCACAGTTGTGCAACTTTTTGTAATTTTTTTTATTATACGGATTACTTATCTCTCAACTGTCCTAAAGTTGTTGTTGTGTTGCTATAATTTACAGCTCTCATGGAAACATCACTTTATTGTTCATTCCACTGACGTGTTTCCTTAGGGGAGAAGCGCAAACCACAATACACAAAAAATTATCAGCACATGTCCCCGAGGCTCAGCTTAATCCTGCTTTATCCTATAAGGGATGGTTGTGGACGAATATGCTGAGCTGTGACATGCCGAGGGGAGATAAACGGCCGCGCTAGTCCTCACCATCTCACCAGGACATATATATCAAGTGAAGAATTTCCCAGAACATCTGTATAGCCTGTGACGTGGGCATTGAACACAATTCGACCTTCAATAACACGCCGACGATCAATACTCACGTAGTGTTGTATGCGCTACGGGGAATAGTAAAGTCTTTCAATATGAAGGGATTTGGAAAAAAAGAGGAAAGATTTTTTTATATTTTGACATGATGATTACTGCATGAGTGAAATGTGCCAAAAACACACTTGTCTGCGAGACTATAAATAGACAGAATTCGGAAAGTTTACCACATAAATAGTCCTAAGCTTTCCATCAAGTTCTTGTTAAAAAAATTTTCCCCTTTTTATGATTCTGTTATTGAATGACATTGTAATGAACGTAAAAAACTCGTACGGGATCGGTAATTGTACCATTAGACGGACCCAAGAGGAGCGTGACAGAATGTGCTTTAAGAATTTTTAGTTGGTGCCCATAGCCAATCTGAGCTCAGTTTTATATGCCGTTGTAAATGAAAACTGAGCTGTGATTGGTTGATTTGAAACAAAAAAAGGCCGTCTAAACGAGAGTCGGGTAAACGCCATCTCTCTGCGACTCTCTACACACAGGGTGCTCAGCTCTTCTTGGTAGAAACAGAAAGAAATCATCTTATCTCTCCTGACATCTACCTTGCGGATCGGAGGCTGCATGCAATTGTTGCAGAACACTTAAAATTCGGCTGTGTCGGCCAACATAAATCTAATGTGTATGGCCAGTTTAGTTCTTTAATAAATGAGGCCTAGTCTAGGGTCTGAGGGTGGGCCATGATTAAGAACATCAAACCGAGAAAGACAAGCTCCGCCCCCTCGATATTTGCAGTCATTCTGAATGGAATGTGTAATCTACCATCAAAATTCATCATGATAAACCAGGAATGGTTCTCATAGATAAGGTAAAATCTTAAAAAATCAGCTTTTAAAACTATGCTAATGAGCCAGAAAGCCTGGGGGGAGTAGAGCCCCTCCGTGCTGTAGCTCACAGGCTGTTAGACGGTCCCCCTTCCTAGCTCCCTTAGCACTTTCCCCTCTCACTGCCTGCTGTGATTCCAGCCTGTAAGTCTATTTCGGTAACTGCCCCAATAGCCCTTCAGGCTCATTAGCATAATTTTAAAGATTGATTTTAGACAGAATAACACTATGGATAACAAATATAGATTATCACAGTCCCTGTGCCTGAATGTTTCAGTAAGTGTATCTGGTTTTCTTCTTTTTTCCAACACAACAGAAGGGAATATCTCAAGAACTTATTGTAGGTGACCCCAAGTGGAGTAGGTAGCCCCCTCTTTCCCTTCAGAGAACATCTGCAATCTGAGCCTACAGCAAATCTATAGCTAATTATACAAAGCGAAGCAGTGTGTAGATAAGGACAGGCACGATCTGCACTCACTCTCATCCACGCCGCGCAGCGAGGCTTCAGGCACTCAGCGTGATGTCTGCCGCAGTAGATCTTCCCGTCTTGATAGAAGTATATGAGTCGACCAGCAGTTCGTTACATATCGTACACACGAAACACTGCGTGGTGCCAACAAACGCCGTGCCCGGCTCTAGATGCAAAAACGGCTATGTCCCCTCCATTGATCGTCCTCCACACTGCAGAGCGAGGAGACATTGTAACGTCATGATGACTTATACCTAGAAATCAATTCATTGTCAAAGGGGCGGGGCTGTATAACTTATTAGATATTGTTGTAACTTGGAACTTGGTGGGGTTGCATGCGAAAACTGACATTTCCCACCCCACAAAGGAATCTCGTAGTCCAAGAGTCGTGACAATGAAGAATATCCTGCCAGCGGGGGCGCGGCCATGTTATCGAATCCTTGAGCACACCAGGATCCATCCCAACTTGACATGATTGTATTTCTCATTATTTAGCTGTAAGGTCATTAATTTGCTCCCAGGGAGGCTATTAGGGGTTTTTTTGTATCCAGAGCGCGCCTGCATTTAATACACAAATTGCTTTGCCGTAAGATCCCGCTCCGAATGTGATGCCTCAGGATTTCTATCCTCCTCAGGGGCCTGTCCGGCTAAAGACGATAAAGAAGGTCTGAACGGGAACATCTCGCGTGCAAGATTATAGGAGGGGATAATGTTTCTTATAAAAGAAGGATTGAGCAACAAAATGGGAGCGTGTGACTAACTCTCACCGGTCCTCGTAACAGCGCAACGGTAATTAAAAACCGCCGTTAAAACCCAATGTAAGGGGAAAAAAACCTGCGAGCATAAAAAGGTAAACGGCAAACCGGGGCAGAAACGAGATCAGGGAGGAATAAAAAAAGAATCTACAATGTAATCCCTCCGCCGATACATTGTTACATATTTTATGCAAATCGCCTTTAATTGCAAATTCCGTCCTCTGTTTTTTTTTTTTTTTTTAAATTAGAAAAACTAATATAAGGAGATTATGTGATTTGGAAAATGTCGGATCGTTTAGTCGTTGTCCTCATTCCCCCTCGGCTCTACAGTCGATAACTAGATTAAGTTTGCCTCTGTATTTTATGAGCAATTTATTGGTTACAATGAGGAATTCGAGAGAAAATGTGCGAAGCTCCTCTGTGTAGGGTCAGTGACTCCTTAAGACTCTACTTTTGCTAAGAGAGAGCTGTCGGCACGTCAGAACATCTTTTTATTGAGTGTTCCTTGTTATTCCTCCTAGAAATGTGCTACGTGTTTAACCCCCTCTCTGATGACGGGCCCGGTCCGGGACTCGAAATCGGTCCATGGTATATATTTTAATTAAGTGTACTTAAGCATTTTATAAATAAAAGCTTATATCTTTCCACGAACTGAGACGCCCGAATCAGAGATTTTGGAGCAAACTTTTAGCTCCAAGCCCCTGTTGGAGATGTACCCCCTCTCCTGTCATAGGGAGAGGTCTCTTACACAGTTGGACCTCTAACACACTTATAGAACAATAAACCCTTTAGTGCATCTTTTTTGTGCCTCATTTGTCTTTGTAGTCTTTTTGCGCAACTCATAGTCTTCCCTACGCATGGGCGGACTGGAGTGTTTTGGCACCCATATGGCACCCATTTAGGTGCAAATAATGTAAATTCGGCACGAACATCTGGAAGCCGGAGAAATACAAGACAAATTAGGCGAAAACAGGAAACTGCTACATGGCCAACACCAACTGTTGGAAAAAGGTGCAAAAACTGTGCAAATACCCAAATGCCCAAAGAGTCACTAAATACAACCAAAAATAACCTGCAACAGACTAAGATATATCTACCCCAGTGTCTCTGTCTGTGAAGAGACTCCCAGAATAGATACGTCCATCAAAATTTTTCCAAGAGGCATAAAAGGCCCCCCTCCCAGAAATCTACTGCTGTTGGGGTAACATCTGTCAATGTCTACAGTCTGAACCTAATCCCTCTTTGCACCGGGCTCAGGGACACACACAGAAAGCCCTTACAAAGTGTAGGTGTCAGACACTGACACTAGCCAGAGGCATCTGCAATTACAGCCCATTTCTGTAAAGAAATACTAGACAAAGGTATCTCCGTCATTCATTCCCACCTCATGCATTGTGCTATATACAATTCAGTCCCTCGAGCATGATCTGAGGGTCCACAGCGTGGGCGGACAAGTCTGTACAGGTTCTTATATAGACTTAAGGGGATATCTGGAATGAACTACCTACCTGAATTTACTCGCTTAGTTCTCCCTCCGGGTAGCTTTGCTTTTTTAAGATAACTCATCTGGTATAAAGGACCAGAATCAGTACCTTCACTGTATCATATGTATGGATCGAGAGCTGGATTCATGAATCCAGCCCGCGAGAAATCTCTGTATGCGCATGCGCTGTACAGCAGTAACTGTGACTGAGGGGGGGGAGGTCTTCAGTACAGCAGCATGATCCAGCCTCAGGTCAGTACTGTATTCACTGCGAGTGATGTTACGGTATTTCTTCATCCTGGTTGCCCTGTTTTCAAAATAATCATCTGTCTAAGGGACCAGGAACCAGTATCTTTACTTTGCCTACAAAGACTCCCTCCGAGAGTTGCAGCATCGTTGTTGCGTATGTGACTGAGTTTGGATTCATGATCATGTACTGAAGACATACAGGCTCCTCAGTCAATCAAGGTGAAAAAACATCTCGTGTCAGTAACTGTGACTGAGGGGGCTGGATGTCCTCAGTACAGCGTAGGACCCTCTGGTCATTAATGTATTCCCACTGAGTGATTTTATTTACTACATCCCCCCGCCCCCCCTTCCTAATTGCTCTGTTGCTAAACGATTATTCTGGTCCAAGGGACCAGGAGCCGTACCTTACATTGCTTACAATGATTCCCCTTATGTGACCATAGGCTGGATTTATGCTCTGTACTGAAAACCTCTAGCCCCCTCAGACACAGAAAGGTGAATGCGTAAGGTAGTGACTGTGACTGATGGGACTGGATGTCCTCAGTACAGAAGCATCAATCCAGTCTCTGAGCTTCTGTAATTAAAGACCAATATCATCAAAATGGTTACTGTCAAGAACGAGGAAGGTTGGCTGAAAGAACAGCGCCACCCTGTGGACAGGTAGTGCCCGGTATTGCATCTCAACTTTACTGCATAGCAATATTGATGTAGAGTCAGATCCAGAGAAGATACTTGTCTAGTATCAGATATGGAGACGTCTGTATGGGCATCACATCTTTACCTGTTCGCAGATGGCTCCGGTCATAGTCACCGGAAAGGCCTGACATTCCCTCGTCCCAATTCTCCCGTTTCTTTGGTTGCTGAACAGCTTGAGCTCTCTCTCTCTTCCTCATCCGAAGAGTTGCAGTAGCGGACTGCAAGGAGAAACATTTCAGCTCTCAAACCTTCCGCAACGATATGAGTCAAGTCACAGACAGATGTTCTAGATTTTTAGGAGACCTGAAGCTATTGATTTACAAAGGGAAGGAAGGAGTTAACTGTAAAATATTAGAGGCTGGGTGTTGTCTCCCTATGATCGTTCATGGATGGGTATCCTGAGAAGAAGCCATCATTATAAAATCGTGAGCTACTCCCCCATTATTTGGTATGAAATATTAAAGAAAATCTACCACCAGGATGAAGGATTATAAACCAAGCACATTGGCATGCAGATATGTGCCCCATTTGCCAGGATCTGCTCTTCTTTCAGCTTCTTAAGCCCTAGCTTTTACGGGGGAAAAAAGTGTAAAAAAATATGCAAATGAGCCTGCGGGGCAGCAGTTCGATAGATGTCAATGGAGTCTGGAGCCGCTCAGGCTTATTTGCATAATTGTTAAAACTTTTTTTTTTTTTTTTAAAACAAGGGCATTAGGAGCTAAAAGAACAGCAGGTCTTGGTAGAGGAGGCACACACCAGCATGTAAGTGTGCTTGGTTTACAATCCTTCATCCTGGTGATAGATTTCTTTTAAACTGGATGTCCTCAGATCCAAGTGCAACAGAACTGAAAATCCATGGCCTGGATGCAAAGAAATCTTTACCGCAGAGTGTATCCTTAAACCAAGCAGGATCTTTGGTTGCCTCCAGAAAACATGGCTTTTTTCTTCCAAAAACAGCGCCACAATTATCCACAGGCTGTGCATGGAATTGCATGTAGCCAATGCAAATTGATGTCAAAAGAGCTGAGCTGCAGTACCAGCTGCAGCCTGATGAGATGGGTGGCGCTGTTTGAGAAGAAAAAGCCATGCTATAGTTATACTGGACAGCTCACTACATGGAACAGAGATGCGAGATGAATCGTGTGTCATGGTGCTCCATCCTTAAGCGCTCAGTGTTATCTGTGCTTTCGGCATAGTGAAAATCTCACGACACACAGGGATAGGAAGACAATAGTAATGCCAATTAGAGATATTATTAAGACGTTCTTGCCTGCGCGGATCTTATTGCGTATCACAGAGCATTGTGCCTGAACCAACAAGGCAATAAATAGCAAATCTGTGTTGAGGCATTAAAAATTGAAAATGAAGCTGCAATAAGACATTACACTGCATCTACCGCGGAGAAAATGTCTCTGTGTGATTCATATAACATTCTCCAGATAGAGACTGAGGCAGGAATGGAGGATCCAGCTGCTTATTGTCAATATCACATATATATCGCTGGTCCTGGGTGTATCCACAAAGTCTAAGAACAAAGTCTGTATGCTGTGTATATGTATATGTGTATAATCATCTCAGCTCCTTCTGCTCTATAACATGCTGCCTGCAGATAGGACACTATGTACAATCTGCTCAGCTCCTCCTGCTCTATAACATGCTGCCTGCCAGATAGGACACATGTACATCTGCTCAGCTTCCTCCTGCTCTATAACATGCTGCCTGCAGATAGGACACTATGTCAATCTGCTCAGCTCCTCCTGCTCCTATTAAAATGCTTGGCCTGCAGATAGGACACTATGTACAATCTGCTCAGCTCCTCCTGCTCTATAACATGCTGCCTGCAGATAGGACACTATGCACAATCTGCTCAGCTCCTCCTGCTCTATAACATGCTGCCTGCAGATAGGACACTATGCACAATCTGCTCAGCTCCTCCTGCTCTATAACATGCTGCCTGCAGATAGGACACTATGTAACATCAGCTCTGTTCCTCGTGCTCTATAACATGCTCACTGCAGATAGGACACTATGTACAATCTGCTCAGCTCCTCCTGCTCTATAACATGTTGCCTGCAGATAGGACACTATGTACAATGTGCTCAGCCCCTCCTGCTTGTGTTAGTTATTACAATAATTACATTTGCTATGATATTTTATAATACATTTGTTTTATTATATCTTGGGCTATCTGAGGAATACGTCATGGTTTAGGTAATGATCTCAGGCGGTCAGGACTCTGAAATGAGAGAGGGCATAATAATAACAATAAATCTTTTATATAGCGCCATCCTATGCCATAGCGCTTTACAAATCATGGTGGATGTGTACGAATGTAATAAGACATTGTCAAGTAATTACATAGACATTTGAAACAATAGTGAGGGCCCTGCTATCTATGAGATGGGTAGATATGACAGGGATAGATCTATAGATAGATGGATGGAACAATACATAGGAGACGCATAGAATGTGTTTGAAATTTGGCGGATGAGGGTTTCAGTGAGAGATACTGGAAAAATACTATTTATTTTAATGTCCTTAAAGGAAACCTACCACTTCTGAAGGTAGGTATGAGATGCAAACACGGGGCACCAGCTCAGGGTGAGCTGGTGCCGGTGCTTAGTCTCGTTAGTGTTAAAACCGCGGTATCGCGGTTTTAACACTTTTTAAACTTTTGAGACAAAGCCTAAGTGATGCATTAAAGACACGATGGGGCGGTTACACGCACCAAATTTTTTTCTTTCTTTCTGCCATCCCGAAGTCTGATTTGGTCAAGCAAGGAACCGCAGTGGTTGCGTATTGCGACTGCCTAAAAATAAAATTCATTTTAAAAAAATAGTTTTTTGTTAATTGTACCTTAGAATTAATACTGCTGAAAATGTCCTTTAAAGGGGTTGTCCAGAATTGATACTTGAATAGTTGCAGAGATTAGTAAGTGGAAATCTCAGACATCCCCTTTAAAAACCGTTTCGGACAATTATAGTTGTTTAAGGGTCTCCATGACTGTAAGATGTTAAGAGAGTCTTACAGCTGGGGCCGGTGTGGGAGAACTTTGCTTGTAAGTGTTCAGTTACACTGCAGCGCCCTACAGGTGGATGGAGTATTACTGGTTCTCATTCTAAAAGTAGGTGTCTGTATATACAGGGCAGGAGGTCCTCCAGACTCAGGGACACTCTTTGTAATAGCAAGCTGATCCCGAACAGAGGACCCACACACCCCAACTCCTAATAGGGTTATGAAATCTGATTTCGAACTGTAAGATATGTAGGATGGATTTACTGTATCCATAACTCCCTGTCCATTCTCTCTGTTTTGCAGACATGCCGATATTTGGACTATGTCCGGCCTACGATGAGTTCTATCTGGTAGTATGTAGCCAATGTAATCAGGTCATAAGCCTCAAGCATTTCAATCACATTACGGTAAGTGCTTAACTATGGACTTAATACACCGATTAATCAGGATTAAAGATGACACATTTTGTTCATCCCGTTAATGATCTTACAAAGCTCCTCATTGATGCTGCACATGAAAATACACTTTTTTAGGTTTTTAACACAAAACTCTTATTTGTGTCACTTTCTTACCACTTACCTGCAGATAGGGATTGATCATACAAACCACCTACCTGCAGGGATAGGGGATCTGATCATACAAACCACCTACCTGCAGGATAGGGGATCTGATCATACAAAAACCACCACCTGCAGGATAGGGGATCTGATCATAATACCACTTACCTGCAGGATAGGGGATTGATCATACAAACCACCTACCTGCAGGATATAGTAGAGCCTCTATAATACAAACCACCTACCTGCAGGATAGGGGTTCTGATCATAAAATACCACCTACACTGCAGGAAAGAGCATCTTATCATACAAACCACCTACCTGTAGGTAGGGGATCTGATCATAACTACCACTACCTGCAGATAGGGGATCTGATCATACATACCACCTACCTGCATGATAGGGCATTATCATACATACCACCTACCTGTAGGATAGGGGATCTGATTCATACATACCACTTACTGTAGGATAGGGGTTCTGATCATACACACCACTTACCTGTAGGATAGGGGTTCTGATCATACACACCACTTACCTGCAGGATAGGGAACCTGACTAGTACACTTACACTGTTACCTCAAATCAGCGCATAATCTGCATTTGCATCCTGTGGATTTTACCCCTGGCATTGAAAATTTGCATTTAACATCCAGTAGATGAATGACCGACCTCCAAACCTATGGAAAGGGCTGTGCCTTCTTCTTTGGCAGCTTCCTATTCTGTTTTATAGAGATTGGGCTAGGGGGTACTCCGAAATGTAACATTTATATTGTCTGGAGTTCGCAAAAACAATGGGTGCTACAATACTATGCTACATGCTACAGCACCGCCTTGTTACTTAAAATGGGTTGTTTGGGGTAGTTCAAAAAAAACTCATGGCTGCTTCTTTCCAAAAATTGCAACTCTGCTCCATTTATCTCTGTACAGTGGAGTCCACCTTGCATTGTTCTGGTGTTTAAAGGACAATTCTGACTTTTGAGAAGCATTCTGGGGTCTAGTTTAGTATTGAAACTTATACATTATACATCCTCCACCACTTATATGATACACATTTGCAGAGAGCATCTTGTCCTCTAGCACCTTTTTAGTGACACGTACTTACTAAAGTGAACAGCAGGTGGAGCCTACACCAGTTATGTATAACATTTCCCTGGAAAAAAAAAAGGGAGAAAGCGGAGGTATGCGGACAGCGCCGGTGAGGAATCTATCTGCTTTGTGTGTGAATCAGAATGACGTGCACAAAGATGAATCACTGTATCACTCAGGAGCCCTCATCTCCACGTAGTGTCCTCAGCGACCCTCCGTGATCATTATGGCGCGGCAGAGGACACGAAGGCCGACGTGCAATTTATAATGAATATCCGTAGCCCGCGCTCCTTCACGTACAAACGGTCAATGTGTGACACACAGACACTGCAGGGGGCGCTGTGTGTGATTCACTAACTACCAGCATGAGGCAGAGGGATGAGGTAGGTTGTAGTTCCTGATATTGTGTAATGCACAAGTCATTTATTAGCGATCTACGGCATGAAGCCCCCCCGTTCTGTTATTTTAAGGGTATTTCACAAAATTGCAGTTAGGTACACGTAGTATAATTTTGCTTTATCTCCTATATTGTTTTCACTAGCACACAAATATACCTGTGGAAACGTGTTTGGAAGGTCGTGTAATTATGGAATCTGCACTTTAATGGAAGATGCTGTCGGGGCTTCTGAAAGATATTGGAGCAGATTTACAGCTGTTGAAGTCAGAATATTTCTAGTTGCCATGGCAACCAATCAACAGCTCCCCTTTAAAATATTCATGAGCACTGGGAAAATGAAAGCTGAGCTGTGATTGGTTGCCATGGACTTTCAGACAGCTTGATAAATCTGCCCCACTGAGTTGCATTCCTTATATTTGCGGCTAAATACACAGATTATTGTGGGAATATAGCGCTGGTTACTATCCTCCCAGCGATCCCACGCCACTGCAATTCTTCTCTTGATTTCGCTTCAAAGCGCGGACCATCAGCGTTTGGCAGGTCCGTAATTCTGGTTGGTGATTCAGATGGCGCAGGCCCTGGGCGGCCAAACAAATCGCCTTTATGGTAATCCGTGGAAGTCAATTGGAGGACTGATTTTGGCTGCATGGATGCAGAGCTGGTCTTTCCATCTTCCTATTCCTTATGGCCAAGGAAGGGTTGTAGCTTGACTTCGCTGGATACACATGACTTTTTATATCGTACTAAAATGAGCTTGTTATAATACGCTAAAGATGTGCTGGCAGCAGTTGGGATATGTCTATAATTTATGAACTTTCTTACATACTCTGCAGGGTGTTACCGATATGACATCACAATTTAGAGGTCAGTTAAAGGGGTTCCCAAAATGTTATTAATTATCCTGTTCATAGGATACAATATCTGACTACGTTGTGTGATACCTGGTTCCCCATGAGCCATTGAGCAGACAGCAGCTCCGCTTTCCAGGAATGTGATGTCCCATGACTAAGAATGGTGCCCCAGCTGCTGCAGAACCTCTGAGGAGGTTGCATGACCATGACTAAGGTTTATCTTGGGTCATATCAATTTCTGAAAATCCTTAATTAGCAACGTCTTCCATAACGAGCCCGTACCCCGCTTGGCACCCAGGGAGCCTGTTTTCAGCACACAACTAGCGCTCTGCTCCTTTATGATGTCCCACAGAAGCCTTAATGCAGATTATTTAACATGCAATTGCCATAGACGGTTCCTGGGCGAGTGATATAGAGCGCTGAGGCTTGAAGTCCCAGCACGGTGGCGTCTCTGCGGGCACAGATATGGCCAGCTGTACAGCAGTTCTTGTTGTCAGTGGAATGAGCAAAGCCCGGGGCCCCAGCACATTCCTGACCTCCCTGCGCTGCAGACCACAGAGATGTCACTAGATACTCATCTGCCGTCCTCTTATGTTGCTCCGGTGGGGTCATCACAGCGCGGCCTCTGCTCTCTTTTATGGCTGCAAACACTGAGGGACATTATACAAACCTGTGCAAAAGAGGACGGCAGTGCGTGTAACCTGGACCTATGCAGTTATGTAGTACTCGCAACTTGTCCTATTGGGGTAAGAGGATAGTACTCTTACCCCCACTTTAAGGGGATGAGTCAAATGATCCCAAAACTGAATGGACGGCTATAGAGGGAAAACATGAGGTGCATGAGGCTTGTACTATACCCACACATGTATCTGATGTCATACAAAGATTGAGGGTTTTGATGTGATTTACCCCATGGGGGAAACATGCTCATAGCTGCTGACCCATAGGGAAATCCATACCTCCAGCACACCTGATCGCATTGTATGAAATACCTACGATATATAATCTATAATAATTCTTCCCATGTTATACTGGAGGGTGTGTTCTCCCTGGAGGTGACGGGCTTGTGTTATAGCCGGCAGATAACCAGCAGCAGGGGGATAGTAAACGAGTGATTGGGCAGAGGTGCGTCTAGACTACCTCAGTCTACACATTACAGACTCCGTCCTACACATTACAGCTCTGTCCTAATGAACGAAGGCAGCCAAGGAGCAGAATCTAGAGTATCCATGTACTGATGTGGTTGGATATATGGCTGAGCTTTGTCCGCAGATAATCCCTGTGCATTTACAAGATGAATTGCAAATGATAAAAATATAGTTACAGTTAGATTTATCTTTGGGATATTTTTATCTGCATGATACTATTATTAAGCTGCTGCCTGCCTTGTAAGATGTAGAGATCATCCTCACCTCCCATTCCCTCTACACTGATCTGCCCAGGTTCACACAACTCCTCGCCTTGTACTACCATATATACATGTCATTTTTAGTATGATTTACACTTCTTATGTAACCCATTTATTTCCTTTTCGCCCATATTGCCTGTCTATGATTTAAACAACCGTACAGAATATGGTGGCGCTATATAAATACCGTAAATACTCAAGTATAAGCCGAGACTCCTAATTGTAACACAAAAACCTGGGAAAACCTGTTGACTTGAGTGTAAGCCGAGGTTGGGAAATGCATTGGTCACAGCCTCCCCAGGATATAGCCTGCCAGCCCCCCCTGAGATATAGCCTACCAGCACCGCTATAGTATATAGCCGCCAGCCCCCTTCAGTATATAGCCTGCCAGCCCCCCTGCAGTATATAGCCTACCAGCCCCTCCTCAGTATATAGCCTGACCAGCCCCCTCCTGCAGTATATAGCTGCCAGCCCCGCAGTATATAGCCTGCCAGCCCCCCCTGCAGTATATAGCCTGCCCGCCCCCCTGCAGTATATAAGCCTGCCAGCCCCCCCTGCAGTATATAGCCTGCCAGCCCCCCCTGCAGTATATAGCCTGCCAGCCCCCCCGCAGTATATAGCCTGCCAGCCCTCTCCCTGCAGTTATAGCCTGCTAGCCCCCCCTGCAGTATATAGCACGCCAGCCCCCCCTCTGCAGTTATAGCCGCAGCCCCCCTGCCGTTATAGCCGCCAGCCCCCTCCTGCAGTATATAGCCTGCCAGCCCCCTCCTGCAGTATATAGCCTGCCAGCCCCTCCTGCAGTATATAGCCTGCCAGCCCCCTCCTGCAGTATATAGCCTGCCAACCCTCCCTGCAGTATATAGCCTTCCAGCCCTCCCTGCACTATATAGCCTACAGCCCCCCCCTTCTGCACTATATAGCCTGCCAGCACCCCCCCGCCTGCACTAATAGCCTGCCAGCCCCCCCTGCAGGGTTATAGCCTGCCAGCAAACCCCCCCCCCCCCCCCTGCACTGTATAGCCTGCCACAGCACAAAAGGGTATAGCCGCCAGACCCCCCCCCCCACTGCAGGGTATAGCCTGCCAGCAGCACGCCCCCCCCCCCCTTAGGGTATAGCCTGCCAGCCCCCCCCCCCTGCAGGATATAGCCTGCCAGCCCCCCCCCCCTGCAGGATATAGCCTGCCAGCCCCCCCCCCCCCTTCAGGATGCTCTCATCCCCCCCCCCCCCCCCCTCCCCCCCCCCGCAGGGTATGCCTACCCCCCCCCTGCAGGGGTATATAGCCTGCCAGCATGCCCCCAACCCCCCCCCCCCTGCAGGGTATAGCCTGCCAGCCCCCCCTGCACTATATAGCCTGCAAAAAAACAAACACAGTACTCAGCACAGTACATTTTTTGTGCTGAAAATCTCTGCTTATACTTGAGTATACACGGTAATCTGTTGTTTAAATTTCATCTTGTAAATGATCCCTCTATAAAACTTGACTGTGATGAGTTTCTCCTCGGATGTGACTTCCTGACTCCCGTGTGACCGACCAAACAATCCATCCCCGCATCCCGCCAGCGGATCATTTCCTGCTATGGTCGAGCTCTCCCGTCCCGGGCACGCCGCACGTCTCCGCATATAACATTTGAAAGATGAAGGCACGCCCCTTGTTTTCGTTCCTCATCTCCTCCCCCCCCCCCCTGTTCTTTATCTGCCAGGACCTGCAAGTGATTTTTTTCACTTTACAATACTGGCAAATGTTACATAACCCCCAAGGAAAACAAAACCAAAAAACCCATGGAGCCCGGGCAGCAGGAGTGTGTGGGCAGACCCTAAACACTGACAGCAAGGTCTGACTTGTCAGGAGGCGAGCGCTGACAAAATATGTGAATGGGAGGCTGTTATCACTCGCACACTGGGCTGCGGGGAGGGTGGAAACGTGTTTTCTTTTTTCTCTGTGTTTTTTTTTTTTTTTTTCCTTCTGCGCTGTCGCTTTTCAAACACAAGCCTGGAATTGGCTGCCCGCCCAGCACTGCATGGAGTTTGCAGAAGGTGGGTATGGCTCTGCTCGGAAAAACACAACACGGAACTGCGAGGCGAGAAAAAACGTATAGCTACATGCCTTCCCGTCATCTCTCTCGTGTCACGTTCCATCTATCCTTCCTTCCTGCGCTCCTCGCCGTCTCTTCTTCTCCTCCTACTCCTGCTCCGTCCGACATGCACAGTGTTAAAGTCATCTGCCCGCAGCAGAGTTGATCAAAGTGGATAATCTGGCAAACGAGGGATTAAGCGCCAGCGAGCGCAGGGGCCGCATAAGCTTTTCTTTTTTTTTTTTTTTTGTTTTTTTTCCTGAAATGTCATTCGAGCGGCTTGGCCAAAGTTCAGGAGCAGATGCAGGACTTGCTTTTTCGCCGACGAGCGCTCGGACGTCATCTAGAAGGAGAGCCGAGTGTTTACCACTTGTCAGGCCTCGTCCCCCTGTTTTACGATTTTGTGAAAACGTTTCCTTTTTATGTTTGCCGCGTCATGTGTGAGGATATAGCAGTCACAGGGAATGTATAGAGAACCCCCCCCAAATTCTAGGAACGAGAGATGTGATGCCGGATAACAGCCATGGGGGCAGGGAGGATTCCAGGACTTCCTGTCACTCCGGCTGTTTTCTGACTTGAGGCGGCTGATAACAGGGAGCAGTAGACTTTTGTCATTTTTTTTACTCTTTAGATGGGACAATGATTTTGACGTTTTGGCAGATGGCCAAAAATATATGTTCCGGCAGCGCTGCATGTTTAAAAATTGAAAGAACAGTGTGCGGCTAGCGGGATGGCGGAGCGGCTACTTAATGACCAATGCTCCTATTTTGTGGGAAGTTTGGTTGGTGGATATAATGTTTATAATCTGAGTTGTTTTGCGCCTTTTAAAGATCAGAAGGTTTGACTGTGTTTTATATTTGCTTACAGTTATTACAATAATTACATTTTCTATGATATTTTATAATACATTTGTTTTATTATATCTTGGGCTAGCTGAGGAATACGTCAAGTTTTAGGTAATGATCGCAGGCGGTCAGGACCCTGAAATGAGAGAGGGCATAATAATAACAATAAATCTTTATATAGCGCCATCCTATGCCATAGCGCTTTACAAATCAGGGGGGATGTGTACGAATGTAATAAGACATTGTCAAGTAATTACATCGTCATTTGAAACAATAGTGGGGGCCCTGCTATCTATGAGAGAGGTAGATATGACCGGGATAGATCTATACATAGGAGATAGATGGATGGAACAATACATAGGAGACGCATAGAATGTGTTTGAAATTTGGCGAATTAGGGTTTCAGTGAGAGATACGGGAAAAATGCTATTTATTTTAATGTCCTTAAGTCTATAAGTGTGTATATATATTTGCAAATAGGGACCAAAAAAATCAGTGTCTGCCGTGTCTGGTCCCGATGGCTGTGTAACCAGATCTCACGGGGAAGTATCTCCTCCGTATGTAAATGGATGCATTATGCAAATCTCTCCCTCTCTCTCTGGCTGTGCACGTGAAACAGGTTTTCCTGGTGATCGCACTTTCTATTTTTATATATTTTTCTATGTTGTGTCTGACAGATTCTTAGAGCCGGGTAAATCCCAATGTCTCTGTCCGGGGGCCTGGTTCACATGCAGAGGTTTTTGTATGTTTGTTGGTTACAGAACATTGTTGACCCCTGTCTAGCACGTTACACTTCGACTTCTAACTGGGAACTAAGTATAAAGATGGGTATATATTTGGGAGTGTTTTAAAAGCAATTTTTGGTTTCTTTTGCACAAATGTGTAGCAGAGTGAGGTATTTTTCTAGCTCAAATTGCTGCAAAATGAATGCAATGCAAAAATGTAGCAATTGCCCCCAGTGTGTGTTTGTAGCTATAACAACCACCAACCACCTTTTAAGATTGTATTATGGAATGTTATATAATTTTAATACATAGTATAACGCCACCTGGTGTTCATAGTGTATATCAACGCACATGTCCACCTAATGAGGTGAGTGCTGGAGGATGCACCTGCTTAATCACTCCCTCAACAATTTGCTGCAGCCAATGGTTTTATCTTCTTGCCCTGCTTGTCAGGGAAGGAGCTGGGCCTCTGCAATACATGTTATTAGAGACTAGAAGATTGCATTTTCAGGGGGAGGAAGAGTAGATTATGCATTCAAATTCCAGGGGGAGATTGATTCTGACTCCGACAATGCAAACAACGGCATTGTAACGGAAGAATCTGTATTTTTAGGCTACATAGACTATAAATTGCTCTTATTTTGGTTATAAACATGAATCGTGGAATAATTTTTTATCTAGTTGGCACAAAAGCAGGGCCACATTACTTTAGCTCTAGGTAGATTCAGGATGCTAGAAAAGCTGGGCGGAAGATGTAGTGGTGATTTATACTGCTGTAGTCTGGTGGAAATAGGAATTGCCGATCAGGTAAAGACCATGTACAAACACATCACGTGTGCCGCTCCGTCTCCAGGACGGTGTCTGCGGTTGTATATGATTGGCTTCGCGGCCCATTGTTTTCTCCAGGCGCGGATCGCGGCCCAATCTCTCTGCTGTATTAAAAGGCAAACCTGCTCTTTAAATAGCTGAGAGTCGGCAAGGGATCCTTGTCACCGCTATAAAAAGGCAGCGGGTGATGGAGCGCCTGAGTCATGCCGGAGCGAGCAGCTTCTCTACGGAGCCCTAGGCTCACAGACAGCGGAGATCAGTCTGTGATCAGAACAATGCAAACCCCTGATTTATCACCGGGGGGAATGTTTTATTTAGTCAATGATGTAATTCAACTATGTAGGGAGCGATGCGGTCACAGATGTTAGGCCGAGTTCACCTAATATATGGATGTCCCTGTCTGAACGTTACGCAGGACCCAGACTCGCAGCATCATAGTCATCTACATTCATCTAGGATTTACTGCCCCGTACTGTAATGATCCGCTGAGGTAGACATTACTATGGCACCGCACAGTGTAATGGCCATGAAATACGGCCAACATATGGTAACACAGATGGCTACTACCAGACTTGGAAGTGTCCTGCTTAAAGGGGTTTTACAAGAATTTTTCCATTGATGTTTTATCTGATAGGCCATGAGTGGCGCGAACCAAAAGTAGTTGGCGCTGTGTCTCAGGTAGTGGCCAGAAGTTGTAGTTCCAGCTACTACAAAGAAAACTGGCTTTGTGTAAAAAGAGGCATATAGCTAATCCAGATAGATCATGGCAAATCCCTTGAAGAGTCCTGCATGTATCCCCAGTACTAATTATGAAGACCACAGTATTTTGTCACGCTAACTATGACCTGACTAAATTGCTACAGAATTGATCATTGTATCTGTGCAAATCGTATAAAGCTGAATTTTGTTGCAAAAATTTATATGTATTTTTTTCCCCCGTTCCAGAAAGAAGACATGGGTCCTCCAGCAAAGCCCCTCTAACACCTCCATCATCCTCCGTGTACTCCCTCCACTCCTCCTCCCTGCCTTCGACGAAAAGCAAAGCGGGCGGCGGCAGCACCCGGACGTCCAGCAGCGCAAGCGGTAGTAGTGCCTCCTCCAACTCCAAGCTGATCAAATCTCCCAAAGAAAACAAAGAAAAGCTACAGATAGGTGGAAGCAACAGGTCCATGCATTCTGTGCAGAGCAAAACATCCCTAGACAAAATGTAAGTCCTTCCCAATTGTAGGATATCAGGGCACGGTCACATGACTTCTTACGGTTCAGTGTTTGCATTCTAAGAATACAGCCGTGTGAACATGCCCTCCGCCTGGTCCAGTCTATATATGTTGCCTTTGCTAATGCCAGATATTATGTGTTCTAATACAATTCCCTTTGCCCACCAGAATGACGCCCTCTGTTAAGGTGGAGAAGATGCATACAATCCCAAAGACAGACGGCATGTTCTCCAAATCCGCTGCTGGGTCTACCTGTTCCTCTTCTGTCAGCTCCTCAGTAAAGACTGGCCTTAACTGGCAATCAATACCAAAGCCACCTTTGCCTTCCCCTGGACAGATACCAAATGGTAAAGGAATCCTCTCGACTCCTCCGAATGTGGAAAAGAAGCAAGAGGACACGAACTGTAGGAAACACTTACACAAGAGATTGTCAGGTAGCCATGTGACACGTCATTTATTTACTACCATTCAAGTGTTCTGAAACTTTTTGGTATGAAATCTGAGTGTAGAGGTGACACCAAAAAAGAGATTAGCTATAGCTTAAAGTGTTCATCGTATAGCTGTCAATCCTGAGCTAGCTTTTTCCATTCCTCACTTATTCCTACTGTTAATAAATGAATAAATTGATGCCTGGATTTGGGCTAAGTACCTCAATTATCCAAGCTTTTTTTTACTATCTTACTTGCTGGTTTGTTTGGAAGAACTTTTGAAGCCCAAACTGAAAATGGTTAAAAATTAGGATTTCACAACTAAACCGCAGTGTCCATGATAGGACTCCCATCAGCACAGTGGTCTAAATGATGCAGAGTCACTATTACCACCCTAAAATTGCATTGTTGAACTGCAGTTATGTTCTTAGTATGGTATTGCTGTTTTGTGGGGAAGAAGGGACTCCTTTACTTCATATATCTCTGTGATGATGAAATCCGGCCAGCACATGGTACGTGATTCGTGTGCCCCTGGCCTAGTTTAGGGACGGCTTTGACTAGAAAAGTATAATTGCCTGCAGGAGAGGTAATAAATGTACTCTGGTCACTGATCCTCCAGCTACGAGGACCCCTACTGATTGCATTGTTGGAGGTCCCAGTGGCGCTGTGGGACTGTTTGAGTTGCCACACAACTTCCTCCATCAGTCCTATTGACTTGTGGCAGCGCACATGTATATACTGACCACTCCATACTCTTTGTGGGGAGCTATCAATATATGTTTGTTGGTGTCTTTTATCTTAATAACACCTTATAGTTGTTATTTTCTCTTGTATTTGTCTGTATCGGTGCAGATCGAGAGTTTGACCCTGATATACACTGTGGAGTTGTCGATGTTGAGACAAAGAAGCCGTGCACTAGATCTCTGACATGCAAGGTAAGACTAGATGTGGTATATTACATACACGTTATACATTATAGCGGTGTAAGGCTTCTATAGTGTCAGCGTGTGTCTATACTTTGTATTCTTTCCCCTCTTCTGTATCTTGGCTGCACCGAGTAGAATACATAATAATCTCCTCTTCTTTCCCCCCTCTAGACACATTCCTTAGGCTACAGGAGAGCAGTACAAGGGCGCAAGAAAGGTTTTGATGTGTTATTAGCCGAGCACAAAAGTAAAACCAGGGAAAAAGAACTGCTACGTCAAGCTGAGCAACAACAGCAACAGACGCCTGCGCTCAGGGAACCGCATCCCTCACCTTCAAAATCTTCCCAGGAAACGCACCAAAACTCTCATGGACTTTCTGCCCCTGAAGTGAAGCCTTCAGTATCCAGCAAGGCTAAGCCTCACAACCCCAGTCTTCCAAGGTGCAGACAAGTCTCCATTGTTTCTTCCAGAATTTCCAGCTTCCTTTGTTGTCTTTATTCCCCACAGTCTGAACTTGAACCCGTCCTGGTGGAACTTGCCTTATATATAATCTATATAACTGGACTTCACCAGTTGGTACACTACAACTCCCATCATGCACACTTGCTCGGCTGTTCTCTGAACTCCTGTAGAAGGGAATGGAGCATGCTGGGAATTGTAGTTTCACAGCAGCTAGGTTACTAAAAAGCGCCGAGCCCTTTCTCGACGTCGTATATATGCGTCCCATTTAGTTTGGACCCATGAACATAACGGCTTAGTAAACTGCAACAATCCTTTTTTTTTTTTTTTTTTTTGGGAACTTTAATGATCAATACACACATTCCATTTTCTGCATGGTAACAGTACTATTCATGTTAATGAGATTTTTTAAAATGCATGCTCACGCCACAGATTTTCTCTGCATGACGTGTGCCGCATCAAAATCCTTGATCTGGAATTTTATTTAAATGGTTGGACCAAATTTTTATGTTTTTCAGTTATCCCCTATCCACAGGATAGGGATAACAAGTTGGTGAGGGTCTGACAGCGATCCAGATAACGAAGGTTCGATTCTCACTTATGGATGGAGCTTTAGGATTTAGCTTGTGTCCTGCTCCATTAAATCCTGGGCGAGTGACTGAAGTAGCTGAGCACAGCGCCCGGGTATTTCCATGGCATTACCATTGACTATCTGGGTCCTGGAGATATCTGGATGCTGTGCTTATCAATACCTAACACTCCCATAGTATTGAATGGATCAGCAGGACACATGCTCATCCTGCCAATCCACCCATTAGTGAGATCGAGACCCCCGTTCAATGGATTTCTGGGGGGGTCCGATTCTTGTGATCATTGGGGACCCAGCAGTTAAACAATCACAGATAAACTTATTTCCAATCCTATGGATAAGGGACAACTTTCAACTAACTTTCAACTATGTCAATTACGTAAAGTATTACATAAAGAATATTTTGCAACAATTTTTTGGATGTTCTACAGATTTACGTGCAGATGTGTTATCCTAAAGTCCTGAAATCACCAATTTCCTGCCCCGTCCTTGAATTGCTTTTATGTTTGCTTACAATGTCTCCTCTTTTTATCCTTCCGCCGGTCTCCAGGCCATCAGGTTACCCAGCGCAGCACAGTGGTAACGCTCCCAATGGCTCGCCATCAGTGCACGAATCTCCACAACCAGTAGTACCTGCGGCTGAGCCATCCTCCCGCTTGTCCAGCGACGAGGGGGAAGGGGACGAGAAAGAAGAAACCGCCGAAAAACTGGACTGTCATTATTCAGACCATCACCCTCGACCAGCCGCTGTAAGTGCTACTGAAGTACCGCGGGTGCACAAGCAATGGAGCCATTACTGTGCAAGTCAGCAGATCTGGTTATAGGAGGATATTGAGACTTATTTTTTTTTCTTTCCTTCACAGTTTTGCTCATTTGGTAGCAGGCAGATTGGGAGAGGATATTACGTTTTTGACAAGCGGTGGGACCACTTCCGATGTGCACTTAACTTCATGGTGGACAAACATCTTAACTCCCAGATGTGGAGGTAGGTTATTCCTGAAATGTGGAAGGAGAAAATATTCTTATAAATTGTAGAGTTCGGAAACATTGATAGAAACCAGACTCTAACAATCTCCTACAGATGACTTCTGTGAAGTGTGAGTAATCAATGCTCACACATAATCAAGTGGGGGGAGGTTTGTACTTTAAGACCCCCTGAAAGACTAAATAGACTATGTTGAGATGTATTGGCACTGTCCTCCCAGCAGGCAGAGAAGGTATAGCTTCTAGTCACCCATGTGATGCTGTGTTAATGCATCATGGGATTATTATAATCGCATCAGATGTGTGTTTCAGCTTCCACAACGTTTAATTTGTTCATTAATGTGAATGTATGAGCTCTTGATGTATGTGGAAAACTTGATTCTTTTGTGTCGCTTATTGAATTATTTTTAATGTAATGATTGTGTCTTTTACACTATTTATCTTTCAATAGATTTTGCAGGATATTGCTCTTGTGCAGGAAACTAATCCCGGCAGACCAGACCTTTTTATTCATTGCTTTTACTTTTCTGACTTTTTTGTTTCTTTTATTGCACTTTTTTTTGTTCTCCGAAATTGAAGTTAGAATTGGCGCACTACCTAGTATACTGCTTGTTTCCCACATAATGATCTGAGGCATCAGGTTTAGGAATAGGCTTGGGGTATGGACAACTCAGCTGAGGGGGGTGCAAGTACAGGGGCGATGCCTTTGATCATGTCGCAGTCCTTTTTTATTGGGTTTAAGGGATCCCCTTGGTTCTGTATTGCTGGGGCTCCTGTTCTCATGATCCGTGGGGTCCCAGTAGTCGGAAACCTCACTGACCAGCTTGTTTTTCCCTATCCTGTGGATAGGGTATAACTTGAATAGTTGGCACAACCCCTTTAATATGTATGTTTTGGGGACCTTTAACAGATCCTATTAAATCCCAGTATACAGCACTGTTATTGGTTTTGGAGGCATTTTGGACCCAATAGACTTCATTTATAGGTTTCCTCCATCCTAGGTATTGGCTCAGGAGCTAGGACAGTCATTAGACAGCCAAGCATTGCCCCTGGAGATGGAGAGCAGCTTCTGGACTTGCCAGTGGGTTACATTGGTGGATGCTGTGATCACCATTAAAGCATGAGTGGTCCATATTAATTATGATACAGAGGGGGGTCACTTACAGCTTCCCATAATACCAAAGGCCATTGCAGGGGCATCCAGAGGATCCCAGCTCATTCAGTTCCATCATAGCACATGAAGAAAACCCTTTTAGATATGAGGCTACATCAAGTGTAAGGATTGGCAGCACTTAAGGTAATGGATCAGGATCAAAGCGCTGAGCCGTCATCTTGTGTTCTGTTTTATTTGCCAGGAAAATTCCTCCGGCATCGAGCAGTTCATCCACACACACTCCACACCGGACCAGCACAAATTCAGCGCCTGTGTTACAGAGTATGAACAACACTGGTTTCCTCTCGCCCAGCACAGTTACCTCTCCCCCGACTCCTGTGACCTCTCCCTGTACGTCTGTGGACAAAGTCCTTCCCCAAGGAACTCCACTAAGCACTCACACTGCAGCAGACCCCTCCAGTAGTATGCAATCCAGACAAGTGTCTTCTTCAGCATCCACACCGTCAGTGCTTTCCTCATTGCCTAGCCCAGTCTCCAGCAAACCTCAAAAATTAAAATCCAACAAGGCTGTGAAACCTAAGGAACCCCCCGCCAGCAGCACGAACTGCAGTAGCAGCGGCTCAGGAAAGAAACGGAAAAATAACTCCCCTCCCCAGCTGCTAGCGCACCCCCCTTCCCATTCCACCGAGTCCTTTAGGAAAAACTGTGTGGTGAACTCTGGAACGTACCACTCTCCCGGCACAACGTTGTCCCACGGCAGTCCGCATAGTGTCGGCCTCAATTTTGTGAACAATCGATCTGTGAGTCTTAAACATGACCAATCAGGGAGGGGTCCTCCGACGGGAAACCCCGCGGAATCGATAAAGCGCATGAGCGTAGTGATGAACAGCAGTGACTCCACACTTTCACTCGGGCCGTTCGTACACCAACCTGGTGACCAAGCTGTGAACTCGCACAACACCTTTCCCCATTCTCATACTTCCTTGGACAAGTTTGCGGGGAAGAAGCGAAAGTCTTCGGCCGGTCCCAGCAGCATCACCAATAACAGCAAACCCAGTAAGGTTGCCAAACTGCCGCCAGTCAACAACATTCACGCAAAACACAACAGTGGGATTTCAGGAACGCCGACGCTGACCAATAATTCTCTTCGTCATCAGGTAAGAAACCTATGAGAGTCATAGACCTATTAGATTGTGTGACGGGGCAGAACTATAAACCCTATGTGGCTATATGCGGGTTTTATTCAGTTGTACTGGTATCATGTGCATTTTATGAGAAGCGGCAAAGAGTAACTGTATAAAGCTGGACAAGCAAGAACAACCAGACCCCTCAGCCTTTAGAGGGAAAATAGGGGAAAATGCTATTCTGCCCCCTCCAGGGGCTTCACTGGCTGCCGACTCCCTGGTTCTTTCGCTTCTGACAGGTCGTGAGTGATGACATCTGGGTCATTCGCTGAACTGAAAGCTGAATCCTGGGATGGCCCCAGGCACCACCAGATGTCATCACCGGTAGCCTGTTGGCAGAAGAAGGACCAGGGAAGGGGCAGTCACCCCTGGAGCCAAGAGCTGACACTTCACTAGTACATTCAGCAGATGTGGACAGGATACATATCCTGCTTGGATGCCTGATGATCCCAATCCATGGTCTCCAATCTGGAGCCCTCCAGCTGCTGCTGAACTACAACTCCCAGCAATCTGGAGGTGGTTGTCTCATAACAACTTGGGGGCCACTGCTGGAAAAAAAAGTCCCTGTCACCTCTGCTTCAGAGGTCTGTGAATGGGAAAACATTAGGACCATCCTTTTAGCTCTCTAGATGCTTAGCAGATCGAATTCCTCAAAAATAAAACTACATAAACTGAGGTTTCTGGGGATTAAAGGACATCTACCACCAGGATGAAGAATTGTAAACCAAGCACACTGACATACTGGTGTGCGCCCCCTCTGGCAGCATCTGCTCTTCTTTAACCTTCCTATGTCCTTGTTTTTAAGGGAAAAAAAGGATTTAAAATGTATGTAAATGAACCTGAGTCTGGGCTATTATGGAGCCTAGAGCCCCTCAGTCTCATTTGCATAATTTTAAAAGCTTAAGAAGATTAGATCCTGCCAGAGGGGCACACACCAGTATGTCAGTGTGCATGGTTTACAATCCTCGGTTTAGATGTCCTTTAATTCTGACTTTTGGCTCGGTTCACATTATTCCTTAATGATAGTCTATGGGCTTTCCATAGAGAGATTACATTGGGAGCCTATGGGCAGTATATTGTACAGTATATGGTGTACAGAGTGCATACATGGACTCTGTATGAGCTGTGAGCGGACCCAAACTCCTGATCAAAGTGCCAGCAGCTTGTTTTTGCCTTTTATGCTTTTCTTAATAATTCCTTTAAAGTATTGCGCCAAAAAAGCCGACATTTTGATGAGATTTTTTAACGGAAGATACATTGTTGCAATAATAGTTTGGGTTATTTCTGGGCTGTGCTGGAATGTAAGACATTATATGGGGGTGCTAGAAACCATAGGATTGGTCAGTGACTGCTGTGGTTATAGATAACTAAGACTGGTAGCTGCACCTTATAGACTATTCTATACGTGGAATGTAAACGATGGACCCGTGGTCTGGACCCCAATGCTGATGGAAAAAGAAACCGCCAGGAATAGGACCCGCTCTATAATTTGCGCCTCGGGCAGTCCGCTCATAGACTGGACCATGGTAGCCATTTAAAGACATGGGACTGTGTTACTGCCAATGAGACAGCTAGCACACATCTGAAAAGGGGGCCTAAAAGGGAACCTGTCACCAGCTTGAGCCTTGTTAAACCACAAAATGTACCTCATATGGCAGGATTAATAAGTTCTGCTGTGGTCTTAATAAAGGCCCAACATTGCCTGATGCCAGAAAAATGTTATATTTACAGTCTTTCTCCACTGGGGGAGTAGGGGTGATCCGTGCAGCAGTCCACCTGGCACCCCTGTTCCTTCCTTCCCTGCAGCGGCTCCATGCCTTGCCTCCTTGCTTGTATGGGACTTCCCATCCTGCCATGGTCTTGCCCAAGTTCTCGCGCATGCGCAGAGTGTCTGTGGCTCTGCATGTACCTGACCGGACAGGCGCACTGTGCCATTGATCAGCCCATCAGGATGGCTCAGACACGGCTGCAGGGAAGGAGAGGGGTTCTCTGACCACACGGCTGTGAGTAGGGGTGCCCGAGGGACTGCTGCGCTGAGCACCCCAACTCCCTGCGCTGGAGGAAGGCTGTGAATATTGCATCGTTTTTCTGGCATCGGACAATGTTATTTATTAAGACAAAACCAGAACACATTAATTCTGCCATGTAAGGTACATTTTGTGGTTAAACAGGTCTTAAGCTGGTGACGGGTTCCCTTCAAACCCGTCTTGAATGAGCACGCACATGTTCTCTATATGGAGAGGGGATTGGCTGCTGGCGGCGGTGGTGTATCTCATATACATTGCTCTTAGTTGGGGGTTCAGGGCATCCCTAAATCCATTGGCTCGCTTGTCCTTCGGCTACACATGGCAGGCTTCTCAGCTATGAAGGGTGCACAGTGCACAAATGGGGTCGGCCTCCCCACAAGGAGCGTGACATGATGGGTATGTAGACAGGCGCCCCGGAAATTTAGGGGCCTAATGGGGGTGGTGGGAGCCTGATGGGCCTGGTACGTTTGAGGACCAGCAGCCTCCACAGTGATTATAATACATATGGGCAGCAGCCTAAGGGCCAGCAGCCCAACAAACCTTCATTCTCTCAGACCTCCTCCAGGTTCAGCCTCCTCCCCGTATAGCCTCCTGTCCTCCTCCCAGTATAACCTCTTGGCCTCCTCCCCAGTGTAGCCTCCTGGCCTCCTCCCCAGTGTGGCCTCCGGGCCTCCTCCCCAGTGTAGCCTCCTGGCCTCCTCCCCAGTGTAGCCTCCTGGCCTCCTCCCCAGTGTAGCCTCCTGGCCCGCCTCCTCCCCCCCCAGTGTAGCCATCCATGGCCCTCCTCCCCAGTGTACCTCCTGCCCCACCCTCCCCAGTGTGCCTTCCTGGCCTCCTCCCATGTAGCCTCCTCCTGGCCTCCTCCCCGCAGTGTAGACTCTTCCTGGCCGTCCTCCCCCGTGTCGCCTCCTGCGCCTCCTCCCCCCGTGTCAGCCTCCTGGGCCTCCACATCCCCAGTGATAGCTTCCCTCTTGGCCTCCTCCCTAGTTGAGCCCTCCTGGCCTCCTCCCCAGTGTGGCCTCCTGGCCTCCTCCCCAGTGTGGCCTCCTGGCCTCCTCCCAGTACAGACCCGGTGCGGGCGGCCCATGTGCCTCGGCTCTCGCTGCCCCTTTTAGCAGGAATGGCTGATGGCACAGACAGTCATCAACATGACAGCGGAGAGGGGAGGTGTTGGGCGCGCAGCAGCTATCGCTATGGTAACAGATATTTCCCAATGAGCCGAGCAGCTATTTAACCCCCCGCCTGCTGGAGGAGATTTTGGGCAAGTCGCTCCACTCTCACAACAAAGCTGCAGGGTGACGCGTGACTGCATCCTCTCCCCATAGATCTCCGGCCGTGTAGATGACATTTTATGTCTGGTCCAGACAATCCTCCCCTCTCCCCCCGGTGACATCTTGGCTCGTACACTCAGCGTAATCCACCGCGCTCCGGACGCACTTCAGCTGCTCGCAGTTTGATCACTTTAGTCAGCAAAGACTGATTAAATTAGCACAGCGCAGGAGAAGCCAATTGGATTTACATGGTGCAGCGCGAGGAAATCCTGGCCGTGCGATAAATCACACAAAAGGCACCATCACTACACGTCCCCCCGGGCCAAGAGGGGGCGAGCTACTGCGCCAGCCGTCTGCTCCAAAACGGGGGGGGGGGGGGGGTTCTGAGAAAACTCAAAGGCATCTTGGAGCCCACAGAGCCAGCTGGAGGTTTGTGATTGTTACCGTACGTGTCCAGTTCGTGGAATAACAAGTGTCAGGGACGCGCCTTTGGCTGCAAAACAAGAGAAAAGCGAGAGATGAAACAAATGTCATGTGAAATAGTCTGAGCTGACCACATGCTACACAACCAGAGCCCCCCACCACTCGCCGGGCCTGTGCTTCCTACACAACCAGAGCCCCCCACCACTCGCCGGGCCTGTGCGTCCTACACAACCAGAGCCCCCGCATCACTCATGAGACCTGTGCGTCCTTAACAACCACAGCCCCCCACCTGCTGCAGGACCCCTTGATGACGACATGGACCTTATAGACCGGATGCCTGGTGCTGCAGGACTCTCTGATACGACTGCCTGGACCTCATAGACTGGACCCTGGTGCTGCAGGACCCCCTGATACAACTGCATGGGCCTTGTAGCCTGGACCCTGGTGCTGCAGGACCCCTTGATATGACTGCCTAGATCTTATAGACTGGACCCTGGTGCTGCAGGACCCCTTGATATGACTGCCTAGATCTTATAGACTGGACCCTGGTGCTGCAGGACCCCCCCCCCCCCCGAATTGTGGAAAAGAAGAAAGAGACACGAAATGTAGGAAACTTACACAAGAAGATTGTTCAGTAGCCATGTGATGACAGACATCATTTATTACTCCATTTCAAGTGTTCTGAAACTTTTTGGATGAAACTGAGGGTAGAGGTGACACCTAAACAAGAGTTTGCTTGAGCTTTAAGTTGTTCATCCTATAAGCTGTCTCCTGAGCTAGCTTTTTCCATTCACACTTATTCCTTACTGTATAAATAATAAATTGATGCCTGGATTTGGCTAAGTTACCCCCTCAATGATCCAGCTTTTTTTAACGATCTTACCTTCTGTTTTTTAGAAAACTTTTGAAAGCCAAAACCACCAGGTTGTTTAAAAAGTAGGGATTCACAAACTAACCGCAGTGTCATGTATAGGACTCCCATCAGACATGGTCTAAATGATGATTCATTAGAGAGTCTTACCTAATTACCCTCCTAAAATTGCATGTTGAAATCTGCAGTATGTTCTTAGTATGTATTGCTGTTTTCGTGGGAAGAAGGACTCCTTTTACTTCATAGATCTCTGTGATGATGAAATCAGGGCCAGACATGCTCCGTGATTCGGTGCGCCGGCCTAGTTTAGACTGCTTTGACTAGCAAAAGTATTAATTGCCTGCAGGAGAGGGTATAAATGTACTCTGGCACTGATCCTCCAGCTACGAGGACCCCTACTGATTCATGTTGAAGGTCCCGTTGGCGCATGTGGGACTTTGCGTTGCCACACAACTTCCTCCATCAGTCCATGGGACTTGTGGCAGCGCCCATTATATCTGACCACTCCATACACTGGGGTGGGGTGCTATCAATATATGTTTGTTGGTGTCTTTTATTCTTAATATACACCTTTAAGTTGTTTGTTGACTTTCTCTGGTATTGTGTCTGTAATCGTTGCGATCGAGAGTTTACCCTGATATACCGTGGAGTTGTCGTGTGAGACAAAGAATGCCGTGCTAATCTACTGACAGCAGGCTAAGACTAATTTGTGGTATAGTACATACACGTTATACATTATAGCGGGTGTTTTAAGGCTTCTATAGTGTCCTGCGTTGTGGTCTATTTCTTGTAATCTTTCCCCTCTTCTGATCTTGGGCTTGCCACTGAGAAATACATAATAATCTCCATCTTCAATTCCCCCCTCTCATGACACATTCCTTAGGGCTACAGGAGAGCATACAAGGGCAGCAAAGACAAGGTTTTTGATGTGTGTATTAGCCGAGCACAAAGTAAACAGGGAAAAAAGAACTGCTACGGTCAACTGATGCAACAACCAAGCAACAGACACCTGCGTCAGGGACCGCATCCCTCAACCTTCAAAATCTTATCCACAGGACAACGCCCACCAAATCTCTGGACTTTCTGCCCCTGAATGAAGCCTTACAGTACCTCTCAGCAAAGGGCCTAAGCTCACAACCCCAGTCTTCCAAGGTGCAGACAAGTCTCCCATTCTTTCTTCCAGAATTTCCAGCTTCTTTGTTGCTTTATGTCCCCACAGTTGAACTTTTGAACCCGGTCCTGGTGGAACCTTTCCTATATAATATCTATATAACGCGGACTTCACCAGTTGGGGGTACCCTAACAACTCCAACATGCAACACTTGCTCGGCTGTATCTGACTCCTGTAGAAGGGAAGGGAGCCTGGGAAATTGTAGTTTCACATGCAGCTAGGTTACTAAAAAAGCACGACCTTCTCGACGTGGTAATAAATGCTCCCATTTAGTTTGCGAACCCATGAACAACGCGATCAATCCTTTTTTTTTTGTTGTTTGGAACTTAATGATTCAATACACCATTCCATTTTTGCATGGGTACAGGAATAATTCCGATGGATTAAGAATTTTTACACAATGCATGCTCACGCCACGCTATTTTTCTCCTGCATACGTGGTGTGCCGCACTCCAAAGTCCTTGATCTCGGAATGTGTTTATTTAAATGTGTTGGACCAAATTTTTATGTTTTCAGTTATTCCCCTATCCACAAATCCTGTGCGAGTCTGACTGAAGTACTGAGCACAGCGCCCAGGTATTTCAATTAGGCATTACCATTGACTATCTGAGGTCCTGAGTACTGGATGCTGTGCTGTATCAATACCTCAACACTCCCATAGTATGTGAATGGATCAGCAGGACACATGCTATCCTGCCAGTTCCCCCATTAAGGAGATCGAGACCCCGTCCAATGGTTTCCGGCGGGTCTGATTCTGTGAGCATTGGGCACCCAGCCATTAAACAATCACAGAAAACTATATTACTTTCCAATCCTATGGATAAGGGATACTTCACATAACTTTCTCAACTAGGTCAATTACTAAAGATATTTTGCAACAATTTTTGGATGGTCTAAACAGATCTACGTGCAGATTGTTTCCTGAAAGTCTCTAAATCACAATTTCCTGCCCCCGTCCTGAACTTGCTTTAGTTTGCTTACAAGGTCTCCTCTTTGTTAGTCTTTACCTTCCGCGGTTCTCCGGCCATCAGGTTAACCCAGCGCAGCCACAGTGGTAACGTCCCAATGGCTCGCCATCAGTTGCTCGAATCTCCACACAGTAGATACGCGGCGGGCTGCTGAGACCACCTCCCGGTCCAGCGACGAGGGGGAAGGGACGAGAAAGAAGAAACGCGCGAAAACGGGACTGTACATTATTCAGACATCACCCTCGGACACAGTCCGCGGTAGAGTGCTACTGAATACTCGCGGTTTTGTAAAGCGATGAGCCATCACTTGCAGGTCAGCGAGATCTGGTATTAGGAGGATTGAGACTTATTTTTTTTTCTTTCCTCACAGTTTTGCTCATTTGGTAGCAGGGCAGATTGGGGAGAGGATGGATATTCCGTTTTTGACAAGCGTGGGAACCACTTCCGATGTTGCACTAACTTCATGGTGGACAAACATCTTAACTCCACATGTGGAGGTAGGGTATTCCTGAAATGTGGAAGAGCTGTAGAAATATTCATGTTATAAATTGTAGAGTTCGGAACATTGATAGAACACCCGACTCTAACACATCCTCACAGATGACTTCTACAACGTGTGGGGTAACAATGCTCACACATAAGTCAAGTGGAGGGGGTGAGGTTTTACTTTAAGACCCCCTGAAAGACTAAATTAGATATGTTGAGATGTAAAAATTGGCACTGTCCGTCCGCAGCAGTAGAGGTATAGCTTCTATCAACCCATGTGGTGCTTGTGTTAATGCATCATGGGATTTATTTAATAAGCACATCAGATGTGTGTTTCAGCTTCCACAACGTTTAATTGTTTCATTAATGTGATTATGTATGAGCTCTTGAGTATGTGGAAAACTTGTATTCTTTTGTCGCATTTATTGGAATTTTTTAATGTAATGATTGTGTCTTTTACACTATTATATCTTTCAATAGATTTTGCAGGATATTGCTCTTGTGCAGGAACTATCCCGCAGACCAGACCTTTTATTCATTGCTTTTTAATCTTTCTTGATTCTGTTTTTTTTCTTTTATTGTCATTTTCTTTTAGAAGGTGAAGTAGAATGGCGCACTACCTGTATACACATTTTTTCCACATAATGATCTGAGGCATCAGGGTTAGGGAGATAGGCTGGGGTTTGTATGGACAACTCTTCTGAAGGGGTGCATGGTACAGGGGCGATGCCTTTGATCATGTCGCCGTCCTTTTTTATTGGTTTTAAGGGACCCCTCTGGTTCTGTATTGCTGGGGCTCCTGTTCTCATGATCCGTGGGTCCCAGTAGTGGAAACCTCACTGACAGCTCTTGTTGTTCCCTATCCTGTGGATAGGGTAACTTGAATACTTGGCACAACCCCTTTACATATGTCGTTGGGGACCTTAAACGGATCCTATTTAAATCCAGTACAGCACTGTATTGGGTTTTTGGAGGCATTTGACCCAATAGACTCATTTATGTCTCTTTTTCTCCATCCTAGGTATGCTCACGGAGCTAGGCCATCATTAGGAACAGCCAGCATGCTCCTGGAGATGGAGAACAGCTTTTGGACCTGCCAGGTTATAATTGGTGGATGCTGTGATCACCATTAACATGAATGGTCCATATTAATTATGAATATAGAGGGGGGGGGTCACTTAACAGATCCCATGAATACCAAAGGCCTATGCAGGGCATTCAAAGGATCCCAGCTCATTCAGTTCCATCATAGCACATGAAGACAAACCCTTTAGGATATGAGGCTCATCAAGTGTGAGGATTGGCAGGCACTTAAGTAATGGATCAGGATCAAGCGCTGACCGTACATCTTGTGTTCTCTGGTTTTTTTGCAGCGGAAAATTCCTCCGCTCGAGCAGTTTCACATCCACACACACTCACACCGGAAACAGCACAAATTCAGCGCCTGGTGTTACAGGTATAACACACTGGTTTCCTCCGCCCCCAGCACAGTGACCTCTCCCCCGACTCTGTGACCTGCTCCTGTACGGTCTGGGACAAAGTCCTCCCAAGGACACTCCACTAAAGCACTCCACGCAGCAGACCCCTCCGTAGTAATGCAATCCAGACAATGTCTTCTGCTTAGATCATCCACCCCGTCCAGTGCTGTTCCCTCATTGCTAGCCCAGTCCTCCAGCAAACCTCAAAAATAAAATCCACAAGCTGTGAAACCTAAGGAACCCACCCGCCACGCGACGTGAAATGCAGTGAGCGCGCTCAGTAAATAAACGCAGTAAAATATCCTCCCTCCCCAAATGCTAGCGCACCCCACTTCAATTCCACACGAATGTTGTCCTTTTAGGAAAAACGTGTGTGGTGACTCTGGAACGTTTACCACTCTCAGCGCATCAACGGTGTCCCAGCGGCAGTCCACATAGTTTCGGTCCCTCATTTTGTGAACATCGATCTGTGAGTCTTAAACCGACCAATCAGGGAGGGGTCTCCCGACGGGAAACCCGCGGAATCGATAAAGCGCATGAGCTGTTATAGACGGCATGACAGCGTTGTCCACCACTTCACCTCGGGCCGTTCGTACACCACCGGTGACCAAGCTGGTGAACTCGCACAACAAACCTTCCCCATTCTCTACTTCCTTGGCCACAAGTTTGCGGGGAATAGAGCGAAAGTCTCGGCCGGGGCCCAGCCAGCATCACACATAACACAAACCAGTAAGGTTTGCCAAACTGCCGCCAGTCAACAACATTCACGCAACAACACACAGTGGTATTTCAGGAACGCCGACCTGACCAAATAATTCCTTCGTCATCAGGTAAGAAACCTTATGAGAAGTCAGAACCTTAGTGTATGACTGCGCAGCAGAAATCTAAACCCTATTTGGCTAGAGCGGGTAGGTTTTATCAGTTGTAACTGGTAATCATGGTTGCATTTTATGAGAAGCAGCACCAGCGGGAAGAGTACTGTAAAGCTGACAAGCAAGAACAAGCCAGACCCCTCATCTTAGAGGGAAAATAGGGGGAATGTCTTCTTGTTTCCCCCCCAGGGGTCTTCACTGGTCCACTGACTGGCTGCCGCACTCCTTGGTCTTCCGCTTCGAAGGTCGTGGTGATGACTTTGGTCAATCGCGTGAACCCAAACCCTGAGCTGATCCTGGGATGGCCCCGTACCACAAGATGTCATCACTGTAGCCTTTGGCAGAGAAGAAACCGGGACAGGGGGCAAGCACACACTGGAGCCAAGAGCTGACACTTCCCAGGTGCTTTCAGTAGATTGGACAGGATAACACATTCTGCTTGGAGTGCCTGATGAGTCCCAATCCATGTGCCCAACCGTTAACCCTCCAGCTGCTGCTGAACTAACAATCCCAGCCAATCTGGAGTGGTTGTCCTATAACAACTCTGGGGCCACTGCTGAAAAAAAGCGGTTCTCCCAAACATGACCTGGACCCAACTTGAGAATAATCCCTGTCACTCTGCTTCGAGGTCTGTGAAGGGGAACACATTAGGAACATCCTTTTAGCTCTCTAGATGCTAGCAGACTCGAATTCCTCAAAAAATAAACTGACATAAAAACTGAGTTATTGGGGATTAAAGGACATCTACCACCAGATGAGAATTGTAAACCAAGCACACTGGACATACGGTGGCGCCCCCCTTGGCAGCATCTCTTCTTCTTTAACCTTCTATGTCTTGTTTTTAAGGGAAAAAAAGGATTAAAATGTATTGTAAATGAACGTGAGTCTGGGCTATTATGGAGCCTAGCGCCCCTCAGTCTCATTTGCATAATTTTAAAAGCTTAAGAAGAGTAGAATCCTGCCAGAGTGGGCACACACCAGTATGTAGTGTGCATTGGTTTACAATCCTCGGTTAGATGTCCCTTAATATCGGACTTTGGCTCGGTTCACATATTCCTTAATGATGTCTATGGGCTTGCATTGTGAGCCTATGGCATCATAATTGTACAGTATATGGATGGAGGTAAGAACACTCCATACAGGACTCTGGTAATGAAGCTGTGAGCGGACCCAAACTCCTGATCAATGCCAGCAGTTGTGTTTGCCTTTATGTTTTCTTAATAATTGCCTTTAAAAGTCTTGACCGCAAAAAAAGCCGACAATTTTGAGAGATTTTATACGAAGAGTACATTGTTGAATAATATTTGGGGTAAGTTATGCGGCTGTGGTGGATGTGATGAGACTTATATGGGGCTTGCTAAACAATGAATTGGTCAGTGGACTGCTGTGGTTATAGATAACTAAGACTGGTAATGCACCTTATAGACTAATTATACGTGAATGTAAACATGGACCCGTGGTCTGGACCCACTGCTGATGGAAAAAGAAACCGCCAGCAAGAGGACCCCGCTGCTAAAGTGCGGCTCGGCAGTCCGCTCATAGACTGGACCATGGTAAGCAATTTTTTAAGACAGGACTGTGTTACTTGCCAATTGAGACAGCCTAGCACACACCTGTAAAGGGAGGGCCTAAAAGGTAACCTGTCACCAGCCACACAAATGTACCTCATATGGCAGGATTAACTAAGTTCTGCTGTTGTCTTACATTAAAAACCCGTACGTTCCTGATGCATTAAAAAGTAGTATTTACAGTCTTCTCCAGTGGGGGGGTGGGGGAAGGGAGGAGTAAGGGGTGATCCGTTGCAGCAGTCCACTGGCACCCCTGTCACTTCCCTCACTGCAGCGCTCCATGCCTTGTCGCCTTGCTGTATGGACTCATCCTGCCAGTTTAGTCTTGCCCAAGTTCTCGCGCTGCTCAGGTGTCGGTGGCGCTGCATGTACCTGACCGGACAGGCGCACTGTGCCAGTCAGCCCATCAGGATGGCTCAGGAACGGCGGCAGGGAAGGAGAGGGGTTCTCGTACCACAAACGGGCGTGAGTAGGGGTGCCCCGAAGGGATGCTGCGGCTAGCACCCCAACTCCCTGCGCAAGCGGAAGGAAAGCTGGGTGAAATTGAGCATTGCTGTTTTCTGGCATCAGACAACTATTTTTAGACAAAACGCAGAAAACACATATCCGCCTGTACGGTACGTTTTGTGGAACGTTCTTAAGCTGGTTGACAGGTTCCTTCAACACCGTCACGAATGAGCATGCACATATTCTCTATTGGAGAGGGTCTGTGCGCTGGCGGCGGTGGTGTATTCAATACCATTGTCTCTAGTATGAGTGGGGGTTTCAGGCACCCTAAATCATTGGCTCGCTTTGTCCTTCGGCTACACCATGGCAGCTGTCTCAGATTGGAAAGGGTGCACAGTGACACAATGGGGTCAGCCTCCCCACAAGGAGCTTGGACTGATGGGGAGTAATGAGAAGGTGCCCAGCAAATGTAGGGGCCTAATGGGGGTGTCAGAGCATGATGGGCCGGGTACGTTTGAGGACCAGCGCACTCCCACAGTATTATAAATACAATGGGCAGCAGCCTAGGCCAGCAGCCCACAAACCTTCTTCCTCAGACCTCCTCCAGGTTCGCTCTCCTCCCGTATAGCCTCCGTGTACCTCCTCCCAGTATAACCTCTTGGCCCTCCTCCCCAGTGTACCTGCCACTCCAGTGCTCTGCCTCCCCCCAGTTAGCTATGGCTCCTCCCAGTGTAGCCTCCTGGCCTCCTCCCCAGTGTAGCCTCCTGGCCTCCTCCCCAGTGTAGCCTCCTGGCCTCCTCCCCAGTGTAGCCTCCTGGCCTCCTCCCCATGAGCCTCCTGGCCTCTCCCCATGTTAGCCTCCTGGCCTCCTCCCCAGGTAGCCTCTGGCTCCTCCCCAGGTAAGCTGGCCTCCTCGTGTAGCCTCCTGCCTCCTCCCCAGGTTGGCCTCCTGCTCCTCCCCATGTAGCCCTATGCCTCCTCCCCATGTAGCCCTGCTCGCTCCCGTGTCCCCTGGCCTCCATCCCCAGTGGTAGC
The DNA here is from genome assembly GCA_019512145.1 of Engystomops pustulosus. Taxonomy (NCBI): domain Eukaryota; kingdom Metazoa; phylum Chordata; class Amphibia; order Anura; family Leptodactylidae; genus Engystomops; species Engystomops pustulosus. The sequence continues at coordinate 84,230,633 of CM033649.1, forward strand.
CTTTTCTGGCCTCCTCCCCAGTGTGGCCTCCTGTGCCTCCTCCCAGTACAACCCGGTGCGGGGCGGCCATGTGCCGCGCTTCTCGGCTGCCCTTTTAGCAGGAAGCTGATGGCACAGACAAGTCTCAACATGGACAGCAGGGGAGGGGGAGGTGTGGGCGGCGCAGAGCAGCATCGCATGGTAAACAGATATTTCCCCATGAAGCCAGCGACTATTTAACCCCCCCGCCTGCTGGAGGAGATTTTTGGACTAGTCCTCCGTCTCAACCAAAGCGCAGGGTGACGACGTGACTGCATCCTCTCCCCACGATCGCTCGGTCCGGTGTAGATGATGACATTTTATACTGGTACCAGACAATCCCCCCTTCCCCCCGTGATCTTGGCTCCTACCACTAGGCGTAATCCACCGGTCCTCCGGACGCACTCACTGCTGCAGTTATCACTTTAGCTCAGCAAAGACTGATTAAATAGCACAGCGAGGAAGAGAAGCCAATGGGATTTATCATGTGCAGAGCCGAGGCAATTCCCTGGCCGTGCGATACATCACACAAAGGCACAATCACTACACGGTCCCCCCGGGCCAAGAGGGCGAGCTAGCTGCTACGCCCTACGCCGTCTGCTCCCAAAACACACCCATGCATTCACATTCAGGGGTCCCCTGCAGCAGTGTCCAGTCTCATAAGAGTCTAGCAGTGCTATATCCAGGGGGTCTTGCACACCAGGGGTCCACGTCTATAAGATTTAGGCAGTCATATCCGAGGGGCCTGGGCACCCAGGGTCCAGGCTACAGGCCCATGCAGTTGTATTCAGTGGGTCCATGCAGCACCCAGGGGTCCAGTCTATAAGGTGCAATGCAGTCATTCAGGGGGGGTTCTAGTCTATAAGGTCATGGCAGGCATATGGGGGGGGTCCGCCGCCCGGGGTCTCTAAGTCTGTCAGTTACACGGGGTTAGCACCAGTCCAGTCTATAGATCTAGGCAGTCATATCAAGGGGTTGAGCACCAGGGTACGTCTTAGTCTAAAGGCCAGTCGCAGTTGTATCCAGGGGTCCTGCAGCACCAGGTGGTCCCAGGTCAAGCAATGAGTTGTCGGTGGTATTGGCAGGGGCAGTCAGCCTGCTATTCAGAAGTCCTGGCGCACCGGCATCCGGGTCTATAAGGTCCCAGTCATCATCAAGGGGTCCTGCAGGCAGGTGGGGGGTCTGTGTAAGGACGCAAGATCTCATGCAGTGAGGTGGGGGGCTTAGTTGTGTATGACACACAGACCCGGCGAGTGGTGGGGGCTCTGGTTTGTGTAGGGCGACTGGCACCGGCGAGTGGTGGGGGCTCTGGGGTTGTGGGTGTGTTGATGTGTGGGGAGGGTCAGCAGCACCAGGGTCCAGTCTATAGATCTAGCAGTCATATCAGGGGGGGGTCCAGTCTATAAGGTCCATGCAGTCATATCAGGGGGTCCTGCAGCACCAGGGTCCAGTCTATAAGGTCCATGCAGTCATATAGACTAGACCCCCCCCTGATATGACTGCATGGACTTATGACTGGACCTGGTGCTGCAGGACCCCTGATTATGATGCATGGACCTATAGACTGGACCCTGGTGGTGCAGACCCCTTGATATGCATGCCTAGACTTAGATGGACCCTGGTGCTGCAGGACCCCTTGATATGACTGCCTAGATCTTATAGACTGGACTGGTGCTGCAGGACCCCCCCCCCTCCCGATATGACTGCATGGACCTTATAGACTAGACCCCCCCCCCTGATAAGGTCCATGCAGTCATATCGGAGGGGGGGGGTCCTGCAGCACCAGGGTCCAGTCATAAGATCTAGGCAGTCATATCAAGGGGGGTCCTGCAGCACCAGGGTCCAGTCTATAGAAGATTAGGCAGTCATATCAGGGGTCCTGCAGACCAGGGGTCAGGCTCTACAAGGCCCATGCAGTTGTATCAGGGGGTCCTGCGCACCAGGGTCCAGTTATGAGGTCAGGCAGTCGTATCAGAGAGTCCTGCAGCACCAGCATCGGTCTATATAAGGTACATGTCGTCATCAAGGGGGCCTGCAGCGGTGGGGGGCTGGGTTTGTTAAGGAAGCACAGGTTCATGAGTGATGGGGGGGGCTCGTGTTGTGTAGGACGCACAGGCCCGGCGAGTGGTGGGGGCGTCTGTTGGTAGGACGCCAAGGCTCAGCGAGTGGTGGGGGGCTCTGGTGTGTAGGACGCACAGGCCCGGCAAGTGGTGGGGGCTCTGTGTGTAGGAGCACAGGCCCCGGCGAGTGGGGGGGGCTCTGGTTTTGTAGCATGTGGTCAGCTCAGACAATTTCCCATGACATTTGTTTCATCTCTCGTTTTCTCTTGTTTTGCAGCCAAAGCGCGTCCATGACACTTGTTATTCCACGAAAATGGACACGTACGGTAACAATCCAAACCTCCAGCTGGCCTCTGTGGGCTCCAAGTGCCTTTGAGTTTTTCAGAAACCCCCCCCCCCCCCCTCTCCGTGGTCCTCAGGTGTGTGGAGCGTTTCTGAATCTATCCACCGGACAAGGAATTACCCCCCCTCCTTCCCTGGAAGCCATGTCTGTAGCCGTCAGTCCCATCGCCGCTTCTATCAGTGTTAGTGGACTGAGCCGCTTGCTACAAAAACCCCTGAGATTTCTTCTTTTATTTTTTATTTTTTTTTTTGCGTTGAGCGCGAGCGTATGTCCCCCCTCCCGGGGCGAGAGGGAGAAAAAAAACTTCACTGTAACTTTCCGACAGGAACCATGTCTTCTAATCAGTGCGGACGCCACCCCCTCCGAGGAAATATGGCTTTATACTATTACACCGATGCTCCAGTGGAAAACAAAAAAGAAAAAAAAAACTACTAAAATAGCACAATACAATACAAAAAAATAAATAAAATATATTAAAAAATATTAATAATAATAATAAAGACTACGTCCTGGGCTGGCCGACCTTTTTCCAGGTTACACGTGATAAGAAGCTTGGAGGAGTTTTAATGTCAGTAATATTTTATCCAAAATTTACATGAATTTTTTTTAATACTAAAATTTAGGTTTTTTATTTTTTTTGTTTTTTTCTTTACTGTGATTGTACTGGTTTAAAAAGAAACCAAAATTGATGGCAAAAAAAATATTGAAAGGCTCCAAAGATACCAAGTGATGGTTTAGGGATTGGTTTATGCCGCACCCTATTGATTATCCCACTATACGGGCTACGACACCCTAAAATTGCCATAAGGTCAGTAGCCCGAGACTGTCATAGAGGCGTGTCCTCCATACATAGTCCGGATATGGAAGGGGGGAGGGGGTGAAGTGTTCCCCGTGGGGATCCTTATGTTGAATCCTCCATGTCTGCCTGTCGCTAATATCAGTTTTTCTGGATTTGTTGGCGCACGGGCAGCTATATTTCAGCAGATTAGGGGTTAATTTTTTGGGGAATTCTTTGCACGGGGTCGTATATTCCCATTGTCAAAGGGGTGTGGCCTCATATTGTCGAATCGGAAAAATTTCCCAAGGGTGACACCCAGTTGGGGAATCAGCTGTTTATTTCCAGGAGCAATAACAGAGGAACAACAAAGCGACGTTCCAGAATTATTGTTACATTATGAGTGGCAGGGAGGTGAGATTAATTTTGGATCATTTTGGTAGGAGGGGGAGAGCCTTATATTCTTTTCTGTTCTGTTTGAACAGATTTGCTAATTTTTGGGGAGTAAAATTGGCCATTGTTTCAGGCAGAATCCGGATATTCTAGAAAAATATCCTATAGAAACAACTTTAGATTAGTAAATATTTGTGTTCTGCATGAATAACATTTCTGTCGGGTTGCTGTGTTCCTCTGTTATTCCTCCTGGAAGTCGGTGAATTCGTTGGCAACTGGTTGTTACAAGTTGGGGGTGTGTCAATCCATCTGACAGCGTCCAATGAGCTTTATCGGCATGTAGGGTTACACCTTATTGACATGTGGAAACGCCCACTCAGATTTATATAGATTCCAAGAAGGAATAATTTAAGTTTAAAAAAAAAAATTACCAAAAATGGTATTTATGAAGTCAGAAGAGCTGAGCCAATTTATTTTTTTTCTAATTAATAAAAAAATTTTTATTTATTTTTTTAAATCCCATGTTTGCTGAAATCCAATTTTTTTTTAATTTTTTGTTGTGGGGCGCACACAGCTGATCCATAGGTGTCATATCCGTTATAATGAAATCCGATCCCCTCCCCTCCTGTCAGGGAGCGGCACTGACCAGTCCTGCACGGCGGCCACATGATTGTATCCTACACGTGTTACTTAAAACTCCTGCTGTTTCTCTAACCTGAAAAAAGAAACTTTAAAAAAAATTTACTATGAACAAAAAATGAATTTAAAGGAAAAAAAATTTTCTTAACGGGGAAAAAAAAAACCCAACAAAACCACGACAAACCCTACTTTTTTTTTTTTTTTTTTGTATCATTATTTTGGAATTTCTTCTACGACAAATGGAGAAGAAAAAATAAGAGAGAGAAAAACAATGAAGTATCCCTATTTCAGAAAACGTATTTTGTTAAGAAAATTTTTTAAAAAAAAGGAAAAAAAATTACATGAAAAAAACAATGATTGTACATATTGAAATATGTATTTTTGCACAGGTCTTTTTTTTTCCCTTCTATCCAGTTTTTGGTACAATTTGAGATCATCTAATATTTATTTGTTAATAAAAGTAAAAAAAAAAAAAACTTACCTTTTTATGATTTGAAGTGATTCACTGCCAAGAGCCGAGCTTCTGTCTTGCCTAATGTTCTGTGATTCGAAAAGGGGGGGTTTCCTCCGTTTTTGCGAGGACACAGGAGGGGGGAGAGGGTCCTATTTTGATATCTGTGGAATGGGTTAAATAATTATTTTTTTTTTATTAGTCAGAGAAGGAAAAAAAAAACTTGCTGTGGCAAAAGGGGCTAATGTGTAATTTTTTTTCAAAAATTTTCTTTTTCTTCTGTGTGTGCAGACGAGGGTGTGATTTCTAGACCTAACGAGAAAATGAAAGTGCCTGGTTCTAGTTTCCAAGCTGTACTTTTAGCTTTTCCTTAGAACACTTGAATGTTCAGTTGTTTTTTTTAGAGGTTTTTTTTTTTTAAATTTTAAAATAATACCGTAGTTTCTGAAATTTTGTAATAACGGGGATGAAATTTTATTAGTGAATGATTCATGGCAGCATCTAGTATTACCCAACCTGCCCAAGGGACCAGCGAGTCACTGACCCGGACCCTCTTAGGCACAACAAACATGTAAAAGTAAAAAAAACTAAAAGTTTTCATTTGATTTGTTGTCTTACCTGCAGTACAGCGGGTACATGATTATGTTTAGAATTGGCGACCTACGTGTAGTGTAGCTAAAGGTTTTAAAATTTACAAAAAATATATATTTATGTTTAATAATTACTGGATTATTGATGAGGGGGGGAATCAAAAATATTTTGTGATGAAAAAATTAGGCGAACCTGAGTCAGTGTCACAATTCCTAAAGGATTGTCTTCCTCCGAGTTCCCTTTGCCAAGATAATTCTGTGACCCTTTTTGGGCCGTGCTTTGTACTGGTGCCCTGTTCCCGTGCCCTGCCACTCCTGACCCTCCACGTTGTAGCACAAGCTGTAGGCCACCTCTGGCCGTGGGGATTTTGTGGTCCCTATAGACATATTGTGGAATTTTCTATTACTGTAATATAGTAATAGTAAATTTAATATAATTTTTTTTTTTTTTTCATTCAAAAAGTTGCAGCCCGGTTATCTATGGGCTGTGTCTGAACCAGTCATAGAGGAAGATAGCGCCAATTTCTAATCTCCTAAAACCCCTTTAAAGGCAGCGGCTACTATTAACCAATGGGAAGCAAGAATATTAATTTTTGGGAAGTTTAATCTTTTATAAGCCACGCCTCCTTGGTCCGATCCTTTGATTGGGGCGGGGACTAGTTACTCCACCACCTCCTCTTGAACACACTGTACCCGCCGTCTGCCCTAATGTCATAAGGAATTAAGTCTAGTGATTTTGAAAGACAAAGGTGGAGTCATGTGATTGGTCAGTTGACCCCTCCTTAAAGGGAGTGGCCTATGGAATGTAGAAAGAATACAATTTTGCCATTGGTTACCAGTAGCCAGCGCCTAAACCCCAACCCCTCCCACTACATGACGTACGGGCACTACAGGTGGTCAGTGTGAACGTGGTTCTAGGATTTCCCCCTCTTTGTGTCTCCTCTCTGTATAATGTGTGAATAGCGCGAGGCTCCTCCTCCAGAATCTGATCAGCTGGACTTTTTGGGCTGCTGTATAGTTCATGAACAAAAACCAATGTCATGGGATATAAAAAAAATTACTTTGGATAATTTAAGAGAAATAATTAAAAAAAACAAAAAATCTATAGTTATTTGTTTTGTAACAAGTTTATGTAAATAAAATAATTTATACTATTTATAAGAAAACAGATTGTGCTTTGCTTTATGGCAGGACGCAAAGAGGCAATAAATACAGGACTGTTCAACTAACGGAGGCATCGCTGCTTATTACCGCATGTCTGACCATCACTGTCTGTGTCTCTAGGGCAGAATACGGAGGCTAAGGCGAAATTCACACCACAGTGTCCGGGCCTGGCGCATGCGCCGTATCATGGGGGATGCTAAAGTGGGTTGAGATTTATATCTGGTTCTATAGCAGCTAGAACCACAAATGTGGTGTCAGATTAAGGCCTATTGCCCATGAGCAAATTTGATGCAGGAAACTTGCATTGTGCGCTGACCGATACATCAGGTCCGAACACTCAGCATGTCAGTTCAGTTCCGGTTTATGAGTATTCGGACCGCACCGTCCTGTCAATTTCATCTTTTAAATGGCATCAGACTGGAGATGTAGCCAGGTAAATTCATAGTTGGGAATGTGAATGCAGATAAAGATTCCCTTCTTTTTCCTTTAACTTCCTGCCATGTCTGGTTCTGTAGCTTAGAATAGTACAATCCTGATGTCATTTAAAAGATATTATATTTAATGAGGCCTGTGCTTCTCTGAGCCACAGAACCAAAATGTAAGGAGTAAGAGAGCCAATTCCATACTATGTATTTAAACCAAAATGTAAGGAGTAAGAGAGCCAATTCCATACTATGTATTTACCAACTATGATTTTACCTGCCCAAATCTGTTTCTGTAGCACACAGAACCACAAGCCTGATGTGGTTTAAAAGATTAAATTCTCTTTGATATAATACCCAATGCATGGTTTTAGCAGCTATAAAGTCCAAGATATAGGCATCTAACTGAATGCTCCCCTTCCAGCTGCTGACTCATATTGGGAAAATATGACTCTTCTATGGCCATTACATGACACTGGGGGAAATTGAGGAGGTTTCACATAAGAGGGAATTATAGAAAGGACATTTTATACCCGACCTGGGGGGTGGCTGCTTGTGTTATTGGGGTAATAGTCTCTTCAAACTCTCCGCACATACATGTATAAGCACCAATTCACCTGAAAAAGGACAACAAAGTGACCTAATGGCCTCTCAGCCAGCGGGAATAAGTTTTTAGGAGAGTCAGATTTTGGAGGATTCTGTGCTGTGCCCAAGGTGGGACACAACATTACATTTTCTCTTTTACATGGGTTGTGTCAGTAAAGTCCATTGTTGTGTGTATAGCGCTATTTCGGGTGCTTAAAAATGTGTTTCTCACCCAGAGTTTAGCTTTGTTTGCCTAGTAAGTGATGATTCAGGATTTCAATAACCTTAGTCGTACACAGCACCTCCTCCTATTCCTGGAGTGTAGGTTACATAGTGGAATTCCCGATTATCCAGCTGGGGGTCTCCTGTTGCAATAGGTGGACCTGGCCTTATAGTGAGTTTTGTAGATGCACGTTTCACTCCTGCTGCTTCTAACCACATACAAAGTTATAGCCACACAGATCTCCAGTGACGATATCCATCTATAACTTTGTGCTTATTAGCAGCAGGACTATACACTGCATTTAAAATTCTGCTACTAACCACATGCAGTGTTCAGACCTGCTACTACCAACCACATAGTTATAGGTAAGTATTTTCACTGGAGATCTGTGCATCTATATCTTTGTATGTGGTTCGTACCAGCAGAATTGTAGATGCAAAGTTCTAGATACTGGAGATCTGTGGATGTGGGCAATAGCAGCAGGACTGTTAAAGTGTCATATACAATCCATAGTCCTGCTGCTACTAACCACATACAAAGTTATGATTGTAGATGCAAGGTTATGATTCCACATCTCTACAGAGACTACCTAACTTTGTATGTGGTTAGTAGCAGCAGGATTGTAGATGGTATTTTCAGCCCTGCTGCTACTAACCACATACAAAGTTATTTATGATTGCACAGGTTGAACAATACCTAGCACTGTCTGCAGCAATGAAAAAGGAGGAGTCCTGCTCCTCCCTTCGGACCCTGTACCATCATCCAGTGAATTCACTTTGGACTGGAATGTTCCTTTAAACCTACAAGTAGACTCCCTTTAAGACATTCATTCCATCATGCTGCAGTGACTGATCCCTGTGACTAAAATGTTATCTCCAACCAAAACTAGAAATCTCATCATCTTGAATTTCATATAAAAAAAACAAAATACTGTGTTCAGCAAAAAAGACCCCTCTACTGCCCCGAATCCCTACCATCTCCCAAAAGATGGGGAAACCAGGAAATGAATAATACAGAATGCGGTCATCCAGAAGAGACTGAGCCGAGAGAAGTGACTACGGATTCCTTCAAAAAGGTGAGAATGTGTCTACTTTATGTCCATGTGATGATCCAGCACCTACAAGGCTTCCTATACAATGACCAGAACAATCCCATGACATGTGCAGTGTATAAACCCAAGGTACAACATCCTGACCTGATGTGTAGATTTATGCTGCCTAAAGTAACAGTCGTAGTCTCTGCTCCATCTGTAATTATCAGTGGTCTCAGAGCCGGTGGCTGCTACCATGTCTCCCATACACTGCAATGTAGGAGGATCTGGGGCTTATTACACCGAGTAGTACCAAGTACAATCTGAATCTTTAGGGCCAAAACAGACAACCATGGTTGATCCATGTATACAAGACCTCGTGATGGTCACATTTTGAAGCCCAAAAAGTGTTCCAGATCAGAACTCCGAGCATCATAGTTATATATAATGTAGATACTCTGCAGAACAGCACTAGGATTATTACAGAATACTATGAATGATATCACTATGAGTCCCAACAGTCACATCCAGCCACCACAGGCCAACAATGGTACCGCTCAATCCCCTCCTAAAACTATAACCTCATAGTGGTCTTGCTGTTATGGATTAAGATGCGAGTAAAGAAGCCTTTCCATCTGAAGAGACATATTATAAATGACCTGTAACAGATCTCTGCAGCTAGTGGCAGTCACAGGGATCCCAGTCACATCACTGCCTCAAGGGCTCCCGTGGACACTGAAGCAAGTATTTTGGTGCAGCTCAGACAAGGATGGCCCCTATAGATGTGTATATTCTCCTACAATCCCATAGCTGTAAATGGAGCGGAGGCTGCACTCATTCCTATACGACGCCATAAAAGACAAAGCATGAATATTCTTCCGGTTTTTTTTTTATTATTTTTTTTTTTTTCTTCTTTAGACGCATTGAATTTGTTAACATAAAGTAAAAGTGTAAAAACCCTAAGTATACATCAGTCACCTTCCGCAATACTAGCAAGCCAGATATTTATACATCACATAAAGGTCTTCAGCACTTGATTCATTCACCCCAGTTAAAAGAGTGCGGCTTCACATATTAATCACGCGGGAGAGCTTCTGGACCCGGTTCAGTAACAGATCTCCTTTCTTTATCGTCTCCTGGTACTGCCAGTTCTTGCTGTCCGGCCTGGAAGACAGAACACAGCAGATTTACTATATGCGCCTCGTACATCTGGCTGCTCTCAGCATTACAGACGCTCTTGCTGGATGAGAAATTTGCTTCATCTTTATGGCTTATAATGCACAGAATTTTAGGCAAAAATGTTGGTAATTTTAAAATATAAACCTCTCCCAATACACTGGGTCCAACCACTAGGACCACACCCCCCCTGCCCCCATAGCATTCTCAATTTCCATCTTCTAAACCAGTGGTTCTCAACCTGTGGGTCGTGACCCCAGCGGGGGTCTAACGACCAAAACCGGGGGTCGCCTGAAGCCATCGGAGCCGCAATTTTGTTGCGTTTTTACTGCAAATCGCCTGGTTTGGGGTCCCTGCAACATGAGGAACTGTAATGCGGGGTCACAGCATTAGAAAGGTTGAGAACCACTGTTCTAAACCAACCTGGAATCCCCAGACAAGGAAATGAAGTGTCAGCTCTAGGTATCAGCAGCCTCAGTGATGACCTCTACAGCCATGAGATGTCGCTGACCTCCGCATTTGTGTATATATAGGTCATCGGCCACATGTGAGACTCAGAAGCCGGCACTGGCTTGATGCATTAAAGCAACTTTTTGATGTCCTTTAACCAGCTGTAGACTGGACTGTTTCCCCTGAACAAGCACAAGATGCAGCCCCAGAATATTATTCATGCCCGATGGCCCTTACCTGTTTGTTTCCACGATTCCATTCACTTTGTCTATCTTGCAGTGTAATCTCCCGGCTGCAATGAACCTGGAAAGTTCCCTAAGGAGATAAACACAAGGGAAGGCGTCATATGGAGAAGTTTCTTTATCTGACAAGAGGGAGAAAATTGTATTTGAGATAAAGGCTCTGAGCATACGGGGGGCGCGCGGCTCACCCCTCCCCTCTCCATAGTAAATAGAGCCTCTTATGGCCTCTTACAGCCAAAGTTAGAGCAGATTCTATTTTATTTTTTGCAGGCACGGAATGACAAGCCCTCGTTGTGCTCACCGTACTGAGCCTGGGCGCCAAACCCGACTGTCAGGACGTATATCTGGCTGCAGACGGTGTGCATGGTGTCTTAAAATGACAGAATCTGGAAGGCAACTCCTGTCATAGCAAGTTAGGCCCTGTACACAGGATAGGGACTACATTGCTGATCTGTAGGGATATCAGTGATGAGAGCCCAACAGATCTTGAGAATGGGGGGATCCGTCCTACCCCTGCTGTGCTCGAGAAGCAGAGAGCAACATCATTTGCACACCGTACTCTATTAATCTCTATGGCGCTGACAAAGATTGCAGAGTAGTCGATGTATGGGTGACAAGCTGCTCTCTGCATCTCGAATGCAACAGGGGTACAATGGACCCCATCACTGAGGGCCTAACTTGCTATGACTGGAGAACCCTTCAAAAGTCTGTGCCACATGGTTTCTTACAGGGAGATTACATTTCTTCTGACGCACATCAGAAAAGAACACATAATTGTGCTACTTGGTAATCAGTAAAACCCACACAGTATAGACGACCCACAAGTGGGCATCCAACGTCTGGTACCCCCATCAATCACAATAATGGGGATTCCCCAATCCCTCCGCTTGCCCTGGTGATTATGTGCTACATAACAGAGCACATTCTGCATTACAGGAGACTCCTGTGCATTGTACAACAATATTTGTTGCAGAATTATTTGCTGTCCAATGACTAGTTACAGAGAGGGATACATACTGGTCAATGAATTCTACTCCGACCCCGAACGCTTCTGCCATGTAACCTAGAGTCAGCGAGCGGTAGGACTCCAGCAGCTGGCTGTAGGCCTGGATCCTCATCTCTCGCACGTAGTATCTGTAGTGAGGGGCGAAGAGCCAGTCCTTCTTCAGCTCCTTCTCCACATCAGCTGCAACCGACAAGAACGGGAGTAAAAGGTTAGAGAAACACCAAGACCTTCGTTATAACGTGAGCAGTAAAATACAGCACGTGACAGACGGCCACCTCTGCAGGAACTTACCCAGAGACTGGAAGAAGACAGAATAGCGGCACTCGTACAGCGAGAAGAGATACTGGCGCACTGTGGGCAAACTGTGCAACACTTCTAGGATCTCTGCGCCTTTGATAACCTGGAGAGAAATAGAGCTGTATTACCACCCTTGAAGACGTTACACTTAGGCCTTATTCACACCTTTAATTTGCAGGGTCGGCCTACGATCCATTAGATTTTTTTGGACTCATTCCCTATATTGCTGGAATATGGATAATGTGGCTGCTGGTGCTAGGTCACCCTAGTAGGGTCCTTCAGGTTTTTACCGAGAAGTGCAACAGCAAACCTATGATGCAAACGAGACCCTGGTGTAAATGAAGACAATTCAGAAATGCTCCCGCAGATTCCCGTTATCCCCATGAAGGCAGAGTCCTCATCACTACAGTCAGGGACCCAACAGTGAACGATAGAAACTTCAAGCTGTACAGGACTCCTGCTCCCTACTCCTGTTACCCAAGACAAACTGACAGGGTGCGGCTGCTGATCAATGTCACTGGGGGCCTATAAGCCACATTTTTATATTTTGCACTTTTTGCAGAAGATCAGGGAAGAAGGGGGGGGATGGACACTGCAACATCACAGATTTACTATAATATAGGTTATAGCCAAAATCAACACCAGCCCTGGGGGGCCGTAGATTCCTATCCTTGCATATGGGACCTCTAGGGTTTCATCTGAATCATTACAAGGAGTGAATTCAGGCTCATCTCACACAAGGAGGTAAACGAGTTAAACCAGTGCATGAAAGAGTTTAGGATGTGTCCACATTTCTGAAAAATATAGGTCCCATGTGCATCAACAGGGGAGTGCACAACTTAATAGGCTTGTACCATGAGTGATTGTTATCCCATATCCTATGGATGGGGTATAACTATCTGACAGGTTGGGGATTGAATGTTAAGCATGCATCCTACTGCTCTATGTAATACTATGGAAGGCTCTGATATTGCTCAGTACAGCACTCGAGTGTCTTCAGAACCTCCATTCACTGTCTAGCTACCCCAGTGCTGGGCTCAGCAATTTCTGACACTCCCATAGTATTGAATTGTGTGTCAGGGCACTCCATTAATCAGTGGCAATGGGATACTCCCCAAGTCTCATAAGCACAGGATAACAATTCATCTTGGTGCGACCCTTTAAGATCTATAGTAAGAGTCTTTTCCGTTGTTGATCTAATGTATAAGTCTATAATGGGGTTACTACTCTTTGGTTCAAACCTAAGAGATAACAAACATGAGGGGAATTAGATGTCTACATGTTTGGTGTTCCTTTAAAGCAAATGTACCATCAAAATCAAAGATGGATAACTTTCACATAGATGCAGCAGTGACTGTGGTAATCTTTTTATATTTGTTATCCATGGCCTCCTTCCTTCTAAAATCAACTTTTATAATTATGCTAATAAGCCAAAGTGCTCAGTATCACAGGTTGTTACATTGTGCAGGAGCATTTCCCCCTCCTACTCCATGAGATGTAAACCGTGTAACTGCCTATAAATCTGCAGTTAATATTAGGAGGAAGGAGGCCATGGATAACAGATATAAGAAGATGACCCCAGTCCCGGTGCCTGGATCTATGAGTAAGTGTCCCTGGTTTATCATGATGGATTTTCATAGTAGATTTCCTTTATGGTCCGCTCATGCCAACCTCATTATGACCAAATTATGTCAGGAACATTTGGATGTGAAGGTCTACAGGATAAAGCAGCTGCATACTTCATCAGATGAGCGGCGAGTGCTTATCGAGTTACCTTCTCCCTCAGGTCGGGTCGATCCAGGGCGATCATACTGACATAGACTGTGTATGTGACAAAAGTGTTGTAATCCATCAGCTCGTACGAGGTGAATGTGGAAACCGTATCCAAGAAGAGCTCGGCCGCTTGCTTGAAGTCTCGAATGGCCACACAATACAGACCCTGGTAAACCTTCAGACGATTCCTCCGATCCCAGTCACCACCTTCTTCAATGAGGCTGCAAAACAGCATTAGGAATTTATCTGTCTCTATGAGAAATCAGCAGTAAAGCCCGGCCATCACTAATACATCCATCATCAGTAGTGTCGTATCGGGGGGGCTGCCAGAATTCAGGACAACCCCTTTAACGCTTTATATACCAAATGCCCCACAGTCTCTTACCTGCGAGCCTTCTCTGTGTTCCTGGTGATGAGATCATTATCCATATAAAACAGGCCAATCCTCAGGAGGTAGAAGACGATGTCCAGGCGATGTCCAAGTGCCACCGTTTTGTCATAGGTCTTCCGAAAAGCGGTCAGAGCCCCTTCCTGTAACAAAAGTTATTGCAAAATTAACAAGAAGAATGGAATAAACCACATTCATCCCCCACCCACATGATAGGAGATAAAGCACCCGATTGCTACATGATCACTACAATTGTCCTCTGTGCTGGGGGATTCAGAATTGGGCGGGTAGAGAGCCTCAAATAATCTGTAAGGAGTCACGGGGTGAAATAGAGTTACATAAGGACACCAGACAGTCCCAGCCGCTCACCTTATCCCCGATCCTACACAGATACTCCGCTCGCGCCATCATGGCGTCTCTGATCTCGCTCTCGCCCAGGTTTTTCTCGGCGTCCTCCAGTTCGTCGTCCAGTCTCTTCAGCTCCTCCTCGTTCGTCTTCTTCATCTTGTTCAATAAATCCGAATCCACCTGCCAGTCCAGCTGCTTGCACAGACCCTCGTAGTAGGGGGCCATGTCTGGGAACAAACAAAAAGGATCAGCCAAAGTCAGTGACTTATTTAAGTTTGTTGACAAGATAATCACATGGATACTTTGACATTAAAAAAAAAAAAATCCACTTGCTGTCAGTGAATAGTAACATTCTGGTTTAGATCTCACCCAGATGTAATAATACTATTAGGATCTGTGGGTCAGCTACAATTGTATCCAATCCACTAAAACATTGGACGTTACATATTATCTATACCGACACATTGCAGAAAACCTTCAGAGCCAGACGGATTGTGTGCCAGAGGATTACTCAAGGGGGTCTGCATGTGCTTTTCGTGTATTCATTCTCATGGACAGCAAGCAGAGATCTTATAAATCTTATAAATGCAAGGAAATGAAGACCACTCACTACTGAATTCCCTGCCCCTGCTCCGGTCCCCCGGCAGTTCTGCCGCCCCTTCTACCCTCACATGACGGTGGTAGCCAGAGGCCTCAGTAGTCCCACATATTACAATACTGCATCACTCCTATAGTTAGGTCAGTATTTTGTACAGTAAGGTGTGAGATTACAGAGGCCGGAGATCAGCTACACTGTTCATGTGACAGGTGTCTGATAACTGGGACAACAACTAAGGTCCCCGAATCCCTATCACATGGAGGGGAGTGACCACTGCTCTTCTGTGTGTAATTTCTGGGACTACCCTTTTAAAGGAGTTGAACCAAGTCTCCTACACAGGATAGCCATGATCAGATTGGTGGGATCTGCCCGCTGGGACCCCAATTGATCACAAGAATGAAGGTCCCATTGTCAATAATTAACGTAACAGCAGGTGGAGCCTGTGTCCAATTTGATTGTGTATCGTGGGACAATACATTAGATCCTAAAAGTGGTTTTCGATCTGCTACACACACACTGACGCCCTCTACCCCCTGCTAGGTCTATACCACCCATATAATGTATACGTCCCCATATCCGTACAGGCATGGGGTCTATTACAATGTGACCCCTCCCCTGATGCATTCAAGTCTCCCCTAACCCGAGAGAGGTTTCTATATACACAGCGAAGACGCTGCAGGTCCATCACATGACTGCGCCAACCAATCACAGTAGAAGATACCTCCCTGGTCACATGACCTGGATTTATGGCCGATCGAGGCCCAAAGCAGCGGCGACCACTGAATATATTGGGGGGCTGTGATCAGACGGCGCAGTCTTTGCTGCCATAAGGCGAATATTTTACAGCAGTTTGTAATACTAACACATTAATACAATAAAGGAGGTTAAAGGGGAGGAGCCAATGTGAGGAAAGCCCCTTTAAGGGATACTGTGGTAAGTACAATGTATGGGTGATACAGGGGGGAGCAGGCAGGACATGCTGGGCCGGGGGTGCATGTCTCCGCCGTGTATGTCCGTGCCCCGGGACTTACTGTTGTGTGTAACGGCCTCCATGAGCTCAGCCCGGAGCCGCACATCTCCGCGGGTGTCGGGGAGGCTGAGCAGGAACTTGAGCTGTGCGATGCGGAGGTCCGGGTTCTTGGGCAGCCCCTCTTCTTCCAGGTTCTCCAGCGGCATCTTCTCTCTGCTCCTCCGGGCACCGGGAACTGCTCAGTCACTACTTCCGCCGGAAGCGGCCACTTACAATGAGGCGCACAGAAGGCCACAGCGGCCACTAGCGGAGGCTGCCTGCAACTGCACCTCACCCGCAGTACAGCGGCGACTACTGACGGCGCGGCTAATAGGCAACACCTGGACAAAGAGACACCTGCCGGCCGCGGCGAGTATAGCAAAGAGAAATAGCATCTAGTGACATCTAGAGGTAATAGCTGGTACTGCAGGCTCTTTTTTTTTTCTTTCTGCAGAAAATTTGACAGTGATGATGAACCTTTTAGAGACCGAGTGCCCAAACTACAACTAACAACCACCGATTACTCACAAAGTGCCAACATGGCTATTTTATGTTTCTGTTTTTACTGCCCCCCCCTATTAAAAATCCATAGATTTTTTTTATTTTTCCAAGTAAGGAGCTTTATAAGGGTTTATTCTTAGTGGCAGTATTTTATATTCCGTGCCATGTACTCGAAAGCGAGAAAAAAATTCCAAATGCAGTGAACTTGATGAAAAAACACTTATGCCCCTTTTTTCTCATGGGCTCCGTTTTTACGGTTTTCACTATACGCTCCAAAAAGCACTTCCACTTTACTCTTTGGGTTGGTGCAATTATGTGGATACCAGATTTATTTATTTTCAAAATGAAATTCACCTTTTCAGTTCTTGTCTTTCACCTGTTAAATTTACAAAACTTCTCCTTAAAAAAAAAATCAAAACTGAATGTGATACAGTTTGAAATGCAATGGGGCACATTTCTCAAAAACAAGGCAAGCTGTACTATGTGCAGTTTGCCTGTGTAGTGTGCAGGGGGCGCCAGATTCAGGATTTGTGGTCCCGTTCTTCATGAATCTGGTGCCCCCTGCACTGCCCCGACAAAGTGCACCATTTTTTTTGGTGCACCTTTAACATAGGGCGTGTGACACACTTCTATCGGACCTTGCATGATAAATGTGTCGCACGGTCCAACTGAGCTCCTGAACGCCCATTTCAGCGCAGAAATTCAGTTGCATAAAGAATAGTGCAGCCATGACATAAATGTGGTGCAGACACTTAAATACCTGTGCAAGCAGTTAGCACCAAAAGAACATGCAAAACCAACAGAAAACTGGATTAAAAAATCTGGGCTAATGTGTACATTATTGGACCGTTCTTGGTGTGTTTTTGCATGTTTACCATGTTTTTGCTGGTTGAATCAGTTTTTCTTCAATGCTGGAAGTGTAAGCAGCTGTATTAACATTTTCTCAGCTGCTTACAGTTCAGAAGTGAAGAAAAACTGATTCAATCCAGCCAAACGCATAGTAAACATGCAAAAACACATGCGTTTTCTGTGCGTTTAAAAGCGCCACCAAGAATGCACCGTGTGAGCGCACCCTCAGAGTCCTGCAGCACTAAGTAACGCTGCAGCTGAGGAGTAGTAATAGTATTAGTACCCTCTGAAGTAACAAATTAATGCTGATGAACTATGATCATAGTCCAATCTGTGCTCATGAGAGTTAACACAATTCATGGTCATTGTATGACTTGTATTCCGAATTTTGTCGAAGTTTTCCCCTCTGCCGTCCGTCTTTCTAATTCTCAGTTGTCTCAGAGCTGGTGAAAGGAGACTAGGTCTCTTGGTGTCTCCCATACAACCAGAAATGGGATAATCTGCTCCACAATTCTGTCTCTCCATCAGAAGCTTCAGCAGGATCAAATAGAACATTATACGGAAGCACTGATCTGTACTGATGCGGATAAAGCACTTGGGGTGAGATAGAAACTTACTCCTAGCTGCAGCAGGTCTTCCATACACTTCTATGGAATCTGCTATATATGAGCTCTAGTTAGTGTGCACTATGAGATGGATTCTAAAGAGATTTCACAATAAAAGATTCTAAAAGATTATATTAGACCCTTGTGTTGGAGCTGTCACATAGAAGGCTGCTGCCTATGCTTTCATGTACTGTCCCCACAGTGTGTAGTCTCTGTAGCTGTCATGGCAGTGTAGGGGCACCCACTATGGGTGGGATTCGCTTAAAACCACCCTCTTATTGCCAACATTTCCTGAATGATTGAAGTTGCAACATCTTGGCACATGAGGTTTAATAAAGTTCCGTTTGAGATACATTTCATTTTGTGGTGCAGACAGCCAAAACTGCTCCAATTCAGTTGTCTAGATCTCACCCGATGTAATAATACTATTAGGATCTGTGGGTCAGCTACAATTGTATCCAATCCACTAAAAACATGGACGTTTACATATTATCTATACCGACACATTGCAGAAAAACCTTCAGAGCCAGACGGATTGTGTGCCAGAGGATTACTCAAGGGGGTCTGCATGTGCTTTCGTGTATTCATTCTCATGGACAGCAAGCAGAGATCTTATAAATCTTATAAATGCAAGGAAATGAAGACCACTCACTACTGAATTCCTGCCCCTGCTCCGGTTCCCCGGCAGTTCTGCCGCCCTTCTACCCTCACATGACGGTGGTAGCCAGAGCCTCAGTAGTCCCACATATTACAATACTGCATCACTCCTATAGTTAGGTCAGTATTTTTACAGTAAGGTGTGAGATTACAGAGGCCGGAGATCAGCTACATGTTCATGTGACAGGCGTCTGAAACTGGGACAACAACTAAGGTCCCCGAATCCTATCACATGGAGGGGTGTGACCACTGCTCTTCTGTGTGTAATTTCTGGGACTACCCTTTTAAAGGAGTTGAACCAAGTCTCCTACACAGGATAGCCATGATCAGATTGGTGGGATCTGCCCGCTGGGACCCCAATTGATCACAAGAATGAAGGTCCCATTGTCAATAATTAACGTAAACAGCAGGTGGCGCTGTGTCCAATTTGATTGTGTATCGGGGACAATAAATTAGATCCTAAAAGTGGTTTTCGATCTGCTACACACACACTGACGCCCTCTACCCCTGCTAGGTCTATACCACCCATATAATGTATACGTCCCCAATCCGTACAGGCATGGGGTCTATACATGTGACCCCTCCCTGAGGCATTCAAGTCTCCCCAACCCGAGAGAGGTCTATCTATACACAGCGAAGACGCTGCAGGTCCATCACATGACTGCGCCAACCAATCACAGTAGAAGATACCTCCTGGTCACATGACTGGATTTATGGCCGATCGAGGCCCAAAGCAGCGGCGACCACTGAATATATTGGGGGCTGTGATCAGACGGCGCAGTCTTTGCTGCCATAAGGCGAATATTTACAGCAGTTTGTAATACTAACACATTAATACAATAAAGGAGGTTAAAGGGGAGGAGCCAATGTGAGGAAAGCCCCTTTAAGGGATACGTGGTAGTACAATGTATGGGTGATACAGGGGGGAGCAGGCAGGACATGCTGGGCCGGGGGTGGTGCATGTCTCCGCCGTGTATGTCCGTGCCCCGGGACTTACTATTGTGTGTGTAACGGCCTCCAATGAGCTCAGCCGGAGCCGCACATCTCCGGGGTTGTCGGGGAGGAGGAGCAGGAACTTGAGCTGTGCGATGCGGAGGTCCGGGTTCTGGGCAGCCCCTCTTCTTCCAGGTTCTCCAGCGGCATCTTCTCTCTGCTCCTCGGGCACCGGGAACTGCTAGTCACTACTTCCGCCGGAAGCGGCCGCTTACAATGAGGCGCACAGGAGCGCCACAGCGGCCACTGGCGGAGGCGGCCTGCAACTGCACCTCACCCGCAGCACAGCGGCGCCTGCTGACGGCGCGGCTAATAGGCAACACCTGAGCAAAGAGAGCAGCGACACCTGCCGGCCGCGGCGAGTATTAGCACAAAGAGAAATAGCATCTAGTGACATCTAGAGGTGATAGCTGGTACTGCAGGCTATATTCTTTCTTTCTGCAGAAAATTTGACAGTGATGATGACCTTTAGAGACCGAGTGCCCAAACTACAACTAACAACCACGATTACTCACAAAAGTGCCAACAGTGGCTATTTTATGTTTCTGTTTTTACTGCCCCCCCTATAAAAAATCCATAGATTTTTTTATTTTCCAAGTAAGGAGCTTTATAAGGGTTTATTCTTAGTGGCAGTATTTATATATCCGTGCCATGTACCGAAAGCGAGAAAAAAATTCCAAATGCAGTGAACTTGATGAAAAAACACTTATGCCCCTTTTTTCTCATGGGCTCCGTTTTTACGGTTTTCACTATACGCTCAAAAAGCACTTCACTTACTCTTTGGGTTGGTGCAATTATTGTGGATACCAGATTTATTTATTTCAAAATGAAATTCACCTTTTCAGTTCTTGTCTTTCACCTGTTAAATTTACAAAACTTCTCCTTAAAAAAAAAATCAAAACTGAATGTGATACAGTTTGGAATGCAATGGGGCACATTTCTCAAAAACAAGGCAAGCTGTACTAGTGCAGTTTGCCTGTGTAGTGTGCAGGGGGCGCCAGATCAGGATTTGTGGTCCCGTTCTTCATGAATCTGGTGCCCCTGCACTGCCCCGACAAAGTGCACCATTTTTTTGGTGCACCTTTAAATAGGGCGTGTGACACACTTCTATCGGACTGCATGATAAATGTGGCGCACGGTCCAACTGAGCTCCTGAACGCCCATTTCAGCGCAGAAATTCAGTTGCATAAAGAATAGTGCAGCCATGACATAAATTGGTGCAGACACTTAAATACCTGTGCAAGCAGTTAGCACCAAAAGAACATGCAAAATCCAACAGAAAACTGGATTAAAAAATCTGGGCTAATGTGTACATTATTGGACCATTCTTGGTGTGTTTTTGCATGTTTACCATGTTTTTGCTGGTTGAATCAGTTTTTCTTCAATCTGGAAGTGTAAGCAGCTGCATTAACATTTTCTCAGCTGCTTACAGTTCAAGAAGTGAAGAAAAAATGATTCAATCCAGCCAAACGCATAGTAAACATGCAAAAACACATGCGTTTTCTGTGCGTTTAAAAGCGCCACCAAGAATGCACCGTGTGAGCGCACCCTCAGAGTCCTGCAGCACTAAGTAACGCTGCAGCTGAGGAGTAGTAATAGTATTATGTACCCTCTGAAGTAACAAATTAATGCTTGATGAACTTATATCATTAGTCCAATCTGTGGTCATGAGAGTTACACAATTCATGGTATTGTATGACTTGTATTCCGAATTTTGCGAAGTTTTCTCCCTCTGCCGTCCGTCTTTCTAATTCTCAGTTGTCTCAGAGCTGGTGAAAGGAGACTAGGTCTCTTGGTGTCTCCCATACAACCAGAAATGGGATAATCTGCCCACAATTCTGTCTCTCCATCAGAAGCTTCAGCAGGATCAAATAGAAAATTACGGAAGCACGATCTGTACTGATGCGGATAAAGCACTTGGGGTGGGTGAGATAGAAACTTACTCCTAGCTGCAGCAGGTCTTCCATACACTTCTATGGAATCTGCTATATATGAGCTCTAGTTAGTGTGCACATGAGATGGATTCTAAAGAGATTTCACAATAAAAGATTCTAAAAGATTATATTAGACCCTTGTGTTGGAGCTGCACATAGAAGGCTGCTGCCTATGCTTTCATGTACTGTCCCCACAGTGTGTAGTCTCTGTAGCTGTCATGGCAGTGTAGGGGCACCCACTATGGGTGGGATTCGCTTAAAACACTCTATTGCCAACATTTCCGAATGATTGAAGTTGCAACAATCTTGGCACATGAGGTTTAATAAAGTCCGTTTGAGATACATTTCATTTGTGGTGCAGACAGCCAAAACTGCTCCAAAGTGTTGAAAATTTGGGGCATCTTATAGCAGCCAGTAGTGAATTATAATATAGGCGGATTGGGCAGTAGCCCAGGGCCAGGGACTTCTAGAGGGCCCATGGCCACCCAAACATCCACCAAATTTTATACACAAGAAGGAGCATTGCCCATGAAACCTCGTACATCTGTTCTTGCTCTCAATACACATATAAACAAGAACCATTTCAGGACCTTTTAAGGTCCTGAAACAGCAGATTGAAAGCAGCAGAAGGGGCACATTCTCCCCAAGAAGTGTTTAGTACCAGATGTAGGAAGTGATTGCAGACTTGTAGGGGCTATAATATTCATACAGCCCAGGGCGCATGGTGGTCTTATTCCCAGCCAGATAAGTCTAAATAATACCCCCAAATCCAAAGTTTCACCCTAAATATAAAAATGTACATTAGAACATTCTGAAAAAGGAACATTCTATCCTGTACCTGACAGTTTTAGATTGTAGCATCTCCTCTGACGACAGGGGGCAGTGCTGACCATAGCGCAGGTGGACTATTCTCTACTACAATTACGCTTCCCTCCAGGCTCTCTTGATACTCCATTCTCTCCCTTTAGGAGCGTCTCATTGTGTTCCTTTTGTCTTTTTAAAGACACCAGCGATCTGGGGAGTCACAAATGCAAATTGACTCCAATGACGGCTCGGAACAATGCTGCCTCCTTGGGTTCTGTGTAAATCATCCCGCTAGAAATCTCACCGATGAATATGTAATATCCGCCCCCTGAGCTTCCGAACATTTGCTGCGAGAACCAGAGCATTGAATCCTGTGTGAGGGGGCGAGTGCGCCCAAATCTTCTGTAATTAGAGATGTTGCTGGAAAAAATAACTTATTTCTAGGGATAAAGCAGAACTCGGAGATGGCGTCCGGGCAGAGGGGGCTGTACATATAGAGGGCACACAATGAGGACCCTTTCTGGAGAGTAATTACACAGATATGTCATGTGTGTACACTGCACCTTTAAGAGATAGGGATAGGGATGGCCAAGATCACACAGAGACATATGGACCCGCACCCTTACCTGGTCCATTCACCTAGACTCCCATGGAACACCCACAAAATGCTACAGGGTGTTCACCCACCCACTTTGTAGTCGCACATAACAGTCCTACAAGAAAGTGCGGAAGTTTGGAGGAATAACTAGACATTAGAAGGGGGTAGACTACCATGGTTATCCATACTGGGACATTTTAAGCACCGGGGGGCATGTGATCGAGTGGGGCACCAGAGTGGTGGGGGCTCCAGCGCAGCCTGTGCTCCCCTCTCCTCTGCACTCGTGCAGCTGTCAGGTCAGTGAGAAGAGAGGAGGGGGCGGGGCACCTCAGGAGAGTGGGCGGGCCTCAGACTGTAGAGGAAGAGGAAGCAGTGAGGATGACAGACTGGATGGAAGACTGCACTGAGGGTAAGTATATTTGAGAAATAATTTGTTTATGTGTGAAAATAAATCTATATAATCTTTTCTAAATACAAGTGCATGCAGGTGTGCAGTAGTGGATTATAATATAGGCGGTTTGGGTGGTAGCCCGGGGCCGAAAACTTCTAGGGGCCCCCGGTAACCCAAACCAGCCACCAAATTTGAAACTGAGAAGGACCTTCACCTATGAAATCCTCAGACATCTGTTCCTACTCTCAATACAGAGAGGAGAGGGGGGGGGGTCTCGCATGTTCTCACGGCACCACTGAGAGGGGCTGATAACAGGGGGAAGGCTGCTGAATAGCAGTGAAAGGAGCAAGATTCGGGTAACTAATCCAATTGCAAAAGGCCTTAAAATTGCCTTAAAGTTTTTTAACATGACGTTTACATGTTAAACTGTGCGCCTCTGCCAGGATGTGTAACCACCAATAACTGAGGGAGACTTTCTGTAACCACCAAGCTTGTGGTACCATTTGTAACCATTAAGTTTACCTTACAGATGTTTTCCAGGAGTCTGAGGCAGGTTCCCACACGACTCCAGTGCTTACAGTTTTCATCACTGCACCTGATTGGATGATTCAGGGGGCCATCGAGCTGCTTCAGCCAATAAGTCGCCTCCTTGGACCTGGAGACAATAAAGAAAAGGACCTCCCGTGGTCAACAGACATCATGTCATGAGGACAATAAAATTAAAACGTAAAATTTTTTTTTTCAAAAATATACAAGAAAAATGTGTCCAGTCTCTAATGTTATCCTATACAATACCCAGATACCATAAAAAAAGACAAGACAAAAATCAAAACTTGCAGAATAAAGTGCCAAAAATGGCCCCAAAATGATAACCTTGGGGCCATTAAAAGAACACTAAAAATAGCATCTTTTGTACACAGCCAATCAACATCAATGGGAAGGGTGTAATACTCCACGTATCCTGTGGAGGCAGTGTAGATTAAGGAAAAACTTGCTGACAGATCATAGAGAGGAACAGAGACCAAGTGTTTTGTTATTTTTAATGGGGAGCGGAGGGTAAGTAACCCTCAAAATTTCACCCTTTCCTTCCAGATGACGTTCGGAGAGAGTCAGGAGGCGGCTATGATTATAAGACAGTTGGCCATTATTTTCCTTATCTTTTTGGGGGCCTTTAGGCAGGAACCTATTGTGTGTTTGCCGATCATTTATATCATAATTCACAATGTTATAGATGAACCTCCTGAAGCATAGAAGGCGCACAATTATCTATAATGAAGACCCCACATCCCTGGAATAATAGATGCGGATCCTCCGATATCTCAGTCCCAACAATCCCTGTTAGAAGTAGAAATATCAGCGCCAGATACAAGGACTCCTCATTACTGCACCCGTAGTGTCTCCTGTCAGGCAACATCTGCTGACACTTAATTGAAGCCAATAATCAGAATTTTCCGGTCATCCAGCCTGAATATAGTCACATGACCCAATCAATGACCAGCGCCTGTCCGGACAATGGAATATTATCTGCTGCCGCCGCTCATCCGTTTATTGCTCATCCAATGGAAGGATCTATTCGGCCATAAAGAATGAAATATTAATGGGCCGGCAGCGCTGCGAGCAGATGGAACAATAGGGTTCCCTGCACGGGGACGGGGGGTGGGGGGGATATTATTAGAACACAATCAAGATACGAAAATTACCTTCAGTGAAAGCCTAGATAGATAGCAGGTGCTCACCACCGGGCCACCGAGCTATAGAGCCACCCAGCCACAGAGTCACCAGGCTACAGAGCCACAGGCTACACAGGCACCAGACTACAAAGCCACCAAGCTACAAAGCCATCAGGCTACACAGGCACCGAGATACAGAGCTACCAGGCTACAGAACCAGCAGGCTACACAGGCACCAGACTGCAAAGCCACCAAGCTACAGAGCCACCAGGCTACACAGGCACCAGGATACAGAGCCACCAGGCTACACAGGCACGGGATACAGAGCTACCAGGCTACAGAACCAGCAGGTGACAGGCACCCAGACTACAAAGCCACCAAGCTACAGAGCCACCAGGCTACACAGGCACCAGGATACAGAGCCACCAAACTAAGAACCAGCAGGCTACACAGGCACCACACTACAAAGCCACCAAGCTACAGAACCAGCAGGCTACACAGGCACCAGGATACAGAGCCACCAGGCTACACAGGCACGGGGATACAGAGCTACCAGGCTACAGAACCAGCAGGCTACACAGGCACCAGACTACAAAGCCACCAAGCTACAGAGCCACCAGGCTACACAGGCACCAGGATACAGAGCCACCAGGCTACACAGGCACCAGGATACAGAGCCACCAAGCTAAGAACCAGCAGGCTACACAGGCACCAGGATACAGAGCCACCAGGCTACAGACCCACAGGCTACACATGCACCAAACTACAAAGCCACCAAGCTACAGAACCACCAGGCTACACAGGCACCTGGATACAGAGCCACCAGGCTACAGAGCCACAAGGCTACACAGGCATCGGGATACAGAGCTACCAGGCTACAGAACCACAGAGATAAAGAACCACCAAGCTACAGAACCACTGGGCTATATGACCAATGGGCTACAGAGCTTTCAGGCTACACAGACACCAGGATACAGAGCCACTAAGCTATAGAACCACTGGGATAAAGAGCCACAAAGTTACAGAGCCAGCGTGCTACACAGGTACCGGGATAAAGAGCCCCCAGGGTACAGAACCATTGGGGTTCAGAGCCACCGAGCTATAAAGCCACCAGGCTACAGAACCACCAGACTACAAAGCCACTGGGCTACAGAGTCACTGAGCTACAGAACTACAGAGGTACAGAACCACCGGGCTACAGAGTCACCAGGCTACAGAAGCACTAGGCTACAGAGCCACCAGGCAACAGTATAAATTTTTTTTTTTCAAAAATATACAAGAAAAATGTGTCCAGTCTCTAATGATCCTATACAATACCCAGATACCATAAAAAAAGACAAGACAAAAATCAAAACTTGCAGAGAATAAAGTGCCAAAAATGGCCCCAAAATGATAACCTTGGGGCCATTAAAAGAACACTAAAAATAGCATCTTTTGTACACAGCCAATCAAATCAATGGGAAGGGTGTGTAATAACTCCACGTATCCTGTGGGGAGGCAGTGTAGATTAAGGAAAAACTTGCTGACAGATCATAGAGAGGAACAGAGACCAAGTGTTTTGTTATTTTTAAGGGGGAGCGGAGGGTAAAGACCCTCAAAATTTCACCCTTTCCTTCCAGATGACGTTCGGAGAGAGTCAGGAGGCGGTATGATTATAAGACAGTTGGCCATTATTTCCTTATCTTTTTGGGGGCCTTTAGGCAGGAACCTATTGTGTGTTTGCCGATCATTTATATCATAATTCACAATGTTATAGATGAATTCCTGAAGCATAGAAGGTGCACAATTACTATAATGAAGACCCCACATCCCTGGAATAATAGACGCGGATCCTCCGATATCTAGTCCCAAACATCCCTGTTAGAAGTAGAAATATCAGCTCCAGATACAAGGACTCCTCATTACTGCACCCGTAGTGTCTCCTGTCAGGCAACACTGCTGACACTTAATTGAAGCCAATAATCAGAATTTTCCGTCATCCAGCCTGAATATGTCACATGACCCAATCAATGACCAGCGCCTGTCCGGACAATGGAATTATCATGCTGCCGCCGCTCATCCGTTATTGCTCATCCAATGGAAGGATCTATTCGGCCATAAAGAATGAAATATTAATGGGCCGGCAGCGCTGCGAGCAGATGGAACAATAGGGTTCCCTAAGGGGAGGGGGGGTGGGGGGGATATTATTAGAACACAATCAAGATACGAAAATTACCTTCAGTGAAAGCCTAGATAGATAGGTGCTCACACCGGCCACCCGAGCTATAGAGCCACCCAGCCACAGAGTCACCAGGCTACAGAGCCACAGGCTACACAGGCCCCAGACTACAAAGCCCCCAAGCACAAAGCCATCAGGCTACACAGGCACCGAGATCAGAGCTACCAGGCTACAGAACCAGCAGGCTACCACGGCACCAGACTGCAAAGCCACACGCTACAGAGCCACCAGGCTACACAGGCACCAGGATACAGAGCCACCAGGCTACACAGGCACCGGGATACAGAGCTACCAGGCTACAGAACCAGCAGGTGACAGGCACCAGACTACAGAGCCACCAGGTTACAGAGCCATCAGGCTGCAGAGCCACCAGGTTACAGAGCCACCAGGCTGCAGAGCCACCAGGTTACAGAGCCACCAATACAAGAACCAGCAGGCTACACAGGCACCCACTACAAAGCCACAAGCTACAGAACCAGCAGGCTACACAGGCACCAGGATACAGAGCCACCAGGCTACACAGGCACGGGGATACAGAGCTACCAGGCTACAGAACCAGCAGCTACACAGGCAACAGACTACAAAGCCACCAAGCTACAGAGGCACCAGGCTACACAGGCACCAGGATACAGAGCCACCAGGCTACACAGGCACCGGGATACAGAGCCACCAAGCTAAGAACCAGCAGGCTACACAGGCACCAGGAAACGAGCCACCAGGCTACAGACCCACGGTACACATGCCCCAAACTACAAAGCCACAAGTTACAGAACCACCAGGCTACAACAGGCACCTGGATACAGAGCCACCAGGCTGCAGAGCCACAAGGCTACACAGGCATCGGGATACAGAGCTACCAGGCTACAGAACCACAGAGATAAAGAACCACCAAGCTACAGAACCACTGGGTATATGACCAATGGGCTACAGAGCTTTCAGGCTACAAGACACCAGGATACAGAGCCACTAAGCTATAGAACCACTGGGATAAAGAGCCACAAAGTT
This sequence comes from Engystomops pustulosus, assembly GCA_019512145.1. Taxonomy (NCBI): domain Eukaryota; kingdom Metazoa; phylum Chordata; class Amphibia; order Anura; family Leptodactylidae; genus Engystomops; species Engystomops pustulosus. The sequence continues at coordinate 84,258,838 of CM033649.1, forward strand.
ACAGAGCCAGCGTGCTACACAGGTACCGGGATAAAGAGCCCCCAGGGTACAGAAACATTGGGGTTCAGAGCCACCGAGCTATAAAGCCACCAGGCTACAGAACCACCAGACTACAAAGCCACTGGGTATCAGAGTCATGAGCTACAGACATACAGAGGTACAGAACCACCGGGCTACAGAGTCACCAGGCTACAGAAGCACTGGCTACAGAGCACCAGGCAACACAGCCATTGAGCTACAGAATCACCTGACTACAGAGCCACCGGTATACAGAGCCACCAAGCTACAGAACCACTGGGCGACATGACCAACGGGCTACGGAGCCAACAAGCTACGAAAGCACTGAAATACAGAGCCACCAGGATACAGAGCCACCAGGTTACATCCAATATCTGCATCCAACTATAATTACAGAAATGACAAAGAAAAAGGTTTTATAGGGAGTCGGAGCCTTCACTAACAGCTGCTGCACTGAACACCTCATTACCCCAGCGTTACAATAGACAGGTCCTGACAAAGGTACACAGCCAACCTGCACGGAAATGTGCAATAAAAGTAATGGAAGCAATTAGTGGAAATGCAGAAGGGAGGAGGAATGTTCAGTTACTAACCTTTATTTCTCCTTTCACAGACGCATCTATCCCATCTATCTATTATCCTTCTATCTATCTATCTAAAATTTAAAAAAAAAATCATTTCATATTGGGGCACATTTACTTACCCGGCTGCAGGAGTTCACAGAATGATGACAATGCCCTGTGCCGCGATTCACTAAGATCGTGCGCCCGATATCCTGCATGTGTCGCTTCCCCGCTCAGGTCCACAGGAGTTCACCTTCTTCTTCCTGGTGCGTGTAAGTGCATTGTCTTGCGACACAATTTGAAAGTTAAATCCTGCGCTCAGTCCGAATCAGTTGGATCGTCTGACGGCACCCCCCCAATTTCTGTCGCATGAAAGCTGCGCCAAAATCCGATTGCGGGCGACACAATCCCAGTGCAGACCCCTGTTAAATATCTGTCCAAGCCGTGCAATCCCCGAAAAAAGTGCAAAGTCTGACGAAAGTGAAAAAGCCTTGACCCTTAGTAAATAAGCCCCATTGAGTCAAGCATCAGTGTTAATTATAAAAAGCTGCACATCCAATTATAGCGCGACCTTTGGGCGTAACAATGCCCCAATCTTGTGTTCCACTGATGAGTCCCCTCGGGGAAGATAGAGAAAAGACAAAGGGAATACGTACAAGAGAAGAAGTGGCCTCAGTTATTATTACTTTCACTGTGCGCCCTAAATAAAACCTCCCCTTTATTTTTTGGTTCAGTATTATCGCAGGGAGACTAAATTTCTACACGATTTATTGTGTTTTAATACATTTTAAAAAATGATATTCGTGTACAAATTTTTTACGTTCGCCATCTGGCGCTAATAACCTTTTCCTACTTCGATGTGCTATATGAGGTGTCATTTTTTACAGGATGAGCTGCCAAATTGCTACAATTTTTTGGGCTGTACGACCTTTTGATCACTTGTAAATTTTTTATATGTTGCAAAATGGGGGAAAAGTAGCGTTTCGGACATCTAGGCACTATTTTCTGTTACGGGGTTTAGCCCTGTGAATAACGGTTATTATATTATATATGGGCCTTTTGGAACACGGTACCGGACATGTTTATGATTTTACTTGTTTGTTTATTTTGACATCAGTTCTAGGGAAAGAGGGGTGATTTGAACTTTTAGGTTTTATTATTATTTTTTTTTACTTTTTTAATTTTTGTCTTTTACTATTTAACAGACCCCTTAGGGTACTTAAACCCTAGGTTGTCTGATTGATCCTACCATATACTGTCATACTACAGTATGGGGATTTTCCACATCACACAGTGGGGCAGATTTACTTACCCGGTCCATTCGCGATTCAGCGGCGCATTCTCTGTGGTGGATTCGGGTCCGGCCGGGATTCATTAAGGTAGTTCCTCCGCCGTCCACCAGATGTCGCTGCGCTGAAGTTCCCCGGAGGCGCGCTGGAATGCCCTGAAGTTCACCGGCCTATACCTGGTGAAACTAAGTGCAAGTTTCGCAACACATTTTTTTTTTTTAAATGCGGCGGTTTTTCCGAATCCGTTGGGTTTTCGTTCGGCCACGCCCTCCCCCATTTCCGTTGCATGCATGCCGGCGCCGACGCGCCACAATCCGATCACGTGCGCCAAAATCCCGGGGCAATACAGGGAAAATCGCAGCAAATCGGAAATATTCAGGTAACACGTTGGGAAAATGCGAATCGGGCCTAGTAAATGACCCCCATTGTAAAAAATGGGCTTTGTATGACCCTAGGCTGTCATGGCAACAGGTTACCGCCCCCAGATCACATAACGGGGAGCGATGATCACAACAAAGATGGCGGCACGACACGCACGTCTTTTAAATGCCGCCGGCATTTATGCTGAAAAGCTCAGGTTATGATCTAGTATATACGGTAGTTTATATTTGGTAAATTATTGGTAATACTGGTCTGTGTATAGAGTCTTGTGTTCATTATCAGTATATAATAGCAGTTTGCTGTAAGTACATGTGTAGCAGCCCCCAAACTGAGAGGATTAGACTCTGTGTATTTATTGTAACCCTCACGATCCATAACCATCTGCTATAATAACTACCGAGATTTGTGCTATAACGGTCAAGCCTTGTGCCCATCTGAGACTCTAGCCAACTAGCTGAGTGCCTCATAGAGATCATGTGACTTATTCTATTCCACTGAACTCTCCTCCATTGCTGAACATTTTACGAATGCAGGTGAGTGTGGAGCGCCAAAAGCTAAAAACGACGCCTCCTCCGACCTCCTGGACTCGAGGGTCAGTCCTGTCTCTCACTATTTGGACTTGACATATTAATATAATCCCAAGATGTACTGATGAACCACTGCCGTATTTACATAATCATTCCATAAATGTGTTTGTTGAAGCCCGACCTCGGCTTGTCAGATCCACAGACGACACCGAGCGATTGCAGTCTCTCCATTGATCTTGTCCATCGCGCCCCCAGGAATTGCTGCATTATAGAAACAAAGTGATGTGGAATATATAATCCCTTTAACAAGAATTATCCCAGGATCCTGGAGACATCTGGCCTGGGTATAGGCAGAGAGGTGGCCATTGCAGCTGCACTTCAAACAAAAACCCTATTGCTCAGGCACCTTCCTCATGGGGAAGCCCAGGAACAGGTTGGTTGAATTATTGTTCTGGTTCCCTATTTCCACCAGAAGGCAAACGCAACCCACTGCTTCTAGACTATTCCACCATGTATACTTGTGTCCCTAGCCAATCCATAACAACCTCAAGAAGTAAGGGGTCTCTTCCCAATAGGAAGGTGCCTGAGCATGAAGGTTTCAAGTTTGTATCCTGATCAATGAGTCACTCCTATGTTTTAGGTTTTGGCTTGTTCTCTGTTATGTACCTGGATCTCTTTTCTGATCTTTTGATGACCCTGGCTTGTCCTGACTATGAATCTGTTCTGATTTCCTTGACCTACAGCCCGATCCTCAGCTGCACTGTGACCTTGCCTGCCCTAATCTTGACTTGTTATTGACCCTTCTGTGCCCAGACGCCTGATGCTGTGCATCTAGTGACTGTTTCAACTGGTCAGTAGAGACACAACAGGCCGAGGCTTCATTTTCTCTTCACTTATTGTCTCAGCTTTACTTCACAGACTTGGAAGAATTTGCAGAGCCATCTCATTATCATTACAGGGCAGGGGAGTTTGTGACAGTTGTAGTGAGCTCCAGGAGGTCAAGATACACTATACACTATATATAGTCTGTATACAGGGCCGGCACCAACGTTGGGCATACCTGGGCAAGTGCCAGGGCCCAGAGCTGCTAGGGGGGGCCTACATAAGACTGTACATAAGACATCAATGGAGGTGAGGGGGGCTTTATATAAAATAACCATGAGGGGGCTGTTTGGGATGATAAACTAGGGAATATTTTAGGAAACAGGAGACTGTTGTAGTTTCTGTATTTTTAATGCCGCCATGCAAAGGCCTACTGAGGCTCTGTCGCCCAAGGGCCTCCCGAAACCCGGAGCCGAACCTGTCTGCACACATCTACTTTTTTCGATCCAGGTCTCTTCAAGAGGAACTATATATCTGATACTGACATGTCATGGGAAACTCATTCCTATTCCTTGTGGCTGCCATGTAGCACACAGTTCTGTACTATAACGGACCATAGGGAAAATCGGACTAGACCACCCATTAGCCCACCCACTTACTGTCTCTACAATTTCCCACCCTTTATTAGAATAGATGATCCCAAATTTGCCAAGACTTTCAGGAAGACAGAATCCATCTTCATAGCCGAGGCCACAAAAATAAGACACCAAATAATATCTATATTAAGACTAAAATATTTTTCCAAAATACACGAAGCATCCCCTTTAATATCAGGTTCTACAGTACGAGGTCACCCTCAAGCTGCTCCCATGGTCATCTCCTCTTCCATTTCCTGATAAGTGTATATTATTATCATGATAAGATCGGAGAAGACGATGGATACTTCAGGAAAATTGGTTTACGCGAGTAATAATATATTCTTCTTCCTTGGATGACTTTTTACGCTTTATTTTTTTTATTTTTTTCAAAACCGGACTACATTACAGACAAGGATGTGGTGTCATCCAGAGATATCAATGTTTTATCAGATGGGTCACATATTACACAGCGCAGCAAATAACTGGAGGAGATGTGTTTTCTATATGATTTATTGATGAGACAATCCCAAGGGATGAAATCAATGGAGAAGCTGTGAACGCTCAGAGTCAGCCTGGGATCCTACAAGCCGGGGCCGTCGTTTAATAGACTACAATGGTGAATTATCCAAAAGCACAACTCACTAGCTGGTAGAGTGCCACCGGTGTACTACTCATTGGGGCAGATTTACTTACCCGGTCCATTCGCGATCCAGCGGCGCGTTCTCTGTGGTGGATTCGGGTCCGGCCGGGATTCACTAAGGTAGTTCCTCCGACGTCCACCAGATGTCGCTGCTGCGCTGAAGTTCCCCGAGGCCCGCCGGAATGCACTGAAGTTCACCGGCCTATTCCTGGTGAAGGTAAGCGCGAGTCCAGCGACACTTTTTTTTACATGCGGCGGTTTTTCCGAATCCGTCGGGTTTTCGTTCGGCCATGCCCCCGATTTCCATCGCATGCATGCCGGCGCCGATGCGCCACAATCCGATCGCGTGCGCCAAAATCCCGGGACAATACAGGGAAAATCGGCACAAATCGGAAATATTCAGGTAACACGTTGGGAAAACGCGAATTGGGCCCTTAGTAAATAACCCCCAATGAGACACTTTCAAAACATAGAGGCCACCCTATGAAGACCGTGGCACATAACCCCAGCCAAGAGGATTATGCTCCTGAGAAGAAATAGTATAATGTAACCCCTCAGATAACAGGGCCCAGGTTTCATTTCTACGTCTGCCACCAATGCTAGAAACTACGACAAAGAGACCAGTCTCCAAGGTTGCGTTGGCCCACCAGAGAGATCCACAGCAGAAGACAAGCCACTTTCATAACTTCTAAGGTATGGATGGTTGTTTGGTCCTTCAAAATATTGTTCTTTGGTGGGTCCAAGAAACCTTGTCCAATACTGACCGTTTTCCATGTTGGAGGTGGCAGAAGACAGCTGGCCAAAGTGATGCCAACAGACAGAGACTGAAGTCTGACGAGAACCGTTCTGTTCCCCTTTAAACGGTATGGTGTTAATGTGATGCTTTCCTCCTAAGTTTTAACAATCGAGAAGAGAAAAAAGGGAGAAACAACAGAACAAAAAAGTAGTAAAGTGGGATGAGGAAAGGAGAGAAAGAGAGCTCGCCCCCTACGGCAGTCAACGAGCTGAAGAAACATGTCAACAGAAAGAATCCTAACATATAGAAGACGATCCAAATTTTTAGAACTTCTGAGATGTATCCGGGGAAACCAACTGGTCCTGTACTGTACTCCACTAAGGTTCTCATTGCTTGGAGCTTCTCTATTTCCATCTTGGAGTCCATGGGCTCCACCAACTGATGCCTGGTAGGAAGAACAGATGACTTCCATAATTTAGGGATCATCTGACTATACTCTAAATCTAAGAACCTAAGGAATGGAGGCATTGTAATGAGTTTAACTTATTTTAACAAATTTAACTGATGAGGATCAAGATGGTGTCTCTGTTAAAGCGGCTTTTTGTTCCCCTGCATTCCTTAAAGAATAAATACATAGTGGGGCACATTTACTAAGGGTCCGAACGCTAAACTTTCATTGGGTTTCACGATTATTTCCGTTTTGAGGCGAATCGCCCCGGGTTTTTGGTGATCGGATTATGGCGCATCGGCGCCGGCTTGCATGCGACAGAAATCGGGAGGGGTGGACGTCGGACAACAAGAAGGATTCGGGCAAACAGTGGAATTTAAAAAAGGAATTGTGTCGCAAGATCAGCACTCACATGCACCGGGAAGAAGAAGGTGAACTCCGGCGGACCTCAGCGCAGAAGCGACACCTGCAGGAACTCGGGCACACGATCTTAGTGAATCGTGCCGGACCCGAATCCTCGCCGGACAACGCACCACGGGATCGCGGGACGTCCATCAGTCTATAGCACTTCTAAAGCTATGGTCTCAAGAAGAAAATCTCTATCCATGGATGCGATATTACCTTCCATCCACTCTATCAGCTCAAATTGGGAGATAAAAATAGTTTGGAATAGCCATCATGTAATACTATAGTGTGACCGATGTAGACTTGGCCAAGTTTCCTCTTTGGTGGCAATGGTTGCGGTTTTCAGAAGTCTCTGAGAAGATGGTTGAGTTGTCCTCATGTAGGTATAGTAGAGTCGAGTGAGAGTCTGTTTCCCACTGGGGTACGATGAAATGATTACTTAGGAAAAACTGTTCAAGTCCTTGAGAAATGACTATAAAATGCTTGAATAAACGTATTTGAACCTTCAGGAGGGGCATCGCATCTGAGTGAATGGTGTTTTCTTCTCCTTGCTGAGTATTTCCATGTCATTAAACCCCCGGCATGAAGGAACCCGAGTCGAAGAAGACTGTAAGCAAATATTTTTTTTCAACTTAGTCCAAGTACCACGAGCGTCTCCAAGGCCTTTTCTGAAATCTCAGATGACGATCGGCGCTGCCTGCTGGGAAACACAGAGGAGAAGCTAAGATTTATAATGACAGTCTCGCTTTATTCAATGGCCGTCACCGTAGACTTGTTTTAATTGTATAATCCTTCAAACTGAAGTAACCAGGTCACCCGTCCATGCGGGAAAAAATGTTCAAAGCATCGGCCCCTGTAATCGCTAAATAAAAATACACCAGAGGACATCTAAAGACCTTGTATCCTCTCCACAGACAACCCCAGAGAAGGCCCTAAAGGCCAAAACCTCACAACTTGGCAGTGGCAGAGCAGAGGCGCTTAATTACTGTCACGGAGGTAGCGGAATAAGTGAATTTTACATAATTTATGACTCCAGCCATTACATGATGGCCACTTTATAATGGAGATTCATCATCGCGCTTAGTCTTTTATATCAGAGCTAAATTCCACAAAGATTTAGCCGTTATACAATTAGGAAATTGAGTGTAATGGATGTTATTCTGAAACAACTCAGATACAATTGTGACCGCATAGTAATGGATGAAAGGGATGAGATAAATTAGATTTACTTGGTATGTTTCACTGGCTGGTTATTAGAGATGAGTGTGCTACTTACAATGAGATGTTAAGAGGGTGTTAGTCTTAGTAGCTGAGATGATCCTTTTCCTCGTAGACGGGGAATCTTTTGGCCACATGATAAAATTATTCCACCTCTCATCAATCTTCGGGCATAGCCCTTATTAGTCTCGGAAATCGGTTGAGTTTTGATGGACCACTGGGAACAATTCTTGAAATAGGGCATCGGCCCACCGATGTTCGGGCGGGCCAGTCTGTAATACACTGAGAACTCTACAGAAGTAGCAAAACATCCAAGGAATAAGGAAAGAAGGTTTTAGTGTCACACAATCTACTCTTTGTCCAAATTTCAAAGACATTGTGGCTCATTTACTAAGGGCTCCGCGGGCGCATTTTCGTCAGGTGCCCCAAATTTTTCTGTTTTGCACACGCCGGGTTTCACGCGACAGAAATCGGGGGCGTGACTGTCGTACAACCCGACGGATTCGGAAAAACTGCTGAATTTAAAAAACCAAAAGTGTTGCAAGATCAAGCACTCACATGCACTGGGAAGAAGGTGAACTCCGGTGGACCTCGGCGCAACAGCGACACCTGGTGGAAATCGGGTGCACGGCCTTAGTGAATCCCGGCAGACCCGAATCAGCGTCGGAGAACGCGCCGCTGGATCATGACCGGACCGGCTAAGTAAATGAGCCCCATTGGATCCCATATCGGAGTTTCCCATCACAACTCCGAAAGAATATAGGCCTGTGATATACAACTACCCCGTATCATATGGTGGTCTCTTCACTAGGGGATGATTGCTGTTCATAAGATTGACCATAAGAACAGAGGCATGCAATGGTGTCCAAGTGCTCCATATGAACGAAGAGCACATGCTCAAATCATGATTCAGTCATGTGTGAGGACATGCAGGAGATGGCTTTACCAACAGTCCCATTGTTCATCATGCGGCTGCACTAGAGCCCCATTCATATGAAGGGGTTCTTATGGGAAACCATTCCTATAATAGTTGGGGTTTCTGAATTCCTGCATATTGGCTTTGCTTTTGTCATTTGTCCTTATCTATTGGTCTTCCATGTTGACCACAGCTGGTCCCTGGCTTTGCACCTGTGTTGCTTGTCTTGACCTATGGCTTGGACACAGACTATGTATGCACTGCCTGGCCTAACCTTGGCTTGTACACGACAAACCTTTTTCCCAACCCTCAGGAATCTCTTTTCAATGGGACCACTTAATTATGGTAACAACCTAATGAGCTCCCTGCAGAGAAGTCCCAATCGGAAGATCGGAAATAATGAAGGTCACTAAGGAGTGGTCCAAAGCCAAATCGTTTAGGTGACACAGTGGCTCCACAACCCGCTGCCGTACAAGAAGAAGTAGGGCCTACTCATCAGTCGTTCATCCATGGAGACTTGCCATGACACACGCTGAGTATTGTGCAATGTAAATGTGAATTCAGTGTAAAAATAGCTTTTTAATGGTGGGAGACCAGCTTACATATTGGGCTGCACCGTCTTATTCAGCGCTGATGAAGTGCAGGCTCTGCTGGAAGCTGTTATCCATTACAAATCTCTCTCGTTCTGTTTTGTTGGCAGCTTCAGACAATATAGAAAAAATTTCACTAGATGACGAGTAAGAAGAAATAACATCACCTACTGGGCCTCCTCCAGAAATAATAAGTGCAGGGAAAGACATTTTATGAAGGTAATAGTTTTCCATTAAAGCCTTTCCCCTCTTCACAACTCTTGTTTCCATGTAGGTGGTTGTCCAAACCTCATATACAGGAGCAACTTCTCATGCCTTGCATGAGACAATGAACGTTCAACTCGGCCAGGTTGGCGATTGTTCCATGTACTCCTTGTAAAGTTTATTGGGGCCACCGGACTGGTCTCGCCCAAGCAAACTAAGGCCACACAGAACTTTACTGTGAGAGTCTATGCTCTCTCCATGCTGAGATATCTGGAGAAGGCAACACAACTTGCTCAAAAATTGTCCTGTTTGCCAATGTATTTTTTATACAGATAATTTAACTGACGGAATTTCTTATGAGATTTTTGGCCTAACCTTCCAAATGAATTTAAGCTCTGCAAATCTCACAGATGCACCCGCGATCCTTGTCACGGATCACGGGCACACCTGTGCCTCCCCGTGTGGTGCAGCGCCCCCCCCGGCCTGGACTTACCTGTCCACAAGTCTGCTTCCCATCCGACTAGGCCGCGCTTCCCCGCACCTAGGGTGCGTGCATGCCAGCTCTTCTACATTTAAAGGGCCAGCATCCTACTGATTGGCGCTGGCTAATCCGGCCCAGCCCTTATAATCTCTCTTCCTTCCTCGCCGGATCTTCAGCATTTTCCAAGGAGCTTCCAAGGTTTCCAGACCTTGCTTCCCATAGCGGTTCCTGTTGAAGAGAAAGTCCTTCCCAGCGTTCCCAGACGCTCCAGGATTTCTCCACTGTTCCCAGATGCTCCTGTGTTTCCTGTGAGTCTCCAGCATTCCCATATGCTTCCAAGTCACCAGCATTCCTCCGTGGCTCTGTCCGTCCCTGTCTGCTTGTGCCTTGTGCCAGTTCCTGCTTGACTGCCGTGAGTTCCTGCTCATCCTTCCAAGCCGTTCTCCTGCTGTCACCCCAGGCTCGTATTGTGTCCCGCTTTGTGTCCCGCTTTGCGGCGGGCTCTGGTGAAGACCAGGTGCCACTTAGACTCCAGTCCCGGGTGTCGGCTAGTACCATCACCTCCCGTGGTGGTCCAGAGGGTCCACAGACTCTTCCTCCTGGTACTCCCTAGTACCCTCGGTGACCCCGATAGTCATCTCTACGAGCTGTCAACGAACTTCATTGTGACAGCAAATAATCCCATTCGTGCATAGGGCAGTTATCAAACATAACAATATATTGTTGATGCCCCAAGCTTAGACCAGTGTTTCCCAACTTAAATAAAGGTGACATATGGCTAGGCCCGGACACAATTGTGAGAAAGTGAAGCCACTGTAGAGCTGGTGTTGCATTGTATCTCCTTCACTATTTTTAACTTGCACAGTGCTGCTACACCACCTGCTGATTTGACAAGTACTCGGGCCAATGGGACGGGCTGTAGTTTTCTGAACACTCAGTTGGTGTTGCGAAGCAGGAAAAAGTTAGATGGGCTCCTGTGGTTCCTTCTTTCCAATCCATGATGTAATCAGCCTTCTGCCACATTACTGCTCTAGTTACCTCCTCAATACATGCATGTGGCCACTTTTTGCAGTTGCAAAGTAAGGGTTAAACTTAGGTTTTTGGGATTCCCTATCCAGTGATTGTATCTTGCACTTAAAGGGTAACAATGTATTTTGGGGCACCAGTCTCCCTCTACCAAGTATACAAGACTGATACTGTACTTGTGTATTGTGTATGTGTACTTGTATTTATTTCAACTACATCCCATACATCAGATTTGGGGCGTAACTAGGAGAGGCAGGGACACATAGCAGATTTCTGAATGGGGTCCCCCTTTGTCCTTAAAAAAACAATTTGTTACTTACAAATGCGAGTGACGATCACATTTATATCAATAGACATACTGTACCATATACACCCATTCAGCATATACACATCACATATACACACACAGAACATACACACATACATAGAATACCATATACAGACATAAAACATATGCCCACACATACAGCATATACACAGCACACATACAGCATATACACGCCCAATACCCCAGATGAAAGGGCCCCCTCATACTGCGGCCCCTGTTACACCTGTAGTTACAACCCTGCATCCTCATAGTCTGATGGTGGTTGTTTGCGCCATTTACCCCCAAGAGAGACCCCCAAAGCCCCATGCTAATGCTGGAGCCCCCCAGAATCCCCCTAATACTAGAGCTGGGCCAGAGCCCTCAATAATACTGGCCCCCAGAGTCTCACTAATAATGCTGGAGCCCCCACCCCCACCCACAGAGCCTCCTAATAATACTGGAGGCCCACTGATGCTGGAGACCCCCCCAGAGCCTCCTAATAATACTGGAGCCCCACTAATGCTGGAGACCCCCCAGAGCCTCCTAATAATACTGGAACCCCACTTATAATGCTAGAGACCGCATAATGATGCTGGAGGCACCCAAGTGCTTTGACCTCTCATGCCCGGTGGGTCCTGGTATGTTTACGGGATTGCTGATATTCAGCTTGTCTCATCCCCGGTATCCTATAGGGTTAATCTTTATGCAAATTGTGTTTGTGTCAGCTGTTTTGTCTAACTGCAATAGCTACTAAAATGTTCTTGGACGAGATACAAGAAAATCGCAGCATTTGTTCCACTGCAGATATAAGCACATTAGCATCTAATATTGTCCAGGTCGGACTGGTTTTCATTATTTCCAAACATTTACTTCCTCTATAAATCTGTTGAGGCATCTGATTATAATTTGCCGGTTCGGAGTTATATTGAACTCTCTGGCAGCGGTCATGTGATGAGCGTCCCCGCCATGACACATTTTTGAGGGTGCGATCATTATTTCTGGGATGCTTGGAATTCCTTCGGTAGTTTATTCCAGCCTCACACACCATCAATCTTTACAGTTTTGGTTTTGATCTGTTCCCCATCGAAAAGGTCACAAGTCCTCGGCGCATCTTCTTGGTTCCAGTTCAAAGATTTTCCAAAATCGTCTTCATCTTAAGGCTTCTTTGTCGGAGAGGAGATCAATATAGATACCGAGTTTAATAACAAATAAAGGCAAACATATGTAGAGCGTCTGATTGCTTAGGCAACGCTAGAAAACGGAGATCAGGGAGAAGGGGAGAGGAGGGGGATGCAGCTGCAGGATCTCAGCATATTTAGGAGCCTACATACAGACCGAGGGAGCCGTGAGCCTATGAGTTAAATCCTGCTGTTTGTCCGAATCAGTCTGATCATCCGACAGCCCGTCCCCCGATTTGTGTCGCATGAAAGCCGGTGCCGAGCCAAAATCCGATCGTGTCAGCCAAAATCCCTTTCTAAATCCCTGTCACAGCGGCACAAATCCAAAAACGACGGAATATCCGACGAAAGTGCGGCCGCGGGGCACTTAGTAAATGAGTCCCAATGTGCTCAAACCAGAAGTGCACTTGATAACTGAGCCAATCACTGGCATTCATTGACACATGACTCCTGAGGTCAGCGATTGGTTCAGCCTTCATGTGTACAGTGAACGTTACATGACCCCTTCTAAAGGACAAGAAGCCCAGGGAGAGTGGAACCTGGTTCCTCCATGGCAAAGGGTTATTATTTTCTTAATACTAAAAAAACTACCCTTTAAGGCCAAGTATTATGTTGATTTATTTTAAGGAATCATTTTCAGAGAGCCTTGTAGTGTTCACAGAGTGGGGGGGGGGGGGGGTAAAGACATTGGATACACAATGTCTGACCACATGTTCTTTTCAGCATTGGTCATCAGACTGTTGGGATCAGACCCTGAACAACTTCCAGACCCCATAAGAGAAGGTAGAGTTCTGTGGAAATGATACACGTATAACAAGACGTTCCGATGCAGCACCTCCAAGACCTTCATCCATTTATTTCCGCCAAGCATCAGGTCAGGAGCGATGGCAGCCGCTTCAAACACTAAAAGCAATCTAATCTTCTGTCCTCTAAGTTCTACAAGTACAGAAGAGAAAAGTATCTAAAATCTAAGGCCTGACTTCTATACCGCGGTACCAGGCAATGTCATATGATCATCCACCACTTGCTTTCCCTGTAACAGTAGTCCCCTGTGTGTTTTACTGTTGGCTTCACCCTGTAAAGTAATAGTAGTCGTAAATGACCCTAGTGACCCCGTAATTATTTGGCCCAGTTGGTATTTCAATATTCTATAACAAGTCCTAGTAGATCACTAACGCGCATCAGGCAGGTGTTGGTTTTAGGACTGGGCTCAATGACAATTGTCTGTTTCACATTTCATCAGTTTCCTTGTTGTCGCCAGAATAATAAAAAATTTTGGTCACCCAGAATGAGCTTCTTACCTGCTTTACATATGGACCAACAGGACCAGGCATACTTTCAGGTTGGGGCAACCACAAGACTGTCATCATGGCCAACCGCATTGTCCAATTGCCACATAATTGAGAAGTCTGGGGTGAATTTCCCTATTGCACCCACATAATTGTATGGGTTTCTGGAGACTAGGGGGACCCTGCGCAGTGGTTGGTTAAAATAAAAGGCAGTTCATGGAACTGGGGTTAGTAGGATGAAAACCTGCATCCTCCTTGTGTGATATGGCACTGGATGGTGAGGCTCTACTCTTGGCCTTGTTCTTACTCTATGGCGAAACCAGAGAATAAACTAAACCAAGAGAAGGAGGTAGAGAGTTGTGCTAGTCAGTACCATGTCACACGAAGGGGAAGAGTTTAACTTTAGGGGGACCCCAATACATAACTGTCAAAATCTCCTGCCACGATAAAGAAAGGGGTGCAGGCCCTAAACTCACCCACAACCCGGGTCCCTACCCGATTGCCCAGGCAGTGCTAGCCACACTGGACACCTAGAGGCCAAACCCTACTCGGAATAGGTGCTCAGAAAAGATTACAAAGAAATACAGAGGTGCAAACAACAGAAAACAGACAAGCAAGGTCAGACAAAATGGGTCAATACCATGAGGGCGTGAAGTACAAATATGTTAGACAAAGAGTAGTCAATAAACATGTCAGATAGGCGGTAATAGAAACAGCAATAGAGGGACAACAAGTGCCAGGAGTAACCAGCAACATCTAATGATACTAAAAGGCGCTCCTGGACGTCGCCCCCAAAGCTGACTGGTTCTGCTGTACATCACTTAAGCCAAAGCTGAACACAAAGTGAGCTCTAAATGAAGCACCAACGTTTTCCAAAGGAACTGACTCTGAAAGATGCAGCCCTGGGAATGTCTCATAAATGGGTGGGTTGTTGAAGCATAATCTTGTATATCTTCAGGTAAGCTTGCAGTGGAGGCTCTGGGTTTTAGAAGTTGTTTGTTTCAGTTTTGCAAAAACGCAATAAAAATGCAATGTAGAAGCCTTAAAGGTACATATCATGAGCAGCATTGTAACCTCTGGGTCATTAATGCCTAAAAAGAAAAATATACATGGTCCACAGGTTAAAAGCAGAATAAAAATAGTAAATAAACCACAGCACACACCAGGTCTGGTTTTTCTCAAGGACAATGATTATGTTTTAATATTTAAATCTGAACAGCAAATGATGTTGAACACCCTGCAGATAGCACAACATATGCAGTCCAAAGCATAAAAAGCGAAACGCGTGTGTCCAGTACAACTACGCACAAACTACTCCTGATACTTGTTCTGTATTCCGGCCCCGTCCTCTGGAGACAGGGGAAGACCCCCCCCCCCCCATGGAGAAAAAGCAGCAATGATCCATTTCCTTTCACTCTTACAGTAAAAAAATGAAAGCTAGGTTAAATATCTCAAGTCACAGAGCATAGAACAATTCACAATCTGATGCGGATAAAACAGGACGGCACCATTTGCAATTTAAGTTTTTTTTTTTTAACATCTACTTGAAATTCAACAATGTAAAACTACTGTACATCATGTCATGGAATCCTAGGTCGGGGTTTTGGTTCCAGCAAGGTCATGGTAATTATAGGTACAACTCATGTTTACGAGTCGCCCCAAGTATCTAGGAAGTATGTAGCGGCAGCTCGGGAGAAATTCAAGCCTTAGGAATGAGTTTTATGAAGGATGGGGCATGTCAGCGTGGCCGGCAGTTGTTTCTGGACTCTCAGAGTCTAGGGCCACCATGAAAGTTTGATGTTCTACTGGGGAGGTCAACTCAAGTCCTGTTCACAGTTGCTACAGAAGCTCAAAGTAGCCACGGGGGTTGCTTTTTTTTTTTTTAAATATCTACACACTCACAAAAATTACATTCTGGTGTACGGCTACCCAAAATGTCAAAAACTTAGTGGTTTGATGACATTTTGGTCGTCTAGTTTGACCCGAAAGGAAGAATATGAGAGATCGAGTGAAGAACAAGATATAAGATGAAATGAAAAGATGGTCCGGCATGGATATTAAAGAATTGTTGAAAAATTTTTTACGCTTCTAAACTTTGTCCTACTCAACTAGAAATTATTTCGTAGCCAAATGAAAAAAAAAACAAAAAACTTTCACTGAAGTGTAAGAAGTTAGGCACCAGCAGCGGATTTGTAGGTATCTGGCCACTGGGAGTCATCCAATAGGGCCCAACCCAGAGGCATAACTATAGGGGTAGCAGCCATAGCAGCTGCTAAGGGGCCCACAGTGTCAGTGGGCCCCAGGATCTGGTGTATTGGGAGTGAATGTGCTATATGTTTGTATTTTTAATGTGCTCTAAATGTGTATGCATATGTGATGTGTATGTCTGTGTATATGATGCATGGGTGTATATGGTAATGTAAGTATGTGTGTGCGTATGCATGTGTGTACGTAGGTATGTGTATATGAATGTATGTGTGTATATGTGGTGTGTATATACTGTATGTATATTTTTTAAGGGGTAAGTGGGGCTCCATTCAGAAGTCCGCTATGGGGCCCTGCCTCTCTTAGTTACACCACTGGCCCAAACTATAGTAAAATATGATATTTAGATGCAGGCAGATCAATAACAAGATATATCATGAGATTCTGTGGCAATCGTGACTTGTCGGGGAACAGAAATGAGATGTAAGGAGCAGCGCTCCAGTCATTCTTCTCATTATTAAGACCCTATACTCCAATTTATTTTTTATTGAGCCATAACTATTATTGAGATGTTTCTTTCTATATCAGAATTCTTAGGATTCTTCTCTCCACTTGGGTCATGTGGCCTCATGGTGAGTCCCCGAGAATGACACACCCTTTAAGGAGGTTGGGAATCTCAAACTGGATGAAGAAACTCCATGGACTGTACCACAAATACTCTTTGTAGGGAGAGCTGAAACCCTATCACAGTTATGGTCCTTCAAACTCCTGTCACACAATTACAAGTGCTGCCTCCCTGACTGTATTCTTATGGTCTCTAGTAGGATATAGATATTGGGATAATCACACTGTCCTCCCAGCAGGTACACATAGTACAGCCGCTAGCTGTCCATGTGATCCTCTGCTAAGGCATCATGGGATTGATAATAGAAACTTGGAAAAATCTAAGTGTCAAGATGGCGAAATCAGCGCCTCTCACACTTGTAAAAATGAATTAATTTTACAAAATGTTTTTGGAAATTGAGATTTTGTAAAAACCCCACTTACAACATAAGCTTTTTTTTTGGCTTCATTTGCTGTAGACAAAAGAAAACCTGCTAAACCTTCGGTTGTAGAATTTTTGTTGAGTAACGTTTTAAACTCCCCCAGTACCCAAAAACTATTCACCTCCAAATTCTCAGATTTGGGCGCCTTTCCCATTCATACATTTTATCTTATACTAGGGAAGGATTTACTAAAGGGTCTGTGCCTAACTCTTCTCTCTAATCATAAGGCTTGTGGCTCCCAAAAATACCAAAAATGTAGAAGTTTATTGCGCAGAAGATTAGATTGTCAAGTGCCCGATTACCTGATTCCTGTCCCTGTCCTCAAATCATATGCTGGATTTTTTGGCCATTATAAAGTAATTTTAACTTTTGCGGGTGGGTAAAACGTCAAAACGTTTGATAATATTGGATCCTAGGAAGTAGAACGTTCATTTTTGTAAAACTTTTTGAACGTTGTCTTACATTGGTGGTAAGTTACCTATAGAATCACTGTTATACATACTAAACTTTTTGGACACTGATCTATAATAATAATAAAAATCTATGCTACTCGCCGGCCTGTGTATAACTAATAATTTTTGGACTAGATTCCCACATCGGAAAAAAGAATGTGCTCAAACTTTGGTAAATAATTCCGTAACGACTACGTTATTTTTCGCCTGAAGTCAACTTGTTGCATAAATGTATGCATATATCTATAGATACGTATATATATATTTATATATATTTATAATTTTTTTGTTTTAAAGGAAAAGAACATTTCATTTCTGTAAGGTGCTAAACTCATACCTGCCAAAAGCAACTTTTTTGTAACAAATTTTTTTTCGTTCTGGGTGGAAAAAGTCTTCATTTGTCCTGTTGCTTGACCACTGAAATTCCAAAAAATTACATCCACACGTCCCTAAAGTATAAATTACACAGTTTGGAAAGTTAAACCAACCAGACTTTTTTTTTTTTTCTTATGAGCTCGGCATGCAGGTCCATTATATCCATAATTTCTAAAACATATAGACTCATTTGATATTACAAAATACAAAAATAGTTTATCAGAACTTTCATTTACATTCCATTTACAATGAGTGCTTAAATAACTTAAACTTTAGCCTTATCTGAGCCTTAAAATACTTGAAAATAATACTAGTGCCCAAAAAAAGGGGTGGGGGAGGGGGGAAAGCACGTTGTATGTAGTACGAGGATGGGGGTCAAGCAGCATACTGTAAGTCTGGGTACGGCATACATTCAATCGTAGAGTATACTCTCCAGGTGGAACAAAAGCAAGGCAGTATTTTTTTATTTTTTTTTGGCGGACTGAACTATTGAGGAAATAAAGTGAAATGTGCAATAAAACCCAATATTCACTATATCAACAATCATGACTATTTACCAAACCTATCTCGTAAATCAGTCTTAGGTGGCTTAAACCCTGGGAATAGGGTGAGGGGGGGAAACGGGTTGGACAAGGTCTTCATTTTGTTTTGCTATAAAACAAGAGTGTTCAAATTGTGGACCGGCCCACAGGAGATTTAATTTACATGGTAAAAGTGTGACTTCACAGGTCAAGACTAAGAAATTATACAATTTTTGCTCTTCCTCCGTTTCCTGCTATGTAGTTGTCCTCGTCCACCCAAAGTGGAAGACTTGGGTATGCCTCCAGAGCATTGACCGTATTGATGGATAAGGTCTTCACTCGTCACGTATCTCAGGCGAGTAGGCTGTGGGATCGGTTCTCCTAGGAAATATCCTTCGTTATCGGACTCTGAAGAAGATGAACAAGTGGAGCACCAATCGTATTCATTCATTTGTGGGCCCCACCGTTCGCAGAGATGGTTTTGTAAAGCAAGATCAGAGGCAGTCCTTTGATACCGGTTGTACATTTCTCTTCGGACAACTTGATCCATCTGATCGCGTCCTACTCCTCGTTGTTGCATCAATCGCTCATAGTCCTCCCTGGCTCTTAAGAGTGGTTTATCTTTCATTTTACTACACTGATCTGTAGCAAGGTGAAGGGCGTTGTCAGAACGAGATCTCCTCGATCTCCTTTGCCGATGATGTCGATAATGTTGATCGTTATCTCGTGACTGGGTTCTCCTCCTTGTTCTTTCGCTCATGGGTGTCATCTTCACATTACCCTGCCCGGTCATATCATTCATACCGTCGTCAAACTGAAATGACTGGTGCATCCTACCATGAGATGCCAAGTCCCTGTATTTTCCAGGTTTGGCAAGATCACCAAGATTGTGGGTCATATCTTGATACTGTTGTGCGGAGAGAAGACTCCGCACAGACTCTACACTTCGAAACTGAGAAGAGGAGTTAAGCGTTCCCATGTTACTCAGTTTTTCTGAAACGTTCATTCCAGAGTCTTTGCTCAAATCTGGCATTGAAAACCGAGAGAGATGCTCCTGACGCTTGGGGCCCCCGTCCATGGATGCACCTTAAAAAAAATAAGCAGATGACCTTCATTAGTACAAATTCATATCAACGATATTTTTTATTTTATATTTAGTTTTATTATTTTGCATATTTTTGTTCATGGCCAAACTGTTGTAACTGACTGTTTTGGTTATCAGAAAGGTCTTACATTTCCATTACTCTCCAAACTAAGGAAGCTGAATGTGGCCCCTACACATCTGACCATCTCAATCAAATAATTTCTCCCTACTTCTGTCTTAAAGGAATTTTCCATATTTATGACATATCCATAGAGCACCCATCTCCAAAAAATTTAATTGAATGGAGTGGTGGTCAAACTGGCTGTGCATTTCTATTAAAGTCAATGGGACCCGGACAGAAGCAGGTCTACTAACTTGGTGACATACCCAGACTAGAAATGAGACAAAGTCTACAATTCGAGAGAGCACAGATGTGGCAGGAAGGGAAGGGGAAGGTTATAACAGACACTATACAGATGTTTTCTAACTGAGCACAATAAAAACCCCTTCATTACGGAGCAATGAACCGCAGTGTAATTTCAAGTACTTTATAATGGCAAATAAACACCAAACCATCCAGGACCCGGGGACTGCTTCCCGACAGTCATTAACTAAGGAATGTGCAGTCTAACCATCTGAGCAGGCTACATCCTCTCGGCAGTGAGCGGTCTCATCTCCCCAGGGCGTATCATTTCAGCATATAGCGTACGTGTCAATCACATCGGCCCACACTCTTCTCAGCTGAACGTCAACTAGAGGTGTCGGCAATATTTTTAGTCTCTTAGGACCTTGTAAAGCTAGAAATCTCTACCGAACGAGTCTTAGACTTCTTGCTCTGCAGAGCACTTCTCCACTATTGAAGTCAATTAGAATCAAATTACTTGGCCAAATACTTCCCTAGAGAACCAGCCTGACTAGTAGATGGGAACTTGAGCAGGGGGACCCCCTGCCCTCAATCATGTTTATATTACAATTGAGAGAACATGGAAGAGGGCTTGTCGTATTGAGACATATGTGGAGGGGCGGGAGGAATAACCGTGAGCTAAAATTGCACAGCTAAAGTTACCTAAAATATGGAAAAAGATCATTAAGATGGTATTCAGTCCTATTAAGCAGATTATTAAGATCCAGTCCATCAAGTTTTTTTTAGATAGAACTCACTTTCTGGTTATAGGTGCCGAGGCAACTCATCAATGAGGCAAAGAGAAGATCCATACTTTAATAATTTGTGTTACTATTATGAGTGACTAATGAGAGCAGCTACAAAGAGCGTCTCCTCCTCTGGAGGACTCAACGTGTCCATGCATTACATCTACCAACCATAGATTTTATTGGGCACGGTGTAATACTCCGTTTCGCCTGTGGGAGTGCCAAAGAGAAATTCAACTCCAATCGCTGCTGAATTTTCCCACAATTTACATCTGATCTCTTGGGATCTCAGAAGTCGGATAACTTTTCGAGTGTCAGCTGATGGTCCAGGGACTACTCTATTATTAAGTAGATGGCATGGCGTAGATTACCCCTTCAAGAAACATACAGAAATTTATAAAATGGAAAATGTATGACATCATGGACCATAGTGGACCAGTTGTGGGTGTCTACCACCAAAATACAAGTTCTTTTATGACAACTCATAGCCTGGAGTCAATCCATAGAACACTGTTTGCCCTAAATTTGGAGACAGAGCTGAAATTCCACAATTTTACAAAGTTTACATCCCATTACATTACATTTACCACAGCTCTGAAAGGCTCGGGTAACGTTGTTCCTAGTAAGTACGATGTGAAAGACACAATGTACTTGCCAACGTTGAGCTCGTAGTTCATGAAGAACCTGTCAATTATGTAAATCAGGCAAGTACCCCGCCAGCCAAAATTGTCATTAACTGAACAATTACTGTACCTTAATTACTAACATAACTGTTTTAGGTAATTTAGTGCTGGTGTCTGCTTCCAAATCAGGATTTGTCGTGTTTGTTATTATCCGGGGACTCTGTTTAACCGCGTCGAGAGTAAAATATTACAGTAATCAGCCTGGAGATAATGGCGCATCTCTAATGAAATCACAACGATTCACATGTGAAATAATATTCCTCGTGTCATCTGGCTGTGATTTTGAGTGAACGCAGACGACGCTGGGAGAATCTTATTGGCCCAAATATTATGTAGTCATACGAACGCCGTTTCCAAGCTTTCGGCTTCTGGGACCTACTAAAAACAATTTCACAGGCTTTTCCCAAATTGTTACAAAATGCAGACGCGGCCGAAGCCGGTACAGGAGGCGAGTGGAGGACGGGATGAAAAGGGTTCACGAAATGTAATCAGAGTATAAAACCAGGCCCTTAAAAAGCAAATTAAAGTTTATTAGGATTTTGCTGTTGCACAAAGCCGCATGTTCTATGCTGGGATTTTAATGAGAAACATCCTTTTCTTGTTACATAATGAAACTGGAAAATTCTGACTTGGGGATTTTTTTCCCCCCTCTTTAGTTTATTTATGTGCTGCTTGGATAAATATGGGGCCGTATGCTCCAAAACTGTTCTGAAAAGTTGTACTTTTTTCTAGTGGGGTGCGGAGGGGCATGAGACTTGTACATGAGCAGGGGAGAACCTACAGTGGTAGCAGCCATAGCAGCTGCTATGGGGCCCACAGTGTAAGGGGGCCCCCATCAACCGAGCTGATACACTAAAGAGTGGAGGATGTGCACCATTATATATATATATATATATATATATATTGTCCTGCACATTGTACAGCATAATATGTAACATATATGTGATGTATATATGCTGTATTGGGGGGGTGTATATACTGTATGTGTATACGGTGTATGGTGTGTGTGTATATATTGTATGTTTTTATATATGCTGTTTGTTTATGGCACTGTATGTGTGTGTATATGCTCTATATGTGAGTGCATAAGTGTTTTAATGTGCGAGTATACAAATATGTATATTATTTTAAGTGGGAAGGGGGTCCCATTCAGAAGCCTGCCATGGGGACCCTCTACATGAGCGAGATTGTTCTGGTAAAACTGTTGCTTGTGTCTATGGGATTTACTGAACCAAACCAAGTGCTGATCTGAATTATTAAGCTGAGTCCAGTTTAGTCCGGTAAAACCTGCGCATGCGCAGTGAGTTTGTCAGAAGAAACTTGCTTGTGTATTACTGACCTATTAGGGAGCAAAGTAGGGAAGGGTCTTAGATCTAAAAAGTCTCTGGTTGCTGGGATTCCCCGCAATAATGGTAATGGGGTCACCATTGAATAAAGGGGTGGCGTACATGCTTGTACCATAGAAGTGAAAGACCATACACACTCTGCATTCCTGGGGGCATCATTATTGTGATTGGTCATCCCCCATCTGTGATGCCGATGTGATGCCAGACAGGATTGTATATTTTTCTGTGGGATCCTCCATAGCATTAGGCATCATAGCTTTATCTTTCTATCGAGCAATAATCCCTCTATGGGCGCCGGCAGGTGCATTTGATGCCATCAAATGTCATCATTTGTGTTTGCCTTTGACCCGTCTTTGTTAATGTATCCTTACATTTACTAAGGGTCCTGCGGCCGCGATTCCGTTCGGTTTTCCCGAATATTTCCGATTTGCGTTGAATTGCCCTGGGTTTTGGAGCAAGCGATCGGATTGTGCCACATCGGCGCCGCGACAGAAATGGGGGGGGGGAGCGGTTTGGATAAACCGCGGAATTTAAAAAAAGAATTGTGTCGCAAGATCATCACTTACATGCACCAGGAAGAAGAAGAAGAAGCGGACCTTGGCGCAGCAGCGAGACCTGCTGGATATTGGTGCGCACGGACCTTAGTGAATCCCGGCAGACCCGAATCCTCGTCAGACAACGTGCCGTGGGATCGCGGATCGCGAAGTAAATGTGCCCCTATATCTCCTACATAAGTGATACTATTTTGGCTTCTTGGAACTGACTTTAGAGGGCGCTCCGGAGCACACTGTATACAGGCAACAAATTAAAGTCAGTAATAAAGCAGTATGCAGCAAGCTATTGAGCTCCCCCTAGTGATAGCAGCAGGTAGCCAACAAGTTATACTGAAAAAGATGTCTGTTTATGACTATTGGTTTATGGTTTATGACTACTAAACTAATAGCAGCTCCAGCCCGCATCATGTAGGCATCATGTATGTGCAGTTCGGCCCGGGATGACGCATGCGCAGCACTCTTCTTGCGTTTTCAATGACCTCACCGAGTGACTCCACAGCAGGGATGTTTATGCAGTGAATTGGAGATCTACATCATAAAAAAGCTTTGTCTGCTATAAAAAATAAATGTAGTGAAGAAATGTATGAGCACCGGACCTGAAGCCTCGCGTAACTGGCTAAAAAATGTTCTTGAGTTTCCAAGGGTTTTTACTTCCAGTCTTCAACCACTGAAGCAGTTAAGAGACATTTCAGCAAGAACAATGAGAGCCATCTATTCCTCCTCCTGGTAGGAGCCGGGGGGCGCTGGGCACTCGCTGGAGTCACTATTTATTAGGTGAAGAGCCGGCATTATACAATCCTAACTGGAAAATACAGCTCAGCAAGACTAATGCTCCGGAGAAAAGCCAAAAACCTGCAATCTGCCACTTCACAGAAAATTAGAAAAAGAATCAAAAAGCAAAACCAAAGGAAAAAAAAAAGAAGGCAAAATATATCTATCCAGTGTATCCAGTGACATAACTAAGAGAGGCAAAGCCATAGTGAACTTCTCAATGGGGCCCCACTTATCCCTTAAAAATATACATACAGTATATACACACCATATATACGTACATACAGTACCATATACACCCACGCATCATATACACAGACATACAGCATATACACATAACATATGCATACACATTTAGAGCATATACACATCACAAATACACACATACAGCATATTCACATCCAATACCCCAGACGGCGGGCCCCATAGCAGCTGCTATGGCTGCTATCCCTGTAGTTACGCCCTTGTATCTATCCATCTATCTCATATCTATCAATCTATATCAATCTCACATATTCCTTCTATCTATTTATTAAAATACATATATCTATGTTATATTTATCGACTGATCTACTGTACCTACCTACCTACCTACCTACCTATAGCCATCCATTTCTATTTATATCTTTCTAGATCATCTATGTATGGAAATACATCTGTATCTATCTCATATCTATCGACGGATCTACTGTACCTACCTACCTATAAGTCTATCAATCTACCTTGTATCTACCTATCTCATATGTACTGACTGGTCTACTGTAAATACTTACCTACCAGTCTACTATCCATTTGTTATCTGTTGACGGATCTACTGTACCTACCTATCAGTCTATTTCATATCTATGAACTAAAATACATCTCTATCTCATATCTGTCGTCTAATCTACTGTACCTACCTACCTGTCTATCTTCTCAATCTATCTTATATCTATGTAGCAAAATCTCTATCAATCTCATATCTGTTGACTGATCTACTGTACCTACCTACCAGACTATTTGTTGACTGATCTACTGTACCTACCTTTCATTCATGTATGTTCTAATTATCCCCATAGCTTTCTAAGACCAGATTGGACCATAAGACGATCCAACCCACCAGTTGATGCCTCCATCCATGCGTGTAGGGTCATCCGTCAAATGTTGCTGCCAATGCTATAATTTTTGTAAGTCTATTAAGGGATAACTACATCCCAGACTATTAACCATTGACATAAATTCAACTTTTCCAATGACTTTTCCAATGAGGTCAAGAAAATCACGAGACTCTAAGGAGTCAAGGACACCAAAAAAGTTTCCAACAACTTTACAGAAGATTTTTTTTTTTAATTATTTAACTACAATTCAGAATTTGCAGCCTTGCAGTGATTAAAATATTATGATCAAGTAGAATAAAAGATGTGAGGGGATATATATATACAGCACAAGAACACATTCTCATAGATATGGACTTATAAGTGGTCTTCCATTATTTGACAGATCGCCTTAAAATCTTATATATCCCCGAACCGAAGAATTTGCTAAGCCCAGACTATAACCCCTCGGATGTCACGGCTAATTTTAAACAGAATAAATCAACGAAAAAAAAAATTTTTTTTGTGAGCCTGAAAATCACAATAACCCGGTTTCATGAATATTCCTTGTGCTAGAAAATCCCTCATTACAGATAATAATGAGCAGAGCAGCTGCAGTCCAAAATACAGTTTAGAAATAATAGGATCTGGCTCACTTCAGACATGATGAGTAACCAACGCCTCACTAGAACATATCCACGCTAACAAATCACTGAGGTAATGAAAAATACATAAAACCACTTTGAAGCCGTAATCCATGTGAGAAGCCAGAGAGTAAGTTATTCAGGATCTCAAGCCTTGAGCCTATCCAAGCTGCAGACGATGAAATCCTTTGAAAATGTCGTGGAACGTGGCCATCTTCATCTATAACTTACAGTAACATGGTCACACACCCTCGTGCCGGAAAGTTCTGTAATGGGTGGTACCATATATACTCGTGTATAAGCCGAGTTTTTCAGCACAAAAAATGAGTCAATATAAAGTAAAAAATACTTAAAAAATAATAAACTTATATACTCACCCTCCGGTGGCCCCCGATGTGCAGCGCTGCTCCTCCAATGTCCACTCGGCTCATCTTCAGGCTTCCGCGCCGTCTTCTTTCTTCTGCTTCATACTAGGCGCCGGCCGGGGAAGATCAATGGCGGCACCCAGCAGAAGAAAGAAGACTGCGCAGAAGACAGAAGACGAGCCGCGCGGACATCGGGGGGAGCAGCACTGCACATCGGGGCCACCGGAGGGTGAGTATATAAGTTTATTTTTTTTTAATGCTGGGCTGTATACTACTGGGGGCAGTGCTGTATACTACATGGGGCAGGCTGTATTCTACTGGGGGCACGTTGTATTCTACTGGGGGCAAGCTGTATTCTACTGGGGGCAGGCTGTATACTACTGGGGGCAGGCTGGGCTGGCTGGATACTACTGGGGCAGGCTGTATACTACTGGGGCCAGGATGTATACTACTGGGGTCAAGCTGTATACTACTGGGGGCAAGCTGTATACTACTGGGGGCAAGCTGTATACTACTGGGGGCAAGCTGTATACTACTGGGGGCAGGCTGGGCTGGCTGTATACTGCTGGAGGCAAGCTGGGCTGGCTGTATACTATAGGGGGCTGGTTGGCTATATACTGGGGGGGTCTGTGACCAATCCATTTCCCACCCTTGGCTTATACTCGAGTCAATAGGTTTGCCCAGTTTTGGTGGTAAAATTAGGGGTCTCGGCTTATACTCGGGTCGGCTTATACTCGAGTATATACGGTATATGTGCTGAAATATTCCCACCTAAATCAAGGTTCTCAAGACCTTTCTTATGGACAGTGTGGTAGAAGGTCCTTTAAACCGTACGTCGTCCTAACGTTTACCATTTTAACAAACCCCCAAAGTTGGGTTTGAAGATATTCCTCTGTCTAATAGAAGATGACCAGTCTCCATTCAGGAGAAGTCAAATGTACATTTTGGTACTTCTTAGTCGCAGGGACAAAGGTTTTGGTCTCATTTTTTGATGACCACCTTCACTGGTGGGAATATATTATTTATGTCAATATCCAACAACAGTTAAAATTGGGGCATCTAAGCCAACCTCCGGGGACACCTACTTTAAGATGGCTTTACACCCTTTCCCAAAAACGAGACCTATCACGATTGAACATTAAGAGTAATTGGAAAACAGCCTAAAAATGGTTTTCTAAACAGCTGCAACATCAGCAAGCTCATATAATTGCATCGGGCCCATAAATGACTCCTCCGCCATTTATAAGTGGATCTATTTAAAGTGCGATATTGCCACCTTAGACCTTTTTGGAGTATATCCACAGGATATTCCATAAATATCTGACTGTTATAGGTTCCACCTGTTGCAATAACACCAATATGAAGAGTTGAGCTCCTCAGAGGCGGGAATGGTGCTCCTCAGAGGCGGGACTTAGGGGCCGAAGCCCCTTTTAATAGAAATCTGTTCCTGGTCCCTATCAATTAGACATTTGCGGCTTACCCTGTGGATGTCTTAGATGGGAAAATTCCATAACTAAATGAAATCCATATTTTCTGAATAACATTTATGCTCCAAGTAAAAATGATCCAGTCTTCTGACCTACATCTTATTTTCTCTTGCAGGTTCACATTACTAATTGCTTTATTAAGCCGTCTTAGATTTCTTTGTCTTATACACATGTGAAGACTAATTATTTTTCTTTGTGATGTTAACTTCTTTGCTGATGACTCAATTCCAAAAATGAAAGGAGGTAAAGTAAATACTTGGGAGATCGCAGATTTACTTGGCACATCTCGAAGAGAAGTGACCTTACACCTCTTGTCTGTAACAGATGTACGGGGCTTGACTCAGACAGTACCCCCGCTCCCCCCCCCCATGCTGCTATCCCCTATGAAGTTATACACGGCCAAGTCACACTAGGACAATAGTTCAAACAAGTTGAAGCACAAATACGCCCAAAGTAGATATTTTCACACAGGAAGCAAAGTCATGGTCAGGGTCCCTCATTGCTCTATCGCTGAGTTGCTGAGTATTTGCTTGCTCTCCTATCAAATTTTGTCACCAAAATGACCTCCCTGCATACTCTCCCAATTTTCTGTGCAATGACTAACTGGGGTGAAGTTTTTGTACATCGGCCAAATCTGTTGGAATAGAAACTATGGCTTCTTAGAATGGTTGTTCTCGATGTATGGAACACGAGAAGGTCATCATCCAATAAATGGGCAATCACATTTTTTATGTGGCAACAAAAATTCTTGATATTGGAAGCACATCCCCTGGTGTAAACAAGGCACTGTGATGCCAACATAAAATTTATTGAAGTGATGCCAACCAATTAAGCTTTTATAGGAATGTCTGTTCAAATCCATCACACGGACCATGGACTTAATTCCCCACCATGCAATTTTTGTAAAATAACTTGCACCATAAAGAAGCCCCGGAATTCTAATGTATTTAGTGGTTTCTCTTGGGCTACGTTGGTGCAGAAGTCCCCAATGCACGTTTGCTTACCCCAAGTTGGCCCATGTAAAAGCTTATTTTCACCCTGACTTTTGGGAAACCCTTTAGGGTTGAAAATCTAATAATGTGTTATTGTGAGTGCCAAAATGTAAAGTGACCCCTGTTATTGAATTCTCAGCAATGTCAGACTGGGGCTTCACAGTCCACCAGAGAAAATTATTATGTGATCCCACATTTCATCAACTACTACTTCAACTTCATCAACTGGCTTGTCTCCTGATGGACCTTTGGAGTCCAGTACTCTCATAAAGCCTAAGCCCACTGGAGGATCCTTTGGTACTCTGGTGGATCAGTCCGACAGAGTGGAGGGTAAGTACACAGAACAGCTCTAGTTCTGGAAGCCCCAGCACTCCCATGTATTAAATAGACAGCACACTGAGTATGCTAGGGATAATGTAATGCCTAACTTCGGCCATAATGGTGCCGCTGGGAAAACTTCCTCCGACTCCTCCCTGCAGAGGGGATCTCTATGATTATCCTATAATTAGAAGAATTTGGAAATTGTCCTATGCAGAATGCCTCCTTGACAATAACCTCAACTTCTACTTGCATCCAAAATACAATCATGCATTTGTTACCTATAACTTCAGAAACATTTGCGTATAATCACCTTCTCGAGTAGAAATACGTCGCGGGTTAGTCAGTGTAGTCTTTTCAATCTTGCTTTTCTCACCTGTTGCATTGGACAGGGCAAGCGACTCCATAGAACCTCTTGGAGTTTGTTCTGTCGGGGTTAACCCTTCAGTGAATTTAAGTGCATTGATTGGATGTCTTGTTCGACACTGCTGTGAATTCATGTTTTTGCCTTCCGGAACTCTTAGACTTGACCTTTGCTCATTAAAACTGTGACTGGACGCATCACTGAAGCTCTCCTGCTGCCTTAGTCTACCTTGGTAGTAGTCCTCTCTACCTTCCTGAGAGAAGCTCTCGCTGTGACTCATCATTGATAAGCTTCTTTTTTGGTTACTGAAATGCTTAGCCCACATGTCTGACTGGGCCCCTGCCCCTTGTCCAGGACTGTAAGAAGTCCTTATGTTACACTGGCTGAGAAGTTGCAGAGGACTCTGAGACTGGCTTCTCTCCATCTTGTTGTTATAGTGGTAGAGTTCATCTCTGCTTCGCCATAGCTGTTCCCGGTTCAAACTTGGGTTTTGACTTGACACACTTAGCAAATCCATCTGCAGAGAAAGAGGATCGACATCGGTGGAAAGTCTATTAGAGGCTACATGTAACGGATTCATGTTGCTGTCTTCAAGCTTGGCTTTATTTTTACCAATTTTTGCACTACGACGGGACTCCTTTGCTCTGGCATTCTGGAAAGCAGAATCCGAGGAGTCTGATCCATTAGGGTCTTCACCAACACTGCAAGCTCTGGAGCAGAATATCTGCCCTTGCTTGGGTAAAAAAGGGCGTCCTAAGAGTGATTTTTTACAGTGGGCACAACAAAAACAGTTCTCTGTTGCATGCCAATGTTGGCCATCGTAGGTCATCTGTCCTTGGTCAATACCTGTAAATGAAAAATAAGGATTAATGGCTTGGAGATCTCATGGTTTACACATAATATGTCATGGCAGGAATTCAGAAAAACATCTACAACACAATTTTGACCTAGACCTAACTTAACCTAACCTAAAACTAGACCTAACTAGCCAATGTATCCGAGTATATAATAGATGTCCTAAAATCACCCAACTGGATGTCTCCCATCCAATATACCTACCAAAGAATGCCTCTAGAACGCCTCAAAATTTCCATCCTTATGCCTTAACTAGCCGGAGAGAACCTCTTTTTAGGAAGGTGATGTCATGACAATCAGCTGATCACCTTAGACCTTCTCCCAATGCTACCAGCAACCAGCTATGGCAATGGAAGGGCTGCCATTTCGATAGAAGGATGACTTGATTCTGCTGAAGAAGCCTTCTGTCCTCCCAAGCTGAAAAGCCTCCTCTATAATATCTCTATTGCCAAATACATGAGCTCATTTTAAAATCATTAAAACCAAAATTTGGGGGGAGAAAATGAGCAAGAACTGGTCTAATGCTTATACAAAACATTCATTTTCATGGCTACAGCACATGGTAAAGACCCTTCTATGCCATTATGTCACAAAAAGTTAAGCAGGAGTGACAGTTTTTGTAAAATGACCCTAATGCGAAATAGGAGGCAATGCAGACAGGAAACTGGGGATAGGGGGGAGTACATCCGAGCCTCCACGTAAAATGACCTCTCAAAGTGAGATAATGATCACGTCTTCTGTTTTACTTATTTCTACAATAGAACAATTGAGCAATTCTGGGCACAATCCATACTCCAGGTGCGTCGGGATAAAATAGTTCATCCTGGAAGGGCAGCCGGTCTCAAGGAGTCAATTGAATCTAATTGGAAATTGACAAAGTTATACAAAGTTTTGAAATATTGAAAAATCTAGCTACACCCCCCCCCAAACTCTTACAACTGGCAGCCATATGCCCCAGAGATAAAATGTCCGACACTGTTTTCTCACTAATAAAGAAAAGCAAGGGCAGGATGTAAAAGATACTTCCAAAAAACACAGATGGGAAAGTGTTTTTCAAAGGAAAAGTCAACAATAGACCATGCTGTGAAAATGACTGGAGGTGACACTCAGAAATGTGAGCAATTACTGTTTAGCAGGAGAGACTCAAGATCAAAGTACATTTATAGAACTTGCATGGAGGAGAGAGACGGCAAGCTGGGTGGGCCAAACGCTCCCCATTTATCCTGTGTATTTATCCGACTGATCTGCCTACACTGCCTGCTAGGACCCAAACAAGTATACAAAACCTGACGTAGCTAAGCGTGCGTGTACGCAATCACTCCTACACATTGTATAGATGACTGGTGTTTGAAGTACTTGGCTCTCCATATTGAACCAATCTAGGTTTTTTTGGATGAAAAAATGACAAGTGGCCCACTATGTTTTTGATCAAAGGGCTCAATTTTGGTATCAAAATTGCACCAATTTGCAGCTAGAGCTGAGTCATCTACTGTACTGTGTGTCGAAGACCAGTTGGGGTTGTCTACAGTGAAGGTATAAGGCATGATGGTCTGTCCATCAAAGCTCAACATATCAGCCGTACTAACACGTATAAAAAGTGGCAAAAAGAAACTAAAATGTGAATGCACAATGTGGAAAGCGACTGGTCATAGATCCCATTTTAGTAGAGAATTTTAGGAGAATGAATTGGAACCATTGTAGATGATCCATTTTCAAAATTGTGATGACTCTGATGTCCATGTACGTGTTTGGACAAGATTAAGGTGGACGCCATAGACAGCTTACAGCTAATCTTCTATGTAGGCATGCCTGAGAAGGAGGAGTAGATGGCCCCTCTGGAAAATCTTCTCTGAGAAACACGGACATGTTGAATTGCAATTTTTCTCTAAAAGGGGCTTTCCGAGAATCCCCTTGGGGGCCACATTGGAAATAAAAAAGATCTCGTTCCATCGTTGCTCTGGTATTTCCGGCTTTTGGCACTCCACCGAGATCATGGCATCCACTTCAGCTAATGAGTGGACTTGAGGGACAACAAAGGAAGTGATCTACTATGGTCCATGTGATGAATTAGTTCAGGGTCCCGTTGACCAGCAGGAGATAGACCTCTAAGTAGCCTTCAAACTGGATTGTCTATTACATAAATTCTGGGGACAATGATTTTGTTACTTCCTGGGCCCACCGTAGAATCCTCTGATGCTCCGGTGGGCCTGTCCAACCCTGTCGACAGGTAACTGCCTTGTCCTCAGGTGGGCAATCCTAGATTTAGATTTAGGTTGATGGAGCCAGTAGGAGACAATTATTATGGGGACTCACCTGAGTAATCCCTTCCGTCACACTTACAGACGTAAACAGGAAGTAGTAGGATATATGTACTTACCGATTGCCCAAACTGCTGTTGATAGAAAGTGATGATAATTACACCAGCAGAAAAGACTATTAACCGCTAAAAATACCAGAAAAGGAGGTGAGTATCCTCCCATTTCTTCTGTGTGGGGACGTGGTTGAGTATCATAGTGGGCCGCTCTTAATTCTATACCATAACTTTAATCCCTAAATTGATACGCCAGGCAGTTTATCAGATCCCCGGGTTAGGAGCTGCATGTGATCTTCTCCTGAGCTTATTTTAAGCGTCAGGGAGGAAGAAGTACGATAAGAACATTTGATGCCCTAGGAAGCCGAACATTGACTGGTAAATCTGTACTTGACAGGGAGAACTATTCTGCGGCTCCGTGAGATTACAGGGTTTATTTCGGCGGAGAGCTATTTCTTGCCATCAATGTGGTTCCAATTCCGAAAGGGAAAAAAACCTTCAGCTCTGGAGAAAGGCACCGCAACAAAGGGACACTTATTGCTGTGTATAAACAGGATGCATTGCCACTTTAGGTGAGGACTAATCAATCCAGCGTGTGGACCGGGGGACGTGCACAATTGTAGGTCTCAGCGCACAGGAATCCGGAGCTGTACATAATATAGTAGGGGGTCCTACAGTGAACTTCAGGCACTCAATATAAACCTTCTTAGGGACAGACCTGCAAATAATAGGTGCCAACCTGAATTCCTTAAAGGGGGGTTCTACGTTTCTGTTCAAATGGGCCCGTAAAATTACAAAGACCAAATTTGTGAATTTTTGAAGCCAGAATATTGTAAATGACTTCATACAATCCCCTACATGACTCTTATGATCTATTCATCGTCCGCTCTCCCTACACATGGCTTGGCAGAAGTTGCATGTATTTTATTTTTTCAATGGGGAAAAGAAAATAACTCTTTCAGCAACTTATCTCCCTTTGAGCCTGGGCCTGATATTGAAGCTCAACCTCATGTACATGTACAGAACTGAGCTGCAATACCTGACACAGCCTTTGGACTAGAGAGGCGCTGTATCTTCTAAAATCAGCCATGTTGTTCTAAATTCATACAACCTCTTTTTAGAAAATATGTCAGCAGGTATGACCATGCAAAACTGCAGCCAGTACTGTGAAAATATTAAAGGTATTCCAGGATTGTAGCTGGATTTGGTACACTGATGCATGTCCTCACACTTCTGTACTCTTAGCTCTCAACATTTAACTGCTTTTCACAGCACTTCTCATGGGGAATGAGTAAGCACATAAGTATTTCACAGTCCTGCTGCTACAAACACACAAAGGCATGAATACACAGCTCTCCAGGTACAATATCTAACACTGCTTGTAAAGAGCACAGCAGTGTGATGACACATTTCCATAGCACTTGGAGAAGATACAATCCTGGAGTATAAATCAAATTTTCACAATTTTTCTGTAACTAAACATACAAAGATCATACCTCCAGAGACAATACCTAACACTTTCTGCAGAGAGCACAGAGCACAGCAGTGTGAGGACACAACCACTGCTCTTGGAATAGCTACAATCCTGGAATATAAGATATTACAGTTTTGCTGTTAGTAACTAAAAACACAAACATACATCTTTCCAGGGACAACAGCTGTTTGCAGGGAGCACAGCAGTGTGAGGACCAACCTCCATGGCTTTTGGAAAAAGATAACCATTCATGGAATATAAATCCATATATCACAGTCCTGCTGCTACTTAATAAACACACAAAGGTATGCTTACACATCTCTCCAGGGACAACACCTAACACTGTTTGCACAGAGCACAGCAGTGTGAGGACACACCTCTGTAGCTTTTGGAAAAGATACCCATTCCTGGAATATAAATCCATCTATCAAAGTCCTGCTGCTCTACAATCCTGGAGTATAAATCAAATTTTCACAATTTTTCCTGTAGCTACTGACTAAACACACAAAGTTATAATAACACATCTCTCCATAGACAATACCTAACACTGTCTGCAGAGAGCAGAACACAGCAGTGTGAGGACACAACCACTGCTCTTGGAAAAGCTACAATCCTAGAATATAAATCCAGATATTACAGTCCTGCTGCTACTATCTAAACACACAACAGTGTAATTACCCATCTCTCCAGGGATAACACCTAACCCTGTTTGCACAGAGCACAGCAGTGTGAGGTCACACCTCCATGGCTTTTGGAAAAGATACCCATTCCTGGAATATAAATCCATATATCACACTTCTGCTGCCACTGAACAAACACACTAAGGTCTGATTACCCATCTCTCCAAGGACAATACCTTACCCTGTTTGCACAGAGCACAGCAGTGTGAGGACACACCTCCATAGCTTTTGGAAAAGATAACCATTCCTGGAATATAAATCCATCAATCATACTTCTTCTGCTACTGAACAAACACACAAAGGTCTGATTACCCATCTCTCCAAGGACAATAACTTACCCTGTTTGCACAGAGCAAAGCAGTGTGAGGACACACATAGATTTTGGAAAAGATACCCATTCCTGGAATATAAATCCATATATCACACTTCTGCTGCTACTGAACAAACACACTAAGGTCTGATTACCCATCTCTCCAAGGACAATAACTTACCCTGTTTGCACAGAGCACAGCAGTGTGAGGACACACATAACTTTTGGAAAAGATACCCATTCCTGGAATATAAATCCATCAATCATACTTCTTCTGCTACTGAACAAACACACAAGGGTCAGGTTACACATCTCTCCAGGGACAATACCTATTGCGTTTGTAGATTCCCTTTAATGCATTTGCTTCAACCCAAGTTAATAATCTGAGCGTCTCCCCCCACCCCGGGGTATATGACATCCATTTCCGTGGAGCAATAAATGTAGAAGTGTCTGCGGCTGTAGGAAATGAGGGTCTTGTACTGTAATAACATAACGTCTCTGGGGCTGTACTATTATACCAAACGCGTTCAATCCGTCCTTTCCGCGTGACGCATTACCGACACTATTTTAAAATGGAGCCGAAAGGGAAAATATGATTAGAAACGTAATACAGAACAAATGAGGCCAAAGATTGGGGACCTGCGCGTCGCCATATGTGAGATTTCCTATATCTCGATGCATAGTTACTGTAGCAACTAGCTACATCACGTTATATTTATAGCAGCCGCGATCTGTGGGGAGATAATGTATTCAGTACAACAAAATAATCCTGCCCCCCCGGGGCGACAAGGTAACTGCGAAACGCTGTCAGTACTAATGATGAGAGATCGTAAGCGCCGTATAGCGCCATTATCGCCAGCCCTACCCCCATCCTGTGACACCGGGGCCCTATGACAACCCCTACTGATAACCGGGGACTTAATCCGTCACGTTTTCTGGGACGGATCATCCGCTGGGACATATTATACACTTATATCTCTCCGGCTCTGATTGTATCTCGTATATACGGTTATATATATATTACCGTACGGCACCTTCGCCTTAACAAAGATAAGATTGCGTAGAAATCCGTACAATTTTTTTTTAAAGTCAAATGGAAATATCTCCGGTTTTTATGACTTCCACAGACCTCCCACGTTCACAGGCGTTCGGGGTGAGTCATATTGGAAAGAAAATGACTGCAAGTTATTCTCCCAGCTCCAAGCGCTGCAGCAATTTCCTACCTAGAAGGTGCGGAAGTGTTCATCCTGAGCATGCTGGTACACGAATAGAATACCACAACTACAGTAAAGACTTGACGTAGCAGCAAAGAAGTAGATGGAATAGGCAGAATTTAGCATTTAAAGGGGAAATGTCACTAGATTTTACGCCACTAAACTACTAACCCTCCTCACATAGAATATAATCTACAGAATCGGAGATTCAGGCACTGAAAGATATAACTGGAAATGTGAGATGTAGGTAAAAATCCTATTCCCTACGTTTTGGTTCTACAAAATGAAAATCTTATCTTTAATATCACACCAAAATCATGCTACTAGGTGCTACAGAACAAAATACAGGGGTATCTGAAGTGAGCATCCACCTGCAGCCTCTAATCTTGACTCATTCCCAGGCAAAAGAGGAGATTCTTATCTTTAATAAGACACCAATATTAGGATTTTAAAACTATAGTACCAAAAATAAGGCATCTGAAGCAATGTCCTCACAGCAGCCTCTAAACATGACTCATCTCAGCCAAAAATTTGACTCTTCTCTGCTTTTTTTCCTTTTAGATTTCACATAAAAGAGGGGATTTTAGAAAGGTATACCCCACCTGAGGGGGTAGCAGTTTGACGGGGTAAAATCTGGTAACACATATTGAGGATCTATGAAAATTAAATTTAATCCAAAAAGCCAGATATTTTATCATATTTTTACATATATGTATTTTTACATATGTTTTTACTACCGCTCATATTTTTACATATATGTATTTTTACATATGTTTTTACTACCGCTCAATTAATTTGTGTGGGACTGACGGAACAATATATTTGGCTTTCTTCATTAGTCCTATAAAAGTGAGCAGAGACGTTGCCATTTGCATGATTAGACTCTCACAAGAAATGTTACTCTGTATTTATAATTAGTAGGGGACCCCTTATGTTCACATACTCACAACCTATGTATTGGGATAACGATCCCCTATGCTGGGGCCCGCTCACACTGCAGGCCCCAGAGCAGCTGTTATGGCTGCTACCCCCGGGGTAAACCCCATGTAAAGCTGGAAATGTAGAGCTGAATAAAGACAAGACACCATAAATTCCATATGATAATACAATTTTCAGATTTAGTGGTGCCCCATATACTCTGCCCCCACAATATAATACCTACATCACTCCCCGGGCCCCTCGCTGGGGATGGCAGATACTTGTGAGGGATCATTATACCAGAACGACTTGTCAGGGTCTTACCGATGACAGTCGTCATTCCACTCCAGGACTACGGAATTGTAAATGTAGTGTTTTTCGATGATTTTGAGTAATTTCGGTGCCTATTTTCTGGCACTTGTTAGACTGAGTGTCTTCTAGTCTTCGCCTCTCATGTCTATATTTAGAGGGGCTACAATTTTGCGGGTAATGAATGTAGAATTGTTGATGATGATGAATGATTTGATGAAGGGGCTGATGACTAGTGGGGTCGTACAGGCTGATTATATACAGACATCGCCTAACACCCGAAATTCTGCCGAATAACAAGACCTATAATACCTGAAGGCTACCATGAACCGTGCAAACTGATGATTTTGGGGAAGTGGAACACATGGGGTATCCAAATGTCTCTTCTGACCCACCTTTAGGTGGAACATCTAGGCAATAATTAAAGGGGGGTTCCAGGAGTAGGGGCAGTGGTGGCAAACTACCCACCCTTGCCCAAAAAAAAAGTGCCTTGCTCCGGTTCCCTACTTGCACTAGGCCAGTAGTGTCGCTGGGTCACAGAACACCAATCTACAGCCTCACTGGACCAAGATAAGTTACTTCAGAAAAAGTGCAGTCCTGTGGTCCAAAAAGACTTAGAATTGAACAAAGTGAGGACCGTGACCCCATGGCACTTTCAACCGGGGGCAAATGGTGAGGACTGGATGTTCCAGAACAATGCCGGAACCGAGAGACCACCAATTCTTGGACCACCAATGTGAATAAGCATTGTGTAATACTCTATTTTTCCTGCGGAGGCACTGCAGAGATGCAGAACACTTCCTGTTAGCTTTCCACAGAGAATACACTCGATCACCGGGGCTCCCAACAAAAGGAGACCTTATAATTAAGAGACCCCTCTAACAAGTATGAATTGTCCAAAGCAGAATACCCCTTTCATGGTGAGTCTTACCTATATGCTGTGCACAGGTGTCACAATACTCTGCATATAAGGACTCGAAGCAGTTACAGCAGTACGGACGTCCTTCCTTCATGATGTATCTCTGTCCCCCGAGCACTGTTTCACATTCAAAGCAACAAAAGTGTTTCATATGCCAGTGTCTTCCCTCCGCTTCTGTACATTCGTCTGCAAAAATAATCTAACAGAGGACCAACAATCAGTATCAACAAAGTAGAAAAAACATAGGCATCTATAGAGAGTCTCAAATTCCCTACGCAAACTTAAAATGAAAAAGATGAATTTTGGTTCTCTGTACCTGCCTCTAGAGGGAGCTAGAGAGCTACCTGCATACTGTTACTGTATATCATAGATTTGAATGTATAACCAGTATGCAGTCATCTCCACAGCTCCCCCTAGTGATAGGAATCCAGGATTTATAATTTTACGTTAAAGCTAATCACAGTTGTGCAACTTTTTTGTCATTTTTTCATTACTACGGATTACTTATCTCTTGATACTGTCCTAAATGTTGTTTTTGTGTCTGCTATAATTTACAGCTCTCATGGAAACATCACTTTATTGTTCATTCCACTGACGTGTTTCACTTAGGGGAGAAGCCGCAAACCACAATACACAAAAAAAGTCATCAGCACATGTCCCCGAGGCTCAGCTTAATCCTGCTTTATCCTATCAAGGGATGGATTGTGGACGAATATTGCTGAGCTGTGACATGCCGAGGTGAGATAAAGACGGCCGCTAGTCCTCACCATCTCACCAGGACATATATATCAAGTGAAGAATTTCCCAGAACATCTGTATAGCCTGTGACCCGTGGGCATTGAACACAATACGACCCTTCAATAACACGCCGACGATCAATACTCACGTAGTGTGTTACTCGCTACGGGGAATAGTAAAGTCTTTCAATAATGAAGGGATTTGGGAAAAAAGAGGAAAGATTTTTTTTATATTTTTCGACATGATGAGTTACTGCATGAGTGAAATGTGCCAAAAACACACTTGTCTGCGAGACTATAAATTAGACAGAATTCGGAAAGTTTTCACCACATAAATAAGTCCTAAAGCTCTTCCATCAAGTTTCTTGTTAAAATAAATTTTCCCCTTTTTTATGATTCTGTTATTGAATGACATTGTAATGAACGTAAAAAACTCGTACGGGATCTGTAATTGTAACCATTACACGGAACCCAAGAGGGAAGTGACAGAATGTGCTTTAAGAATTTTTAGTTGGTGCCCATAGCCAATCTGAGCTCAGCTTTTATATGCCGTTGTAAAATGAAAACTGAGCTGTGATTGGTTGATTTGAAAACAAAAGGCCGTCTAAACGAGATGTCGGGTAAACGCCATCTCTCTGCCGACTCTCCTACACACAGGGTGCTCAGCTCTTCTCTGGTAGAACAGAAAGAAAATCATCTTTATCTCTCCTCACATCTATCTTGCGGGTCAGGAGGCTCCACACAAATTGTTGACAGAACACTTAAAATGTGACTTGTTCGGCCAACATAAATCTAATGTGTATGGCCAGTTTAGTTCTTTAATAAATGAGGCCTAGTCTAGGGTCTGAGGGGTGGGCCATGATTAAGAACATCAAACCGAGAAAGACAAGCTCCGCCCCCTCGATATTTGCAGTCATTCTGAATGGAATGTTGTAATCTACCATCAAAATTCATCATGATAAACCAGGAATGGTTACTCATAGATAAGGTAAAATCTTATAAAATCAGCTTTTAAAACTATGCTAATGAGCCAGAAAAGCCCTGGGGGGAGTTACCAGAGCCCCTCCGTGCTGTAGCTTCACAGGCTGTTAGACGGTCCCACCTTCCTAGCTCCCTTAGCACTTTCCCCTTCCTCTGCCTGCTGTGATCCAGCCTGTAAGTCTATTTCGGTAACTGCCCCAATAGCCCTTCAGGCTCATTAGCATAATTTTAAAGATTGATTTTAGACAGAATAACACTATGGATAACAAATATAAGATTATCACAGTCCCTGTGCCTGAATGTTTCAGTAAGTGTATCTGGTTTTCCTTCTTTTTCCAACACAACAGAAGGGAATATCTCAAGAACTTATTGTAGGTGACCCCCAAGTGGAGTAGGTAGCCCCCTCCCCTTTCGCCTTCAAGAGAACATCTGCAATCTGAGCCTACAGCAAATCTAAGCTAATATATACAAAGCGAAGCAGTGTAGATAAGGACAGGCACGATCTGCACTCACCTCATCACACGCCGCGCAGCGAGGCTTCAGGCACTCAGCGTGATGTCTGCCGCAGTAGATCTTCCCATCTTGATAGAAGTATATGAGGTCGACCAGCAGTTCGTTACATATCGTACACACGAAACACTGCGGGTGCCAACAAACGCCGTGCCCGGCTCTAGATGCAAAAACGGCTATGTCCCCTCCATTGATCTGTCCTCCACACTGCAGAGCGAGAGACAATTGTAACGTCATGTGACTTATACCTAGAAATCAATTCATTGTCAAAGGGGCGGGGCTGTGATAACTTATTAGATATTGTGTGGAACTTGGAACTTGGTGGGGTTGCATTGCGAAAACTGAACATTTCCCACCCCACAAAGGAATCTCGTAGTCCAAGAGTCGTGACAATGAAGAATATCCTGCCAGCGGGGGCCGCGGCCATGTTATCGAATCCTTGAGCACACCAGGATCCATCCCAACTTGACATGATTGTATTTCTCATTATTTAGCTGTACAGGTCATTAATTTGCTCCCAGGGAGGCTATTAGGGTTTTTTTTTGTATCCAGAGCGCCTGCATTTAATAACACAAATTGCTTTGCCGTAAGATCCCGCTCCGAATGTGATGCCTCAGGATTTCTATCCTCCTCAGGGGGCCTGTCCGGCTAAAGACGATAAAGAAGGTCTGAACGGGAACATCTCGCGTGCCAAGATTATAGGAGGGGATAATGTTCTTATAAAAAGAAGGATTGAGCAACAAAATGGGAGCTGTGACTAAACTCCTCACCGCGGTCCTCGTAACAGCGCAACGGTAATTAAAAACCGCCGTAAAACCCAATGTAAGGGGAAAAAAAACCTGCGAGCAGTAAAAAGGTAAACGGCAAACGGGGCAGAAACGAGATCAGGGAGGAATAAAAAAAGAATCTACAATGTAATCCCTCCGCCGATACATTGTTACATATTTTATGCAAATCACCTTTAATTGCAAATTCCGGGAGAAAGTGGTCATCTTTTTTTTTTATTTTTAAATTAGAAAAACTAATATAAGGAGATTATGTGATTTGGAAAATGTCGGGTCGTTTAGTCGCGTCCTCATTTCCCCCTCCGGCTCTAATAGTCGATAACTAGATTAAGTTTGCCTCTGTATTTTATGAGCAATTTATTGGCTTACAATGAGGAATATTCGAGAAAATGTGCGAAGCTCCTCTGTGTAGGGTCAGTGACTCCTTAAATGACTCTACTTTTGCTAAAGAGGAGCTGTCGGCACGTCAGAACATCTTTTCTTATTGAGTGTTCCTCTGTTATTCCTCCTAGAAATGTGCTACAGTGTTTAACCCCCTCTCTGATGACGGGCCCGGTCCGGGACTCGAAATGCGCCTCATGGTTTATATATTTTAATTAAGTGTACTTTAAGCATTTTATAAATAAAAGCTTATATCTTTCCACGAACTGCAGCGCCCGAATCAGAGATTTTTTGGAGCAAACTTTTAGCTCCAAGCCCCTGTTGGAGATGTACCCCCTCTCTTGTCATAGGGGAGAGTCTCTTACACAATTGGACCCTATCAACACTTATAGAACAATAACCCCTTTAGTGCATCTTTTTTTGTGCCTCATTTGTCTTTGTAGTCTTTTTGCGCAACTCATATTGTCTTCCCTACGCATGGGCAGGACTGGAGTGTTTTGGCACCATTATTGGCACCCATTTAGGTGCAAATCAATGTTAAATTCGGCACGAACATCTGGAAGCCGGAGAAATACAAAGACAAATTAGGCGAAAACCAGGAAACTGCTACATGGCCAACACCAACTGTTGGAAAAAGGTGCAAAAACTGTGCAAATACCCAAATGCCCAAAAGAGTCACTAAAATACAACCAAAAATAACCTGCAACAGACTAAGATATATCTACCCCAGTGTCTCTGTCTGTGAAGAGACTCCCAGAATAGATACGTCATCAATATTTTTCCAAGAGGCATAAAAGGTCCCCCCTCCCAGAAAGCTACTGCTGTTGGGGTAACATCTGTCAATGTCTACAGTCTGAACCTAATCCCTCTTATGCACCGGGCTCAGGGACACACAGAAAGCCCTTACAAAAGTGTAGGTGTCAGACACTGACACTAGCCAGAGGCATCTGCAATTACAGCCCATTTCTGTAAAGAAAATACTAGACAAGGTATCTCCGTCATTCATTCCCACCTCATGCATTGTGCTATATACAATTCAGTCCCTCGAGCACTGATCTGAGGGTCCACAGCTGTGGGCGGCACAAGTCTGTACAGGTTCTTATATAGACTTAAAGGGGATATTCTGGGAATAGAACTACCTACCTGAATTTACTCGCTTAGTTCTCCCTCCCGGGTAGCTTTGCTTTTTTAAGATAACTCATCTGGTATAAGGGACCAGGAATCAGTACCTTTACACTGTATCATAGTTATGGATCGAGAGCTGGATTCATGACATCCAGCCCCGCAGAAATCTCTGTATGCGCATGCGCTGTACAGCAGTAACTGTGACTGAGGGGGCTGGAGGTCTTCAGTACAGCAGCATGAATCCAGCCTCAGGTCATGTACTGTATTCACTGCGGAGTGATGTTACGGTACTTCTTCATTCCTGGTTGCCCTGTTTTCAAAATAATTCATCTGTCTAAGGGACCAGGAACCAGTATCTTTACTTTGCCTTACAATGACTCCCCCTCCCGAGAGTTGCAGCATCGTTGCGTTATGTGACTGAGTTTCTGGATTCATGATCATGTACTGAAGACATACAGGCTCCTCAGTCAAATCAAGGTGAAAAAACATCTCTGTCAGTAACTGTGACTGAGGGGGCTGGATGTCCTCAGTACAGCAGTAGGACCCTCTGGTCATATAATGTATTCACCACTGAGTGATTTTATTTACTACATCCCCCCGCCCCCCCTTCCTAATTGCTCTGTTGCTAAAACGATTATTCTGGTCCAAGGGACCAGGAGCCAGTACCTTTACATTGCCTTACAATGATTCCCCCTTATGTGACCATAGGCTGGATTTATGCTCCTGTACTGAAAACATCTAGCCCCCTCAGACACAGAAAGGTGAATGCGTTAAGGTAGTGACTGTGACTGATGGGACTGGATGTCCTCAGTACAGAAGCATCAATCCAGTCTCTGAGCATTCTGTAATTAAAGACCAAATATCATCTAAAATGGTTACTGTCAAGAACGAGGAAGGTTGGCTGAAAGAACAGCGCCACCCTTGTGGACAGGTAGTGCCCGGTATTGCATCTCAACTTTACTGCATAGCAATAATTGATGTAGAGTCAGATCCAGAAGAAGATACTTGTCAGTAATCAGATATGGAGACGTCTGTATGAGGCATCACAATCCTTTACCTGTTCGCAGATGGCTCCGGTCATAGTCACCGGGAAAGGCCTGACATTCCCTCGTCCCAAATTCTCCCGTTTTCTTTGGTTGCTGAACAGCTTGAGCTCTCTCTTCTCTTCCTCATCCAGAGAGTTGCAGTAGCGGACCTGCAAGGAGAAACATTTCAGCTCTCAAACCTTCCGCAACGATATGAGTCAAGTCACAGACAGATGTTCTAGATTTTTAGGAGACCTGAAGCTATTGATTTACAAAGGGAAGGAAGGAGTTAACTGTAAAGTATTAGAGGCTGGGTGTTGTCTCCCTATGATCGTTCATGGATGGGTATCCTGAGAAGAAGCCATCATTATAAAATCGTGAGCTACTCCCCCATTATTTGGTATGAAATATTAAAGGAAATCTACCACCAGGATGAAGGATTGTAAACCAAGCACATTGGCATGCAGATGTGTGCCCCCTTTGCCACTGTATGCTCTTCTTTCAGCTTCTTAAGCCCTAGCTTTTACGGGGGAAAAAAGTTTTAAAAAATATGCAAATGAGCCTGCGGGGCACCAGTTCGATAGATGTCAATGGAGTCTGGAGCCGCTCAGGCTTATTTGCATAATTGTTAAACTTTTTTTTTTTTTTTTAAAACAAGGGCATTAGAAGCTAAAAGAACAGCAGGTCTTGGTAGAGGAGGCACACACCAGCATGTAAGTGTGCTTGGTTTACAATCCTTCATCCTGGTGGTAGATTTCTTTTAAACTGGATGTCCTCAGATCCAAGTGCAACAGAAGAGAAAATCTATGGCCTGGATGCAAGAACTCTTTATACCGCAGAGGTATCCTTAAACCAAGCGGCTTGGTTGCCTCCAGAAAACATGGCTCCTTTCTTCAAAAACAGCGCCACATTATCCACAGGCTGTGCATGGAATTGCATGTAGCCAATGCAATTCTGTCAAAGAGCTGAGCTGCAGTACCA
Source organism: Engystomops pustulosus (assembly GCA_019512145.1). NCBI lineage: Eukaryota > Metazoa > Chordata > Amphibia > Anura > Leptodactylidae > Engystomops > Engystomops pustulosus. The sequence continues at coordinate 84,303,458 of CM033649.1, forward strand.
GCTGCAGCCTGATGAGATGGGTGGCGCTGTTTGAGAAGAAAAAGCCATGCTATAGTTATACTGGACAGCTCACCTACATGGAACAGAGCATGCTAGATGAATCGTTGTCATGGTGCTCACATCCTTAAGCGCTCAGTGTTATCTGTGCTTTCGGCATAGTGAAAATCTCACGACACACCAGGGATAGGAAGACAATAGTAATGCCAATTAGAGATATTATTTAAGACTGTTCTATGCCTGCGCGGATCTTATTGCGTATCACAGAGCATTGTGCCTGAACCAACAAGGCAATAAATAGCAAATCTGTGTTGAGGCATTAAAAATTGAAAATGAAGCTGCAATAAGACATTACACTGCATCTACCGCTGAGAAATGTCTCTGTGTGATTCATATAACATTCTCCAGATAGAGACTGAGGTAGGAATGGAGGATCCAGCTGCTTATTGTCAATATCACATATATATCGCTGGTCCTGGGTGTATCCACAAAGTCTAAGAACAAAGTCTGTATGCTGTGTATATGTATATGTTAAATCATCTCAGCTCTTTCGCTCTCTAACATGCTGCCTGCAGATAGGACACTATGTACAATCTGCTCAGCTCCTCCTGCTCTATAACATGCTGCCTGCAGATAGACACTATTACACTGTCTCAGCTTTCCTCCTGCTCTATAACATGCTGCCTGCAGATAGACACTATGTACATCTGCTCATCGCCTCCTGCTCCATAACATCTGCCTGCAGATAGGACACTATGCACAATCTGCTCAGCTCCTCCTGCTATAACATGCTGCCTGCAGATAGACACTATGCACAATCTGCTCAGCTCCTCCTGCTCTATAACATGCTGCCTGCAGATAGGACACTATGTACATCAGCTCTGTTCCTCGTGCTCTATAACATGCTCACTGCAGATAGGACACTATACAATCTGCTCAGCTCTCCGCTCTCTATAAACATGCTGCCTGCAGATAGGACACTATGTAACCATCAGCTCTGTTCCTCGTGCTCTATAACATGCTCACTGCAGATAGACACTATTGTCAATCGCTCACTCCTCCTGCTCTATAACATTTTGCCTGCAGATAGGACACTATGTACAATGTGCTCAGCCCCTCCTGCTCTATAATGCTTCCTGCAGATAGGACACTATGTCAATCTCTCAGCCCCTCCTGCTCTATATCATTCTGCCTGCAGATAGGACACTATGTACAATCTGCTCAGCTCCTCCTGCTCTATAACGTGCTGCCTGTAGATAGTACACTATGTAACATCAGCTCTGTTCCCCCTGCTCTATAACATGCTGCCTGCAGATAGGACACTATGTAACATCAGCTCTGTTCCTCCTGCTCTATAACATGCTGACTGCAGATAGGACACTATGTACAATCTGCTCAGCTCCTCCTGCTCTATAACATACTGCCTGCAGATAGGATCTATGTAACATCAGCTCTGTTCCTCTCTGTTCTATAAATGCTTCCTGCAGATAGGAGACTATGTACAATCTGCTCAATCCCCTCCTGCTCTATACATTCTGCCTGCAGAAGGAACTATGTACAATCTGCTCACTCATCCTGCTCTATACATGCGCCTGCAGATAGGACACTGTGTACATCTCCTCGCTCCTCCTGCTCTATAACATCTGAATGCATATAGTACACTAGTGTACAATCTATTAAGCTCCTCTAGACTTGCAAACTTCTAAGACTTCTAAATAATTAGAGGGAGTCAAAACTTCAAGGTCATATGGAGGAGAAAAGATACAACTATATATAATCAAAGTGTAATATAATTTATTTAGCCATTACAACACACACGTGCCCAAATGTTCATAATTACTAAGCCACTCCAATCCCCGTAACAGGTGGCACCATAAGAATGACGTGTGATTGACAAGTTCTGTGTCGGAGAACATGAAGGAATTTCCTCTGTGGAGCAACATCAAAGGGATGAGGCTTAAACCCGTTTGTCAAGAAGCCAGATACATAGGTTTGTATAACACAGGTGCGGTCAGTCGTGACACGAAGAGACCCCATAATTTCACTTCATGTGGGGTAGATGATATTTCTTAAAAATGAAGAGTATCCAACAGAGAGTAGTGTAATATTCTTTGTAGTGTCTTCCAACTATGCCCTAAGGATGGGATTAGAGGAACGTAAATCTGATATTGAATGACCCATAATGGGTGGAATCCTCAACACGGTAACAAGCTGTCATAATATCAGTATAATGTAAAAAAAATCCTATGTAGACAAGGAACTATGATGCTCCATGGTAGTATGAGATGACGTGAAGGAGCAATGTAGCACATATTGGTTGGATCATGTTTAAGATGAGCAGGTTTGAGGAACCTGACGATCTGAAGATGACAAAAATTGTTTCATGGATGATTCTCTCAAATGTGTAGCTTATACGTCCATATGTTATGAAGGTTCTATCCGGAATTGAATAATTTATCAGTCAAAGCTGTTCTCCTCTATATAACAGGAACTATGATGCTATGTGTGTATGTGATGACCTAAAGGAGCATGTAGCGATATGGTTGGATTCCATGTTTTAGAAGAAGCGGTTTGAAAACCTGAAGACCTGAAGATGACAAAAAGTTGCTCATGGAAGAATTCCTCAAATGTGTAGCTTGACCTCCAGAGATGTTATGAAGGTCCTATCCTAAACGAAAACAGTTTTTTAGAGGTGGCTTAAATGACCACAATATTGATTGGGTTTGATGAATCAAACAAGAAGATCATCTAAAAGTGGCCACATGGAGTGTAATAATTTATCAGTCAAAGCCGTTCCTTCTATCTAGACAAGGAACTATGGTGCTTCCATGTATGTATGAGATGACATAAGGAGCAATGAGCGAATATGTTGGATTCCATGTTAAGGTGAAGCAGGTTTGAGAACCTGACGATGACAAAAAGTTGCTCATGGGTGAATTCCTCAAATGTGTACCTTGAACTTCCATAGATTTTATGAAGGTCCTATCCTAACTAAAAACTGTTTTTTAGAGGTGGCTTGAAGGATGACCACAATATTGACTGGGTTTGATGAATCAACAAGAAGATCATCTAAAGGTGGCCATACGAGTGTAATAATTTATCAGGTCAAAGCCTTTCCTTCTATCTAGACAGGATCTATGATGCTTCCATGTTTGTATGAGATGACATAAGGAGCAATGTACGAATATGGTTGGACGATGACAAAAGTTGCTAATGGATGAATTCTCTCAAATGTGGTCTTATACGTCCATAGATGTTTATGAAGGTTCTATCCGAATTGAATAATTTATCAGGTCAAAGCTGTGTGTATGTGATGACGTGAAGAGCATGTAGCGAATTGGTTGGATTCCATGTTTTAGAAGAAGCAGGTTTGAGGAACCTGAAGACCTGAATGCCAAAAAGGATGGACGAATGCTCATGGATGAATTCTCTTAAATGTGTAGCTTGAACCTCTAGAGAATGTTATGAAGGTCCTATCCAAACTGAAAACTGTTTTTTAGAGGTGGCTTGAAGGATGAGCACAATATTGATTGGGTTTGGAGTGAATCAAACAAGAAGATCATCAGTTGGCCCACATGAGTGATAATTATCAGGTCAAAGCTGTTCCTTCTATCTAGAAGAAGCCTATGGGTGCTTCCATGTATGTATGAATGACATAGGAGCAATGTAGCACATATGGTTGGATTCCATGTTTAAGATGAAGCAGGTTTGAGGAACCTGACAATGACAAAGTAGTGCTCATGGGTGAATTCTCGCAAACGTTTAGCTTGTACTTCCAAAGATGTTCTGAAGGTTCTATCCAAAATTGAAAAGATTTTTTTAGAGGTGGCTTGAAGGATGAGCACCGATATTGATTGGATTTCGAATAAATCAAGCTAGAAGATCACTAAAAGGTGGCCATGTGATTCGAATAATGTATCAGATGAAAGCTCACGACAACCTACACATTGTACAATGGATCAGTTCTCTATGGAGCAAAGGAGAGTAAATCCTTAGTGGTTTGGTCCTGCCGAAACTTAGGATTTACTGACTCACCTCACACCCTGCACATCATGGACCCAAGAGATAAGATTAATTGGTGGAGGTCTGACCGTAACACTGGTGACATACGAGACAAACAATGTTCCCACAAAAGTTTGAATAAACACATATTTATACATAAGGTTTCACTTCCATCGAAAACCTAAGCCATATGGATCCCGTTAAATAGCAATAGAGAATAATAACATTAACGTTCGTAAAAGAAAGGAAAAAACCCCAAAAATGCCAACATATGGGTTGAATTTAATTATCTTAATTCATTCCAAGATCTCGCAAAAAAATAAATGAATTAACCTATCTTAGGACAAACTTCATATGAATGTCTCAGTGAGATAATTTTTCCTACAGTCCTATTCCCATCTTTCATTTATCTGTTTTTTCTTCCTTTTATCCGAGCCCAACTTTTTTTTTTTTCTTGGTACGATCCCATCTATATTTATTTACGTTCTGGAATGCGACCAGGTTTTGTTCAGATGAGAACGCGCCCAAAATTATACGATCCAAGCGCATGGCGTTCCCAATTATCTCTCTCGGCCAAGGTCCACAGTGTTGGGAGTTAAGAGGTTTGGAATGGATCAGGAGACGTGATATGGGATCCGACGGGTTTAACCACATCGCCACCGGCGTCTGCCTCCTACCGATATCATGTCAGGAGGTGATCGCATTCCCAGTCTAAATACTTCAGAAAGTCGCTTAATGCCGTAACCAAACAAGAGCGATGACCGTTTTTTTTAAAATTTCATTAACGGTAACCAAATATTATTTTCTAAAATTACAGGAAAACACTGGAATATACTGTATGCCGTCACATCGATTATCCCCAAATGTGGCTTGGCTAAAATTGTATTTATGCACAACAAAAATCAGCTAGGCTGACCAAGGGTCAGAGGCCACCTTAAACCCCAGCAAATATGCGCATGTAATAAAAACCAGATATTATAGAAATGCCTAAGTGGAATGTATACCTAAACTGTAAACATGGAATTCATAGACAGGACAAGCAATCCTATTAATCATCGGATACAAACACTCGCGAAGGGCGAATAATGTTGCCGTCATGGAAATCTTAGCGTTTTTTAAAGGCGTTGTAAAAGCGATCGTAAAAATAACTTGACCGTGTGAGACAATGTCTAAACCGTGGAATATACAAATGACTCATAGGTTCTTATACAAAAGTGTCCTGTTGTCCGCAGCAGACAGATGAATTCGCCTTCCCCTTTCTAACCTGCACTTAAAACTCAAACGCGGGCTCTAATTTATTGCTTTACTAACAAGGGCACTTTCATTTTTCACAATGTTTTCAGAGTCATAGACTCTTTTGGGACCCGAACTACCAGTCACTTGGCTATAAAGTGGACTGGAGGTCCACATGCTTACTTTGGATAAGCAGGGGTGTAATTCAAAGTTTGTCCTGTAGAGTTGCTGTAGGAAACTAAAAACTTCCTGTGTAGATGGTTGGCTCCGAACCTATGATTGGGTTATTGTCAATGTCTTTAAGATTGTCAACACCCTTCAGATGGGTAAAGATGCAACCTAAAACTTTGTAAGTCTCAAATCTACCACCCAGGATGATGGACTGTAAACCAACTGATAACAGTGCAGGTTGTGCCCCTCTGGAAGGATCTGGTCTTCTTGTAGCTTCCTAAACCTTGTGTGTTTTTTTTTAAAAGGCTTTAAAAATATGCAATTAGCCTAGGGAATGCAGGCTCCATTGACATCTATGGTGTCCGAGCCCCTCAAGCTCATTTGCATAATGTTTACACCTTTTTTGGTCCTATTGTGGAAGGAGTGTGTTCTTCTCAGCAGACCAATCAACATCAATCTACATAGCTGTGATAAACCAGGGATAGGACACCTATCTCTCTTTATCATAATTACTACCTCTGTCTAAAATTATCTCTTCACCGGCAAGACCAAAGTATCAAGAAAGTTCTAAATCTTTAATCTATTCTCTTTTTCTCATGGACTCTTTCTTGGGCAAAGTCCTCAATATCTAAAAAATGGGGTTCCACTGGAACCATCTGATAAGTTTAATGAAGAGACCATAGTACCATCATTGCTTTTTAGACAGCACCGGGCACTTGGCTGTGGCTGTGCCTGGACTGCCGCACAATCATTTGAATTAAAGTAAATCTGCCTTTTATTTTTATGCATTATGGACCAGAATTACATTGAGAATGCTGTAGCTATACTGATGCAGAACATATCTTGTTTAATCCCTGGACCAAGTGATTTTGCTCAAAAAATTGAACAATTATAAATTCAGGACATGGAAAAGCTGGTGTCTACATAAACACATTACACCTGTAGCTTCCTGAACTGTCCAGACAGGACTATCACCTGAGGCTGGATGACTCATACCCCAGCAGCTGGGGAACAGTGCACGAGTTGATTACTTACAGGAGAGGATACAAGCCATGTGAGGGGTTATATACAGGAGAGGATACAAGCCATGCGAGGGGTTATATACAGGAGAGGATACAAGCCATGTAAGGGGTTATATACAGGAGAGGACACAAGCCATGCGAGGGGTATATATACAGGAGAGGATACAAGCCATGTGAGGGGTTATATACAGGAGAGGACACAAGCCATGTGAGGGGTTTATATACAGGAGAGGATATTACTATGAATTTGGGATTTGCGGCTGTGTCCTGCATTTTTAAGCTCCCCAGGGAGAGGATGACATATGAGGCTGCCGTTAGACGTGGTGTTAAGGCTGCGTTCACATGTTGCGTTTTGATTGCAAGACATTACAACAGCTGAGGAGAGGAGATTTGCCTAATTACGTTACTGGTAACATGCTGCCTGCAGATAGGACACTATGTACAATCTGCTCAGCTCCTCCTGCTCTATAACATGTGCCTGCAGATAGGACACAGGTTCACATTTATTAAAGTGTCTGCACCAGTTATCTGGTACTATATACTGATAGAAGGTCTTTGTATCTTGTACATGTTATAAAGTGTCTGCACCAGTTTTCTGGTACTATATACTGATAGAAGATCTTTGTATCTGGTACATGTTACAAAGTGTCTGCACCAGTTTTCTGGTACTATATACTGATAGGTCGGGACCCTGCCATGGTCATTGGAACAAAAAACGCAGAATCCGAGGAGTCTGATCCATTAGGTCGTCACCAACACTGTGCAGCTCTGGAGCAGACATCTGCCTGCCTTGGAAAAAAGGGGTCCTAAGAGTGATTTTTTACAGTGGGCACAACAAAAACAGTTCTTGTTGCAAGAAGACCAATGTTAGGCAATCGTAGGTAATTGTTTTTCGTTTTTTTTTTCCTTGGTAATACCTGTAAATGAAAAGAAAGATTAATCGGACTTGGAAGATTCATGGTGGTACACTACATATGTCATGGCAGGAATTCAGAAAACACTACAAAGCACAAATTTGACATAGACCGAACTTAACCTAACTAACAGACCTAAACTAGCCAGATCGAGTATATAATAGATGATCCTAAAATCACCAAATGGATGTCTCCCATCCAATATAACACAGTACACAAAGCATGCCTCTCAGACGCCTCAAAATTCTCCTCTTATGCCTTTAACTAGCCGGAGAGAACCTCTTTAGGAAGGTGATGTCATGACAATAAGGCTGAATACACCGTTAGACTTCGTCCCAATGCGTACCAGCAACGCAGCATGGCATGGAAGAGGCTGCCATTTTACGATAGAAGGGATATTTACTTCTGCGTGAAGAACTTCTGTCTCCGCAAACTGAAAAGCCTCTCTATAATATCTCTATGGACAAAATACATGAGCTAATTTTAAAAATCATTAAAATCAATTTTGGGGGGAAAAATGCAAGAAGCGTCTTAATTGCTTATACAAACACCCTTTTATGGCACAGCACATGGTAAAGACGTCTATACCATTATGTCACAAAAAGTTACGCAGTGATGACAGTTTTGTAAAATTACCCTAGGATGCGAAATAGGAGGCAATGGCAACGGAAATGGGGATAGTGGGGCGGGGAAACTTCCGAGCTCACGTAAAAATGGACCTCTCAAAGTGAGATAAGGTGATCACGGTCTTCTGTTTTACTTTTTCTACAAATAACAATGAGCCAATGCCTCGGCACAATCCATTCCAGTGCTTCGGATAAAATGATTCTCACCGGCGGAAAGGGCAAGCCCGGTTCCAGTAGTCATTGTAAAAATCTACTTGGAATTTACAAGGTTATACAAGTTTTGAATATTGAAAAATCTAGCTACAACCCAACCCCCCCCGCCAATGTTACAAACCTGCACCATGCCAGAGATAAGATGTCCGGACACGTGTTCTCACTAATCAAGAAAAGCAAGGGCATGATGTAAAATGATACTTCCACAAAAAAACAAACGATGGAAATGTTTTTTCAAGGAAAAGTACACAATAGAACATCTGTGAAATGAATGGTCATGTGACACTCAGAACTGTGAGCAAATTACTGTTAGAGGAGAGGACTCAAGTCAAGTATCATTATAGAATTGCATGGGATGGGCAGGAGACGGCAAGCTGGTGGGCAAACGTCTCCCCTTTATTCCTGTGTATTTCCATAGGTCTGCTACACTGCTGCTAGGACCCAAACAAGTAATACAAACCTGACGTAGCAGCCCGTGCGTGTTCGCAATCACTCCCTACCACATTGTATAGGATGACTGGTGTTGAATTATTGGGCTTCCTATTGAAACCAATCTAGGTTTTTTGGAGAAAAAATGACAAGGAGTGGCCCACTAGGTTTTATTGAATCAAGGGCTCAATTATGTATACAAAATGTGCACCAATTTGCGCTGAGAGCTGAGTCATCTACTGGCTGTGGTACGAAGACCAGGTGGGGTTGTCTACGTTGAAGGTTATAGGGCATGATGCGTCTGTCCTCCAAAGCTCACATATATCCGCTGACTAACACTATCAAAAAGTGGCAAAGAAACTAAAATGTGAGCCACAATGTGGAAAGATCGACTGTCATAGATCTCATTTTAGTAGAGATTTAGGAGAATGAATTGGAACCAATTGTAGATGATCATTCAAATTGTGTGGACTCTGATGTCCATGACGTGTTTGGCAAGATTAACGGTGACGCCATAGCACATCTTACAGCTAATCTTCTCATTGTAGCGCATGCCTGAGAAGGAGGAGTAGATGGCCCCGCTGGAAATTTCTAATGATAACAACGAAGACTGTTGAATTCAAATTTCCTCTAAAAGGGCTTCCGGGAATCCCTTGGGGGGCCCACATTGAATATAAAAATATATCGTTCCATCGTGCTCTGGTTATTTCCGGCTGTTTGGCACTCCACGAGATCCATGGCCATCCACTTCAGTCTAATGAGTGGACTTGAGGAACAACAACGGAATGATCTAACTATGCGTCAGTGATGAATTTAGATTCAGGTTCCCGTTGACACAGGAGATAGACCTCTAAGTAGCCTTCAACTGGATGTCTATACATAAATTCTGGGGGACAATGATTTTTGTTACTTCCGGGCCCACAGTCAGAACTCTGTAATCTCGCGTGGCGCCGTCAACCCTGTCGACAGGTAACTTCCTGTCCCTCGGGGCCATCCTAGATAGATTAGGTGTATGGAGCAGAGGAGAAAACCAATATTAGTGGGACTCGCCTGTAGTATCAATCCCTTCCGTACCTTGAACGACGTAAACCAGGAAGTAGTAGATATTGTACTTACCGATTGCCCAAACTGCTGATTTGTCGAAAGTGTATAGAATTACAAAACCGAGCAGAAAAGACTATTAAACCGCTAAAAATACCAGAAAAGGTAGGTGAGATCCTCCATTGTTCTTGTGGTACGTGGTTGAGTTATAACTAGTGGGCCGCTCTTATTCTTTAATACAACTTTAATCCCTAAATTTGATACGCCAGGCAGTTATTCAATCCCGGAGGTAGGAGCTGCTGTCATCTTCTCTTGAGTTAATTTAAGCGTCAGGAGAGGAAGAGATACGATAAACATTGATGCCCTAGGAAGCCGACCATTGCTGGTAATCTGTACTGACAGGGAGAACTATCGCGGCTCCGTGAGATACAGGGGTTTATTCCGGCGGGAGGCTATTTTCTGCCATCAATGTGTTCACTGCCGATAAGGGCAAAAAAACCTTCAGCTCGGGAAAGGCCACCTGCAGACAAAGGTGACCACTTATTGCTGTGTATAAAACAGATGCAATTGCGACACTCTTAGGGGACTAATAATCCAGCGTGTGGACGGGGGCCGTGCAATTGTATTCCAGGCCAAGGATCCGAGCTACATCAATATGTAGGGGGTGTCCTACAGTGAAACTCAGCACTCAATATAAACCTCTAGGGTCAGACCTGCAATAATAGGTGCCGAGCCTAATTCCTTCCCGGGGGTCTACGTTTTTCTGTTCAATGGGTCCCGATAAAACTTACAAGGACCAAAAGTTTGTATGAATTTTGTTGAAGCAAGATATTATAAATGACTCATGACAATCCCCTACCAGTGACCTTCTATACAGATCTAGTCATCTCACCTCTCCCTACACATGGTTTAGGACAGAATGTTGCCATGTATTTTCTATTTTATGGGAGAAAAGAAAAAACCTTTCGGCCATTTATCTTCCCTTTGAGACCAGAGGCCTTGATGAGCTCAACCCTCATGCATACATGTGATAGAACTGGCTGCAATCTACCGCAGCTTTGGACTAGAGAGGCGTCGTACTTCTAAAATCACCATGTTTTCTAAATTCATACACCCATTTTTAGAAATATAAGTCAGCAGGTAGGACCATGAAGGCAACGCAAGGGCCATATCTGGAAAATATTAAAGGTATTCCAGAGATTGTAGCGGGATGTTGGCACATCTGATGATGTCCTCACACTTCGATAAATTCCTCTTGAGCTCTCAACATTAACATGCTTGTCCATCACTTCTCAGTGGGGAATGAGTAAGACACATAAGTATTTCACGTCCTGCTGCTACAACACACAAAGGCATAATACACACGCTCTCCAGGTTACAATATCTAACACCTGCGCTTGTAAAGCACAGCGCTGTGGGATGAGCAACTTCCATAGCACTTGGAGACAGCATACAATCCTGGGTTAAATCAATTTTCCACAATTTTCTTAACTAAACATAGCAAAATCATACCCCAGAGGAACACTACTAAACTTTGCAGAGAGCACAGAGCACAGCATGTGAGGACACAACACTGCCTCTGTTGTAATAGCCTACAATCCTGGAATAAAGATATTACAGTTTTCCCCTAGCATTTAAACTAAAAACACAAACAGCTCTTTCCAGGGAACAAACAGTGTTTGCAGGGAGCACAGCAGTAGTGAGGAACAACTCCATGGCTTTTGGAAAGATAACCATTATGAATATAAATCCCATATTATCACAGTTAACCTGCTGCTAACTATAAAATACAACAAAAGGTAGCTTCACATCTCTCCAGGACAACACTAACACTGTTTGCACAGACACGCATGGAGGACACACCATTCTGTAGCTTTGAGAAAAGATACCCTTCTGCCTGATAAATCACTCTCAAAGTCCTGCTGCTCTACACTCCTGAGTATAATCAAATTTCACTTTTTCTGTAGCTACTGACTAAACACACAAAGTTATAAATACACATCTCTCCATAGTACATACCTACCTGTCTGTCAGAGACAGGGGAAACATGCAGTGTTAGAGGACACAACCACTGCTCTTGGAAAAGCCTACATCCTAGAGATAAGATACAGATATTACAGTCCTGCTGCTGATATCTAAAACACACAACAGTATACATTACCTCTCTCTCAAGGACAATACCTACCCGTTTTGACAGAGCACAGCAGTGTGAGAGGACACACCTCCATAGCTTTTGGAACAGATACCCATTACCCATTCCTGCTATACTGACAAACACACAAGGTCCTAATATAACCATCTGCTCAAGACAATACCTTACCCTGTTTGCAGAGCACAGCGATGTGTGAGGACAACACATCACTTTTGAAAAAGATACCAATTGCTGGAATAACATCCATATATCACACTTTGCTGAATACTGAAACAAACACACATTGGTCAGATTACTTACGCGTCTCGTTGCGATCCAGCTGCGCGATCCTCCTGGCTGGATAGCGGCGTCGGCCGGATTCATCAAGGCAGTTCCTCCGACGTCCACCTAGGTGCGCTGAAGTTCCTGAAATGCACTGAAGTTCACGATTCCACCTAGGATGAAGTGAGTGAAGCTCCGCGACACAATTTCCGTTTTTAATGCGGCGGTTCTTTCGAATCAGTACGGGGTGTTTCGTGTCGGGCCACGCCCCCCAATTTCCGTCGCGTGATGCCTGGTGGCCGAGTGCGCCACATCCGCTTCGCGTGTTGCCAAATCCCGGGGCAATTCAGGTACAATCGCGCAAATTCGGAAATATCGGTACAACGTGCTGAAAACGCGAATCGGGCCCTAGTAAATGCCCCCACAAAGTGCTGATTACACATCTCCATAGGACAATCTGCCCAATACTGACAATACTCATGTTGCACCGAGCACGCAGTGTGAGGACCAACATAGCTTTTGGAAAAGCGATAACATTCTGGAATATAAATCCATACTTCACCATTCTGCTGCTACTGAACAAACAACACAAAGTCTGTCTCCAGGGACAAATTACCTAGTGCGTTCGCTAAGATCCCTTTTAATGCATTTGCTTCAACCCAAGTTAATAATCTGAGCGTCTCCCCCCCGCGGATGAGCCGGTATACATCCATCTCCGTGGAGCAATAAAATGTAGATTGTATTGTCTGCGGCGTGTAGGAAATGGTGTCTGTAACGTAATAACAAATGGAAGTCTCGTGGGCTGGGTACTATTAACCAAAGACCGTTCAATCACGTTCCTTTCCGGTGAGCAGTTACCGACACACCCACCTCTCTTGTCAAAATGGAGCCGAATAAGGAAAAATATGAGTTAGAACGTAACAGAACAAATGAAGGCCAAAGATTGGGGACCTACGCGCGTCGACCATATGTGAGATGTCCTATATCTCGATGACATGAGGTTACGGTATCAACTAGGACCCATCACTTATATTTATAAGCGCGCGATCTGTGGGGAGACTAGGTATTTCGTACAACAAATAACCTGCCCCGCACGGCGGCGACAAGGTAACTGAGAAACGCTGTCAGACTATGATGAGTAGATCGTACAGCGCCGGTATAGCCGCATATTATCGTCCAGCCCTACAACCCCATGCTGTGAACACCGGTGGCCACTATGACAACCCACTGATAAACGGGGGACTTATCCGTCACGTTTTCTGGGACGGATCATCTCCGCTGGGACTATTATACACTTATATCTCTCGGCTCTGATTGTATCTCGTATATCGGTTATATATATTACCGATACGGCCCTTCGCTTACAAAGATAAGATTGCGTAGAAATCCGTACAACTGTTTTTAAAAGTCAAATGAATATCTCCGTTTTATGACTCCCACGAACCCCACGTTCACAGGCGTTCGGGGTGAGTCATATTGGAGCAAATGTGCAGTTATTGTCCCAGCTCCAAGCGCTGCAGCACATTTCCTACCTAGAAGGTGCGGAAGTGTTCATCCGAGCATGCTGGTACCCGAATAGAATGGACAATACAGTAAAGACTTGACGTAGCAGCAAGAAGTAATGGAATAGGCAGAATATAGCATTTAAAGGGAAAGTCACTAAACTCTAACCCTCCTCACATGAATATAATCTAAGAGAATCAGAGATATTGGCACTGAAAAGATAAACTGGAAATGTGAGGTAGGTAAAAATCCTTCCCTACGTTTTGGTTCTGCAAATGAAATTCTTATCTTAATATCACACCAAAATCAGTGTTTCAGTGCACAGAACCAAGACAAGGCATTTAAGTGAGCATCCACCTGCAGCCTCTAAACTTGACTCATTCCCAGGCAAAGAGGAGACTTCTTATCTTTAATAAGACACCATATTAGGATTTAAAAACTATAGAACCAAAGAAGGGGGCATCTGAAGCAATTTCTCACAGCAGCCTCTAAACTTGACTCACTCAGGCAAAATTTGACTCTTCTCTGCTTTTTTTCCTTTAGATTCACATAAAAGAGGAGATTTAGAAAGTGTATACCACTGAGGGGGTAGCAGTTTGGAGGGTAAAATTGGTAACACATATTGAGGATCTATGAAAATACAAATTGTAATCCAAAAAGCCAGATATTTTATGATATTTTTACATATATGTATTTTTACATAGTTTTTACTACCGTCATATTTTTACATATATGGTTTTTACATATGTTTTACTACCGCTCAATTAATGTGTGGGACTGACGAACAATATATTTGCTGTTCTCATTAGTCTATAAAGTGAGGCAGAGACGTTGCCATTTGCATGATTAGACTCTCAAAGAAATGTTACTCTGTATATTAATTAGTAGGGGACCTATGTTCACATACACAACCTATGTATTGGGATACGATCCCCTATGCTGGGGCCCGCTCACAACTGCAGGCCCCAGAGCGCTGTATGGCTGCTACCCCCGGGGTAAACCCTGTAAAGCTGGAAAGTAGAGCTGAATAAAGACAAGACACCATAAATTCCATATGATAATACAATTTCAGATTAGTGGTGCCCCTATACTCTGCCCCCACAATATAATACCTACATCACTCCCGGGACCCCCTCGTGGGATGGCAGATACTTGTGAGGGATCATTCTATACCAGAACGACTTGTCAGGTCTTACGATGACAGTCGTCATTCCACTCAGGACTACGGAATGTAAATGTAGTGTTTTTCGATGATTTTGAGAATTTCGGTGCATATTTTGGCATTGTAGACTGAGTGTTCTAGTCTTCGCCTCTCATGTCATAATTAGAGGGGCTACAATTTTGCCGGTAATGATGTAGAATTGTTGATGATGATGAATGACTTATGAAGGGGCTGATGATATGGGGTCGTACAGGCTGATTATATACGACATCGCCTAACACCCGAATTCTGCCGAATAACAAGACTATAATACCTGAGGCTACCATGAACCGTGCAAATGATGATTTGGGGAAGTGGAAACAGCGTGGGGTATCCAAATGTTTCTACTCACCACCTTTAGGTGGAACATTAGGCATAAATTAAAGGGGGGTTCCAGGAGTAGGGGCAGTGGTGGCAAACTACCCACCCTTGCCCAAAAAAAAGTGCCTTGCTCCGGTTCCCTACTTGCACTAGGCCAGTGTGTCGCTGGGTCACAGAACACCAATCTACAGCCTCACTGGACCAGATAAGTTATCAGAAAAGTGCAGTCCTGTGGTCCAAAAAAAGATAGATAAACAAACAATGAGGACCGTGACCCCATGACACTTTCAACCGGGTGCAAAGGTGAAGACTGGATGTTCCAGAACATGCCGGAAACCGAGAGACCACCAATTCTTGACCACCAATGTGAATAAGCATTGTGTAATACTCTATTTTCCTGCGGAGGCACTGCAGAGAAGCAGAAACACTTCCTGTAGCTCTCCACAGAGAATACACTCGATCACCGGGCTCCCAACAGAGAGGATACCTTATGATTAAGAGACCCCTCTAACAAGTAGGAATTGTCCAAATCAGAATACCCCATTTCATGTGACTCTTACCTATATGCTGTGCACAGGTGTCACATACTCTGCATATAAGGACTCGAGAGCAGTTACAGCAGTACGGACGTCTTCCTATGCATGTATCTCTGTCCCCGAGCACCGTTTCACATTCAAAGAAAAACAAAAGTGTTTCAGTATCCAGTGTCTCCTCCGCTTCGTACATTCGTCTGCAACAAAAATCTAACAGAGGACCAACAATCAGTATCAACAAAGTAGAAAAACAAGGCTCTATAGAGAGTCTCAAATCCCTACGCAAACTTAAAATGAAAAAGATAATTTTGGTTCTCTGTACCTGCTCTAGAGGGAGCTAGAGAGCTACCTGCATACTGGTACTGTTATATCATAGATTTGAATGTATAACCAGTATGCAGTCATCTCCACAGCCCCCTAGTGATAGGAATCCGATTTATATTTTACGTTAAGGAATCACAGTTGTGCAACTTTTTGTAATTTTTTTTATTTACTACGGATATACTTTCTCTCAATACTGTCCTAAAATTTTGTTGTGTCTGCTATAATTTACAGCTCCATGGAACATCACTTTATTGTTCATTCCACTGACGTGTTTCACTTAGGGAGAAGCGCAAACACAATACACAAAAAAAAAAAAAGTCATCAGCACATGTCCCCGAGGCTCAGCTTAATCCTGCTTTATCTATCAAGGGATGGATTGTGGACGATATGCTGAGCTGTGACATGCCGAGGTGAGATAAAGCGGCCGCTAGTCTCACCATCTCACCAGGACATATATATCAGTGAAGAATTTCCCAGAACATGTATAGCCCTGGACCCGTGGGCATTGAAAACAATACGACCTTCAATAACACGCGACGATCATACTCACGTAGTGTGTACTCGCTACGGGGAATAGTAAAGTCTTTCAAATGAAGGGATTTGGAAAAAAGAGGAAAGATTTTTTTATATTTTCGACATGATGAGTTACTGCAGAGTGAAATGTGCCAAAAACACACTTGTCTGCGAGACTATAAATTAGACAGAATTCGGAAAGTTTTCACCACATAAATAAGTCCTAAAGCTCTTCCATCAAGAGTTCTTGTTAAAATAAATTTTCCCCCTTTTATGCTTATTTTGAATGACATGTAATGAACGTAAAAAACTCGTACGGGATCGGTAATTGTAACCATTAGACGGACCCAAGAGGAGTGACAGAATGTGCTTTAAGAATTTTTAGTTGGTGCCCATAGCCAATCTGAGCTCAGCTTTTATATGCCGTTGTAAATGAAAACTGAGCGTGATTGGTTGATTTGAAAACAAAGGCCGTCTAAACGAGATGTCGGGTAAACGCCATCTCTCTGCCGACTCTCCTACACACAGGGTGCTCAGCTCTTCTGGTTAGAAACAGAAAGAAATCATCTTATATCTCTCCTGACATCTACCTTGCGGATCGGAGGCTGATGCAAATTGTTGGCAGAACACTTAAATCGCGTGTTCGGCAACATAAATCTAATGTGTATGGCCAGTTTAGTTTTAATAAATGAGGCAGTCTACAGGGTCTGAGGGGTGGGCCATGATTAGAACATCAAACCGAGAAAGACAAGTCCGCCCCCTCGATATTTGCAGTCATTCTGAATGGAAGTGTAATCTACCATCAAAATCATCATGAAAACCAGGAATGGTTACTCATAGATAAGTAAAATCTTATAAAATAGCTTTTAAAAATATGCTAATGAGCCAGAAAGCCTGGGGGGAGTACCAGAGCCCCTCCGTGCTGTAGCTTCACAGCTGTTAGACGGTCCCATTCCTAGCTCCCTTAGCACTTTCCCCTTCCTCGCCTGCTGTGATCCAGCCTGTAAGTATTTCGGTAACTGCCCCAATAGCCCTTCAGGCTCATTAGCATAATTTTAAAGATTGATTTTAGACAGAATAACACTATGGATAACAAATATAAGATTATCAGTCCCTGTGCCTGAATGTTTCAGTAAGTGTATCTGGTTTCCTTCTTTTTCCAACACAACAGAAGGGAATATCTCAAGAACTTATTGTAGGT
Organism: Engystomops pustulosus; assembly: GCA_019512145.1. Taxonomy (NCBI): domain Eukaryota; kingdom Metazoa; phylum Chordata; class Amphibia; order Anura; family Leptodactylidae; genus Engystomops; species Engystomops pustulosus. The sequence goes on from CM033649.1 coordinate 84,321,115, forward strand.
GACCCCAAGTGGAGTAGTGAGCCCTCCCTTTCGCCTTCAAGAGAACATCTGCAATCTGAGCCTACAGCAAACTAGCTAATATATACAAAGCGAAGCAGTGTAGATAAGGACAGGCACGATCTGCACTCACTCATCACACGCCCGCGCAGCGAGGCTTCAGGCACTCAGCGTGATGTCTGCCGCAGTAGATCTTCCGTCTTGATAGAAGTATAGAGGTCGACCAGCAGTCGTTACATATCGTACACACGAAACACTGCGGTGGCCAACAAACGCCGTGCCCGGCTCTAGATGCAAAAACGGCTATGTCCCCTCCATTGATCGTCCTCCACACTGCAGAGCGGAGTGAGACATTGTAACGTCATGTGATTATACCTAGAAATCAATTCATTGTCAAAGGGGCGGGGCTGTGATAATTATTAGATATTGTGTGGAACTTGGAACTTGGTGGGTTGCATTGCGAAAACTGAACATTTCCCACCCCACCAAAGGAATCTCGTAGTCCAAGAGTCGGACAATGAAGAATATCCTGCAGCGGGGGGCCGCGGCCATGTTATCGAATCCTTGAGCACACCAGGATCCATCCCAACTTGACATGATTGTATTTCTCATTATTTTAGCTGTACAGCCGTCATTAATTTGCTCCCAGGAGGCTATTAGGGGTTTTTTTGTATCCAGAGCGCCGCATTTAATACACAAATTGCTTTGCCGTAAGATCCCGCTCCGAATGTGATGCCTCAGGATTCTATCTCCTCAGGGGCCGTCCGGCTAAAGACGATAAAGAAGGTCTGAACGGGAACATCTCGCGTGCAAGATTATAGGAGGGGATAATGTTCTTTATAAAAAGAAGGATTGAGCAACAAAATGGGAGCTGTGACTAACTCCTCACCGCGGTCCTCTCGTAACGCGCACGGTTAATTAAAAACCGCCGTAAAACCCAATGTAGGGGAAAAAAACCTGCGAGCATAAAAAGGTAAACGGCAAACGGGGCAGAAACGAGATCAGGGGGGAATAAAAAAAGAATCTACAATGTATATCCCTCCGCCGATACATTGTAACATATTTTATGCAAATCGCCTTTATTGCAATTCGGGAGAAAGTGGTCTCTTTTTTTTTTTTTTTAAATATGAAAAACTAATATAGGAGATTATGTGATTTGGAAAATGTCGGATCGTTTAGTCGTGTCCTCATTCCCTCCGCTCTAATAGTCGAAACTAGATTAAGTTTGCCTCTGTATTTATGAGCAATTTATTGGCTTACAATGAGGATATTCGAGAAAAATGTGCGAAGCTCCTCTGTGTAGGGTCAGTGACTCCTTAAATGATCTACTTTTGCTAAAGAGGAGCTGTCGGCACGTCAAGACATCTTTTCTTATTGAGTGTTCCTCTGTTATTCCTCCTAGAAATGTGCTACAGTGTTTAACCCCCTCTCTGATGACGGGCCCGGTCCGGGACTCGAAAGGTCTCCATGGTTTTATATTTTAATTAAGTGTACTTTAAGCATTTTATAATAAAAGCTTAATCTTTCCACGAACTGCAGCGCCCGAATCAGAGATTTTGAGGCAGCAACTTTTAGCTCAAGCCCGTTGGAGAGTGTACCCCTTCCTGTCATAGGGAGAGTCTCTTACACAGTTGGACCTCTCAACATTATAGAACAATAACCCTTTAGTGCATCTTTTTGTTGCCTCATTTGCTTGTAGTCTTTTTGCGCAACTCATATTGTTTCTCGCTACCATGGGCAGGACTGGAGTGTTTTGGCACCATTATTGGCACCCATTTAGGTGCAAATCAATGTAAATTCGGCACGCAATCTGGAAGCCGGAGAAATACAAGACAAATTAGGCGAAAACCAGGAAACTGCTACATGGCCAACACCAACTGTTGGAAAAAGGTGCAAAACTGCTGCAAATACCAAATGCAAAAGGTCACTAAATACAACAAAATAACCTGCAACAGACAAGATATATCTACCCCAGTGTCTCTGTCGTGAAGAGACTCCCAGAATAGATACGTCCATCAATATTTTTCCAAGAGGCATAAAAGGTCCCCTCCCAGAAATCTACTGCTGTTGGGGTAACATCTGTCAATGTCTACAGTCTGAACCTAATCCCTTATCACCGGGCTCAGGGACACACAGAAAGCCCTTACAAAAGTGTAGGTGTCAGACACTGACACAGCCAGAGGCATCTGCAATTACAAGCCCATTTCTGTAAGAAAATACTAGACAGGTATCTCCGTCATTCATTCCCACCTCATGCATTGTGCTATATACAATTCAGTCCCTCGAGCACTGATCTGGGGTCCACAGCTGTGGGCGGCACAAGTCTGTACAGGTTCTTATATAGACTTAAGGGGATATCTGGAATAGAACTAACTACCTGAATTTACTCGCTTAGTTCTCTCCGGGTAGCTTTGCTTTTTATAAGATACTCATATAAGGACCAGGAATCAGTACCTTTACACTGTATCATAGTATGGATCGAGAGCTGGATTCTGAGACATCCAGCCCCGCAGAAATCTCTGTATGCGCATGCGCTGTACAGCAGTAACTGGACTGAGGGGGCTGGGAGGTCTTCAGTACCAGCGCATGATCCAGCTCAGGTCATGTACTTATTCACTGCTGAGTGATGTTACGGTACTTCTTCATTCCTGGTTGCCCTGTTTTCAAAATAATCATCTGTCTAGGGACCAGGAACCAGTATCTTTACTTTGCCTTACAATGACTCCCCTCCGAGCAGAGTTGCAGATCGTTGCGTTATGTGACTGAGTTTTGGATTCATGATCATGTACTGAAGACATACGGCTCCTCAGTCAATCAAGGTGAAAAAACATCTCTGTCAGTAACTGTGACTGAGGGGGCTGGATGTCCTCAGTACAGCAGTAGGACCTCTGGTCATATAATTATCACACTGAGTGATTTTATTTACTACATCCCCCCGCCCCCCTTCCTAATTGCTCTGTTGACTAACAAGATTATTCTGGTCCAAGGGACAGCGAGCAGCTACCTCATATGCCTTACAATGATTTCCCCTTATGTGACCATAGGCTGGATTTAGCTCCTGTACTGAAAACATCTAGCCCCCTCAGACACAGAAAGGTGAATGCGTTAAGGTAGGTGACTGTGACTGATGGGACTGGATGTCCTCAGCAAGAAGCATCAATCCAGTCTCTGAGCATCTGTAATTAAAGACCAACATCATCTAAATGGTTACTGTCAAGAACGAGGAGGTTGGCTGAAGAACAGCGCCACCCTTGTGACAGGTAGTGCCCGGTATTGCATCTCAACTTTACTGCATAGCAATAATTGATGTAGAGTCAGATCCAGAAGAAGATACTTGTCAGTAATCAGATATGGAGACGTCTGTATGAGGCATCACATCTTTACCTGTTCGCAGATGGCTCGGTCATAGTCACCGGAAAGCCTGACATTCCCTCGTCCAAATTCTCCCGTTTCTTTGGTTGCTGAACAGCTTGCAGTCTCTCTTCTCTTCCTCATCCAGAGAGTTGCAGTAGCGGACCTGCAAGGAGAAACATTTCAGCTCTCAAACCTTCCGCAACGATATGAGTCAAGTCACGACAGATGTTCTAGATTTTAGGAGACCTGAAGCTATTGATTTACAAGGGAAGGAAGGAGTTAACTGTAAAATATTAGAGGCTGGTGTTGTCTCCCTATGATCGTTCATGGATGGGTATCCTGAGAAAGCCATCATTATAATCGTGAGCTACCCCCCATTATTTGGTATGAAATATTAAAGAAAATACCACCAGAGAAGGATATAAACCAAGCACATTGGCATGCAGATATGTGCCCCATTTGCCAGGATCTGCTCTTCTTTCAGCTTCTTAAGCCCTAGCTTTTACGGGGGAAAAAAGTGTAAAAAAATATGCAAATGAGCCTGCGGGGCAGCAGTTCGATAGATGTCAATGGAGTCTGGAGCCGCTCAGGCTTATTTGCATAATTTTTAAAACTTTTTTTTTTTTTTTTTAAAACAAGGGCATTAGGAGCTAAAAGAACAGCAGGTCTTGGTAGAGGAGGCACACACCAGCATGTAAGTGTGCTTGGTTTACAATCCTTCATCCTGGTGATAGATTTCTTTTAAACTGGATGTCCTCAGATCCAAGTGCAACAGAACTGAAAATCCATGGCCTGATGCAAGAAATCTTTTACCGCAGAGGTATCCTTAAACAAGCAGGATCTTTGGTTGCCTCCAGAAAACATGGCTCCTTTCTTCCAAAAACAGCGCCACAATTATCCACAGGCTGTGCATGGAATTGCATGCAGCCAATGCAAATTCATGTCAAAAGAACTGAGCTGCAGTACCAGCTGCAGCCTGATGAGATGGGTGGCGCTGTTTGAGAAGAAAGAGCCATGCTATAGTTATACTGGACAGCTCACCTACATGGAACAGAGCATGCTGAGATGAATCGTGTTGTCATGGTGCTCCATCCTTAAGCGCTCAGTGTTATCTGTGCTTTCGGCATAGTGAACATCTCACGACACACCAGGGATCGGAAGACAATAGTAATGTCAATTAGAGATATTATTTAAGACTGTTCTATGCCTGCGCGGATCTTATTGCGTATCACAGAGCATTGTGCCTGAACCAACAAGGCAATAAATAGCAATCTGTGTGAGGCATTAAAAATTGAAAATGAGCTGCATAAGACATTACACTGCATCTAACCGCTTGAGAAAAGTCTCTGTGTGATTATATAACATTCTCCAGATAGAGACTGAGGTAGGAAGTGAGGATCCAGCTGCTTATTGTCAATATCACATATATATCGCTAGTCCTGGGTGTATCCACAAAGTCTAAGAACAAAGTCTGTATGCTGTGTATATATATGTGTATAATCATCTCAGCTCCTTCTGCTCTATAACATGCTGCCTGCATATAGTACACTATGAACAATCTGCTCAGCTCCTCCTCCCCATAACATGCTGCCTGCAGATAGGACACTATGTACATCTGCTCAGCTCCTCCTGCTCTAAACATGCTGCCTGCAGATAGGACACTATGTAACATACTGCTCAGCTCCTCCCTGCTCCATAATAGCTGCCTGCAGATAGGACACTGCCAATCTGCTCAGTCTCTCCTGCCTCTATAACATGCTGCCTGCAGATAGGACACTATGCACAATCTGCTCAGCTCCTCCTGCTCTATAACATGCTGCCTGCAGATAGGACACTAAGTAACATCAGCTCTGTCTCCTCGTGCTCTATAACATGCTCACTGCAGATAGGACACATACAATCTGCTCAGCTCTCTGTCTAAACATGCTGCCTGCAGATAGGACACTATGTAAAATCAGCTGTTCCTCGTGCTCTATAACATGCTCACTGCAGATGACACTATGTCAATCGCTCAGCTTCTCAGTCTATAACATTTGCTTGCCAGCAATAGGACACTATGTACAATGTGCTCAGCCCCTCCTGCTCTTAAATGCTTCCTGCAAGATAGGACACTATGTACCATCTTCTCTAGCCCCTGCCTCTATATCATTCTGCCTGCAGAAGGACACTATGTACAATCTGCCTCAGCTCCTCCTGCTCTATACATACTGCCTGGAGATAGTACATATGTAACATCAGCTCTGTTCCCCTGCTATTAACATGCTGCCTGCAGATGGACACTATGTAACATCAGCTCTGTTCTCTGCCTCTATAACATGCTGACTGCAGATAGGACACTATGTACAATCTGCTCAGCTCCTCCTGCTCTATAACATACTGCCTGCAGATAGGATACTATGTAACATCAGCTCTGTTCCTCCTGTTCTATAAATGCTTCCTGCAGATAGGAGACTATGTACAATCTGCTCAATCCCCTCCTGCTCTATAACATTCTGCCTGCAGATAGGAGACTATGTACAATCTGCTCAGCTCATCCTGCTCTATAACATGCTGCCTGCAGATAGGACACTGTGTACAATCTCCTCAGCTCCTCCTGCTCTATAACATGCTGAATGCATATAGTACACTATGTACAATCTATTAAGCTCCTCTATGACTTGCAAACTTCTAAGACTTCTAAATAATTAGAGGGAGTCAAAACTTCAAGGTCATATGGAGGAGGAAAGATACAACTATATATAATCAAAGTGTAATATAATTTATTTAGCCATTACACACACACAGTGCCCAAAATGTTCATAATTACTAAGCCACTCCAATCCCCGTAACAGGTGGCACCATAAGAATGACTGTGTGATTGACAAGTTCTTGTGCGGAGAACATGAAGGAATTTCCTCTGTGGAGCAACATCAAAGGGATGAGGCTTAAACCCGTTTGTCAGAGAAGCCAGATACATAGGTTTGTATAACACAAGGTCGGTCAAGTCAGTGACACGGAAGAGACCCCATAATCTTCACTTCATGTGGGGTAGATGATATTTCTTAAAAATGAAGAGTATCCAACAGAGAGTAGTGTAATATTCTTTGTATGTGTCTTCCAAACTATGCCCTAAGGATGAGGATTAGAGGAACGTAAATCTGATATTGAATGACCCATAATGGGTGGAGATCCTCAACTACGGTAACAAGCTGGTCATAATATCAGTGGATAAATGTAAAAAAAAATCCTATGTAGACAAGGAACTATGATGCTTCCATGTGAGTATGAGATGACGTGAAGGAGCAATGTAGCACATATTGGTTGGATTCCATGTTTAAGATGAAGCAGGTTTGAGGAACCTGACGATCTGAAGATGACAAAAAGTTGTTCATGGATGAATTCTCTCAAATGTGTAGCTTATACGTCCATAGATGTTATGAAGGTTCTATCCGGAATTGAATAATTTATCAGGTCAAAGCTGTTCCTCCTATATAAACAGGGAACTATGATGCTATGTGTGTATGTGATGACCTAAAGGAGCAATGTAGCGAATATTGGTTGGATTCCATGTTTTAGAAGAAGCAGGTTTGAGAAACCTGAAGACCTGAAGATGACAAAAAGTTGCTCATGGAAGAATTCTCTCAAATGTGTAGCTTGAACCTCCAGAGATGTTATGAAGGTCCTATCCTAAACTGAAAACAGTTTTTTAGAGGTGGCTTTAAGGATGACCACAATATTGATTGGGTTTGGATGAATCAAACAAGAAGATCATCTAAAAGGTGGCCACATGAGTGTAATAATTTATCAGGTCAAAGCCGTTCCTTCTATCTAGACAAGGAACTATGGTGCTTCCATGTATGTATGAGATGACATAAGGAGCAATGTAGCGAATATTGGTTGGATTCCATGTTTAAGGTGAAGCAGGTTTGAGGAACCTGACGATGACAAAAAGTTGCTCATGGGTGAATTCTCTCAAATGTGTACCTTGAACTTCCATAGATGTTATGAAGGTCCTATCCTAAACTAAAAACTGTTTTTTAGAGGTGGCTTGAAGGATGACCACAATATTGACTGGGGTTGGATGAATCAAACAAGAAGATCATCTAAAGGTGGCCATACGAGTGTAATAATTTATCAGGTCAAAGCCGTTCCTTCTATCTAGACAAGGATCTATGATGCTTCCATGTTTGTATGAGATGACATAAGGAGCAATGTAGCGAATATTGGTTGGACGATGACAAAAAGTTGCTAATGGATGAATTCTCTCAAATGTGTAGCTTATACGTCCATAGATGTTATGAAGGTTCTATCCGGAATTGAATAATTTATCAGGTCAAAGCTGTGTGTATGTGATGACGTGAAGGAGCAATGTAGCGAATATTGGTTGGATTCCATGTTTTAGAAGAAGCAGGTTTGAGGAACCTGAAGACCTGAAGATGCCAAAAAGGATGGACGAATGCTCATGGATGAATTCTCTTAAATGTGTAGCTTGAACCTCTAGAGATGTTATGAAGGTCCTATCCAAAACTGAAAACTGTTTTTTAGAGGTGGCTTGAAGGATGAGCACAATATTGATTGGGTTTGGATGAATCAAACAAGAAGATCATCTAAAGGTGGCCACATGAGTGTAATAATTTATCAGGTCAAAGCTGTTCCTTCTATCTAGACAAGAAGCTATGGTGCTTCCATGTATGTATGAGATGACATAAGGAGCAATGTAGCACATATTGGTTGGATTCCATGTTTAAGATGAAGCAGGTTTGAGGAACCTGACAATGACAAAAAGTTGCTCATGGGTGAATTCTCGCAAACGTTTAGCTTGTACTTCCAAAGATGTTCTGAAGGTTCTATCCAAAATTGAAAAGATTTTTTTAGAGGTGGCTTGAAGGATGAGCACGATATTGATGGGATTTCGAATAAATCAAGCTAGAAGATCATCTAAAAGGTGGCCATGTGAGTCGAATAATGTATCAGATGAAAGCTCACGACAACCTACACATTGGTACAATGGATCAGTTCTCTATGGAGCAAGGAGAGTAAATCCTTAGTGGTTTGGTCCTGCCGAAACTTTAGGATTTACTGACTCACCTCAACCTCTGCACATCATGGGACCCAAGAGAAGTAATATTAATTGGTGGGAGGTCTGACCGTAGACACTGGTGACATACGAGACAAACAATGTTCCCACAAAAGTGTTGAATAAACACATATTTATACATAAAGGTTCTTCACTTCCATCGAAAACCTAAGCAGCATATGGATCCCGTTAAATATGCAATAGAGAATAATAACATTAACGTTCGTAAAAAGAAAGGAAAAAAACCCCAAAAATGCCAACATATGGGTTGAATTTAATTATCTTAATTTCATTCCAAGATCTCGCAAAAAAATAAATGAATTAACCCTTAGGAACAAACTTCATATGAAGTCTCAGTAGGAGATAATTTTTCCTACAGTCCTATTTCCAATCTTTCATTTTATCTGTTTTTTCTTCCTTTTATCCGAGCCCAACTTTTTTTTTTTTCTTGGTACGATCTCCATCTATTATTTATTTACGGTCTGGAATGCGACCAGGTTTGTTCAGATGAGAACGCGCCCAAAATTATCCCGATCCAAGCGCAGTGCGTTCCCAATTATCTCTCTCGGCCAAGGTCCACAGTGTTGGGAGTTATAAGAGGTTATGGAATGGATTCAGGAGACGTGATATGGGATCCGACGGGTTGTAACCACATGCGCCACCAGCGTCTGCCTCCTACCGATATACATGTCAGGAGGTGATCGCATTCCCAGTCTAAATAACTTCAGAAAGTCGCTTAATGCCGTAGACACAAACAAGAGCGATGACCGTTTTTTTTAAAATTTCATTAACGGTAACCAAATATTATTTTCTAAAATTACAGGAAAACACTGGAATATACTGTAATTCCGTCAACATCGATTTATCCCCAAAATGGCTTGGCTAAAATTGTATTTATGCACATAACAAATCAGCTAGGCTGACCAAGGGTCGAGAGGCCACCTTTAACCCCAGTCAAATATGCGCATGTAATAAAAACCAGATATTAATAGAAATGCCTAAGTGGAATGTATACCCTAAACTGTAAACATATGGAATTCATAGACAGGACAAGCAATCCTATTAATCATCGGATACAAACACTCGCGAAGGGCGAATAATGTTGCCGTCATGGAAATCTTAGCGTTTTTAAAGGCGTTGTAAAAGCGGGATCGTAAAAATAACTTGACCGTGTGAAGACAATGTCTAAAACGTGAATATACAAATGACTCATAGGTTCTTATACAAAAGTGTCCTTGTTGTCCGCAGCAGACAAGATGAATTCGCCTTCCCCTTTCTAACCTGCACTTAAAAACTCAAACGCGGGCTCTAATTTATTGCTTTACTAAACAAGGGCACTATTTTCATATTTCACAATGTTTTCAGAGTCATAGACCTCTTTTTGGGACCCTGAACTACCAGTCACGTTGGCTATAAAGATGGACTGGAGGTCACAATGCTTACTTTGGATAAGCATGGTGTAATTCAAAGTTTGTCCTGTGGAGGTGCTGTAGGGAAACTAAAAACTTCCTGTGTAGATGGTTGGCTGCAGAACCTAGTGATTGGGTTATTGTCAAATGTCTTTAAGATTGTCAACCCCTTCAGATGGGTAAAGATGCAACCTAAAACTTTGTAAGTCTCAAATCTACCACCAGGATGATGGACTGTAAACCAAACTGACTAACATGCAGGTGTGTGCCCCCTCTGGAAGGATCTGGTCTTCTTGTAGCTTCCTAAACCCTTGTGTGTTTTTTTTTTAAAAGGCTTTAAAAATTATGCAAATTAGCCTGAGGGAATGCAGGCTCCATTGACATCTATGGTGTCCGGAGCCCCTCAAGCTCATTTGCATAATGTTTACACCTTTTTTGGTCCTATTGTGGAAGGAGTGTGTTCTTCTCATGCAGACCAATCAACATCAATCTACATAGCTGTGAATGAACAAGGGATAGGACACCTATCTCTCTTTATCATAATTACTACCTCTATCTAAAATTATATCTTCACCGGCAAGACCAAAAAGTATCAAGAAAGTTCTAAATCTTTAAAATCTATTCTCTTTTCTCATGGACTCTTTCTTGGGCAAAGTCATCAATATCTAAAAAATGGGGTTCCACTGGAACCATGCTGATAAGTTTAATGAAGAGACCATAGTACCATCATTGCTTTTTAAGACACAGCACCGTGCACTTGGCTGTGGCTGTGCCTGGTACTGCCGCACAATCATTTGAATTAAAGTAAATCTGCCTTTTATTTTTATGCATTATGGACCAGATATACATTGAGAATGCTGTAGCTATACTGATGCAGAAACATATCTTGTTTAATCCCTGGACCAAGTGATTTTGCTCAAAAAATTGAACAATTATAAAATTCAGGACATTGGAAAAGCTGGGTGCCTACATAAACACATTACACATGTAGCTTCCTGAACTGTCCAGACAGGACTAATCAACCTGAGCTGGATGACTCATACACAGCAGCTGGGGGACAGTGCAGCGATTGATTACTTCTGCCTGTCAGGGACAACACAGTGATGATGCATTCTCGGCTAATGCAGGGCAGGACAAGGATACGAGGAGAAGCACCGGGCACCCACAAGAGCGACAGGGGCTCATTATCATAATTTTATCATTGTTTTTTCAGCAAAACCACTCAGTTCAGGGATTAAACAAGATATGTTTCTGCATCAGTGTATCTATAGCATTCTCAAGGCATGTTTGGTTCATAATGCATAAAAACAAATGGTATAAAAGATGGTAGACAATCAGAATACTGTTTGGAAACTTTTTTGGAGGGATTAGTACTTACTTCATTGTCATGGGGCGGCAGCTGGTGTAGAAGTTGCTTGATCCTCGACTTCTCACCGGGACTGTTAACATAAGGAACTTTATCATCGGGCAAGCAGCTATAATACTGGTGAACCTGCAGACACAAGGAAAAGGCGATTAACAACTACTTATCGTGGTGCCATTTTTTTTTCAGTGTTTTTGAGCTTAAAACGATCCAAATACAAAAAGGAGAAAATCCCAAATAATATTTTTGAGTCTTTCCAGGGTATAAATCTTCTTGGCCAACGTTATTAGAACAGACGAGGCGCCTTTCCCAGAATCGGGCTGTGTTCCATTAGGAACACATGAAAAATAGATCAACGCGTCTCGTGGATGGAGCCAAAGTGTTTTTTCGGTAAGCCTATCGCACAATAATGGTAGTAAAACATCTAAAGTTTCCGGAAATTTGTGTCTATTTTGTGTGAGAGAGACTTAGGTATGGTGGTAGAGGGGGAAAAGATCTGCTTAAGTAGCAAGTGTTAAGAAAGTAATCTACTACTAAGTATTACCTTTTACATATGTAGCCAAGAATTGTCCACTTAAAGGGGATGTGCCTTTATTGTACATTCAGATGTGAAACTATTTCTTAAAGGGAATCTATTACAGACTTTTGAGACACTAAACCACTGGCTCCCATATAGAACCATCTGAGCTCTGTCCATGTAACAATTTATTCAAGGAAATCTACCATTTGTTTACATGCTGTAGCTACACTGATGCAGAAACATATCTTGTTGAATCCCTAAATTGAGTGGTTTTGCTGAAAAAACAATGATAAAATTATGATTATGAGGCTCTGTCCCTCTAGTGACTGTCCTGGCACTTTTCCTCTTACCCTAATTATGCACTTCTCCAGCCTAATACGTCATCACTGTGTTGTCCCTGAAAGGCAGAAGTAATCAATCGCTGCACCATCCCCCAGCTGCTGTGTATGAGTCATCCATTTCAGGTGGATTACTCCTGTCTGGACAGTTCAGGCAGCTCCTGTGTATGTGGAAGGTCCTAAATTTTATAATTGTTATTTTGAGCAAAACCACTCAGTTCAGGGATTAAACAAGATATGTTTTTGCATCAGTGTCGCTACAGAATTCACAATGGTTCACAATGCATAAAAACAAAAAAAGACGAAGTTCCCATATATAGCAAAACATGGAATGCTATGGATGACATATGTCCCTTATATAGTAGATCATGAATTCCTATGGATGACACATATATAGTGGAACATGGAATCCTATGGGTGACGTATTCCCCCTGTATGGCAGAACATGGAAACTTATAAAGCACATATTTCACCTATATAGTGGAACATGAAAACCTCTGGGGGACATATGCTGCCTACATACAAGTGAAATATAACATGGAGACCTATGTATGACATATGCCCCTATATAGCAGAACATGGAAACCAATGTATGACACATGTCACCTATATAGTGGGAAATGGAAACCTATGGGTGACATATGCCGCATCCATAGCAGAACATGGAAATCTATGGGTGACATAAGCCACCTATGTAGTTGAACATGGAGTATAGGGACATATGTAGCTTTATACTGTAGCATGGAAACATGGGCGACACGTGTCATCTATATAATGGAACATAGAGATCTATGGGTGACATATGCCGCATCCATAGCAAATAATGTAAATCTATGGATGGCATATGCAACCTATGTAGTGGAACATGGAGACCTTCGAGGGACATATGGCGCCTTGATACTGAAACATGGAAACATGGATGACACATGTCATCTATATAAAGGAACATGGAAACCTATGAGTGGCATATACCACCGATATGGTGGAATATGAAGACCTATGGATGACGTATGTCACCTACGTAGCGGCATACTTCAATAGAACCTCCCAACACATGCACAGTGTGAATGTTCTAGAGCACAGGACCCTATGGGCTGAAGGTGAGGGTCTGGGAGGATGGTCCTCAGTGGTTGCCAAGTTATTAAATGGTGGAGGGCTATGGGAATACACAAATTTATAAAGTCATCGCTGCCTTAGAATTGTGTAAATGTAAAGAAGATGTCAGCACCTGCCTGTACGACAGCTGTTACTGCTTCGTCTTGGCAATAAATATGTTGTCTGCGCCTCCGCCCACACTGCAAGCCCTCAGAGTTTTCTTCAACAATTTGCTAAAATGATTAGCAGATGAAATCTGTTCTATAAGCTTGTTTTTCTGCTGGGTGTTCGTATGTTTAAAGCGCACGCATCAGTGGCGCACGGAGAAGGGAGACGCTTGAGGGTCCGGAAATATCTACGTAAGCCATCAGTAACACAGGACCTCATCAATTGGTCCAAAATTCCCCCCAAGCCAGTAACCTGGACCTTTTATAGGAGTCATATCATACCTTAGGAGCAATAAGGCAATAAAGAAATAATGCATTTATAATGATTATGCAAATTAACCTGAAAATACATAGGGGGCGGGGCCTGAGTTGCCAAATTTGCCTGGAGATAGCTACAAGTGCCCTGGCTCTACTCTTATATAAATAAAGATTATTATTATTATTAAATTGGCACCAATTTTTAACACATTGGGGCAGATTTACTTACCCGGTGCGTTGTCCGACGAGGATTCGGGTGAGGCACGTTTCACTAAGATCGTGCGCCCGAGTTCCTGCATGTGTCACTGCTGCGCTGAGGTCCGCCGGAGTTCACCTGCTTCTTCCCGATTGCATGTAAGTGCTGATCTTGCTAAACAAATCCGTTTTTACATTCCGCCGGGTCGTCCTACGGCCCGCCCCCCAATTTCTGTCACATGCAAGCCGGCACCGATGCGCCAAAATCCGATCACGTGCGCCAAAATCCCGGGGCAAATCGGCGCAAAACGGAAATATTCGGGAAACCCGACGAAAGTGCGGCGTTCGGACCCTTAGTAAATGAGCCCCATTATTTGAATATTTCATATCTTTCTATATATGTAGACAATTCTGTCCGTAAAATTGTCCGTGCCCCCAGTGCACTTGCAGACTAATTTGCATATCCATAAAAAAGATAATTAGTTCTGCATTGCTTCATTGGACTCCATCTACAAAGATGTGTTTCTGCAGCTACCCTGTTTCCCCTAAAATAAGACATCCCCCGAAAATAAGACCTAGTACAAGTTTATTCAGGCTTAGAAATATAAGGCCTCCCCTGAAAATAAGACCTAGCGGCAGTCTTTGCAGCAGCTCCCCCCACTCCATACATTAGTATTAGGAAATCTTTTAGATGCTGCAGAAGGTTGTGACATGGGGAAGAATTCATGGTATAAAATCACTGGCTGTTGTGCTGCAAATGTGATACCAGCAGCCACCAGGATAAGAAGGGTCATTTATGGAAAGTGCTTTTACTAAACATGAGAGATTGGGGACAATGATTCTATTAGACATGGGGGCAGATTTATCAAGTGTCTGAAAGTCAGAATATTTCCAGTTGCCCTTGGCAACCAATCACAGCTCCCCTTTAAAATATTCATGAGCACTGGTAAAATGAAAGCTGAGCTGTGATTAGTTGCCATGGGCAACTGGAAATATTCTGACTTTCAGACAACTTGATAAATCTGCCCCATGGAGTCACAAGAAATACAGCAGTTAGGATGTTAGAGAAGTTGATTTTTTTGTTTAACGATAATGTAAATTCTTGTTCATAGAAAAATAAGACATCCCTTGAAAATAAGACCTAGTGCCTCTTTAGGAACAAAAATTAATATAAGACACTGTCTTATTTTCGGGGAAACAGGGTATTAGAGGCCTCTTCGATACTCTCTTACTGGCTTGGGGGGGACGTGCTGGACTTCGCAGATTCCCTTCTAAGGACATCTACCACCAGGATGAAGGACTGTATGCAAATTAGCCTGAGGGGCTAATGGCTCCATAAGTGTTAATGGAGCCTGGCTCATTTGCGTACAGTCCTTCATCCTGGTGGTAGATGTCCTTTAAGAGCTCCCTTGTCATATTCAGAGTCAAAAAAAATTTGTGATACATTGTAGCTCGAGTCAAGCCCTAAAAATGTGTTCTCCCCTACACTACATCAAACTTCAATAATGAGGTGTTGCCAGTCGACTTCTGCATTCTGCAGAGGTGTAGCTATGTCATATTTCAGGAATGCCCAACCTTTGCCCAAATTTTCCTCAGAGCCCATGCCAGATTTAGGCTGGGCTCTTCTGTTAACCCTTTATAGACACACATAGAACTCATGTTGTCCCTGATCCTGCATCTCGTTCTCGTTCCGCTCCAGTACTTCTGTTTTTTTTTTGAGCCTATGAGTGGTCAATGGTTCTTGATAGGCAACCTCCAACGAGTTGGCTTCTTGGACCATGAGACATCACTTCCGTTTTCCAGGGTACTCATTTCCTTTGTTGTACCATGGTCCGAGAAGACCACTCATTGGATAAAGTAGACCTATAACCCACCGCCACAGGTCCAAAAACCAAAAGTTTTGTAGTGATGTGGGAATCAGAGCGGGGTAACTATGCTTTCTTTTTCCCACCCTTTAAAGTAGAATTCCCAAAAAGTTATCAAACCCACATCCCCTTTTAGAGGAATTCCAGAGGGCTCATTGTAATATTTTACTTTTGGGGGACCTAATGTCGATCTGGGCACATTTTTGAACTAAGAGCGAGATCCTTCCATCCTACACGACTTCCTAGAGAGGGAAAGATTTACCAAGTGACGAGTAAAAGAATCGTTTTACCGACGCCACGCTAAAGCCGATGTGTTAATTTGCAGGAATGTTTTCTCCATTAACGCAGCGGAGGCCTGGCGACACATGGCTCTGAGGTGGGTGCGGGGGTGGGAAGGTAATCAGAAGTAAGTGGCCACGTTGCCTACAGTATGTGAAGGCGAAGAAAGAATTTACTAGAAGGCCGTTCATCTAAAAGCTCGGAGAGTAAATATTCCAGTAAAAATGTCTCTATAAATAAACCATACAGATGTACTCAAATACCCGGATACGGCTGCGAGCCTCGGGATAACTTTTTCACAATTTTTTTTTTTTCATTTCAAGCACTTTAAATGCAAATATAAAGACGATCCACAGAAACGGATTCCTGAAGAGCTGCGGATCGGGACAGAGCCCCGAAGGAAGCCCGTTACTATAAAGGGGACGGTCGCGTGATGTCCCTCCCTAATAGATGACCACATACATATAGATCAGGGCCTCACAAGCCTCAAAAACTGATTGTATGTCTCTTCTCTAGGACTGTACCCGCCTGAATTCCTAAGGGCCCTCTAGGCAGAAATCCAAATATCCTATTGAAAATTTTATAGTGTACATATTTTTATTTCATGAAGTTTCTGGAACAGAACATGGACGGAGTTGCAAATTTTTTGGCTACATTACAGCACAAAGAAATAATAATAATAATAATAATAATAAAGGAATCGTAACAATTGCTATTCTGTGCATACAGCTCTTACCCAGACTTATTCGTCTCTATGGATACAGACTACAAACATACTCAGTGGGGGGAATGTAATAAGCCAATTTTTCCAGACTGTTTAGTGTCATTTGTGCCAAAAAATTCTTTCTGCCACATTTATAAGACCTCTTTTCAACACTTTACTGACTTCTCCAGCTAAGGGGATGTGGCCTATGAAAAGAGGGTGTGTACTTTGGAAAAGAGGTGTGGTCTGGTGGAAAAAATTTAAGACTGTGCCCCAAAGTGTGGCGCACAATTTTAGACCAACTCAAAAGAGGTGTAAAGTAGAACACAACAGTCTCACATCACAGTGATACATCTGGTGCAGCAAAAAACTGGCGGAATCTGCACCACATTGATACATTCCCCTCAGTGTTTAGCCTTAACTACTAGTCATGTGTTTTTGTATTTGCCTCTTTTCCTACAATCTGTGAAGTTAACGAAACGAGGAAGCATAGTAACACTGGGTGCAGGACCAGGACTACGTACAGGTTTTGTTTGTTGTCTGTAACCTTGGAGACATATAAGTCTGCACAGGAGCTGCGGACATGAGACATTGTAACAATAAAATATAGTTGCAAAAGTGGACTTTTATCCATGAATTCAGGGTGAAGTTTAGAATAAGCGGTTGTGTGCTGACACCTATGACATGTATTCGGTATTTTTAGCAGTTTTCCCCTCTGCAGGCTTTATTTCTAATTCACAGTTGTCTCGAAGCTAGGGGGTTGGATAGTAGGTGATATATTGACTCATAATTCTCACAAGCTCCATAACTCATTCACTTACAAGCAGTTGCACCCCAAGGAATATTTTAGAGAAGTGCTGAGGAGTATTCATGTGACTACCATCAAAATCCATCATGATAAACCAAAGACACTTACTCATAGATCCAGGCACCGTGACTGTGGTAATCTTCTTATATTTGTTACCCATGTTCTCGTTCCTTCTGAAAATCAACTTTTTAAAATATGCTAATGAGTCGGACGGGCTACTAGGGCGGTTCCCAGAGCCCCTCTATGCTACAGATTCACACAATGTTACAGTGTGCAAAGAGCACTTCCCCCTTCCACTGTGCGCTCAAACTTCATCTCCTGCATTGATATTACATCAGGCAGAGGGAGAAGGAAGTGCTGAGGGAGAAGGGGGGAGGGCCTGGGAATCTGCAGCATGGAGGGGGTCTTGTAACCCCCCCGAGAGCCATTCAGGTTCATTAGCAGCATAATTATAAAAGACGATTACCACAGTCACGGTGCCTGGATCTATGAGTAAGTATCCACGTTTGGGTTTGACGCTAGATTTCCTTTAAAAAGGACATCTACCGCCAGGATGAAGTATTGTAAAACGAGCACACGGACATACTGGTGTGTGACCCCTCTGGCAGGATATGCTATTCTTTTATCTTCTTATTCCCTGTTTTTTTTTTGTTTTTTTTTACAAAGAAAGGATTTTAAAATTATGCAAATGAACCTGCTTTTTAAAGGCTTTAATTGAGCCTGGAGCCCCTCAGGCTCATTTGCATAATGTAAAAGCCTTTTATTCTTAAAAACCAGGGTATAAAAAGCTTAAAGAAAAATGGATCCTACCAGAGGCGTTACATACCTTTATGTCAGTGTGCTTGGTTTACAATCCTTCATCCTGGTGGTACATGTCCTTTAAGACTAATTAGAAAATGTACTATTATCTGCAGCAGAATGTCTGTGTCTGTCTCTGCATCTCTCTCAATGGGCTCTTTAATCGTGTAATCTGACCCACCATTCGAGTGAGCAAGAACTTTAGGAAAAAGGAGCCCGATAAAAGGGAAAAGGGGATTTTTTGGGTGATAATTTAAATTGTGCATTTTTATATTCATCTGTGCTATTATGTAAAATTATGTTGTCCAAAAAAATCTTTCATGAAATATATGGTAAGATGATTCTGCTCTTCCCTTATATTCCTCTAGGGGCAGTGCTACATTACCTTGTGGTTATATTCTGTCCAATTATGATCTTCTCTATAGTTTTTTTCATGATGCTGCATTCACACTAGGGTCCCTGCTTCCCTCTTCAAATGGATCCACATCGGAATCCTCTTCCACTTCAGGAATCTTTCTACTTTATTTTAAACTAACAAAATTTGTTGCGGACATCAGCCAATGTGAACAGAGTTCTAACTGTAGATAATTATTAAGCAGTCGCTGCTGATAGTAGCTTTTAACCCTTCACTAGCCCAATCTAACTAATCCGTGATATACAGTAAAAACTCCGGAGACCGTTTTTTTCTCTCCAATTTTTTACCGTTTTATATAATACAAAACACATTAAACAGATATCAATATGGAAATGTAACATCTAATTTAAAATTGGGGGGGGGGGGGGGGGGGGGGCGGCCGAGAAATGAACAGTCTGCTCGCCAGCTGTCAGCGACTAAAATAGAGAGACGCGATGTGCCTCTGACATACATGAATGTACAGCATGGTAATTACTTTGCAGGATCTGCAAATCGAAAATGTGCCGGAAATAATAATAATACTGAAAAAAAGTTGCTGTAAAAAAGTCCATGCTACTTTTTTCATGTAGATGTTAAATAAGCAAAGTGATTAAAAAAACACATAAAGGTGACAGGACGGGTCCTTTGATGCGAGGTCTGAATGAGCTGTACAGATAACCTGCGCTGTAATCCCAGGGCTTCGCCGCTGATGACGCACCTCATTCCCTAGCAACATCTCCTCTGCGTCCCCGCTGCAGATAAGGGAGGGGGGAGGCGCTGTCTGCTCTGAGGCTATACTGCAAGCACTGACTGTGCCAGGCATGCATCAGCAGGGGCTGCGCTAACACAGGGGCAGCATACAAACAGCACCCCAATGTGGCCAATGCCGGGCTGACGCTTTGTGGATTTCATCTCATGTCTTATTTGCAACAACCAGCCAAAAACAGCGCCACACCTGTCCTCAGGTAATGCATGGTATTGCAGCTCATCCCCCATCATCCCAATGGAGCCAAGTTTTCATACCAGAGAAAACTAATGGGAAATTGGTCCTTAAAGTGGACCTCTCACCCTGACTAACAATGCCTCCTGATAAAGGATTAGAAGTCCTCTACACATCACCTAAAATTAGCTGCCAGTAAGGACCTGTACCTTAATTACAGACATTTTTCTGATATGCAAATTAGCTTTTGTGACTCATGCCTGGTGTTTGTGACTCTTCTCTCTCTCAGGCTTGCAGTGAATCCCCCCCCATTATTGTGACTGACAGCTCTGTGTCTCTTCAAATCTCTGCTCTGCCTCCTTGTACTGAGGGACTGTCTGCTAATATTCAACTACAGACATATAAAGCTCTATGTACAGATAGGAAATATTACGTCAATTATTTTACACGGTGCCTTGTGTTACATTCATGACATGTGACCAGTGACATCACCGCAGGTCCTTTAGCCTTCTAAGAATAGCAAATAGTACCCCATGTATGTGATCACATGATCCTCCATGGGGGATGGAGAGGAATAGAAGTCCATGAAGGCTGCTGTGACTTCATGTGGTCAGATACATACATGGTGTACAGTTTGCTATTATTAAGAGGCTAAAGTACCTGCGATGATGTCACTTTGGTCATATGACATGAATGGTGACCAGTAAGGAGGCATAAAGCATGGGGAGGATTAGATGGGAGGGGCCAGATGAGCAGGAGACACCCCCTCTGATGCAAGGTAATATAGAGATAAAAGATGATTTATGTGGATGTAAGTGAAACAATTTTTAGCTAAAAGAAGGGGGTCAGTCAGTTATTAGAGCTCTATAGGAACCTGTCACTGGCTGTATATGTGCAAATGTTTAAAGGGCATCTACCACCAGGATGAAGGATTGTAAACCAGTCACACTGACATACTGGTGTGTGCCCCCTCTGGCAGCATCTGCTCTTCTTTAATCTTCTTATGCCCTTGTTTTTACAAAAAAAGGCTTTGAAATTATGCAAATTAGCCTGAGGATTCCAGGCTCCGCAGGTTCATTTGTATAATTTTGAAAGCATTTTTTTTTGTTTAAAATTACAAAGATTACAGATCTCTACAGGGTCAGCACCTAACACTGTCTGCCTAGAGCACAGAGCACAGCAGTGTGAGGACACACCCTACACCCCCAGTGTAGATGCTATAATCCAGAAATATAATTGCATTTTTTTACAGTCCTGCTGCTATTATTAACATACAAAATATATGGTTAAGCAGCCCTCCAGGTCCGATACCTAACACTCCGCATGGTCAAAACGCTAAAGAGAGTCCAACAGCAGGTTTGACTTTACAAAGCTGGAGACACTGTTAGGTATTGTCCCTGGAAAGATGTGCAATTATACCTTTGTGTGTGTTATTAGGAGCAGCAGGACTGTAAAAAATAGATTTATACTCCCATATTGTAGCAGGACTTGAGATCTCTGCATTGTAATGCAGCTCAGCCACTCTCCTGTAGCGGGCTTCTGGTTGGATAATACAGCAGAGGCCACCCCTATGGAGGAGATGAATGCAGAGATCTCAAAGCATAGCAGTGTAAGGATACTGGCTGAGTACTCCAAGTCCAGCTACAATCCTGGATCATAAATAAAAAATTTTTTGCAATGAATTAAAGGTATGATTACACAGATCTCCAGGGATAATACCTAATAAATACCCTTTATTACTAGAAATAAGCGGTGGTCCAGGACCACAGCTGTCACCAATGTATCTATGACACATCCAGCATCATGTGCCACCAGGCTGACCTCTGTACATTTTGGCATCTAGTAGATACTGTGAATGGCAGGTAACACCAGATCTGCTGCTTAGATGCCTCCTGAGTGACAGGAATTTATTCTCACTGGGTGAAGATTCAGTGAATCGAATTATATTAAATGTAATGGAAAATTGCTATTTTCTATCTGACACAGTTTACGCTCCCCTTACGATAAAATCTACACAAACAGCCAATTTACTGGGAACGGTAAAGGTCCGGGGATGACATAAGTAATGTACATTTACATAATAACCCCCGACTCTATAAGCGCCGACTCTTCCGGCCTGATGCTCCTCCGCACATTTTGTTTATCGTGGGATTGTTATTGAGGCAAAAATAATCTCGGGTCTTCACACTAAACACACAGAACCCGAGAGAGAGACCGGCAGCAGCTTCTCCCCAGAGATAATGACCTGAAAAACATCTCACCTCCAAAAAGGTGAAGAAAACAAGGGGACTGTGATATCACGTAGTACTATTTAGGGGATGGACGCGGTAATAAAATCTAGGTGTAACCCCATGGAGCTAGAGATGAAGACAATTAGGGGGGAGATGTATCATACACTGGCGCCACGTGCGCCACTATGAGATGATGCCCCCAGTGCCGAGACTCCTGATAAATCCTGCAGGTGTTGTGCAGCGGGCAGTTCTATTGCGCCTTAGCCTGTGCGGCGGCCCACTACAACACGGACCACGTGGAGGTGCCGTAAATTGAAAAATAGACACAATTTCTGGCTGTACACCAGCAGAGCTTGTATATCCAAACTAAGATAAATCCCGCCCTTAGTATAAAACTTCCTGCAATCTATGGTAATATATATCTATCCAATACTTATCTATCTCAAATGTATCTCATATATCCATTCATTTCTATTTACCCATTTCTATCTATATATCTATCTATCCATATCTATTTATCTATCTATCTATCTCTATCTTTCTATATATCATATCTCTCAATCTAATATCTATAGACAAAGGTGTAGCACACACACCGAAACGTTGCCACCTCACCTTGATTGGATTTATTTTGGATCATATCTATTTATCTATCTGTATCTTTCTATCTCATTCTTATCTATCTCAATTTCACGGCACTGCGTAAAAAATAAGAGATGGGGGTGCACGCTACCACCGGACCGCCACGTACTTCCATATACAGAAAAACAAAGAGGAACAGCACTCCAAAATTGTGGAATAATTCAAGTGATGTTTATTCTCAAGCAGCTACGTTTCAGCTTCATCCAAAGCCTTTCTCAAGCTTGAGAAAGACTTTGGATGAAGCTGAAATGTAGCAGCTTGGGAATAAACATCACTTGAATTATTCCACTATTTTGGAGTGCTGTTCGTTTTTGTTTTTCTATCTATCTATTATCTATCTATCTATCTATCTATCTATCTATCTATTCATCTATCTCATATCTATCTATCTATCTATCTATTCATCTATCAATCATCTATCAATCATCTATCTATCTATCTATCTATTCATCTATCAATCATCTATCTATCTATGTATCTAGATATACGAAAATAGGCAGCACTCCGAGTCATGCAGAATTCAGTGAAAAAAAGTGTTCTTTTATTCCATGTTTGTAGGGTACAGCAAAGTACAGCGACGTTTCGGCTCCAAGGCAGCCTTTTTTCAAGCATGAAAGATAGAAAGATAGATAGATAGATATGAGATACATAGATAGATAGATAGATAGATAGATAGATAGATAGATAGATAAGATTAAAAAAGTCTTTTTACAGCAGAGAGTGAATAAGCCCCAATGTAGGGGGGGGGTGCAAAACAAGGCTTCAAAGTCCAGGTACACGACTTACATACATATCCAACAAAAATGAAGCAGCACTCCAAATAGTTGGCGTAACTTTTACACCAACAATTCGGAGTGCTGCTTCATTTTTGTTGGATAGATAGAGAGATAGATAGATAAATATTAGATAGATGTGGATAGATCCTTATAGGTAACATTGTTATCTATTTATCTATCTATCTAGTTCATGTCTATCCATCTAATCTCTATGGGACACATTTATCACAGCTTACAGGCCTGAAAACAGGCATACAAGCTGTGATTTAGCTGCAAATCCCGGCACAGAGCTGGGAATTGCGACTACTCCTCCTCTGCGGTGGTTGGGTGGGTCGGTGTGCGCAGACTATGGTGCAATTCTACACCTGGGGTACCTGTGCTGCCCGTACAGCTGCCCGCCAGGACTTAGCAGGAGGCCTCCTGATATATCTTTTATGGGCAAGTGGGTGGCGGCACCCTCATACACTGGGGCACTTACCCCACTTACACATTTCTAGCTATTATTTTCCATCTGGGCTATGTCACATCTCCATTAAAGGGGTTGTCTAATCAATATGCTGCTTTATTTCATAAACAGCACTACATTTCTCCATAGGATGTGTTCAGTATTGTACTAGAGCTCAGCTGCAATACCAAAAACAACCCCACGGGCAGACACGGCACTGTTTCTAGTAGAAAGAAGTCATGTTCTTTTAATTAATCATGGACAACACTCTTAACAATTAAATGTTGCCGTTTTGGTGGGCACCAACATAGTGTTGTCATTTAGAAACACTTAGCAACTCTGAATTTATTGCATCCAGGTCATTGGTCAGAGAAGACTACGAACGTGTCACACTCAGGAGGACTCGACAAGTTCAGGCTTCACAGAGATGTGTAATACTCCATTTCTCCTGTAGAGTTGCTGCAGGGAAACTGGACACTCAAAACTCTTTTCTGCACAGTGGAAAACACTGCAATTAACACAATAAAACCGGACTGTCCAAACTGTACACCCCATTTTAAAACTGGAGAATCCATATATAAGACAATCCCATATCATGCCTCACATATGTCAGCAGGCCTGGCATTGTGCATAATTTATAGGCTCTGTACAGCGCACCATATAATTGGAGATAGCAGTAACCAGCTCAGTTTCTAATGAATCCATTGCCATGTCAACCATTGAGCAGACAGCGTGTGCCGAAAGCTAGTTGTCAGGGTCGGCTCGACATGACACGGTGCTCGCACTCCGGCTGAAAGCCACAGAAATAACAACAGATTTCGCTCCATTGCATAAATGCAACACAACACAAATCTACTACCAGAAGTGTAATGGCACTAACCCATAGAGGAGGGGACTCAACATTTTTGTCGCACTAGGATCCATTTATCTCAGCATAGTAGTATCTCCCTCACTACCTGCACAGAGGACCACCCTCAGCAAAGGGATGTGAATGTTACTGTTTTATCTACCAAAATTTGATTTAAAAAATTAAAATAATGCTTTAAACTCTTGTTGCATTTCAAGGGAACAAGCAACAGCACAGTGCACTTCCATCTACCATCAAAATCCATAATGATAAACCAGGAGCACTTACTTCAGGTACCGTGACTGCGGCATCTATTTATATTTGTTATCCATGGTCTCCATCCTTCTAAAATCAACTTTAAAATTATGATAATAAACCAGAAGTGCTCTGGGGGTGTTACCAGAGTTCCTCTGTGCTGTGGCATCACAGGCTGTTACACTGTGCAGGAACACTTCCTCATCCCACTCTGTCAGATTACAGCAGGCTGAGGGAGGGTTCAAACGCTGAGGGAGCAGAAGGAGGGGAAACAGTATAACAGCCTGTGAAGCTACAGCATCTTCTGGCTCATTACCAAAATTCATCACGGCAATGGTTTCATTATAGCGCAGTGGTCCTGCCGGGTTGCAGGGACTATAACTATATAACTATTGGAGTCAGTGGCGTAACTGGGAGAGGCAGGGCCCCATAGCAAACTTCTGAATGAGGCCCCACTTCCCACTTCAAAAATATACTTATTTCTATACTCACTTGTGTGAGTTACACAGCATACATTGTATACATACACATACAGCATATATACATCACATATATGTACAATGTGCAGCATAATATGTATATAATGGTGCACATCCTCCACTTTTTAGTTTGTCAGGTCAGATGATGGGGCCCCCGACACTGTGGGCCCCATAGCAGCTGCTAAGGCTGCTACCACTGTAGTTACGTCCCTGATTGGAGTCCCCTCTCTGGAGGAGTTTCCTGTCCGTGAAATGCTGCCTCCACACAGTCGCAGAATGAGCACATTCATGTGGGTAAGCCCTAAGAAAGGAAGGGAGATTGACTACAGGATCAGACTACACTGGGTTTGCTTGTAGTCTGTAACCATGGAGACTTGATAATCTACACTGAAGCTGTGCACATAAAAGGAGAGAAGATAGAAGAAGGAATCACCATAAAGTGAATGGGCCTCAACAGAGAACCTCGAGGTTGGATCCTGTTACAATAGGGATTCTATAATCCCCACACATCTTTCCAGTGACCTAGGGGGGATGGATCAGCAAACAAGTCAGGTGGTATGGGGTTACCAGGTCTCCTCTAGGGTGAAATGGAGAACACGCGGATTACCATTGTTTACCGACAACTTCACTCAGGGCAGATTTCTAAAGGTATCAGATGCAGAATTGAAGGTACCTGTTCTGGTTTCAGTCCTGGAGGGATCCAGGCGTACTCCTCCAGCGCACAGCCCGAGTCGTCATCAGACGTGGAGTTCCTCTGAAAGTCAAACATCAACTTGTTCATGGTCTTCTCCATCTCCAGAGGCATGGCGGTGGCGCTGTGCTCCTCCCGCGAGCACTTACAATGCAGACAGATCTTCCTGCGGGAAAAAAACAAATTCCAGTGTAAGTGTGCCGCTCCGCAGCTATTCATCGAAGCTAAGATACCAAAGTATAAACACATTCTCTGGCGCTCTGCCCGCGGCCCAATGTCAGCGCCAATCCTCTGTTTGCAAATGTCAATATTACATGGGGGACAATGGCAGGTGCACAATGGGAGCGGGAACAGTGACACGTTGGCTGCGTGTTATGTATTCAGACACAAAGTGCAAGGAGCTGGAGGTGCCCAGGGATCAGGCAAAGTATTATCAAGATATGTCATTAAAGGGGCTGTCCGGAGGATAAAAAAATGTCCGCTTTCATCCAAAAACAGCGCCAGCTCTGACCGTGGGTAGTGAGTGGTATTGCACTCATGCTGCATTCATCTCTATATAGCTGAGCTGCAATACCAGCACAAACCATGGTCAGGTGTGGCGCTGTTTTTGTATGAAAGCACTTCCAGATATCCCAGATGCATTACATTGAAGGCCATAAACACATAAACATGATATTGCATCCTAAAGTGGTCCATAGCCTAATTCTCCTAATTCTGGTATTGAACGTGTGTGCATTATTGGACTGAACTTTTCCCTATAATTAAGTGTTTGCATAAGGATTATAAGATTATAAGGATGTTTGTTCTTGTAAATAATTGTTTTTCTGCTGAAATAACCATTCTGGAACATATCTACTTAAAGGATCTCTAACGTTTAAGCTCTTTTTCCACATTTCCACCTTTGAATTCTGCTGAATCCATCTTGTTCTCCCAAGATGTAATATTAACAACCTGAAGGATCAAATTACAGCTCCCCATAAAAGTCAGTGAAGAGAAGAGGATGATGGCGGATCATCATTATAGAGAAGATATTGGGGCTTATTTACGAAGGGTCGCGGATCGCACTTTCGCCGGACTGTTCACAGTTTTCTGGATTTGCGCCGGGCTTTGACAGGTATTTAACAGGGGTTTGTGCTGGAATTGTGTCTCATGCAATCGGATTGTGGCGCGGCTGGGCTGGCTTTCATGCTACAGAAATCGGGGGGCGTGCCGTCGGATGATCCGTGGGATTTAACTTTCCAATTGTGTCGCAAGACAATGCACTTACATGCACCAGGAAGAAGAAGGTGAACTCCGGCAGACCTGAGCGGGGAAGCAACACATGCAGGATATCGGGTGCACGAGCTTAGTGAATCGCGGCATAGTCCTTTGTCGTCGGACAATGCACTTTCGTGAACTCCGCAGGGCTGGGTAAGTAAATGTGCCCCATTATGTTTGCTGCAGCAAAAATTTATTTTCTGCTGCACCCCCAGTGTTATTGTAATCCAAACTGGTCAGTACTTCTCTATATAATCCTACAACCTGCTTCTACACACTATGACCTGTCTCTAAATCCATGAATGGTAACACCCCGTTGTCAATGTATTCCTACATTTCCAGGAAACATAATAAATATCAGAAAAGATTTTTTTTCCAGAATTGTTATTTGAGGAGCATCAGGAAATCTGGCAGCTTCAAGTGTGAACAATATTAATTCCAGCTCATCATTTCAGGGTCTATGAACAGGCAAAAAAAAAAAATCTGTATATTAATACAACATATGTAAGTGTACAGAGATGTGACAGAGCGGCATCTGGCGCTTGTTTCCCTCCCATGTTTCGATGATATTTTTCTTTGCACCATCTGGCGTCACCACTTGGCCAACATAACCATATAACAATATCAGGTGTGCTATGAGGTCAGATGGAGGAACATGTGCACGCTAAAACCTTCCAGCAGTTAAAGGGTCTTAGAAATAGGTTACACCGCTGGATTCCAATTAGAACCAGATCAGGTCACCGCCCGGAAACACATGCTGGTTTTACGCTCCCCTTGCCAAAACAAGACTTATACTAATAAGAGAGGACAAGGGATTACTTTGCTGGATAGAAACAATGTCTCCCTGCTATCCAAACAAGCGCTAGAGGGACGCCTTGGTGGTCCCTGGATTTATTAATGCTGCGTTCTCTTTATTTCAGCAATCTATGGTGTGAGTCAAGTGAGAACACTAATGCTCGGCTTGAAACAGTTGGGTTTCTCCATCAGGGATCGGGCTGTACAATATGTGCCGAGACTGCACTTACTAAACGTAAGAGAACTCGTAAGATATGTCTAGTCTAAACAACCAAATCATTTATTGAATAAAAGCCACATCCAAGACGTTCTACCAACTCATGGGAGAACATGCTGTGATGGTTTTAGAAAGACATATGGGGGCTTTTTTACTAAGGGTCTGCGGTCGCACTTTTGTTGGTTTTCTCAGACGTTTTCGGTATTTGCGCTGCTGGGACAGGTATTTAACTGGGGATTGTGCCGCACGCGATGGGATTGTGGTGCGACTACGTTGGCTTTCATGCAACAGAAATCAGGGGGCGGGCCGTCGGACGATCCGAATGATTTGGACTGAGCGCAGGATTTAACTATCAAATTGTGTTGCAAGATCAAGCACTTACATGCACCAGGAAGAAGAAGGTGAACTGCAGCGGATCTGAGCGGGGAAGCGACACATGCAGGAAATCGGGCGCACAACCTTGGATCTTGAATTGATCTTATATCGAGGAACAGACAATGCACTTTCGTGAACTCCGCAGGACCGGGTAAGTTAATGTGCCCCTTTGTATTGAGAATAAATGCATGTTCGGTCACGAGGGAGACAAGTTTTAGTATAGTTAGTAGATTATGCATGGGTAAGAATACTCGAGGAAGCTTGAGAATACATGATCGAAGGAAAGAATGTTCCTTATGGGGGAAACAGCTGTAGACATTTGGCAAAACTTGTAGAGATAAGTCTTATCTAGTTCCATGCCATCTGGTGGAAATTGGCCTTGGGGAATTGAAAGTTCTGGTTTCATTTAGGTTAAAGGGCTGTTTGATTGGGAATCTTATATTCTTATCTTTGTATAAATAAGATTCAGTGAAGATTGGCTATAAAGCAAATCTACCTCCAGAATGTCTGAGGATACATGGAGTGCAATGAGAAATATGTAACGCTCCATCTCCCCTGTGGGGGTGCTGCAGGGATGGAGACTTATTGCAGGATTTTAGCTGTTCCATTGGGTTCCACCAATGAGAGATCTTACATTATCGTGTTCACTGAAGTGGACATGTACAGCCACTTATGTACGAGTTCTGGTTCTGGCTGGTTGACCAAATCCAATCCCGAGGATAGGTCATCAATACATAATGTATTAAAGACCATGTCCATAATGGCTACACTTTGAATTCAATGAGAACTGTGTTAGGGGCTAGCTGGGTTCATTAGCTATAACAACCCATTGTCTATATATTTCCTGTTTAGATATTTTCTATTTTCTACAGTCGTGGGATGTGACTAACCCCCAACGTAGGTGCAATGATTTGCATAGTTTATAAAAGAGCCCGGAAGACTCGAATCATCGCTTTAGTAGGTCTTAAACATTTAACAATTAAACTGGTCCCAGCCAAAAAATCTATATGAGGAAGTGATGAAACATATAAAAGGATAACATGAGCTAAACAGAGAGAATGAAACATTACAAACAGTCATATATCATATTTTACACATCTCTCAGAGGCCATATATAGTTTGGAGAGGCCCTCTGCCTAGACTTGGTTACTAGTTTAGATTTAACCTGGTGCTGAAGACAATTGTCAGACAGACTGGTTATTATAGCGACCAGTGTCTAGCAATGCCACATAAAATGTAGCAGCTGCTTAAAAAACTAAAGCCCCCAAAAAATGGCCAGTCCCCTCAGCTTACTCAATAGAGACATACCGTAATAGGTTTTCAGATTTACCACTGTTAAAGTAGCTTTAGATTAGATTGATTGCGATGTAAACTTTAAAAATTTTGGGAATCACTTTACCCTAAAGGATTCCAAGGTCAATGGAAGATCTGATGGACATAAAGGTTGTCCAGTAATATTTGATGGGAGATGCAGAAAATCTCATGGCCAAGTAAAATGTCGAGCAAAAGTTGATGGAAGATCTTGAAAACCTCATGGCAAAGAAAGATGCCCAGCTAAGGTTGATGGAATCTTAAAAAACTCTATTGGTCATACATGATGTCCAGATTTTTAAGATCCTTCATCAACCTTGACATCTTGCTTGGCCATGAAATGTTTAGGATCTTAAGCAGAGAAGATCCTAAACATTTCATGGCCAAGTAAGATGTCCAGCTAAGGTTGATGGAATATCTTAAAAAACTCTAATGCTCTTACATGATGTCCAGTCATGCTTTTAGAAGATCCTAAACATTTCATGGCCGAGTAAGATGTCCAGCTAGGGTTGATGAAGGATCTTAAAATCCTATGGCCACAAAAGTTGATGGAAAAAAAGCTCAAGCTCAAGTAGATGAAAGGTCTCAAAACTCTTATGGCCAAGTGGGATGTTCAACTATGGTTGGTGGAAGATGCTGAAACTCTCAAGGAGTCTGATGTCAGGCTAAGGTTGAGTGAAGATGCTGAAACTCTCCTGGCCAAGTTGGATTCCTCTAAACTAGAATGGTAAATCCTAAAAACCTGGCAAGTACTCGGCAACCATGCAAGAAGTAACTTCCATCCCAGATTCCAGGCACTTTCTAGCGATAAAGGCCAGTGGGGGTCTTTCTAACCTTTGGTCAGATTTGTATATAAATCCTTGGCCACAATTCTTTAGCTTGTTCTCCAAAGAATGATCAGACAGACGTGGATTTAGAAGAACTGGTATTATCGTTGCTCGGCACAATACACAAAGCTCTGGCAAATTGCCACATCACAGACTTATTTATCTTTCCGAGTGGAATTGTCCCTTTTGTTTGCTAGAGATGAAAATTCTACGTTGAAGACATTACATTGTTACAAGATCCGTGTGGACATCGAGAGGGAGGACTGAAGATTAAATGGATGTAGGAGGCAATGAAAATGAAGGCTGTATTATGGAGATAAATGAGGGCGGCCATACGATTGTTTGGCTCACGGCTATTCCTCTTAACTTCCCCATATACAGGAAGACAGCTCAGTAGAGTATTTACGTATTTTCAATGGGAAGGGGAAAAAAGGGGCTTCAGTTAGCATTGGCTTCCTTAAAGGGGTTGCCTGAAGGATGAAAACCACGGCTGCTTTCTTCCAAAAACAGCTGTTCACCTGACCAAGGAAAGTATTTGGTACTGCAAGATCTATTCATCTCCGGTCAACCCCTTTAAAGCAGTTATCCAAGAATCTCGTAAACCGCCTGGATGCTGGGGAAAGGTATATACAAAAAAGTTAAGGACCTTCATACAATTCATACAGCAGGGCCAACTAAAATTTGTATAGAAGCATAAACTGGAACAGAAGAGTCAAAACGGGCCACATCAGAAAGTGACAACCAATATGGCCACTTTTTGCTTGCCACTTTTGAAGGAATGTGTGCCATAGAAGAAAGAATACTACCAATATCCCGAAAGTCCAAAAATATCAAAAAGTTGCCACAAACGACCAGCCACATTCACACCACAGAGTTGTCTATAAGCATCCAGTGTTACGAGTCAGACTACTCCACAACATGAGTAATAAGCTACCATTAGTATTCAGCGATGTAAATGGGCAGAGTTGTGACAAGCTCCACGTCTTGGTTCTGATATATGAGAGTGTTTTTTCCCACATAAAAGGTGAAACAACGTAATTGCTACATGGTCATGGAGAAGCTCAAGAAGAAAATAGAAACAAAATGCAAAAAAAACTAAACTAAATATATATAATAGTTCTGGTACAAAAATGCCATCCTGACACCAAGGATCAGCAGGTCCAACGTGGTGGAAGACCAAGAAGTTTTGGAGAATCTAGCATTGGTGGACCCATGATGTTTAATACTTTTCTTAATGGAAAACCCATTATTTTTTTTTATGATGGTACCTAAAAACTCCTCTTTTGCAGGAGAATATTTGGGGCAGGTCTCTGCCCCTAGGATGACCCTGTAATTATTGGAAGTATGGCTAAAATTCAACCGTATCATATCTTTGGTCAGGGGAAGACGGAGAAGCAACTGGTAATGCTTAGGAAGGGACGGTGCCTTCTTAGGGGTGTAGACACCAGTGAAGGTCTATATGGAACCAGTTTATAAGCCACGGACAAGTACCTCAATGACTCTAGCCACAATCTGATATTTGTTCTTTACTAGCTTCATATACCAGAGTATGATATATTAAAAGCCAACAAATCATTATAGTTGCTGTGGCCAACCATAGACGTAGGACACATTAGTATAATAGGACTTGGTGGGAAAGCCTGACCATGCCTCATATAAAAATGATGAGTATATACACTCACCGGCCACTTTATTAGGTACACCTGTCCAACTGCTCGTTAACACTTAATTTCTAATCAGCCAATCACATGGCGGCAACTCAGTGCATTTAGGCATGTAGACATGGTCAAGACAATCTCCTGCAGTTCAAACCGAGCATCAGTATGGGGAAGAAAGGTGATTTGATGCCTTTGAACGTGGCATGGTTGTTGGTGCCAGAAGGGCTGGTCTTAGTATTTCAGAAACTGCTGATCTACTGGGATTTTCACGCACAACCATCTCTAGGGTTTACAGAGAATGGTCCGAAAAACAAAAAACATCCAGTGAGCGGCAGTTCTGTGGGCGGAAATGCCTTGTTGATGCCAGAGGTCAGAGGAGAATGGGCAGACTGGTTCAAGCTGATAGAAAGGCAACAGTGACTCAAATCGCCACCCGTTACAACCAAGGTAGGCAGAAGAGCATCTCTGAACGCACAGTACATCGAACTTTGAGGCAGATGGGTTACAGCAGCAGAAGACCACACCGGGTGCCACTCCTTTCAGCTAAGAACAGGAAACTGAGGCTACAATTTGCACAAGCTCATCGAAATTGGACAGTAGAAGATTGGAAAAACGTTGCCTGGTCTGATGAGTCTTGATTTCTGCTGCGACATTCGGATGGTAGGGTCAGAATTTGGCGTCAACAACATGAAAGCATGGATCCATCCTGCCTTGTATCAACGGTTCAGGCTGGTGGTGGTGGTGTCATGGTGTGGGGAATATTTTCTTGGCACTCTTTGGGCCCCTTGGTACAACGCCACAGCCTACCTGAGTATTGTTGCTGACCATGTCCTTCCCTTTATGACCACAATGTACCCAACATCTGATGGCTACTTTCAGCAGGATAACGCGCCATGACATAAAGCTGGAATCATCTCAGACTGGTTTCTTGAACATTACAATGAGGTCACTGGACTCAAATGGCCTCCACAGTCACCAGATCTCAATCCAATAGAGCATCTTTGGGATGTGGTGGAACGGGAGATTCGCATCATGGATGTGCAGCCGACAAATCTGCGGCAACTGTGTGATGCCATCATGTCAATATGGACCAAAATCTCTGAGGAGCTTCCAGCACCTTGTTGTATCTATGCCACGAAGAATTGAGGCAGTTCTGAAGGCAAAAGGGGGTCCAACCCGTTACTAGCATGGTGTACCTAATAAAGTGGTCGGTGAGTGTATATATAAATTTTCCTATTCTACCTCTGGATTAAAATCTTACATATACAGATATAAATCATATAAGAGATGCCTGCAGCCTCCCTCCTTGGCTCTGGTCAAGACCAAAACATTGGAAAAGTGACAGATTGGGGCAGATTTACTTACCCCGTCCATTCGCGATCCAGGGGGCGTTCTCTGCGGTGGATTCGGGTCTTCCGGCGATTCACTAAGGCAGTTCCTCTGACGTCCATCAGGTGCTGCTGCTGCACTGAAGTCCGCTGAGGTCCGCCGGAGTTCACGATCCTATTCATGGTGAAGGTAAGCGCGTGTCCAGCGACACCTTTTCTTTTTTTAAATGCGGCGGTTTCTCCGATTTCCGTCACATGCATGCCGACGCCGATGCGCCACAATCCGATCGCGTGCGCCAAAAACCCGGGACAATTCAGGGAAAATCGGAAATATTCGGGTAGCATGTCGGGAAAACGTGAATTGGGCCCTTAGTAAATGACCCCCACTGTCTACAAATTCCGCCCAAGATTAGCCTCTTTCAAAACTGAAATTTTTACAAAGAATAAGAAACAAAACACAAAAACTAAACATAAAATGACTGCTTTGCATGCCCGCAGACTTCACAATAGGCATTGGCAGCAGATTTATCAACTCAGAATGCCGATTAGTTGCCATGGATTCCAGCACTTTCTGTACTAACTCTTATTTTCTGCTTTTTACCTCTATAATACAGTAACTTGGAACAACACTTTGCCAAAAAACTCCACGGTCCCTCGTGCTTTTTAGGCTACAAGAAAATAGGAATCAAATCCTTGAATGTGAATGTGCACCTGACCTAGATACAATGCGGGAGGACCCTACAGGAGCGGTATAATGATTGTAAGCTCTTCTGTTCTGCATTGTCTTGGACAATGACCATATTATATACAGTCATATTAAGGTGAAGGCAACAGGATTTAGGAGGAATTAGAAGGAGGTCCACACAGTGACGCAGTTATACAGTACAGTCATGTTATGTCTTCACTGAGAACATGTGTCATCTTCATGTGCCTTGAATTAAGATTTTATTACCGATGGTAGATTTATAGACAACTGGAAGTCAGACTCGGGCTACAGACTCTCTAAATTCTTGGAGAACAGGAGGTAAGCTGAGGCTTCTTGTTCCTGCCGATGAATTATTAGCTTTGCTGAGTATACTGGGACAGGTTCTGCAGAGTCATCTCATTAGTATTAGATGACATAGTCAGCAAAGTCACTTCAGTATTAAAAGATGGATCCTTACTGATGGATCTATTGTACTTGATAAGACAAAATAGCAACACCATACACATAGACATGGCTCTGTAAGCATCTTCTCTGCCACCACATGGTCTCCTGGGAAGGGGGACTGTATTCAACCATTCTACCGGTTGTATGGTGCAATGGCCATCTATGATATTGATGACCTTTCCTCAGGTTATAGTCATAAGTATCAGATTAGCGGGGGGTCTGGCACCACCACTAACTACTTACCAGTCATTCCAGGATACCTCTGGTGCTAAATCTTATACAGGCAGTCCTCGAGTTACATACAAGATAGGTTCCATAGGTTTTTTCTTAAGTTGAATGTGTATGTAAGTCGAAACTGTATATTTTATAATTGTAGCTCCAGATAAAAAAATGTTTTTGCCTCAGTGACAATTGGAGTTTCAAAATTTTTTGCTGTAATGGGACCAAGGATTATCAATAAAGCTTCATTACAGACACCTTACAGCTGATCATTGCAGCCTGGGACTATAGTAACATCCAGAGAGCTTCACCAGACGTCACAGTGGGCAGAGGGGTCCGTCTTTAACTAGGGGTCGTCTGTAAGTCGGGTGTCCTCAAGTAGGGGACCGCCTGTACATGAGAAAGAGGTGATAATACTTGGTGGGTGTCTATACAACTGTCCTACCCGGTGTGCACAGGGACAGCCATCTTCCCACACCCATGTCAGAACTAAAGGAAATGTTTGCCTAGACAACCCCTTTAATTCAGTTCATTGCAGATGCCAAGAAACACATACAGTGCTGCTCTACCTATACAGACAATGCAGGAACCTGCCTTCAATACAGCTGCCCCAAATAAGTTTTTTATATAGAATATTAAACATAAAAACACTAGGACCCTTAAAGAGGTTGGCCACGGTTCCTCATGTTTGTGTTAATATGGGGAGGGAGGCAGGATATAAGGTAATTTGGCAATATCTTAAAAAGTGCTGCACCGTTTTCTAAAGCCTCCTGTCTGTTACATCATCAGCCGGAGATTCCTGTCCAAAAAATGGCTGCAGATGGAGGATCATGTGATCTCTATCTGTCCATAAACATCAGGACTGTATGATATTATATGAATAGAAGATTAAGGTCATGGCAGGGCGATTGTTCATGGACAGTTAGAGATCACATGACCCTCTGTGTGCCGCCATGTTATGGACAGGAATCTCTGGCTGATGAGGCAACAGACAGGAGGAGTCACTTTACATATCAGGAAACTGGAGCAGAACTAGTAATAAATGAATAATGGTTAATTACCTAATATCCTGCCCCCCCCCCCCACACATTA
The DNA here is from genome assembly GCA_019512145.1 of Engystomops pustulosus. Lineage (NCBI taxonomy): Eukaryota > Metazoa > Chordata > Amphibia > Anura > Leptodactylidae > Engystomops > Engystomops pustulosus. The sequence goes on from CM033649.1 coordinate 84,357,249, forward strand.
CAAAATATAAGATATATATATATATATATCCCTTTAATGACTATGGCACCACCTACACCTTGGCTCTGAGGGTAATCTAGGCTGTAGTCCTCCTGCACCATTCATTCATCATAATAAATGTTGTATCACAAGTAAAATCTTGTTATTGGGAGAAAATGGGATTAACCCTTTCCATACCTGAGCACTACATGTTAACCAGTGTCATTAAATGAAAGTTAGCACAGCGACGCGTGAAGACATCAGATAGCTTAATCGCCCCAGGGCTCGTCATCATCGACTTCCTCTCCAGCCTTTTCAATGGCTCATCAGCACAACCCAGGCGGCCAATAAAACAACATTTCCATTGGATATCCATAAATCCTTTATTAGTCTTTTTACGGAGACTCCAATAAAAAAAACACTGTTTACAGGAATCCTTCACAATCAGCAATGTTCCTGGAGGAAGCCATCAAGTCCTTTGTGTATTAGGCTTGTTAAATCCTCATCTTTTATCTCGAAACAGTGGCTTATGGGTTAAAAATGTTCCCCCCCCTGCAGCAACGGATGGCGGAGGTGGGGGACGTTGGGGTGGGACTATCCAACCAAGTCAACATTTGGATGGAATTTGTATGTCCGGTGTTGTCTGGCTTCCTCTTATCTTCCAAAAACATACAGATAGCTATTGGCCAGAATAGAAGAAGACCATAAAGTACACCACTGCGGTATATGTTGTTGCTATGTACACAACAATACATAAGATAATAGACTTGGGTCTAACAGATGTGACTCAGCACGTGTCATATTCATGATTTGTCTTCTTCAAGAATGATATCATCATGGGAATATTCACATAGAGGGAGATTTATCAGGGGTTGTACGCCATGGAGGGTCATGAAGGAGGGCACGGCCAGTGTGGGGCACTCCAGCCCAGCGCCCCCACTAAAGTCTGCAACAGTCATTGGTAATAGTGCGATTCAGAAATATACGCCTATGGAGTTGGCCGCCAGAGGGTGGAGCCCCCTGATGTATCCGGTGCAGCAGAGGGGCGGAGCTTTCATCATACGCCAGCGCACAATATGCTGATCTAAGATAAAGGTCCCCCATAGAGTTATTATATAACCGGTCTATAAATGGGAGGGGTGACCAGATGGATACTTTTAATTGGCTAATTAAAGGGGGTCATTGTTTTGGCTCTAGCTGTTAACGAGAAATTAATTACCAAGAAATGAATTCATTTCCATCGCACGCATGACCTTAGCACAGGAAAAAAAAAAAAGGAAAGAAACAACCCGATGACGGCGTCTACGAGATAACGCACCGTCACATCATCTTTATGTAAATGCACGGCAATTATTTACGACGCCTCAAAATTACCGATGGGCTTATGAATAATTATGCTAATGAAGTGTCTGGCCTCATGAATAATTTCTCAAGGAGGCTGAAAATAAAAATAATACTAGGGACATGTGACTTCTCATTGGAAAGTGTATAAAAAAAAACATTTTGAGCATAACGAAAATTAAAAAAAAAAATTGTATTTTATATTATAGACCACTAAGAAATCTGCAATAATAATAAATAATTAATGGAATATTCTATTAGGAAATGTGATGAAACATAAAAATATAAACACGTACATTAAAAAAAAATTTAAATAAATCTAATATTAAAATTTTAACAAAATAAAACCTATAAATAAAAGTAGAATAAACAATTGTAGCTTCAAAAAACGCAAAAAAAAAAGTTTGATATTCTATTCCATTAATAAAAGTAATCAAAATGTGAAATATTACTATTAGTAGGAGGGTAAGTTTATTATAAAAGAGAAAAATCCAATAGGCTTGAGGTATTTGGGCACGGTAAAGATAGAAGAGGTCCTCCTTAAATAACCCAAATTAAGACCTCTAAAGTAAAAAGTATCCAAACAGATAAAATGTAAAATAAAAATAAAAAATAAAATAGGTCATACTAAAATAATCAAAATTCACATTGTAAAACAAAAACATTTTCAAAAAGGAATCCCCTCCTGCACCCAAATATCCCTAACAATGTGCCGGCTTTATTGAACTTTATGCATCAAAGTTTTCAGATAGAGGGTCATACAGTATGGAGAGGGGAAAGTGAGACACGTATTTTATGGCATATCATATATTTCCAGTGATTTGGAACAGACAGCCGGGCATGAAATGATTTACGCTGCATGTCTCAGATTCTCAGCAGGAGTTCCCGCAGTCACGTTAATACGGATATGGCATGGAGTTTACAGGTTATCTTTTGATCAGAAAATTGGTCCGTGTAATTATTCACATACTGGATGAAATGGTTTCCTTTCATTGTTTTCCTTGAAATGTTCGGAACACATGGGATGCATTTCCTTGTGTAATGTACCAGTCCTAAATCAACTCCTCCTGGGCTCCGTCTCCCAGGAATTTTGTTAGTGTCGTAGCTACAAATGTTAAATAAGACTTTAATTTAGTCGAGTGTAGTTCATATGAAGAATCTGCTGTGACATCACCATTACTTCCGCTATCCAACCCATAGACCACTTCTGAATCCACCAAACCTATAGACCACTGCTGAATCCACCCAACCTATAGACCACTGCTGAATCCACCCAACCTATAGACCACTGCTGAATCCACCCAACTTATAGACCAATGCTGAATCCACCCAACCTATAGACCACTACTGAATCCACCCAACATATAGACCACTGCTGAATCCACCCAGCCCATAGATCACTACTGAATCCCCCAACCTATAGACCACTACTAAATCACCCAACCTATAGACCACTACTGAATCCCCCAACCTATAGACCACTACTAAATCCACCCAACCTATAGATCACTGCTGAATCCACCCAACCTATAGACCACTGCTGAATCCATCCAACCTATAGACCACAGTTGAATCTAATCAACCTAGAGACATCTGCTGAATCGACCCAACCTATAGATTTCTGCTGCATCTTCCAACTGCTACTGCCTCTATCGAACCTACAGAACATTATTACCTCTACCCAACCTATAGACCTCTACTGCATCTATCTGACCTATAGATCTCTGCTGAATCTACCCAACTGTTAGATCACTACTGCATCTATCAGCCCTGTAGACCACTTCTGCCTCTACCCAAACTATAAACCTGTGCTGAATCTACCAAAACCTATAGACCAATATCTCCCAACAGAATGTCCCCAACCTGAAGACACCTACAATATCTCCCCAACCAAAACGTCCCCAAAGAATCTTTCCAACCTATTGATCCTTAAAGAATGTGCTTGACATGGAGACACCTACACAATCCACCCAACCTACAGACCCATACAAAATCTGAGTTCCCTAGAGACACAATCTGTCCAGCCTACAGACATTTAAACCTCCCAACCTACAGACCCCTACACAATTTGCTCAACCGCCAAACCTTTACACAATCTGTCCAACCTACAAACCATTACACTATCTGCCCAACCTATAGACCCTTACACAATCTGTCCAACCCAACAGCCCCTTATACAATATATCCAACCTACTCAATATATCCAACAAACAACCCTTACACGATCTATACAACCTACAGACCCTTATACTTCCCAACCTACTTATTTCTATATAACCTGTCCTACCTCTAGACTTTTATACAACCTAACAAACCTACAAACCCTTATACAATCTTTCCAACCTACGGATTCCATCACAATCTGGGCAGCCTACAGACCCCACATCAAGCACAGCTAAACCAGACCGTGTAAAAAGAGACTGAGTCTTGAGTTTCACAAATGTGTCAGGTTTGCTAACTAGGATGAAGTTTTGACTAGCATCGACACTGTCAAGTCATTCAATACCGACCCATCTGTGCAAACAAATGGGACACGATTAAGCTCAGTTTACTCAGTCACTAGGAAGCAAACACTAAAGCCATGACACCTATTCTGTAGAACGCAAAACGTGCCCATAGATGAAGCAGAGCTGACTTTGTAAAGAGGAGCTTTGGTGAGTTTTAAGGGGCATCAATGACTTGGGTATTTTTTTTGCATCCTCCCATCTGCCATCACACAATGGAGCCCCAGGTATCTTGCGAGTCTACAAACACTCCTGGTTGGCATGAGCTAGCAGAGCTGAGTTTGTCATATGCAGCACAGTGTAATAGGTGGTCCTACTCATTATGATAGTCCATTGTGTTATCCATACATGAGACCAAAGGAAACTCTATAATAATATCTTGATGTAGCTCTGAAGAAGCTTAACATATTCAGCTCTGCTATATCTATAATGAAGTTAAGGGCAAATCAATGATTAAATCAGTAATTATGTTAATGATAAGACTCTTCTTGAAATAGACCTTAGTAACTTTATCGGATACGGTCGCCTCCCACTGGGAATCAAAAAAAGCCCATCAATTATATATAAGGGAAAAGCATTTAAATTGATAAAGAAATGATGAATGAGGCACAATGGTGTCTGGACGCCTGAGCCCCAAGTCAAATGGACATGAAATAAATGGAATATGCTAAACTGGAGCTGCCTCTGCGGAGAATGACTGCATCTGCTGTGAATAATCATCTTGTCATTATTCTGCCCCATAGAGAAAAGGTAGAGAGAGGGTCCTGAGGATGGAGTAGGGGCTCGGCTCCAAACAAAGGCTAAAAAAGATAAATCTCTATGTGGAGCAGGTCACAGTCCACCGCCCCCAGCAAATCACACACAGCTTTAACCCATACAAACAGCAGATGCACAAAGATCATCACAAAATGCAATCAATGTTATCCTTCTGTTGTTTAAAGAGATACATAGTTGCAACAATGTATCTATCTATCTATCTATCTATCTATCTATCCATCTCACTACTTACTTAACAATTAGATAAAGAGATAGATAACTAACTGCATAGCTATGGAGTCATTTTACTTCAAAATTATTGCTATGTGTCCTATGTAGACACAATTTGGGTAATGTCAATAAAACAAACTCATCCTTGCTGACAGATATACTTTAGGTTGGTAGATATATATATAACACAGAAAATATACACTAAATACATATATTTAAAGATAGATAGAGATGATATATCCATAGATAAAAATATAAATAGATAGGGCATATAGAATACTAATGTATTGTAAATACAGACAGGTAAGTATATAGATAGTATACTAACTATCTGGCATTAGGTAGAAAGCCATAAGATAGATAGATGGATAGATAGATAGATAGATAGATAGATAGATAGATAGATAGGTAGATAGATAGATAGATAGATAGATAGATAGATAGATAGATAGATATGAGATAGATAGATAGATAGATAGATAGATAGATAGATAGATAGATATGAGATAGATAGATAGATAGATAGATATGGCCAGCATAGATGACAAATATATATACTAGATACAATATACATATAGAAAGATACTATAGATAGATAGATTCTATAGATAGATAGATAGATAGATAGATAGATACTATAGTAAACACATATACATTAGATGGTCATAGGATGTATGGCTAGATAGATAAATGGTTAAATGGACACACCAAATTAATACATGTACAATAGATAGATATGGGATTGGTAGATATCTAGACTGATAATACATACAGAGCCTGACATGAAATACATTGCATATATAAACAGAAAGATTGGTAAGTAGATAGATAGATATGACATAGATAGATAGATAGATAGATATGAGATAGATAGATAGATAGATAGATAGATAGATAGATAGATATGAGATAGATAGATAGATAGATATGAGATAGATAGATAGATATGACATAGATAGATAGATAGATAGATAGATAGATAGATATGAGATAGATAGATAGATAGATAGATAGATAGATAGATAGATAGATATAGAGTGTGCACCACTGTACCGTACTCTTCCAGCAAGGTATCCACATAATGTATCACAATATATATGTTGCAACTCATTGTACACCCCGGTGTTCAGGCTACAGATTAGGTCTATAGAAGACCATGTATAACACTATCAGCTCAGCCTCAAACAATCCTGGTAGTTTAGTAGAAGAAGCCAGTCACTTACCAGCAGCAGCAGAGACCCCCAGCTCCCAGGCAGAGGACACAGCTCTCAGCTCCTCAGCTCCTCTGCTCTCTAGTGCTGCTCCCCTCTTCCATGCTGCTCCAGCCTCACACAGACAAGCCCATCCAGCCTTCTGCTCTGCTGCTCAGCTTGACAAGACATTGGGAGTCACTTGAGCTGAAATGAGCAGTATGGGCTTTGTCAGAGCCCTCTAGAGCAGAGCCACACATCAAGCAGCAGGCTGCTGGCAGAGAAGAAGAAGTCTACTGTGCAAGCCATCAGCAGGACAAGTGTGATTCCTGCCCTCTCTGGCTGGGGCTTTAAGAACAACTCCCCCCCTTCTTTTTCCCAAAAATCTCCTTCTTTTCTTTCCAAGGATAATTCCGCTCAAGATCCAGTGCACACACAAGGGCGCTCAGTGTTTCTCCTCTTTCTTTCTATTAAATGACCCTTTGTAGTTCTAGGAGCAAATGTTACGTCCAATTTGCTCTCCAAGATCTTGTAAAGGAAATAGTCAGGGCTATGGAGAAGAATTGCCAGCCTGCTCTCTCCCTGTGCCAGAATGTGAGCTTGGAGCAGCTCTCGCCTCTGCTGAATGCTAATGTATGCAGTGATGTCAGCAGCAAACCCCAGTCTGCCCTGGGACCCTTCCCCTGGTCACTGGCTGCCTCCTATCCCCCATTTACATACAAGTCACCCCCCCCTAACAGATCAATAATCCCGCTGGGGGCTCAGCACAAACACAACCCATTGTAACCCTACACAGCGGACTTGTGTTACCAAACATCTGGCAACAGCACAAGAGAAGAACCACAGGACCCAGAATTTTTTTTTTTTCGGGAACAGATCTAGTTGGTTGATGACCCAACACGAACATATTTTCCGTATTAAGTTAGCGCATCTGTTTTTTGTTTCTCTTTTTATCTTTTAGGTTGACGCTGGTTGTTTAAGGCTTCTTTTGGATGGTAGGGGTTGTAGTAGGTAGCCGTGGTAGGTAGTCAATCATCAATTACGGGTAAGATTAGATCGGACCGAAAATAGTAGTTTAGAGAATTCTGAGTTAAAGGACATCTACCACCAGGATGAAGGACTGTATGCAAATGAGCCTGAGGGGCTACAGACTCCATAGGTGTTAATGCAGCCTGGAGCCCCTCAGGCTCATTTGCATACAGTCTTTCATTGTGGAGGTAGATGTCCTTTAAGTGTGGCCTTTTATTTAGGATATTGTTATTAGCAGCAGGACTGTGAAATGTGCATTTATATTTCAGGATTGGAGCTGCTCCAGACACAGTGGCGGTTGTGTCCTCACACTGCTGTGCTCTCTGCAGCCAGTGTTATGTATTGTTCCTGGAGAGATGTGTAATCATACCTTAGTGTTGTTAGTACAGTCCTGGATTTATACTCCAGGACTGTACTCTGGGATGTGTCCTTACACGTCTATGTTCTTAACTCCCTGCACTGAGCGGTTCCACAGTCCCTTGCTTCTGCTATGAAAGCCGGATATAGTAGGCTACTAGTAAGCAACCACTAAGAGCAGGGGAGACTGGCTGTAGAGATGTTAAGTGCAGAGATCAAACAGCACAGCAGTGTGAGGACACTCCCCCAGTCTTCAAAGTCCTGCTACAATTCTGGAATATAACTCTCTATTTAAAACAATCCTACTACATCCACAAAGGTATGGATACACAAATCTCCAGGGCCAATAGCTAACACTGTCTGCAAGTTTATATAGTCAAAGCTGTGGATATGTTTCCTTTAAGTTTATTATACACCAAAATGTCCTCCTCCAGCCCTTTTATATATATATATGCACCAGCCGTGCATGTTTTCTAAAACAGAATCCTCAATGACCACCTTTCAATTTTTAAAGAACAACATGCAATACCTAGTTTGCCCATTAGGGGTGCTGCAGGATATATGGCTAGTTTGTCATAAAGATTCAACTTGGAGACTAAAGAGGCCATTGATGTAACATATGGTAAGCCACACAATTCAGACATATCTGGTCATAAATTTTTGGGATACGGATTTCCCATGCATGGCTATAGAAATGTTTAATAAGGACCCTAATAGTAAAAAAAAAAAAAACAGAGTCACGTCATTTTGCCTGGGGCAAGTTGTTTTCTGGAGTTATTGCTTTGGTTTGAAGGACAATGGGATTTCCTAGTGGTCCACCAGCTGTTTTGAGGTAAGGTCTCATCTAATGGTGGTTTGGCTTGGCTGACGTGCAAGAGAAGTCCTGCCAAACCTAAATTTTTTATATATCATAATCATAAGCAGTTATACTGCATACTGTGCAATAAACCTCACGGCTAGTATTCTGGTTTCACAGCAGAAAATAAATAAAGCGCATTCTACTCACTGGAAATACTGCCCCTAGTGGCGATGTCACACATAGAATTGTATTAGTAGAAGTTCTGCCACTAGTGACCACGTTAGATACAATTATATTAGTAGAAATATTACCCTTAATGACCACGTTACATACAATTATATAGGTAGAAATATTGCCCCTAGTGGTCGATCACATATAATAAGATCATTAGAAATACTGCCCCTTGTGGACGTATCATATATAGTTATATCATTAGAAATACTGCCCCTAGTGGACATATGACATACAATTATCTAAATTGTTATACTGCCCCTAGAGGCCATATCACATGCAATTGTATACAGGTGGTCCCCTACTTAAGAACATCCGACTTACAGACGACCCCTAGTTACAAACGGATCTCTGGTAATTGGTAATTTACTGTACTTTAGCGCTAGGCTACAATAAACCGCTATAACAGGTGTCTGCAAATAAGATTTATTGTTAATTCTGGTTCTGATGAGAATCCAACATTTTTAACATCCAATTGTCACAGAAGCAAAAATAAAATTTGGCTGGGGCTACAGTTATAAAGTACGGTATACAGTTCTGACTTACATACAAACTCAACTTAAGAACAAACCTACAGAACCTTGTACGTAACCCGGGGACTGCCTGTAATTAGAAATAATGCTTTGGGGCCAAATTCAATTAAATCAACAATCACATTTTTGCAAGGATTTCACTGAGAACTTGGCATCTGTAGTGATGGGATATTCTGTAAATGTCATACTATCAAGATGTTGGCCACACATACGCGATACCTATTGGCTAATCGCTCCATAGTAACACCCATTACTAAGAAATCTCTGGGCTCAACTACAAAATGAACCTCCTCACCGTACAGTTTTTTAAAGGACTGTCCAATAAAACAGATTGGCAAGTGGGAGGGGCTTTTCACATTTGCATAAATGTAGCCATTCCACCACATTTTTTGTTTATCATCTTAAATAATCACTAACTTTGCTTAAAGTGTTAGTACAGGCAGTCCCCGGGTTACGTACAGGATCGATTCTGTGGGTTTGTTCTTAAGTTGAATTTGTATGTAAGTCGAAACTGTATATTTTATAATTGTAACTACAGACAGATTTTTTTCTGGTCTTTGTGACAATTGGACTTTATAAATGTTGGATTGTCATAAGAACCAGGATTAACAATAAAGCTTCACTGCAGACACCTGTGATAACTGTTATAGCCCTTTATTGTAGCCTAAGGCTACACAATACTTCAGATGCCGGGCCCCCTGATACTGCAGGCCCCTTGGCAGCTGCTATGGCAGCTATCCCTGTAGTTACACCCCCGAATAATAATAATAATACTTTATTTATCCCCAAGGGGAAATTTGATTACTACATACGGCTCTAAACATACAATACATTAATGAGAATAAAACATATAATACATTGATATAAAACTAAAATTAATAATAATATATTCACATCTTTCACAACCTTTTCCTTCCGTTTCCAGGGTGATAGGAATGTTCAAATCTCTGTCCTAAACTTCAATAGTAAAAACCTGTTACTAAAGCCACTTTACTGCCCTCCTACCGGTAATACTGCACGGACTGGATCATCTAAGTTCTCACTAATTTTTCTAAACTTAGACAACACTCTCTTCTGTAACACATCCTCCCGACAATCTAATTTCCGCGCAACCACTAAACTTGCCCTCATAATTATCTTATTCATCCTGGATTTGTCACATGCTGTAGAACAAGTGCCCCATGAGGCAACAGCAAAAAAAATACTTTTTCTACTGAATGAAAAGAAACGGGATATGGCACTGCCCTGAGGTGCCCCTACTACACTGCTCATCACCGACAGTATAGACCCAAGACTCACCTTCTGTGGCCAAACCGTAACATAGTCATAAATCCGACTCACCTTACCCTGATCACATTCATATCCATTAACCTCTTAAAGGACATCTACCATCAGTTTACTTCTTACAAAAAGTTTCTGAGGAACATTGTTCTTTTATTATAACTCTATCCAACATGATCATGGAAATATACAGTTATACAAGTTATGCAAATTACCTTGGGGGGTGCTCAGGCTACGTCACCCGAGCGTCTCAGGGAACCTTGTATTTTAATATATGTCCACCCTCCCCCATTGCGACAGAGGTCCTCTCCACAGCGCTTAGATAGGTGATGGGTGGGACAGATAGCGCAATAGGGGGGAATGCATAAATTAAAACACAAGGCTCGTTGTGCCACTCGGGTAACGTAGCATAACTTTTATAACTCTATGGGGCAATTTTACTTACCCGGTCCTGTCGCGATCCCCGATCCAGACGGTCCGATGAAGATGAAGTCCGAAGCTCGTGCCGCCGAGTTCCTGCATCCGTCGCTTCCCCGCCGTGGTCCGCCGGAGTTCACCTTCTTCTTCCCGGTGCATGTAAGTGCGTGTCTTGAGACACAATTTGAAATGTTAAATCCCGCACGTAGTCCAGAACAGTCAGGTTGTCCGACAGCCCACCCCCACGATTTGTGCCGTGTGCAAGTTGGCGCCAATGCGCCAAAATCCGGTCACGTGAGCCAAAATCCCCTGTTAAATGCAGGGCAAAACGGAAACCGTCGGGAAACCCGATGAAAATACGGTCCACGGACCGTTAGTAAATGAGCCCCTATATTTCCACATTATAAAGTTATAATATGTTCCTCAGGAAATTCTTATTAGGACCATATCTACATAAGTAAACTAAAGGTAGATGTCCTTTAAAAGGTTCGGCTGTATAGTGTTGAACGCACCATAGTGTTCACCTCCTTCAGGCTCCTATACACTCTATGCAACACATCCTCAACTCCGAGACCCTTTCTATACCCAAACTGAAGTGGATCCATATACGGTTCCACCACATTTGACAGAAGACTCAGCACTAAGAGCTCAAATACCTTCATTACCACCGGTGTTAAAGTTATTGGGCGAAAATCTTTGAAATTTATAGAACCTTTATAGCCCCTTCGTCAACGGCACAATACTAGATGACTTCCAAGTAACTGGCACTCTCCGTAGGCTCTCAGTATATAAAAGGAATACATATGACAGCTAACTTCTTGCTACAACAACGTTGGTAAAGTTGGGAAATGTAAATATTCGGAGGTATTCATCTCATGTGTATGTCCATGATAAATAATATTTCACAGCTCTAGTCTGGAATTGGGTTTGCCCGTCTGGATAACATACAGGTAGCAAGCAGAACTGATCGGATTCTATAATTTAGGAGAATAAGTTCTGGATGGCATCTCTTAGAGGTCTACCCGTAGCTGCTGTTACTATGGGTTAGGAACATTTTCTCTCTTTGTTGCCTTTGGCTAAGTGGGAACATTTCCATTCGATTGTATGTTAAACCACAAAACCTGTTGACGCAAGACTAAGTAGATACACGGCATTATGTATTCTTGTGTTATGAAACCCATGACCTTCGGTTTCTGCATCACATCCATAGATTTGAGTATTCCAGGAAAAACTATACTAAATAATTCATCTGCTTCAATAAAGTTTAGAGCAGATGACTACCACCATAGAGGGCAAGGTGGGGGGGCAGTATCATCCCTACAGACGTCATGGTACACGCTTATATTACCCTTGATGGAAGACCCAGTGATGAATGATGTATACACACTGTATATATACTGTACAATGTGTTTATGACTCGATGAGATAAGAAATCATCAGCTTTAATTAAACTTAATGGAATATGGGTGTGTAGGTGTAAGCGAAATTTTACACCCTCCCTAGGCATAAGATAACATTTACAAGCTTGTCACGCCTTTGAAGACATTGATGCACACGCCCAATCACATAGTTATTAGCTGCGTGACATAGCTTCCCTGCTCCCAGGAGTTTCTATACCACATCTTTCATATATCACATACAAGGCAGAAGTGGGAAGTCAGGAGAGAGTTAATTATTCGTTTTTTTGTTTTTTTAGCTATTTTTCGAACCCCCCTCTGCCGGTAAGAAAATGTTTTATCCTGGACAACACCTTTAAGACGAGTCTGTTTTACCATGCAGTGTTAAGTATTGGTCCTGGGAATCAAACCTTTGTGTATGTTATCCGTAGCAGCAGGACAGTGGAAATGGGATTTATATTCCAGGATTGTAGCTTAGGGCCCATCCTCACACTGCTGTGCTCTTAGCACTCTGCAGTGGCTGGCTCAGAAGCCCCTCCCTTCTATGTGACTGTAGCCTTTAACCCGAAAAATGCTTCACTTCTAGTCACATCATAGGGGGAACTGTAGTGCAGCTGAATGCAGAGAGCTAAGAGCGCAGCAGTGTGAGGACACGCCTCAAGGGCACTTCAATGAGCTTCAATCCTGGAATATAAATCCATATTTCACACTACTAACACTATACACATAGGGATGATTACACAGATCTCCAGGGCCATAGCAGACACTTACTGTCTGCAGTTTTTCATGGTCAAATCTACTCAAACATTCCCTTTAATCATCGGCTGCACTTAAATTATTTAGTGTCACTTCTCAGGATAAGCTCCGTGCCAGAATCTAAAATCTATTTTCGCAGGATGGCAAAGGAATAGCGGTGGGATTGTCAGGGCTGCTGGGTGTCAACCTCATCTGATTTTAATTACCTGTCTTGAAGACACATTTCATGGACAACCTGGACCTAAATGTTTGTAATGTGGGGGTCTCTTACTGCTAAATATCCCACCAACAACAACCAGCCAAAACATATTCTACGGAGCAAGAAAATAGCGTCCTGTAGGTCGTTTTGCCCGGTCATTATCACCCCCAGACCCAACCAAGTATCCTGAGGAATTCTCTTCTTGGCATTTGGATCTCATGCTCTTTCCTGGGACCCCCGTGGAGACACAAAGGACAAACATACTGTAAACCCCCACCTGCTGCTCTGGTCAGGGGAGCAGTAATAAGCATGGGATTATGGAGTGACTGACTGCTGTTTACTCCATCCCCTCAAGAAGGAGCCATAAATACCTTCATAGCAGAAGAAGCTCAAGAGACAAGGACATCATGGACTCGGCTCTTCTTGTGCCAATATAATTAGATGTGCGTATACGTAGAGGATACAAGATATGCTGCTCATTGCTGGAGATATGCTCCTATTATAGGACTATAAACCCTCAATTCTTCAATAGGAGTTCAGCTGCGGTTGGCTTGTCCTAAAGATTGGTCAACAATATCAACATTTTGGGAACCACTTTAATGATATCCCAGGGTCCTTGACCAACATTGGAACAATCTTAGACAGACCAACAAGCCATTTTAAGGGGTTGGCATATACAGTGGGGTATCACAGGGAGGGGGAAATATTGGGGTCAATAAGGGGGCGTTATATAGTGTGGGGGGCAGTAATCGAGACAGGGAGTATTACACCTGAGGGATAGAGTTGGAAGTGGTGTTGGGACATGAAAATCTTCCACTGCAACTTCCACATCAAATTTGGGAGGTATGCTAATAGTGCCTAAATTTGTGGAGTCGATCCATGTACAAGGGGTGCATTAGGGTTATGGAGATATCATCAAATAATAAGAAGGACCTACAGCTGGTGAACATCTGACACGTCTTGTCTAATGGTCCTATTTTATTCACACCCAAGTCTTGGAATGTTCTGGAATCATACTCGAAATGAAAAACGTTACAGATCTATAAAATAAGTATGGCACAGCATGCCGTCACCCTACTCATAAGGATATCATCTAGTTCTGGATAACGCATAGTCTCGGTCTCCAGCTGTGATCTCCTGATTCACATGGAGATTGCAAAAACCCGGACAAGTCAAACAAATAGCTGATAACTAGTACACGCTAAGGAAAAGTCTGATCCGTGTTAACCCTTCACATCTAACATAAGCCTGGAGAAATATATGGCATGCTGTCCAAGAACCCAGGAGATATCCGCCGGCCATAGAAGTGTTAAGCCCCGGGTCTCCAGCTGTAATGACATGTATGTTTGCAGAGGCAGACTCTTATCAGATAATATTATCAGCCGCACATCTTGTTATCAGGAAGGTGGAGATAGATGAGACTGAGAGACCTTTGATTTGCAGTAAATTGTGCAAGTCAATAGGGAAATCTAGAGAGTGCACAGAAGGCAGGGACAGAGCCAGGATCCTTCTCTGTTATCTAGACTTCCATGGTATGCACAACACACGGAAGATGCTCCATCGCGTCCCCTTTGACCTTTGTTTCATATCTTTGGAACGTCCAGATTTGTTATGAAGACAGGACCGGAACATGTTATGTGACAGTATGGTGGTAGGGGGGCCAAGATGTGTCTGTGCACCATGGCACCCAATGGAGCAGTGGTGGCGAACCTATGTCAGGGTTGCCAGAGTCGGCACTCAGAGCCCTTTCTGTGGGCATCCGGGCCATCGCCCCAGCACACCAGACAGGACTCAACGAATCTTCCTGCAGTTCCAAGCAACTTAAAAGATGCTGCTTTCAGTCATATATTAAAGTGATACTTACTTGGCTATTTGGGACTGTAGTAAGAGGGAGAATGTGTAGGCAGGGCCGAATTATCTTTGGAGGGTCTCCTGCTGGCCCCATGATTCTCTGTGTACAGAGGGACACTGGAAAGTAGCTACAATGATGCAAATTTTCCTTCCTTCTTTCTACTGTGTTGGTGTCATTGAACATTGTTGAAGAACAGGGAGCAATAAGTTAATGCTTTAATTTATGTTTGGCACCTCCCGATAGAGGGGAGTTTGGGGTTGCAGTTTGGGCACTCGGTCGCTAAAAGGTTCGCCATCACTGCGATAGAGCATGGCCCAACTTATCATATACTCTAAGTAAGACTGAGTAGTGGTAAAAAAATTTGCTGGGAAATCAAGATTCTTCAGGTAAAGTTCCTGAAAATGTGCGCATGCCATAAGTCTATGATGCTTCAGGGCTTGTGGAACTCAATCCAAAGCCGATGGCCCTGCTGAGAAGTGCATGGCCAATGGACTTAAAGGGAACCTGTTAACAAAAATTGGCCTAATAAACCACTACTAGAATATTGTCAAACAGAATAACACCATCTAGCTTTTGTTTCTTTCATGATCCAGTGTGGTGGCCTCACCCAGAAAATGAAGTGAGCTGTAAATTGGTTGTATAAAGTCAAGGAGGAGGAGAGTTTGACACGGATGCCTCCTCCTCTGTGACTGACCTCATCTTTGGACTTTAGAAGAACTTGTTTTGTGATGCCTCTGGATGTAGAACCATCAATTGCAGTGAATAAAGCTTTCTGAGTAAGAGAGAGCTTGACTTCAGTGTTAAACTCTCTGCCTCCTTGACTTTATACATCTCACTTCCAAGTAGATTTCCTGGATGATGCTAAAGAAATATGATCTGGAAAGTGTGTCAGCTGCATGACAACATACTGGTAGTAGTTTATTAAGTCAATTTCTGCTGACAGGTTCCCTTTAAACAGTCCCTACTATTTCTCTATAGGCAATAGCAAGTTATAATAGGAGCCTTGTCTGGACCAGTGTTCCAATCTGGTGCCATATGTGGCTCTCCGGTGCTAGTTCGACACTAGGTTTATACCATCCAATCCATTATGGCATTGTGTTCCTCTTGATTTCATCTTTCTAGAAAAGTATCAATAAATTGACAAGTGGGTGTTACCATTACCTTTGGGGTGTGTCTTTGCTTTGAAGTGATTGGACAGTGTGAAACGGTGCATGGACACACCCAAAAACCATTGGATTGGGGAGAACCATTTAGTAGGAGACTCTTTGAAGACAAACTGCTGCATCACATGTGATAAGTTATATATACTTTTCCGTGCCAAAAAGGACCCGATTTTCAAGTGGGTTCACAGAGGACATTCACGTATTTTCGTGATATAAAACAGTTTGTTGTTCTCAACTTCATGCCGAGCGCTCCAAGGACGCAGCTATTAATAGAAGTTATTTCTATGTGAAAAGAATCTTACATCCATATTCAAACATTTTACACCAGTGATAGCATATAAATGAGGCTTTCTTTATTATTTATTGGGCAGACAGGTCCATGCTGTGGTTGAATATACATTTTTTGGATTCCAAAATAATAAATATTATTGTAAAAAAGCTAAAGGAATATCTTTAAGGGGACCATCAAAAGTATGGAGAGACATGTTTTACATGGGGCTCATTTACTTACCTGGTCCTGTCATGATCCAGCGGTCGCATTCTCCGACGAGTTTTTTTAAATAGCAAGATTTTTCCGAATCTGTCGGGTTTACCAACGGCCACGCCCCCCCCCCCCCTGGTTTTCATCGCATGCAAGCCGGCGCCAATGCAAAACAATCTGATCACGTGGGCAAAAAATCTGGGGCAATTCGGCGCAAAACTGTAAAATTCTGAAAAACCGGCGGAAAAATCTGATTCGGACCATTAGTAGATGTGCCCCAATGTGTTTAGGGTTGTACCAACAACCTAATATTAGCAAAGAGTATCAAGATGCCTTCAGCTCTGTACCCTAAAGGAGCTTATCCCAATCCAGCACCGATCATAGGGTGTCACATACCGTAGGTCAGTGGTCCCCAACCTTTTTATGCCAGAGACTGGCAAAGAGTGGCCATGGGTAGCTGGTCTGGTGTCTAGCCAAAAATGTATGGCTTATGTTGTCCAAAGAAGCACCCCTTTCCCCACACTTATATTGGCCCCTTTCCTGTTCATTGCCTCCCCTGCTTCCATTGTCCATTGAATTATTTTTATACAGTTCGGCCGAGGCCCGGTGCCAGGTGCTCCACGACCCGGTTTTTGGCCGCTGCCCGGTATTTGAGGAAAACTGCCATAGGTGATCTCTGGCACTTTATTTCATTCAGAGAGGGGAATAATCCATGTTTAATATATTTGTAGGTCCATTTCATTTTCTCTGAGAGAAAACCATATACCCAGGACAAGACTGGTAGTAATGTGTCATGCTTGTATATACATGATAGGAGTAGTAGTACTGTGCTGTGCCCATACATACAGGATAAGAGTAGTAGTACTGTGCTGTGCCCATATATACAGGATAGGAGTAGTAGTACGTGCTGGCGTGCCCATATATACAGGATAGGGTAGTAGTACTGTGCGTGCCCATATATACAGGAAGGAGTAGTAGTACTGTGCTGTGCCTATATATACAGGATAAGATAGCAGTACTGTGCGGTGGCCCATATATACAAGGATAGGAGTAGTAGTACTGTGCTGTGCCCATATATACAGGATAAGAGTAGTAGTACTGTGCTGTGCCCATTATACGTATAGGAGTAGTAGTACTGTGCTGTGCCCATATATCAGGAAGTAGTAGTAGTACTGTGCAGTTCCCATAATGTACAGGATAGGAGTAGTAGTACTGTGCTGTGCCCAAATATACAGGGTAGGAGTTGTGTACTGTGCTGTGCCCATATTACATGATAGGAGAAATAGTACTGTGCTGTACCCATATTACAGGATAGGAGTAGTAGTACTGTGCTGTGCCCATATATACAGGATAGGAGTAGTAGTACTGTGCTGTGCCCAAATATACAGGTAGAGGTTGTGATGACTGTGCTGTGCCATATATACATGATAGGAGAAGTAGTACTGTGCTGTACCCATATATACAGGATAGGAGATTCAGTAGTACTGTGCTGTGCCCATATATACAGGATAGGAGTAGTAGTACTGTGTGTGCCCATATAACGGAAGGAGTAGTAGTACTGTGCTGTGCTATATACAGGATAAGAATAGCAGTACTGTGCTGTGCCCATATATACAGGATAGGAGTAGTAGTACTGTGCTTGTGCCCCATATATCACAGGATAAGAGTAGTAGTACTGTGCTGTGCCCATATATACAGTATAGGAGTAGTAGTACTGTGCTGTGCCCATATATACAGGATAGTAGTAGTAGTACTGTGCAGTTCCCATATATGTACAGGATAGGAGTAGTAGTACTGTGCTGTGCCCAAATATACAGGGTAGGAGTTGTAGTACTGTGCTGTGCCCATATATACATGATAGGAGAAATAGTACTGTGCTGTACCCATATATACAGGATAGGAGTAGTAGTACTGTGCTGTGCCCATATATACAGGGGGCACAGCACAGTACTACTACTCTCTATCCTGTATATGGGCACAGCACCGTACTACACTCCTATCCGGTATAAGTGACAGCACCAGACTACTGTCTCTTCTCCTATCATGTAGAGGCACGCACAGTACTACACACTCCTACCTGTATAGGGCACAGCACAGTACTACTACTCCTATCCTTTATATATGGGCACAGCACAGTACTACTACTCCTATCCTGTAATATTGTACAGCACAGTACTATTTCTCCTATCATGTTATATGGGCACAGCACAGTACACAACTCCTACCTGTATATTTGGGCACAGCACAGTACTACTACTCCTATCCTGTACATATATGGGAACTGCACAGTACACTACTACTATCCTTTAATATGGGCACAGCACATACTACTACTCCTATACTGTATATGGCACAGCACAGTACTAACTCTAATCCTGTATATATGGGCACAGCACAGTACTACTACTCCTATCCGTATTATGGGCCAGCAACAGATACTCTATTCATCCTGTATATATGGCACAGCACAGTACTACTACTCTACTCCTTGCTATATATGGGCACACACAGTACTACTACTCCTATCCTGTAATATGGGCACAGCACGTACTACTACTCCTATCCTGTATTATGGGCACAGCACAGTACTACTACTTACTCTATCCTGTTATATGGGCACCAGCACATACTACTACTCTTATCCTGTATGTATGGGCACAGCACAGTACTAACTCCTATCATGTATATACAAGCATGACCATTACTACTACCAGTTTCTTGTCCTGGGTATATGGTTTCTCTCAGAGAAAATGAAATGGCCTACACAATATTTAAACATGGAATTCCCCTCTCTGAATAAATAAAGTGCCAGGATCACCTATGGCAGTTTTCCTCAAATACCGGGCAGCGGCCAAAAACCGGGTCGTGGAGCACCTGCACCGGGCCTCGGCCGAACTGTATAAAATAATTCAATGGACAAGGAAGCAGGGGAGGCAATGAACAGGAAAGGGGCCAATAAAGTGTGGGAAAGGGGTGCTTCTTTGGACAACATACATACATTTTGGCTAGACACCAGACCAGCTACCCATGGCCACTCTTTGCCAGTCTCTGCATAAAAAGGTTGGGGACCACTGACCTACCGGTATGTGACACCCTATGATCGGTGCTGGATTGGGATAAGCTCCTTTAGGGTACAGAGCTGAAGGCATCTTGATACTCTTTGCTAATATTAGGTTGTTGGTACAACCCTAAACACATTGGGGCACATCTACTAATGGTCCGAATCAGATTTTTCCGCCGGTTTTTCAGAATTTATACAGTTTTGCGCCGAATTGCCCAGATTTTTTTGCCCACGTGATCAGATTGTTTGCATTGGCGCCGGCTTCATGCGATGAAAACCGGGGGGGGGGGGCGTGGCCTTGGTAAACCCGACGATTCGGAAAAATTGCTATTTAAAAAAACAGTCGGAGAATGCGACCGCTGGATCATGACAGGGACCAGGTAAGTAAATGAGCCCCATGTAAAATTCCTCTCCTACTGTGATGGTCCCCTTAAAGATATTCCTAGCTTTTTTATAATAATATTTATTATTTTAGAATCCCAAAAAAAATTTATATCAGCCAGAGCTTGGACTCGTCTGCCCAATAAATAATAAAGAATGCCTCATTTACATGCTCACTGGTGTGTAAAATCTTGAATATGGATGTAAGATCTTTTCACATAGAAATAACTTCTATTAATAGCGGCGTCCTTGGAGCGTCCGCATGAAGTTGAGAACAACAAACGGTTTTATATCCACGAAAATACTGAAGGTCCTCTGTGAACCCACTTGAAAATCGGGGTCCTTTTTGGCACGGAAAAGTATATTAACTTATCACATGTGTATGCAGCAGTCTGTCTTCAAGGGTCTCCTACTAAATGGTTTCCCCAATCCAATGGTGTTTGGTGTGTCCATGCACCGTTTCACACTGTCCAATCACTTCAAGCAAAGACACAAACACCCCAAAGGTAATGGTAACACCGTTAACACCGCCCACATTGTGTTATATACAGGAAAGGAGTAGTAGTACTGTGCTGTGCCTATATATACAGGATAAGAATAGCAGTACTGTGCTGTGCCCATATATACAGGATAGGAGTAGTAGTACTGTGCTGTGCCCATATATACAGGATAGGGTTGATACTGTGCTGTGCCCATATATATACAGATAGGAGAAGTAGTACTGGGCTGTACCCATAATACAGGATAGGAGTAGTAGTACTTGCTGTGCCCATATACAGGATAGGAGTAGTAGTACTGTGCTGTGCCCATATATACAGAAGAGTAGTAGTACTGTGCTGTGCCTATTATACAGGATAAGAATAGCATTACTGTGCTGTGCCCATATATACAGGATAGAGTAGTAGTACTGTGCTGTGCCCATATATACAGGATAAGAGTAGTAGTACTGTGCTGTGCCCATATATACAGTATAGGAGTAGTAGTACTGTGCTGTGCCCATATATACAGGATAGTAGTAGTAGTACTGTGCAGTTCCCATATATGTACAGGATAGGATAGTATTACTGTGCTGTGCCCAATATACAGGTGGAGTTGTAGTACTGTCTGTGCCCATTATACAGTGATAGGTAAATAGTACTGTGGCTGTACCCATATACAGATAGGAGTAGTAGTACGTGCTGTGCCCATATATACAGGATAGGTAGTAGTCTGTGCTGTGCCCAAATATACAGGGTAGGAGTTGTAGTACTGTGCTGTGCCCATATATACATGATAGGAGAAGTAGTACTGTCTGTACCCATATATACAGGATAGGAGTAGTAGTACTGTGCTGTGCCCATATATACAGACTAGGAGTAGTGAGTAGTAGTACTGTGCTTTGCCCATATATACATGGTAGGAGTAGTAGTACTGTTCTGTACCTATATATACAGGATAAGAGTAGTAGTACTGTACTGTGTCCATAAATACAGTATGGGAGTAGTAGTACTGTTCTGTAGTCATATATACAGGATTGGAGTAGTAGTACTGTTCTGTAGTCATATATAGAGGATTGGAGTAGTAGTACTGTTCTGAGGTGATATACATAGACTAGGAGTAGTGAGTAGTAGTACTGTGCCGTGCCCATGTATACATGATAAGAGTAGTAGTACTGTGCTCTGCCCATGTATACATGATAGGAGTAGTAGTACTGTGCAGTGCCGATATATACAGGATAGGAGGAGTAGTACTGTGCTGTACCCATATATACAGGATAGGAGTAGTAGTACTGTGCAGTGTCCATATATAAAAATCCCAACTTCACCATCAAAAAATTTAGGAATTGTGAAGATGGTAAAGGGTCCTCTTTAAGGTCACTCTGCATGAAGCCCCATGCAATATAATTGAGGGCACCTATAAATATAATAAAAAATCCACTTTATTAATAATGTAAGTGCATTGCTGTCAGTCTTTCCTTCTGGGACTGTAGGAGCCGGGCAGTAATGGCCACAGGTCTATGATTTAGGTCTTTCATAAACCCCGGGATGAGGAGCCTGTTATTTCCGTGACAGGAGCTGTCCACCAAACACGCAGATCAATCAAAAAAATATAAAAGTCCCCACGGGGAATAAGGACAGATCAATACTCGCTGCCATTTTAAAAGGCATCGGCCCTTTAAGAGCAGAGCGCCACATATCTGCCTCGACCTTCTACACAGCCGTCCTGTGATCTGGGATTAACAGGGGATACAGGGAAGTCTTTGAAGAAGTAAAAATTGACAGAGAGGATCGCTGATCAGGTCAACAAATGAATTTTAAAGGGCAATTACAACCCGGGAGGGAAATAGCAGCAAAGGGAACAATGAAACAATAATCACACCCTAAATTCCTTTATAATTATCTGTACATTTTGGAATTTTGGCAATACGATTCTATAATGTAAATTCCATCTATGGAAGACCTCTTTTTGGCTAATGAATGAGTGTGTCCTCTCCTGACATGTCTGTTTCAGTAAATACTTGTATTGCCTACAAAAGAGCTATTCTGCATCATCCTTTCTCATCCAATTTGGAAATTTTAGTCTGAAATCTATTGCTCATTCTATGTTCCCTTGCACACGAATGCCCATGGCACCCGGCGGAGGTACGTTGACCACATGTGTGTGCCACCCTACCGTCACCAGGAAAAATGTAGAGCATGCTCCATCTTTTCTATATGCATGGCCGGGTGTCAGGCATCGTGATGGGGAGGGGTGAGAAGCGTTCGACCCTCCGCCCCTCCAGCAGAACATGCGCTAGGCCTGGGTCCTGACGCGAGCATAGCACACGTTCGTGTACATATAGCCTTACATACTATGGCAAGATCAGCACTGATAAGTCAGTGTCAAATTGCTTAAAGAGAACCTACCACCACGAATCTACCTATAAAGGTAGATCGGGTGGTAGGTGGATGTAAGGGACGTGAGGAGAGCTCTTTTTAGAGCTAATCCTCACGTCCCCACTAACTTTTGGGAAACTTTATTGACCTAATATGTAAATTTCATTATGCGGCTACTGGGGCGTGGAGTAGACGTCACGAGGCTACACAGCGCGGCTACTCCACGCCCCAGTAGCCACATTACTCCTCCTACCCTGTTGTGTGCGGCGCGCAGCTCCTCGTATCTGAGCGCCCTTGTCCGACAAGCCGGCTACTGGGGGAGAATAAATGAGGAGACACAGGCACACACAGGCTGCAGCTTCCCCCAGAGAACCCACTAAATGCTGCTGGCAAGGAGTCAGGAAATGTGTAATAAAAAAAAACGACAAAGGCATTTTGTAAAATCAGCATAGAAAACGCTACTGGAACCTGTCACCAGCTGAAAATGACATTCCTGGTGACAGGTTCTCTTTAAGACATGGTTCTCCATTCTGCCAAAGAGTGTAGGTCCACTACATAAATTACAGTCTATGTGCCTGCCACAACAAACATGGCCTCTCTATACTAATGGCCTTGCTAGCTATCAGACAACATGATATATCCACATCAAGGACACGTGAGAATAATAACCCAAGGACATACGGTGGTGTACACGTTCTAAGTCATTTCCATTGTCTTTCCCACCACAATTAATCCAATCTCACCAACCACCTCTACTGACAGCCCGTCTATAACATCTACCTCTCTCAGGCTGTTCGGCATATTCCTTCCCATCGTGTCTACACTTTAATGTAAATCCCTCCATCTCCATATATTTGAATATAACCTTTCTGCGTATTTTGCAAATAACTTTTCTTTCTCCACCGAGTGTCCAACAAACAGAAGAGGGTAGAAAATAACTTTACAAGAAAATGCGACGTGAACATATTTCCATTTGTAATCAGCTTGAACTTACTTTTTGGGTATTTAGTTCTTCCAGTATGTTGGGTATTCTGCTATCCCAATGTAACCAATGTTTTTTTAAAAACAAAACAAAAACTATGCACTATAAAAAACTATATTCCTGTATTAAAATGCCTATACGGATCTGTGTCTCCATGGCAACAGACAACAAACATACCCAGTGTAGTCTGGTTCTGTAATCCTAATCCCTTTCCTCTATATCTTTTCTCATAAGACCCTTGAGTATAACATCATGTGGGGAGATATATCCTACCTTCCTGAGTTTCCTATGTGTTGGGGGGGGGTGTAACCTTTTACCAGTTGAAATGAATGGGAACAAATGGAAAGATACATTTCCATCGACTGCAGATACAGTACAGACAGGGTCGGATTAAGCCTGCCATGGCCCCTGGGCTGTGTAGATATTATCACCCCTACGAGCCTGGAATTCCCTTCCTACATATCGTGGAGAATGGAGGATGTGTCCCTTCTGCCTACTTTCAATCTGCGGTTTCGGGACCTTTGGAGGACCTTCATGTGTATTGAGATGAGGAACATGGATTTCATGGGGGAAGGTCCTTCATATTATAAAACTTAGTGGGTGTTTTTTTAGAGTCATGAGCCTCCTGAAAGGCTTGGACCCTGGGCTACCACCCAAACTGCCTATATCATAATCCACTACGGAGTATAGAGCCCTACCACCACCTCGAAAGACTAGCGGGAGACAGTGGGGCACATGTATCAAATGTTTGGCTTGCTTTTTTTCTTAAATTATTGAGACTTTTCATGGTCTCCTTTCAAAGTTCGCCATTGTCTAGTTTTCTGCATTGTTCCCCGAGTTATCATCTGAATCCAGATGTAAAAAATTGACTTTTTTAAAAAGTCACAAATTTTGGCGTAAATCGACGGCTGTCCCTGACCAGGTGTAAAAATTAGCTTGGAACTGATGCGACTTTTGGAGACTTTTTTGTTAAAAAAGTCACAAATTCACTCAAGGCCAAACACCACATGTATCATTAAGGAAAAACCACTAATAATAATAATTATAATAATAATACTTTATTTATATAGCGCACACAGATTACGCAGCGCTGCACAAAGTATGTCAAATTGTTCCCTGTCCCCATAGGGCTTACAATCTAACCAACCTAACAGTATGTTTTGAAGTGTGGGAGGAAACCGGAGGACCCGGAGGAAACCCCCGCAAACATGGAGAGAACATACAAACTCTTTGCAGATGTTGACCTGGGATTCAAACCCAGGACCCCAGCGCTGCATGGCAGAAGTGCTACTCACTCAGCCACCGTGCTGCCCTCACTAAGATACATCCGACCAGCAGAAAAGGCAAGAAGAGCCCCAAAAACCAGACGGACAAAGCCGGACTTATGTGCCCCAGTGAGCTACACACTCTTCTATCTGTGTATTGTTTACAGCATAGAATAGAAGCACAGCTCTCTTCTTTTTATAGTGGCCAAGTTTAGTTACTGCAGCCTGTTACTTGAATGGCAGCAATTACACAAAGAATGAAGCGGTTGTTCTGACTCCATTCTCTATTTCCATTCCGGAACCCAATTGATCTTATATTGATGACCTATCCCGTCATTAAAAGATATGGAGAAGTGCTAAAGGCATCATGAGATATTTGCAACTTCTACCCAAATATTCATGAATGCAGCTTTGTATCCGGGCATCTATATGCCCTCAGTGTAACAACTCATTAGCCCCCCTTGACAATAGGCGATATTTTAACCTCCTCCCTGACACGTTGTATTATAGGCGCACTGTTCAGAAATAGTATTAATGTGGGCTGTGAGCGCACACGTACATTAGCATTACTGCAACTTTCCCCCGTTACAATTGTAGCCTGCAAAATAGTTTGTGAATCGAAACTCAGCTGCGATCTATAATTACATGTTTATTTAAGACAAAAAATCTAATTTTAATGCTGTAAAAATCCAACGACACGTAGGATTTTGACAGGAGGGAAAATGTGATGTCGCATTAGGCGTGCGCCTGCAGGGGAGCAGGAGGGGAAAGGGTTAATGTTCCAAAATCAGAGATAACTTGGTTGGAGTGAATTTGGAACCTGGCTGCTGCCAGAACCATGGGCAGATCGTTAAAAGCGAGTCATTGGTCTTATGGGAAAGAAAACTGAGGGGGCAGGAAGGAAAAAGCCAAGCGCACAGTTCTGTACAATTTCCCTTGGACGTGGGAGATAGAGAGAACAGACCCTGGTTATCACATTAAACAGAACACGGCTCGGCACACAGGCGGCATATGTCCATGTTACCGGGTCTTCTGGATCCCAGGACTCACTTCCCAATTAGAGGACTGGTGGGGAATAGGAAAAATCCAATAAAGGAATTTTAAAAGATTCCAGATCTGGAAAGATTACAGATTATCGGGTGAGAGTTGTAGTTAAAAAAAAAAATAAAGCTCCTCTCCCCGAAGATCTAGGGATGGGAGGTCATTTTGTTTATTCTCAAATATTATTTCCCAAATTATTCCTGGATTAAAGGATTGTGGATAATTCGACTTTCAAATTCCCTTAAAAATGAAAATCTGCAATAGCTGGTTAGATGTTACGCAACTCACTCCGAGGAAAGAGGAAAAGCTCAGGAGCACGACAAAGAGAGATAAGAGCACAGCAGTGTGAGGACACGCCTCCATTGCACTATAAGGTACACTCATAAAATATAGCTCAATTTTTAAGAATCCTGCTGCTACTAAACAACTCTACAGGGCCAATACCGAACAAGTTCCAAAGGCATTGACGGATTCACTTGATTTAGAGTGAATCTGCTCCTTTCAATCTATAAGGGGATCTCCTGTCTTCACATGATAAAGGTGTTGTCCAGTAACATCAAGTTAGCCTCTATCCCCAGGGCTAAGTTGCTGATCGGTGGGGGGCTCATCGATGGGACCCCCACATAGCACGAGTCTGTTGTACCCCAAACCAAGCAGCCAAACGTGCAAGCGTCCAGCTCTATGGAGATGAAGGAGATAGCGAGCACCATACTTGACTATTTCCATCATTTCCATAGACAGTGAATGAAGAGTGCATGTGCGACTAGCCGCTCCATTATTTGGCATGAAACAGGGTTACAACAGACCAATGCGGATCACTGAAACCACGTACCCATCAGTAAGTTATCCTGCGGATAGATGCTAACTTGTGGTCCCTGGACAACCCCTTTAAGAAAGACAAGGGTCCTGCCTGATCACTCTGATCGCTGCCAGAGGTGTCAAACTCCAACTTACTACGCCGACCCAATTTTGGACACATGATCACACATACATATACAGAGGCGAAAATATCATCCATATCAGTACATCCATATGGGTCTGTTTTGTAAAAGAAATCGAAAAGATGCACTAATATTCCATACACTCGGCTCCTCTAGGATAACTCTAGCTTTTTCTCAATCCAAAATGAACAGTCTTCTGCAATATATTTAGTTTTCCCCTAATATCCCGCTGAGCCGATGTGATCAGGATTAATAACAAGTGATCCCGTAATGACTCTTGCTTATTGGGGTGGACGGTCTGGGTCACATGGTATTAGATTTCATTATAACGGGACTCCAACTAATCAGGGAAAACCATTATTTCCAAATACTAATGAACTGCCAAGAGGCTGCAGAGGCTGCGGATAAATAACTCGAGCTGCTCTGGCAGAATTTCTAATAGGTTTTTCGCCTGTAGGATGTGATGCTTTAAATAGGATTTCTCCCTCAAGTCATGTCTCCATAATACTTCCAAGGCCGGGACAAGATGTTATCAATGAAGGCATTACCGCCAGCCTCGGGAAGAGTTAATGTGGCGGGGAAAATCAGTGAAGAGAGACGCTTTGGCCCCGTAACAACATGCGAATTTATCTTCTGATTTCCACACTTTGCTTTAGAAGCCGCTTGTTATGTGATGACTCAGATGATGTGCAGAAAACAAAGCAAGACACTGGCACGGCGTCGTGATCATGCACAATGGATTTTCTGTCTCCGATCCGCCGCACGGGCTGAACAGTTATTTGTCTGTATAGGTTGTAGCTATTTGTTTCGGCTTTCACCGGGACAGCTGGTATCATCATTATAAATCTATCCTTCAGTGCCCATCAGTAGATTTGTGGTCGAATGGATTGACGAAGTAACAATGGCGCGTAGAAAAGAGCTATGTTGGCACGTACATTGCACTAGTCAGCTGCTGATGACCTTCAATCAATCAGATAGCGACATATGCTATAACCCCCGGCTATAACCTGGACCGATCTCTTCTCCAATGTATCCAAAGGAAATTAGTTATTAGGAGTCTTCACCACCTCCAACAACTCTTAAATGGGCACCATTTCCACAATTGGAATTTTCTCTCTAGCCCCCACCATTCCCGAGCAATCGGTGTTGTTAGTTTTGGCACATAATATGGTAATTAGGCTCTCTTCTGTCAGGTGGGTGGTTCTGGGATGAAGCAGAGCCTGGTGCCGCCCACCTGACGGTGTTATTTCCAAAGTAGGTGCCAAGACCCATGACGGTTGACGCTAAAGAAGAAGAAATTCCAAGTCGGAACAGTGGAGCGGGATATGAGATAGTAGAGGTGGTAACAAAAACTTCTTATGCAAGAAATAATTATTTTTTTATATGTAAATTTGCTCCTCGCCGTTGCCCGTGAAGTCGGGCGACCTCTTAGTAAGTCCTCTTACGGAAACTCAATTTTACTGCCCAGACCATTCTATTTTTGCCTTACTTCCTTTGGAGAAGAGAGAAGGCGTCGCACCTTGTGGCCACACCCTTCTTCTGCATATTAATAACAAAAATTGCTTTCAGGACGCATATTTTCTAAAGAAAGTCATGCTTATAATGCAAGATACTTAATTATATGGTAACCAAGGATCTGACTTATTTCCTGGGGCTACTGTCTACGGATATGTAAGTAGTATATACATCAAGGGTCACAAACATTTTGGGGAGATTTATCACAAGTTTCTGGGGTAAAACTGTTCTAGATGGCCATGGAAACCAATCAGAACTCTGCTTTAATTTTAAAAAACAGCGATGGGAAAATGAAAGCTGAGCTCTGATTGGTTACCATTCCAGACTACAATAGTTCTGTTCTAAGAGACTTCTGATAAATCTCCCCCAGATATGTAACTACCATAACACACGACATGCCACCAGGCAGTTAAAAGAAATAATACATCTCCAGGACAGGACTTAAACCAATGTTCTTTAAAAATGCATTCATCCACCGCCAACCCCCTTTCCAAAGTTATCAAAAGTCCTTTCCTAGGATTAGTTCCTCTTTAATTCCTACCATGCACGAGGACCCTGGGAGGATAGGAATTATTTAAACCGCGGTAACATTTGTTAGGCATCAATATTTAACAGAGGAAATTTGGAAAACATAACTCGGATCACAAAGCTGAAACGCTTCGAGCCTTCGGGATAGAACATTCTTACGCTCCGTGAACCACGTGAACTTTAAGTTTGGATGACGAGAATACTTTCCTGCCTTTGAGGTTACAGGTGTTGAAGGGAGTCATTTACGCTCCATCTCAGACTAGAGGTTCATTCACAACGGCGTCTGATGAGTAACCGGAAAAAAATGTTACGTTAACTTTGTATAAACTTGGACTTTGGGCAGTGATAGAACTGGGGAATTTATCATTACAATTTGTCTTTGCCTTGCTCGTCTATATTCAATTCCATTTTTGTTTTATCTGAATTCATCAAGTGAGTCTATGTATTTGTTTTTTTGTGTGTTTGTTGCAAATTGTTCTTTTTTTGGCGCACATGTGCCTCTTAGGAGCAATTGGTCTTGATCGGTAGTGGTTTTTGTCCTATTTCTAAGCCAGGAGGTGACTGGAGTTATTTTGTGCCAAAATATGCTTCTAAACAATTCAGTTCAGTATTGTGAAAACTAGGCTAAGCAAATAATGAATTTGACGCAAGCAGGGTCTATTTTAAAGTGACTTTGAACTGTTTTCATTTGACACAATGGAAAATCCCAAAATTGTATTTGTACCAAAAAAATTGTACCAAAACTGAGCCAAAACGACAACAAAAATAGACAAAACCCCCAATTATTAATTCCCCCATCATGTGTATATAGAATTGAGCTAGATAAAAAAAAAATTAAATTTTTTTTTATCACCAAAAATAAGATTGGGGTATGCATAAAAACTACTTATCTTTAAAACTTAAAACTTATCTCTGATGTTATAATGATTTTTACAAAATAGTCATACGCGATTCCCATTTAAAAACAAACGCAGCAATGCCCATATTGTGCTGCTCACCTTTTTCTTTCCAGAGTTATGGCATTTTCTGTTCTGAAGTTGTTTGTCAAAAATCTAGGTAAATTGAGGTTTCTTTCACTTCCCACGATACCTTGTGTTTTATCATTTAGTTATTTAGCAGCAAATCCAGTGAGATCCCAGCAAATAATTCAGCGAACCCTAAACATTGGCAGCTTTCAACACATGGAGGACCATGCAGCATGAAATAAGTAGTAGAAACCAGCAGTGAAACAGTTAAGTGATGTGTTTAGCTTAGCGTTAATAGCTTCTCAGTACTGTGCAGCAAGTGAAGAGAGCAGAACGATGTAGAGAGGGCTGCAGAAGAGTCTATGATATAGCATGAGGTTTAGAGAGAGAGAGAGATAAACTTCTAGAATTACAGACTGGGATGGAGGGACTTCTAGTGAACAGGGTACATCTTGTACCTCACTATTCTGTGTAGAAGACTTCTGCATCCACAGAGCAACACACTCAGCTCTGCTACTCAGCTACACACAGAGAGCACTTGATCTCCGCTCCTTTCTCCTCTGTGAACAGGGAGCAGTATCGCCTTCCTTCTTTCAGTCTGTATCTCTAAACATTTCTATGGATCCTAAGAGAAATCAGCACAACCAGGAGACAAAGCTAGAGCAGAGCCAGGCTAAACTGAGGAGGACAACAAAGAAATGGCTGCAGATATGCACAGTTGTTCTACATCATGAGATCTAGTAATTTGTTGGAAAAAAAGAAAGTATTATCGCCATTCCCTATCCAAAGGTCTGATCGGGGCTCACTGCTAGGTCAACTGCTGGAACTCACGTGAATGCGCAAGAGAATTCGATTCCTGCCATTCCATTCAATACTATGAGAGTGTTACAAATTGTCAAACACAGCACTCAGCGATCTCCGAGATGCTCTCTGAGTGTCTATGGAAGTGGCGGAGATACCCAAGTCCTGCACTCTGCAATTTCCAACCCCTTCCTTAGTATTGATTGGAGCCGCAGGATGGATGCTCGACCTGTCGCTTCATAAAATAAGTGAGAACTTGTGATCAATGGAGTCTATTATCGTGATCAGTAGGGGGTCAGGAGTTGGACCCCCATCGATCAGATTGTTAAAGGGTATAACAATCAAACATGGTGCTACCCGTCTAAAAGGACACTCTCACCATCATTCACTAAAGGAACAGACTTTCAGGTAAATGTCAGTGTAAATGGCGCAATCATGGACATGCGCCCCCATAGACAGCAATTGGAACTTTATCTGCAGCTCACATTCCCAACAGAGTGGACTGGAGACGCACTAAAAGTTTGGGTGCGTCACACACGACCTGGACATAATGCCGCATTGGTGGCTGTGCAGCCGAGCAATCACAGCTATGGCTAGTACTTAGGGGCGTCAACTTGTCCGGGTTGAGCGGGGACACACCCGAAACCCTGGACCTGAAGTTAAAGGAAACCTACTACCAGGATGAAGGATTGTGAACCAAGCACACTGACATACTGGTGTGTGCCCCCTCTGGCAGGATCTGCCCTTCTTTTAACTTTTTATGCCCTTGTTTTTAAGAATAAAAGGCTTAAAAAAAAATGCAAATGAGCCTGTGGGGCTCCAGGCTCATTTAAAACCTTTGGAGCCCGGAGACCCTCGGGCTCATTTGCATAATTTAAAAATACACTTTTGTGCAAAATTCAGGGAATAAGAAGCTAAAAGAAATACAAATCCTGCCAGAGGGGACACACACCAGTATGTCAGTGTGCTTGGTTTACAATCCTTCATCCTGGTGGTAGATGTCCTTTAAGATGCGGGTCCCCCAATTTCCAACTATATGGCACAATGAGCAACAATGAACCATATCTTTACAGTAACACCAGGACCATGTGGAACCCAAGGTAGGGTAGTATGACGTTTCTCTATCCTTTCACCCACTCCGCATGATTCATCTAACGCAAAATGTGATTCTTTTTACCTCATTTGCCTTTGACTTTGGAAACAATTTTTATAGGTAAATGAGTAATTTTTTACATAAAAAATGAAAGCCAAAAAACTGTATTTTTTTTGATGGGGCTGTTTAGTACCTGCCGATTGAGTAAAATTTAACATTGATCCTTTTTTTTTGGAAACTTGTTGGAGTTCCCAGAAACACGCCTGCTGTATTGTTTTAATGATTTTCAAATCATTTTATGCCATGAGAGGCAGTAAATTGGACCTTTATACTCTTTTGTGAAATTTTACATCGATCATTTTAGCTGACAAAACACGGCATAATAGCCCAGGATGAAGTCAGCCGTCTTCAAAACTTTAGTTCGATCGGAAATTTAAAAAAAAATTGTTCTCCAGGAGCAAGCTTTTCTAACAGAAGACTCCGGAATTGTTGTCACTGGTTGGTTGGTTCTACCATCAACCTACCTCGGTCTACTTACTGGCCACCACATTGATGACATATCAATAGAATAGGTCCGAAATACCAGATTAGTGGTGGTCCCTCACCCTGCACCCCTAGCTGATCTCAGCAGGTGATACACAGCAGATAGCACCATTCCCTGTGCAGTGGTCAGACTTGGTTACTGCATATCAACCTCCATTTTTTGTGGTAAGTCACTACCTACCTATCACTGCTACCATTTCATTGCTCTTTTTATAAGCATCTTCTAATCCGTGAGGGTCCTGGGTTGTTGGAGCCCACTGATCTCATATTGATGACCAGTCCTTAGGTTAGGTGATCAATATATTCAGCTCTTTCACTAACAGCTTCATCCATGTGTTGATGCTTATCTACTCAGAGCACTGGGGGATGCAACCCCATTTTCTAATGAACTCACCCTCCCCCATGACGTAGATGAATTAACTTCCACTCTCAATCCCAGTCGTGCGAAATAATCTACAGAACTATTGAATAGATGTACGGAGGAGTGGTCCTTCATCTTCTGAGTTATTGGACAGTTGATGACTAGGGAGGATAAGCAAGAGGTCCTGAGTCACTGGGGACATATCTCATTAATAAATTAAGCTATGCTTCCATATATAGAGTCCATAATTCAGTGCACGGTACCCAGATGTGCCCATAGAATGACTAGCATGGGTTCATTCTATCCAAGATATCAAATACTGTATTTTTCGGACTATAAGGCGCGCAAAAAATCATTTGATTTTCTCAGAAATCAAAGGTGCGCCTTATAGTCCAGTGCGCCTTATATATGAACCGCACTTACAGACAACAGCTGCCTTGAACTGTGCACAGGTCTGCCACCTGCTGGTCATTCATCCTTATAATCAGGTGCGCCTTATAATCCGATGCACCTTATCTATGAACCTAGAGGTTTTAGCAGGCATTAATTGATGGTGCGCCTTATAATCCATGGCACCTTATATATGAACCTAGACGTTTTAGCAGGCATTTATTGATGGTGCGCCTTATAATCCGGTGCGCCTTATAGTCTGAAAAATACTGTACCTTTTTGAGATTTGGATCTCTCCAAATTCAAGTACAACCGATGAAAAAAACAATCATCTGATGAACAATTGTCAAGCCAATACAACTATATACAGCTTAGCCCAAATAGGGGGACTGGTGATGTCTAAAACAACCAGAGGTGAAGAATGAATGATCCCTTAAAGGGAAAGCATTGAGAACATCCATTGTTGACCAGATTTTAATTTTTTTCCAGCTTGGTAGAACACGTTGCTTATCACCTGATGAAGGATCTTCATTCATTTCTTTTGTCTTGGTCAACTTTGGACTGATGTCTAATAAGTAATTGAAGGGGTAGGGGGTCTCAGGTTGGCAGCCGTAATACAGATGGTCTTCTATGGTCTCCTGATTGCCCCACTAGAAAAGGCTGAGAGGTCCCCAGAGAAGGAGCCAACTCTATTATCCATGGCTAAGAGCCAAGTCAGTAGATGTCGATTGTCTATTGATTTCAATGATCCCTTCCCTGCGACACTCTATGATCAGGGGCTCCTCAATCAGTACTAATAGTATCAGACGAGATCTCATTCAAAGAACTTGGAGCCAAGGAAGGTATGTTGACGTTCCCAGGCCCACCAGACTCTCTGGCACTTGCTCTTCTTCTATGAATGGCAGCAAAGCCGAGATAACTACAAGATCAGATATGGAAAATGGCCAAATGTTTCCAAAGAAAACAGATAATCTGACAAAACTACTGAGAAAAGTCACCAAGAAAATAGAGAAAAAAAAATCTCAAAGTCAGAAAGTCCTAAAACTTTTCCATGCATGTAAAATCTTGATGAGAATTCCTATTACCTTAAAGCTCCAAGGGCACTACTTTAATATTTCCATTATGAGGTGTTCTGGTTGTCAAGTCCCTGATATGCAATTCGATGGACTTGCTTGAACGTGCAGAATCCATCGGGGGGATAATGAAGACAAAATAGTAATTGTAACTCATCTATTTCAA
Organism: Engystomops pustulosus; assembly: GCA_019512145.1. Classification (NCBI taxonomy): domain Eukaryota; kingdom Metazoa; phylum Chordata; class Amphibia; order Anura; family Leptodactylidae; genus Engystomops; species Engystomops pustulosus. The sequence goes on from CM033649.1 coordinate 84,391,706, forward strand.
GTTGATACAATAGGGCGGGCCAACTTAGCCAATGTCTTTCATTCCATTACTTAGGTTTTCATATAATGTGATAGGGGCCCCTATATACCAAGCGGGCCTATGGACAGGGTCAATATGTGCAGATCATGGTAAATTTATTGTGAAAATCAGCAGTACATCTAAATATATAGTATCTTAGCTCTTGGCATGACTCTCCACCAGTGTAATGTGTACTAGGACTGTACAAGTTAGACTGACTATAGAATGATGGACTAAGGACTGTACACTAAAAGGGACAAGTGATCTGGTGACTGGGGGGACTGTACAATGGTGGACTGCATTCCAGAATGAGGGACTGGACTACAGAATGGGGACTGGACTATGAATTGGGACTGGACTAAAGAATGGTGGACTGAACTGTACACTGGTGGTCTGGACTGTACACTGCTGGACTAGACTGTACACTGGTGGACTGGACTACAGAATAATGGACTGGACTGTACACTGGAGGACTGGACTGTACACTGGAGGACTGGACTGTACACTGGAGACTGACTACAGAAGTGAGGGACGGACTATAGAATGAGGGACGGACTATAGAATGAGGGACTGGACTACAGATTGGGGACTGGACTACGAATGGTGGACTGAGCTAAAGAATAATGGACTTGACTAGTTAGATGTACTGCTGATTTTCACAATAATTACCAGGATCTTGCAAATATGACCCTTCTACAAGGCCCACACTTGGTAACTAGGCGCGGCCCTATCAGATGTATATGAAAAAAACCCGAAGTAATGGGAATGACAAGAATTGGCATAAGTTGGCCCGCCCTATGTTATAATTGAAATAGATGAGTACCAATTAACTATTTTGTCTCATTATCCCCCGATCGGATCTGCACGTTCAGCAAGTCACATGAATTGGCATATCAGGGACTTGACAACCAGAACACCTCATAATGGAAATATTAAAGTAGTGCCCTTGGAGCGTTTAAGGAATATAGGAATCTCTCATCAAGATTTTTACATGTGATGGAAAAGTTTTAGTGATCTTCTGACCTTGAGATTTTTTTTTCTCTATTTTTATTGGTGACTGCTTTACATTCCCGTCGTTTTGTACAGTATCATCGTTCTTCTTGCGAAACATTTGGACCAGTCTTCAGACTTTGATCTTGTAGTTATTCGGCTTGCCTCCTCCCCTTCTTCCTGCTATTCATAGAAGAAGAGCATAGCTGCACAGAGAGTCCTCGGTGGCCTGGGACACCCGCTCAACATACCTTCCTCCGGCTGGACTACCAGTCTTTGATTTGAATGAGCAGACATGTACTACTAAGCTACTGATTGAGGAGACCCCATTCCTCCCATGATCATAGATGTCGCAGTGAAGGGATCCTTGGAAATGCAATTAGACACTCGACATTATACTGACTTGGCTTTAGCCATGGATAATAGAGTGGCTCACATTATTGGGGACACTCTTCAGCCTTTCTAGGGGGGCAATCACAGGAGACCATAAGAATGATCCCCCACCTGATTATCTGCACAGACGGAGCCACCCTACCCTTCAATAACTATTAGCACATAGTCCAAAGTTGACCATTGGGGGGGGGGGGTAGGGGGGGAAAAACAAACAGAACAGATATGAAGATCCTTCATAGGATGACTAAGCAAGTGTTCGTCTACAAGCTGAAAAAAAATTAAAATCTGGTCAAAATGGATGTTCTCAATGCTTTAATTCAACCTTTTAAGGGATCATTCCTTTTTAATCTCTCTGGCCCTGTTTAACCGAAATCACCAGTCCCCCTATTTGGGCTAGAGCTCGTATATACGGTTGTATTAGCTTGACATTGTTCCTATCAGTGGATTGTTTTTTTCATCGGTTGTACTTGAATTGGGAGAGATCCAAATCTCCAGAACAAACCCCCCACCCCACACTCCCATACAACAAACCAAAACCCACCCAGCACCCCACAGACGCACCAACCATCCCCACACCCCACCAACAACCACCTGTCCCATACCCCAACCCCACTCCACCCCGTCCCATCAAATTACCACAACCACTAAAAGATAGTCACAACAACAAACAACGACATAAACCACACCAACCCCAACGTAAATTCCAGGCGAAATTTTAATACCAATAGTGCACTTAGGCACCTAAACCCCATAGCAACAAGTCACCTATACGGAGAAACCGTTAGGGAAGTGACGTAAAAAAAGAGTACCCGAAGAAAAATGATGTCCAAGGAGGAAGAAAACTCCCAAAAATAATAAAGAAGTGAAAGTAAAAAACAAACAACAAAAAACCAGAAACAACAAAAAATAAAGACACAAAACACACAAAAAAAAAAAAAGAAAAAAACAGAAAACAAAAGGAACTAGACAAGAAACACCAAACGACACAAGTAGTACAATCCACACACACAAGCTTAGGGAAGAAAAACCAAAAGAGCACAAAAATAACGAGAAAGTCAAAAAAACAAATAAAAAAAAGCAAAAGAAACACCAAAACACCAAAAAAGACTAAGAAAAACATGAAAATACACACAAAAACAAACCAAAAAAAAGATAACACAACAAGAAAAAACCAAAATACGAAAAACCACAAATAACTAATGAACACCCCCACCCCCACAATCCCCCCCCCCCCCCCCCACCACCCCACCCCCCACCAAAGGTACAGTATTTTCGACTATAAGGCGCCCCGGATTATAAAGGCGCACCATCAAAAAGTGCTTGCTAAAACGGTCTAGGTCATATATAGGTCGCATGGATTATAAGGCGCACCATCAATTCATGCCTGCTAAAACTCTAGGTCTATGATAAGGTGCACGGATTATCAAGGCGCACTGATTATAAGGATGAAGACAGCAGTGGCAGACCTGGCCACGTTCAAGGCAGATGCTTTGATGTAAGTGGTGGTCATATAAAGGCGCCACTGGACGATAAGGCGCACCTTGATTCTGAGCAAAATCAATGATTTTTTGTGCCGACCCCATTTAAGTAGTCGAAAAACATACAAAGTTAATTTTGGATATACTTGGATAGAATGAACCATGTGCTAGTCATCTATTGGCACTTATCTGTGGTACCGTTGCGACTGAATTATGCGATCTTATATATGGAAGCATAGCTATTTATTAATGAGAGATGTCCTCAGTGACTCAGGACCTCTTGCTATCTTCCCTAGTCATCAACTGTCCACTAACTCAGAAAGTGAAGGACCACTCCTCAGTGTACTCTATTCATAGTTCTGTAGATTATTCGCACGATGGGATTGAGAGTGGAAGTTAATCATCTACGTCATGGGGGAGGTGAGTTCATTGAAAATGGGGTTGCTCCCCCAGTGCTCTGAGTAGATAAGCATCAACACATGGATGAAGTTGTAGTGAAAGAGCTGAATATATGATCACCTAACCTAAGGACTGGCATCAATATAGATCAGTGGCTCCAACAACCAGGACCCTCACGGATTGAAGATGCTATAAAAAGAGCAATGAAATGTACAGTGAGAGGTAGGTAGTGACTTCACACAAAAATGGAGGTTGATATGCATAACCCAAGTCTGACCATGCAACAGGGAATGGTGCTATCTGCTGTGTATCACCTGCTGAGATCAGCTAGGGGTGCAGGGTGAGGGACCACCATAATCTGGTATTTCGGACCTATCTATTGATAGTCATCAATGTGGTGGCCAGTAAGTAGACCGAGGTAGGTTGATGGTAGAACCAACCAACCAGTGACAAAACATTCCGGAGTCTTCGTTAGAAAAGCTTGCTCTGGAGAAACAATTTTTTTAAAATTCCGATCGAACTAAAGTTTTGAAGACGGCTGACTTCATCGGCTATATTATGCCGTGTTTTGTCAGCTAAATGATCGATGATAAAATTTCACAAAAGAGTATAAAGGTCCATTTATGCCTCTCATGGCTAAATGATTTGAAAATCATTAAACACATACAGCAAGCTGTTGTTTCTGGGAACTCAACAAGTTTCCAAAAAAAAGGATCAATGTAAAGGAAACCTACCACTTGTAGTGGCAGGTTTCCGATGGCAATAGCGGCACCAGCTCGGGTGAGCTGGTGCCGGAGCTTATTTTAGTTAGTGTTTTAAACGCGGTATCGCGGTTTAAAACACTTTTTAAACGTTGTAGCCGGCGCAGGCAGGTACGCGCTCGGCGCTTACGTGCACGCGGCTCTCATTCACTTCCTATGCCGCGTGCACGGTAAGCGCCGAGCGCGACCTGCCTGCGCCGGCTACAGCGTTAAAAGTGTTTTAAACCGCGATACCGCGGTTTAAAACACTAACTAAATAGCTCCGGCACCAGCTCACCCTGAGCTGGTCCCGGTATTTCCATCGGAAACCTGCCACTACAAGTGGTAGGTTCTCCTTTAAATTTTACTCAAATCGGCAGGTACTAAACAGCCCCATCAAAAAAAATACAGTTTTTGGCTTTCATTTTTTATGTAAAAATATATTTACTATAAAAATTGTTTCCAAAGTCAAGGCAAATGAGGTAAAAAGAATCACATTTTGCGTTAGATGAATCCATGCGGATGGGTGAAAGGATAGAGAAACGTCATATACCCCTTCCTTGGGTTCCACTGGTCCTGTGTGTTACTGTAAAGATATGGTTCATTGTTGCTCATTGTGCCATATAGTTGGAAATTGGGGGACCCGCATCTTAAAGGACATCTACCACCAGGATGAAGGATTGTAAACCAAGCACACTGACATACTGGTGGTGTCCCTCTGGCAGGATTGTATTTCTTTTAGCTTCTTATTCCCTGAATTTTGCACAAAAGTGTATTTTAAATTATGCAAATGAGCCCGAGGGTCTCCGGGCTCCAAAGGTTTTAAAGGAGCTGGAGCCCACAGGCTCATTTGAATTTTTTTTTTAAGCCTTTTATTCTTAAAAACAAAGGCATAAGAATTAAAAGAAGAGCAGATCCTGCCAGAGGGGGCACCACAACCAGTCAGTCAGTGTGCTTGGTTCACATCCTTCATCCTGGTAGTAGGTTCCTTTAACTTCAGGTCCAGGGTTTCGGGTGTGGTCCAGCTCAACCCGGACAAGTGACGCCCCTAAGTACTAGCCATAGCTGTGATTGCTCGGGCTTGCACAGCCACCAATGCGGCATTATGTCCGGTCGTGTGTGAACGCACCCAAACTTTTATTGCGTCTCCAGTCCACTCTGTTGGGAATGTGAGCTGCAGATAAAGTTCCAATTGCTGTCTAGGGGGCGCATGTCCATGATTGCGCCATTTACACTGACATTACCTGAAAGTCTGTTCCTTTAGTGAATGATGGTGAGAGTGTCCTTTTAGACGGGTAGCACAATGTTTGATTGTTATACCCTTTAACAACTGATCGAGTGGGGGTCCAACTCCTGACTCCCTACTGATCACGATAATAGACTCCATTGATCACAAGTTCTCACTATTTTATGAAGCGACAGGTCGAGCATCCATCCTGCGGCTCCCAATCAATACTAAGGAAGGTGGTTGGAAATTGCAGAGTGCAGGACTTGGGTATCTCCGCCCACTTCCATAGACACTCAGAGAGCATCTCGGAGATCGAGGGCTGTGTGTTGACAATTTGTAACACTCTCAAGTATTGAATGGAATGGCAGGAATCGAATTCTTTTGCGCATTCACGTGAGTTCCAGCAGTTGACCTAGCAGTGAGCCCCGATCAGACCTTTGGATAGGGAATGGGCGATAATACTTTCTTTTTTTCCAACAAATTACTAGATCTCATGATGTAGAAACACTGTGCATATCTGCAGCCATTTCTTTGTTGTCCTCCTCAGTTTAGCTGGCTCTGCTCTAGCTTTGTCTTGGTTGTGCTGATTTCTCTTAGGATCCATAGAAATGTTTAGAGATACGACTGAAAGAAGGAAGGCGATACTGCTCCCTGTTCACAGAGGAGAAAGGAGCGGAGATCAAGTGTCTCTGTGTGTAGCTGAGTAGCAGAGCTGAGTGTGTGTCTGTGGTGCAGAAGTCTTCTACACAGAATAGTGAGGTACAGATGTACCCTGTCACTAGAAGTCCCTCCATCCCAGTCTGTAATTCTAGAAGTTTATCTCTCTCTCTCTAAACCTCATGCTATATCATAGACTCTTCTGCAGCCCTCTCTACATCGTTCTGCTCTCTTCACTTGCTGCACAGTACTGAGAAGCTATTAACGCTAAGCTAAACACATCACTTACGTTTCACTGCTGGTTCTTTTCTACTACTTATTCATGTGCATGGTCCCTCCAGTGTTGAAAGCTGCCAATGTTTAGGGTTCGCTGAATTATTTGCTGGAATCTCACTGGATTTGCTGCTAAATAACTAAATGAAAACACAAGGTATCTGTGGGAAGTGAAAGAAACCTCAATTACCTAGATTTTTGACAAACAACTTCAGAAACAGAAAATGCCATAACTCTGGAAAGAAAAAGGTGAGCAGCACAATATGGGCATTGCTGCGTTTGTTTTTAAATGGGAATCGCGTAGACATATTTGTAAAATCATTATAACATCAGAGATAAGTTTTAAGTCTAGTTTATGCATACCCCAATCTTATTTTTGGTGATAAAAAAATTTAATTTTTTTTTATCTAGCTCAATTTATATACACATGATGGGGGAATTAATAATTGGGGGTTTGTCTATTTTTGTTGTCGTTTGGCTCAGTTTTGGTACTTTTTTTTGGTACAAATACAATTTTGGGATTTTCCATTGTGTCAAATGAAAACAGTTCAAAGTCACTTTAAATAGACCCTGCTCGCGCCAAATCATTATTGCTTAGCCTAGTTTCACATACTGAACTGAATGTTTAGAAGCATTTTTGGCACAAAACTCCAGCCACCTCTGGCTTAGAAATAGCACAAAAACCACTACCGATCAAGACCAATTGTCCTAAGAGGCACATGTGCGCCAAAAAAAGAACAATTTGCAACAAACACACAAAAAACAAATACATAGCACTTGATGAATTCAGATAAAACAAAATGGAATTGAATATAGACGAGCAAGGCAAAGAAAATTGTAATGATAAATTCCCCAGTTCTATCACTGCCCAAAGTCAAGTTTATACAAGTTAACGTAACATTTTTTCGGTTCACTCAGAACGCCGTTGGGATGAACCTCTGTCTGAGATGGAGCGTAAATGACTCCCTTCAACACCTTGAACCTCAAAGGCAGGAAGTATTCTCGTCATCCAAATTAAAGTTACACGTGGTTCACGGAGCGTAAGAATGTTCTATCCCGAAGGCTCAAAGCGGTTAGCTTTGGATCCGAGTTAGTTTTCCAAATTTCCTATGTTTAAATATTGATGCCTAACAAATGTTACCGCGTGTTAAAATTCAATTTCTATCCTCCCAGGGTCCTCGTGCATGGTAGGAATAAAGAGGAACTAATCCTGGAAAGGACTTTTGATACTTTGGAAAGGGGTTGGCGGTGGAGAATGCATTTTTAAGAACATTGGTTAAGTCCTGTCCTGGAGAGTGTATTATTTCTTTTAACTGCCTGGTGGCATGTCGTGTGTTATGGTAGTATCATATCTGGGGGAGATTTATCAGAGTCTCTTAGAACAGAACTATTGTAGTCTGGAAGGGTAACCAATCAGAGCTCACTTTCATTTTCCCATCGCTGTTTTTTAAAATTAAAGCAGAGTTCTGATTGGTTTCCATGGCCATCTAGAACAGTTTTACCCCAGAAACTTGTGATAAATCTCCCCAAAATGTTTGTGACCCTTGATGTATATACACTTACATATTCGTAGACAGTAGCCCAGGAATAAGTCAGATCCTTGGTTACCATATATTAAGTATCTTGCATATAAGCATGACTTTCTTTAGAAAATATGCGTCCTGAAGTATTTTTTGTTATTATATGCAGAAGAGGGTGTGGCCTCAGGTGCGACACCCTCTCTCTTGTCCAAAGGAAGTAGGGCAAAATAGAATGGTCTGGCAGTAAATTGGGTCTCCCAAGAGGACTTAAGAGTCGCCCGACTTCACGGGCAACGGCGAGGAGCAATTTACTATAAAAAAATAATTATTTTCTTGCATAAGAAGTTTTTGTTACCACCTCTACTATCATATATCCCGCTCCACTGTTCCGACTTGGAATTTCTTCTTCTTAAGCGTCAACCGTCATGGGTCCTTGGCACCTACTTTGGAAATAACAACCGTCAGGGGCGGCACCCGGCTCTGCTTCATCCCAGAACCACCCACCTGACAGAGAGAGCCTAATTACCATATTACGTGCCAAAACTAACAACACCGATTGCTCGGGAATGGGGGGCTAGAAGAAAATTCCAATTGTGAAACGGCGCCCATCAAGAGTTGTTGGAGGTGGTGAAGGCTCTATTATTAATTCTTTTGGATACATTGGAGAAGAGAGCGGTCCAGGTTATAGCCGGGGGTTATAGCATATGTCGCTATCTGATTGATTGAAGGTCATCAGCAGCTGACTAGTTGCAATGTACGTGCCACATAGCTCTTTTCTACGCGCCATTGTTACTTCTCGTCATCCATTCGACCACAAATCTACTGATGGGCACTGAAGGATAGATTTATAATATGATTACCAGCTGTCCCGGTGAAAGCCGAAACAAAATAGCTACAACCTATACAGACAAATAACTGTTCAGCCCGGCGGCGGATCGGAGACAGAAATCCATTGTGCATGATCACGACGCCGTGCCAGTGTCTTGCTTTGTTTTCTGCACATCATCTGAGTCATCACATAAACAAGCGGCTTCTAAAGCAAAGTGTGGAAATCAGAGAGAAATTCGCATGTTGTTACGGGGGCCAAAGCGTCTCTCGTTCACTGATTTTCCGCCACAATTACTTTCCCGAGGCTGGCGGTAATGCCTTCATTGATAACATCTTGTCCTGGCCTTGGAAGTATTATGGAGACATGACTTGGGGAGAAATCCTATTTAAGCTAACACATCCTAACAGGCGAAAAAACCTATTAGAAATTCTGCCAGAGCAGCTCGAGTTATTTATCCGCAGCCTCTGCAGCCTCTGGCAGTTCATTAGTATTTGGAAATAATGGTTTTCCCTGATTAGTTGGAGTCCGTTATAATTGAATCTAATACCATGTGACCGGACCGTCCACCCCAATAAGCACGATATTTACGGATCGCTTGTTATTAATCCTGATCACATCCGCTCAGCAGGATATTAGGGGAAAACTAAATATATGGCAGAAGACTGTCATTTTGGATTGAGAAAAGCTAGAGTATCCTAGAGGAGCCGAGTTTATGGATTTTAGTGCATTTTTTCAATTTCTTTGCAAAACAGACCCATATGGATGTACTGATATGGATGATATTTTGTCCTCTGATTAGTAGTGTGATACATGTGTCCAAATTGGGTCGGCGTAGTAAGTTGGATTGGACACCTCGGCATCACGGTGATCAGGCAGGACCCTGTCTTCTTAAAGGGGTTGTTCCAGGACCACAAGGTTAGCATTATCCGCAGATAACTTACTGATGGGTAGTGGTCTCAGTGATCCGCATTGGTGTTTGTAACCCTTTTCACTGCCAAGAATGGAGCGGCTAGTCAAGCACTCTCATTCACTGTCTAGTGAATGATGGCAATAGTCAAGTATGGTGCTCGCTATCTCCATTCATCTCCATAGATGGACGCTTGCACGTTTGGCTGGCTTGGTTTGGGTAAAACAGACTCGTGTCTATGTGGGGGTCCATCGTGAGCCCAACCACCGATCAGCAACTTCGCCCTGGGGATAGAGGCTAACTTGATGTCTACTGGACACACCTTTATCTGTGAAGACAGGAGATCCCCTTATGATTGAGAAGGAGAAGATTCACTCTAAATCAAGTGAATCCGTCAATGGTTGGACCTTGTTATGCGGTATTGGCCCTGTAGAGTTGTTTAGTAGCAGCAGGATTCACGTTAAGAAATTGAGCTATATTTATGAGTGTACCTTATAGTGCAATGGAGGCGTTGTCCTCCACTGCGGAGCGCTTATCTCTCTTTGTCGTGCGTCCTGAGCTTTTCCTTTTTCCTCGGAGTGAGTTGCGTACATCTAACCGATGCAGCTTTTCATTTTTATGGGATTCTGAAACCGAGGATTATCAATCTTAAATCCAGTAGATAATAATTCTGGGAAATAATATTTGAGAATAACAAATGACCTCCCATCCTAGATCACATATCTTCGGGGAGAGGAGCTTTATTTATTTTTTTAAGACAAAAGCTCACCGGATAATCTGGAATCTTTCCAGATCTGGAATCTTTTAAAATTCCTTATTGGAGTTTTCCTATTCCCCACCATCTCTCTATTGGGAAGTGATTCCTGGGATCCAGAGCCAAGGTAACATGGACATGCCGCCTGTGTGCTGCGAGCCGTGTTCTGTTAATGTGATAACAGGTCTGTTCTCATCCGTATAACTGTCCAGGGAAATTGTCAGAACTGTGTGGTCTTGGCTTTTCCTTCCTGCCCCCCTCAGTTTCTTCCCATAAGTAACCATGACTCGTTTAACGATCTGCCCCCATGGTTTCTGCGAAGCAGCCGAGTTCCAAAATTCACTCCAACCAAGTTATCTCTGGATTTTGGAACATTAACCCTTTCCCCTCCTCCCCCTGCAGGCGCACGCCTATGCGACATCACATTTCCCTCCTGTCAAAATCCTACGTGTCGTTGGATTTTTACAGCATGTAAATTAGATTTTTTGCTTAAATAAACATGTAATTATAGATCGCGACTCGAATTTCGATTCACCAAATATTTGCAGGCTACAAGTTGTAACGGGGGAAGTTGCAGTAATGCTAATGTACGTGTGCGCTCACAGCCCACATTAATACTATTTCTGAACAGTGCGCCTATAATACAACGTGTCAGGGAGGAGGTTAAAATATCGCCTATTGTCAAGGGGGGCTAAGATTGTGTTTACACTGAGGGCCTATAATGCCCGGATCAAAGCGCATTCATGAATATTTGGGTAGAAGTTGCAAAGATCTCATGATGCCTTTAGCACCTTACCATATCTTTTAATACGGGATAGGTCATCAATATAAATCAATGGGTTCCGGAAGGAAATAGAGAATGGAGTCAGAACAAGACCGCTTCATTCTTGTAATTGCTGCCATTCAGTAACAGCTGCAGTAACTAACTTGGCCACTATAACAGAACTGTGCTTCTTCTATGCTGGTATACAATACACAGATAGAAGAGTGGTAGCTCACTGGGGCACATAGTCCGGCTTTGTCCTCTGGTTTTTGGGGCTCTTCTTGCCTTTCTGCTGGTCGATGTATCTTAGTGAGGACGGCACAGTGGCTGAGTGGGTAGCACCTTCTGCCATGCAGCGCGTGGGGTCCTGGTTGAATACAGGTCAACATCTGCAAAGAGTTGTATTGTTCTCTCCATGTTTGCGGGGGTTTTCCTCCGGGCCTCCGTTTCCTCCACACTTCAAACATACTGTTAGGTTGGTAGATTGTAAGCCCTATGGGGACCAGGGAACAATTTGACATACTTTGTGCAGCGCTGCGTAATTGGGTGCGCTATATAAATAAGTATTATTATTAAAAATTATTATATTAGTGGTTTTTCCTTAATGATACATGTGGTTTGGCCTTGAGTGAATTTGTGACTTTTTTAACAAAAAAGTCTCAAAAGTCGATCAGTTCCAAGCTATTTTTACACACTGTCAGGGACAGCCGCGATTTACGCCAAATTTTGACTTTTAAAAAAGTCCCAATTTTTTTACATCTGGATTCAGATGATAACTCGGGACAATGCAGAAAAACTAGACAATGACGAACTTTGAAAGGATACCATAAAAGTCTCAATGTATTTAAGAAAAAGCAAGCCAAACATTTGATAATGGGCCCCACTGTCTACCCTAGTCTTTCGAGGTGGGGTAGGGCTACTATACTCCGTAGCGGATTATGATTAGGCAGTTTGGGTGGTAGCCCAGGGTCCAAGCCTTTCAGGAGGCTCATGACTCTAAAAAACACCCACTAGTTTTATAATATGAAGGACTTCCCCCATGAATCATGTTTCCTCCTCTCATACCAATGAAGGTCCTCCAAAGTCCCAAAACCAACAGATTGAAAGTAGGCAGAAGGGACCAATCCTCCTTCTCCACGATATGTAGGAAGGAATTCCAGGACTCGTAGGTGGTGTGATAATATCTACCAGCCCAGGGGCCATGGCAGGCTTAATCTTCCCTGTCTGTACTGTATCTGCAGTCGATGGAAAGTATCTTTCCATTGTTCCATTCATTTCAACTGGTAAAGGTTTACACCCCCCCCAACACATAGGAACTCAGGAAGGTAGGAATATCTCCCCCACATGATGTTATATCAAGGTGCTTATGAGAGAGATAGAGGAAGGGATTAGGATTACAGAACAGACTACACTGGGTAGTTTTTTTCTGTTGCCATGGAGACACAGATCGTATAGGCATTTTAATACAGGAATATAGTTTTTTATGTTGCATAGATTTTGTTTTGTTTTGTTAAAACATGGTGTACATTGGGAGCAGACTACCCAACATACTGGAAGACTAAATACCCAAAAAGTAGTTCAAGCTGATTACAAAGGAAATATGTTCACGTCGCATTTTCTGTTAAAGTGTATTTCTACCCTCTTCTGTTTGTTGGACATCGGTGGAGAAAGAAAGTTATTAGCAAAATACCAAAAGGTTATATTCAATATATGGAGATGAGGATTTACATACAAAGGTAGAGACACGATGGGAAGGAATATGCAGAACAGCTGACGAGATGTCGATGGTTATAGAGGGCTGTCATAGAGGTGGCTGGTGAGATTGGATAATGCGGTGGGAAACAAATGGAAAGGACTTTGAACATAGAGACATGACCCACCGTACTGATCCTGGTATATTCTCGTGTCCTGATGTGGATATATATAGCGGCACCCATGTTGTCTTGATAGAAGGCATTAGTATAAGAGAGGCCATGATTGTTGTGCAGGCATCCCAGACTGTAATTTATGGTAGTGGACCTACACTCTTTGGCAGAATGGAGAAGCTGCTTAAAGAGAACCTGTCACCAGGAATGTCATGTTCACGGTGACAGGTTATACCAGTAGCGTTTTCTATGCTGATTTTACAAAAGACATGCGTTGTCGTTCTGTTTTTTTTTTTATTAACCATATCCTGACTCCTTGCCAGCAGCTTAGTGTGTTCTCTGGGGAAGCTGCAGCCTGTGTGTGCCGTCTCCTCGTTTATATCTCCCCCAGTAGCCGGCTTGTCGGACAGGGCGCTCAGATACGCGGAGCTGCGCGCCGACGCACAAAAAGGGGAGGGGGAGTATAGTGGCTTAACTGGGGCGTGGAGTAGCCTGCGCTGTGTAGCATCTCGTGAGCGTCTACTCCACCCCCCAGTAGCCGCATATATGAAATTTACATATAGGTCATAAGGTTCCCAAAAGTTAGTGGGGACGTGAGGATTAGCTCTAAAGAGTCCCTCCAGCCCGCTTACATCCACCTACCCCCGACGTCTACCTTTAAAGGTAGATTCGTGGTGGTAGGTTCTCTTTAAGCAATTGACACTGACTTATCAGATGCTGATCTTGCATAGTATTAGGCTATATATACACCAACGTGTTGTGTATGTCGGTCCAGGACCCAGGCCTAGCACATGTTCGGCTGGAGGGTCGGAGCGTTTGAACACTTCTCATCACCTCACACCCCATCACAGTGCCTGACGCCAGCCATACTTATAGGAAAGATGGAGCATGCTCTATATTTTTCCCGGGGATGGTAGGGTGGCACACACATGTGGTCAACGTACCTCCGCGGGTGCTATGGCATTCGTGTGCAAGGGGCCATAGAATGAACAATAGATTTCAGACAAAAATTTCCAAATTGGATGAAAAAAAGATGATGCAGAATACTCTTTTGTAGGCAATACAAGCATTTACTAAAACAGACATGTCAGGAGAGGACACACTCATTCATTAGCCAAAAGAGGTCTTCCATAGATGGAATTACATTATAGATCGTATTGCCAAAATTCCAAAATGTACAGATAATTAAAGGAATTTTACAAGTTGAGATTTGTCGGTGTGATTATTGTTTCATTGTTCCCTTTGCTGCTATTTCCCTCCCGGGTTGTAATTGCCCTTTAAAATTATTTGTGACCTGATCAGCGATCCTTCTGTCAATTTTAACTTCTTCAAGAACTTCCCTGTATCCCCTGTTTAATCCCAGATCACAGACAGCTGTGATGAAGGTCGAGCAGGATATGTGGCGCTCTGCTCTTAAAGGGCCGATACCTTTTTAAGGGCAGCGAGTATGTGTCTGTTCCTATTCCCGTGGGGACTTTTAATTTTTGATGATTCTGCGTGTTTGGTGGAAGCTCCTGTCAGGGAAATAACAGGCTCCTCATCCCGGGGTTTATGAAAGACCTAATCATAGATTGTGGCCATTACTGCCCGGTTTCCTATAGTCCCGAAGGAAAGACTGACAGCATGCACTTACATTATTAATCAAGTGGATTTTTTATATATTTATAGGTGCCCTCAATTATATTGCTGGGCTTCAATGCAGATGGCCTTAAAGAGGACCCTTTACATCTTCACAATCCCCTAAATTTTTTGATGGTGAAGTTGGGATTTTTATATATGGACACTGCACAGTAACTACTCCTATCCTGTCTAGCATATAGTGTACGCAACAGTATATCCTCCTATCCTGTAAGTTATCGGCACTGACAGTACTACTACTCCTATCATGGATACTCGCAGACACTCTACTATGTTGACAGAGTGAACAGCTAATACTTACTACTACTCCTAGTCTATGGGCACTGGCAAGAAACTATCACTACTCGAAGTCTACTATCAATCATCACTACAGAACAGTACTACTACTCCAATCCTTATTATGATAAGAAGACTAATACTACAATCCTTTAGATATGGAGTACAGTACAGTACTTACTACTCCCTATACGTCTGATTTATGGAACACAGTTACAGTACTACTCACTTCCTTATCCTGTATATATAGGTCAGAACAGTAAGTACTACGATCCTACCTTATGTATATATGGGCAAAGCACAGTATACTACTCACTACTCCTATCTGTATATGGGCAGCACAAATACTACTATCTGTAAATGGCACGCAGTCTATGTTTTATATGGCGCAACACTACTACTCCTATCCTGTATATATGGGTACAGACAGACAATACTGTCTCCTAATCAGTGTATATATGGGCACAGCCACAGTACGACACAACTCCTAACTCCACTCGTATAATTTGGGCAAACAGACACTACTAATCAATCCTATCCATGTAATATATGGGCACAGCACAGTACTACTACTACTATGTCTGTATATAGGGTACAGACACCAGCGTACTATTTCTCTATCCTGTATATATGGGCACAGAACAGTACTACAACTCCTACCGTATAGTTTGGGACAGCCACAGTATACTATCTATATCCTGTACATATATGGGACTGCACAGTACTACTACTACTATCCTGTATATGGGCACAGCACTGTACTATACTACTCCTACTGTATATATGGGCACAGCCGTACTACTACTTATCCTGTATTCATGGGCACAGCACAGTACTATACTCCCTCATCCTGATAGGTATGGACCAGCACATACTGCTATCTTATCCGTAATCTAGGTCAGCACGTATTCCGACTCCTTGCTGATAGCAAGGGACACCACACATAATACTCCTCTATCCTATATAAGGGCACCGCACAGTACTCTATTCTTATCCGGTATAATGGGTACAGCACAGTCTCAAAACTTGCCTCTCATGTATATATGGGCCCAGCCAGATCCAACTCCTACCGGTATATTTGGGCCCACCGCCTATCCTTATCGGATCTATGGACAGGCCACAGTATATACTCACGTATCCGGTATGTTGGGTAGACGTAGCTCAGTACTATTTTCGCTATATGTCCTATGGGCCCAGCACATTAGTGGTATAAATCCAATACGTATTGGGACGCGCAACGTCGAGGTTATCCTAGCCTGAAATATAGGGCAGTAGAAACGCAAAGTACCCAGGACACGCGTTATTTTGTTGCTTTGGATTTTGATTTCGTTTGGGTTTATTTTCAGCACTTTTAGGTGAAACTACTATCTATATGTATATAGGGTCAGGCATGAGTAATAAGTTCTATGTATAGATGGACCGCCACGTGAGTGCTTATATTGTTTTTATATCTGTATTAATGTTGTGTGTTCAGGCACTGGTATGCTATTTTAACATATGTCTATATTAGGCTCTAGCACCGCGCTGTATGTACATCTGTCCGTATTTTATTGGTGGTAAAGCTCAAATATAGGATACCAATCACATGTACTAGGGCATAGTCCGTATTAGCACGATGGTAATATGGGCACATCAGAGCATATAGTTCGTATCTGTATCTATGGGGCACGCACTGTTCTGTTATTTTGTGTATAGGGAAAGCACAGTGAATATGACCTTAATCGAGGATATACAAGTGATGTTTGCCAGTTAGTCTCGGTTTGATTGTTTCTCTTTTCAGAGAAAATACAGTGTTCTAGCAAAATTTGCGTTAATTAAAACATGTTTTTTTTCCTTTTGGCTTTGGATAATATATCGGGACAGTGCAAATTTCTTGTCCTTTTCCTCCTCCCTTTTCCTTCTTCTCTCCCCTCTTTTTTTTTTTCTCCTTTTCCTTTCCCCCTTACCCTCCCTTCTTTCTTCCCTTCCCTACTTCCCTTCCTTCCCCCCTTTCCTCCTTTTTCTTTTAAATATATAGTATCTTAGCTCTTGGCATGACTCTCCACCAGTGTAACTCCAGTCCATTATTCTGTAGTCCAGTCCACCATTCTGTAGTCCAGTCCACCATTCTGTCAGTCCACCATTCTGTAGTCCAGTCCACCATTCTGTAGTCCAGTCCACCATTCTGTAGTCCAGTCTACCATTCTGTAGTCCAGTCCCTCATTCTGTAGTCCAGTCCACCAGTGTACAGTCCAGTCCACCAGTGTACAGTCCAGTCCACCAGTGTACAGTGCAGTCCACCAGTGTACAGTTCAGTCCACCAGTGTACGGTCCAGTCCACCAGTGTACAGTGCAGTCCACCAGTGTACAGTTCAGTCCACCAGTGTACAGTCCAGTCCACCAGTGTACAGTCCAGTCCACCATTCTGTAGTCCAGTCCACCAGTGTACAGTCCAGTCTTCTCTGCCCATATGTTCTTTAGATGTTCAGAAGACATCCCTTTGACAGGCCAAGCGTTGTATAAAAATTAAGCCAGTGGTATGCTAAAAGTAAATGCTTTTAGCACAACATCTAGATTTCTGCAACCTGACATTAAATTGGAGCAGTTTCTTCCCCCAACGGGTTGAGATGGAATTCCCAGACTTGTCTTCAGTAACACAACACTGTGGAGAAGAAAGGAATGTAGGGAAGAGTAGGACAATGCTGCAGTCAATTTCCCTGTATGTAAAAAGCATGCTCTGGGAGGGGAGAAAGAGCCTCCCATAAACGTTCGACACTGCTACTAGGGCTCTTAGTTCCTACAGCCACTAATAGGCTTGTTTTTAGTAAAACAGAAACTGAAGACTGGGGAGAAGAAAGGAATCAGGGGAAGAGTATGATTATGCTGAAGTCGCATGGGCTGCATGTGAAAAGCATGCTGTGGGAGGGGAGAAAGAGCCATCTTTAAATTTGCAATACTACAGAGATGCTAATGAGGCTCTAAGATGCTAGATCCACTGATACTTTTCTTCAGTAAAACAGAAACTGAAAACTGGGGAGAATAAAAGAATGGGGGGAAGAGTATGATAATGCTACAGTCTTGTTGGTTACATGTGAAAAGCTTGCTGTGGGAGGGGAGAAAGAGCCTCCCATAAACCTTCAACACTGCTACTGGAACTATTAGTTCCTACAGCCACTGAAAAACTTGTCTTCAGAAAAACAGAAACTGAAGACTAGGGAGAGTATGATTGTGCTGAAGTTGCATGGGCTGCATGTGAAAAGCATGCTGTGGAAGGGAGAAAGAGCCGCCATAAACTTGTCACAGTACAGAGATGCCACTGGGGCACTTAGTTGCTAGATCCACTGATAGCTTTGTCTTGAGTAACACAGAAACTGGAGATAGACAAGATGACAAGAAGAAGGGGATTAGGGATTAGGTTGATGATACTTCTGTCTGTGTGAATGAAGATGCATGCTGTGGAAGGGGAGAAAGTGCTGCATGACTCCTAATTTTGCCCATATAACAATTGAGAAACGCTGCTGGGGCCCACGAAACACTTGTCTTTAATAACACAGCAACTTGAGATGGAACTGGAAGAAAGAATGGAAGAAAATAGGTAATTATGCTGCAGTTTCTTAGACTGTATGTAAAAATCATGCTGTGAGAGGGGAGAAGGAGCAGCAGGAACGGAAGAGGTTTAGAGCAGAAGGTTCCAGGTTGAAATACTCTAATTTATATAAATCAACAGATCAACCAATTTACTCAAGGACCTTACTTTCACCCTTAAAGGTTACCTAAAACCTAAACTATGATATTGATAGTATCTCAGTGTAATAAAGAAATAAGGTTATGGTGTACATATATAATAAAGGCCATGGAAATTCATGTCGATTGTGGTAGGATGAGTTTTGTTGATGTTCCTCTTCTATAGTAACATGAAACTTCTGTAGAACTGCATGTCATACTCCTAGCTTCATACCAAAGGATTTCCACATCCTTACATTATCATGTAAGCCGTGTGTGAAGACGTGGAACAAAAACCAACAGACTACTGTGCCCTCTAATCCATCAGCGGGTCCTATGCTTCACTAGAGATCCATCAACACTCCATCTGGTGCATAACTACAAATCCCAGAATTCCTCCTTTGGAATGTCAAGTATCGTCTGCGCCCTTATTTTTACTGATATGCAGAATTTGCCTGCGCTGTGCTAAAGCAATGCCTGAAGGTCGTAAAACAGTTTGCTAATACGATATACAACTGTTACATGAGCGCTGTACATACGGTAGGTCTGACTGAGGATGCCCCCTTCACACCATATTGACGCGGAGGTTGCGTGAAGGGAAAAATAATCCCAATTATTGGTGGTAATTATTATTGTATGCCAGAAAACTGGTGTACAAGTCCCCCATTGAATTTAAAGGAAATCTATCGGCAAAATCAAGCATGGTAAGCCAGAGACACTTACTCTTAGCTCCAGGCACTGTTACTGTGGTAATCTTCTTATATTTGTTATCCATGGCCTCTTCTCTTCTAAAATCAATTTTTTTTATTATGTTAATGAGCCTGAGGGGCCATTGGAGTGTTTAAGAAGCCCTTTGTGCTCCAGCTTCCCAAGCTGTTACACTGCAGCAGCAACTCCCCCTGCACTTCCTGTAATCTCGGTAGCACACAGTGAGAGGGTGTGGTCACACGTCCCACTTGCATTGTGTTTTGCAGAAAGGGGAGGGGCTTGCGGCAATCACATCTCTGCAGCACAGCGACTCGGTAACAAGCACAATATATTTTTGCATTGATGACATGGGGTAAATTACTGCCACAAGGAAAATGTGCATATACCCTAAGGGTGCGTCCACACGTTCAGTTTTTCGTATGCAGTTTTTGGAGCCAAAAGCAGGTGTGAATGATAACGGGTTGAGACAAATAATTGAGAGGGGCTGCTCCTCCTCCTACTTTTACTACACTCCAGGTTTGGACATCAAAAACTGCATCTGAAAAACTGAACGTGTGAATGTACCCTCATAGGGCACCTATACCCTTATAGCACCCCCCAGCTAAAGCCTCTGCTAGTGCTACATCAATAAGAGTGCACACACTTCAAGGCTCAATTACGGAGCCTCGTGGCATCAGCCCAACACCCTTCCTCAGATATGCAGTAAAATAACCAAATACCAAACACATGACTCCATCTTCCCAGCCGTCATTGGCTTCAGATGCGTCTCATGACTACACACAGCAACGGTTATTTGGAAAGACAGATCACAAAAACTGCTGAGAAATCGTGTCAGTGTTTGACAGCCTCTCTCGCAATGTTTTTTCTGCCTGTCTTTTTAATTGCACACTTTGCTAAATTGATCGGCGCAGCTGTTCCAATGAGACGTCCTCTTACCCCGGCGCCGCAGCCGCAAGCTGAAAAACTTCCAAGACAAATGAAAGATGTTTTCCGTATTTTCTTCGTGAAAATGCAAATACGAGAGCATATTAATCAACTAACGATATGACAATGGCTTGTGTACGACGAGCAGTAAATTGGTCTCAACTTTCTAGTTAAATGATCTTAAAGCAAAAAAAAAAACAGAAATAATTAAGGCAAAGCATAATTACATCTCGTCTGTAACGTGTGAAATTCAACATAATTAAACATTCCGCCCTGGAAATATAAAGTTTTTTTGTTTGATTTATTTCTATATGAGGCTGGAGGTTAGTAACTTGGGAGTTTGGGTAGAATTTATTGGTGTTGTTTGCTGTGTAAAGTCACGTCCGTAATTGCTGCGGGTAAGCCGCTGCCACCAAATAACGAGTGTCTAACAAGCAGCATATTGGACTGAACCTAAAAAAATCCCAAATATGTGCAGTATAAAAAAAACTGCAGTGTAATATGAATTATGCAAACAATTTCCACTCTCTGCTGCCAAGATATTGTACGCGAATTGCATCAGAGTAGGGTGAGGTGTCATAATTTACACCAAAAAACTAGAATCCAATATGCCAAACTCTTATGTGAAATGGAGCGTGGCTTTCTTGAAGGGTTGTGGTCTAGGTTGCGCCAAAAGTGATCTGAAACTTTACCCCCTTCCCACAGTTGGGTTTAAAGAGAACCTACCACCACGAATCTACCTATAAAGGTTGATCGGGTGGTAGGTGGATGTAAGGGACGTGAGGAGAGCTCTTTTTAGAGCTAATCCTCACGTCCCCGCTAACTTTTGGGAAACTTTATTGACCGAATATGTAAATTTAGTTATGCGGCTACTGGGGCGTGGAGTAGCCGGCACGAGGCTACACGGCGCAGCTACTCCACGCCCCAGTAGCCACATTACTCCTCCTACCCTGTTGTGTGCGGCATGCGCAGTAGCTCCGGCCTCGGAGCTGGGACTGCTCAGCCGGCGTTCTGCGCATGCGCAGAACGCCATCATGACGGACGAGGTCGCGCAGCAGCTACGAGGAGCTGCGCGCCGCACACAACAGGGTAGGAGGAGTAATGTGGCTGCTGGGGCGTGGAGTAGCCGCGCTGTGCCGCATAACTAATTTTACATATTCGGTCAATAAAGTTTCCCAAAAGTTAGCGGGGACGTGAGGACTAGCTCTAAAAAGAGCTCGCCTCACGTCCCTTACATCCACCTACCACCCCATCTACCTTTATAGGTAGATTCGTGGTGGTAGGTTCCCTTTAATGGTGAGTGTGACCTGTACAAGGAAGGGGATCAGCAAATCGGGGTGGGGCAAAAAGAAAGCACACCTACCTGGCTCGTGCACCCGGTTCCCACATTGTTCTGGTACTTTCAGCTTTATATTGGAAAGTTCTGTGGGGTCGGGGGACTTTCTGCGGCCAAAGGGTGGCCTCCTTGGACTACGAGATGACCTTTGTTCCCAAGTACAAGGAGGCCACTCATTGGGTGGGATTTATTACAGCTTTTACAGAAGTTTTCTGGCTAACAAGCCCTAATATAGTTGCAATTCCTGGCACGCACACGGCGTGGAGGGGCTTAGAGTAAAGAATTCTTGACGCAGTGGGACGGTGCAGGACAGATACTACATATAGCCTGAATATATCACCAGCCTATGTCAAATCCACCCATTAGCTAAATCAGTTCTTACAACCACCAGAATTTTGTGCCAAAAAACTGAAGTTCTGTACAGGCGCAGGAAGTGGGAACTATTCGGCTAACTTTAACTTCAAGGCACGTTTCTTTAAAATAACACATTCCAAATAATTGGATAAAATTGTAACAATTATCCATAGCAAATAATCAGATCTCATGATTTTAGAACAGATTAGAAATGGATAAGTTATCCATTGCAACCAATCAGATTTTAGCTTTCAGAGTCTCAGAACAGCTTATAAGACGAAAGAACTAATCGGATTGGATACTAGGGGAATCTGCTTATGCACAGTACGGACACACAGTTTTTCATAGTAATCTGATTAGTTGCTGGGGGCAGTTGCTGCCCTCTATCCCTACCCTATTGTCTACACGCGAGGCCACTTACATTTGCTAACACAATACATGGCATAAAAGGATACACAATATACATACAAACGCTGCCCCTTAAATAAAAGTTATAGTCCGTAGCCATAAAATGTAAGGAATGGCCCCCTGGACTTGTGTATGTCCCGCAGCTGACATCTCCCCAATACTCTCACATAGTAGTGCCCCCTAAAAATAACATTATTGAAAACAGCTGTCAGATGCTTTATGATGATAACTCTGTGCGCCCGTACGACAGCTGAGCCGCCCTCCTGTACAGATGGAGAATCTCCTCAACCCAAATTCCAGGGTGAAAATATGTGACGAGAACCGATTCTACTGCTCCGATTGGAGAGATACAACAATGAGAACAACAAGCTCTGAGTATATAAAGCCTGTAAGTGCCCTGGATAGTAAAAGTGCTTTCACATGTGGCATTTACATTGCATTTGCAAAGCAAAGCCCAAGGGCGCGGCTCGTCCCATCGTATCTACGTTTCCAGTGAAACACATGCGATCGTCAACCAGCACCCAGTGCTTGGCACGTACACAACGCAAAACACTGGGTGCTAGTTACCGATCTCATGTGGTTCACTGGAAACAAGCCCCGCCCCGGTGTTTGCATTGCATTTGTAAACGCAATGCAAACGCCACTTGTGGATGCACCCTCAAGAGCTTCCGATAAAAAGCATGGGGGAAGGATGTATCACATTGGTTTCTCTTCTCATACAGGCGGTCCCCTAATGAAGAACACCTGAATTACAGACAACCCCTAGTTACTAACGGACCTCTGGATGTTGGTAATTTATTGTACTTTAGTCCTGGACTACAATGATCAGCTATAACAGTTATCAGAGGTGTCTGCAATTAAGCTTTATTGTTAATCCTGGTTCTGATGACAATCCGACATTTTTAAAATCCAATTGTCACAGAGACCAAAAAAAAATTTGTCTGGGGTTACAATTATAAAATAAACAGTTCCGACTTACATACAAAATCAACTTAAGAGCAAACCTCCAGAACCTATCTTGTACGTAACCTTGGACTGCCTGTATTTTGGATGCCAAAGACACCCGCCAAGCGAAGATTGCTCCAAAGTTTTCTTGTGTTTAACCTTATTTATTTTTAAGCACCTAGGTGTTGATGTTTTTAACTAATTTTTGTGCAAAAGATGCAAAAAGTTGCAAAATTCTGCACAAAACCAAAGTGCCCTCCACTGCTGGTATAGGGAAAAAAATTCCAATTTTTCATCTATATTTAACCACAAATTTTTGATCAACCCTCTGATCTTTTTGCTATTTGAGCTCGAGAATGGAGGGGTTTTCTTCTTGCAGGAACTGTTTTTTTAAAAAAACTTTTTGTGACTGCTGCGCAAAAATTGGCGAACTTTTGGATTCCAAAGATAAAGCAGGTCTTTGCTGGGTGGGTAAAAAGAATAGTAGCAAAAATAGGCGGAAATCCAATAACCAAAGCGGCCAAAAAAGACGCAAAAAGAAGTTCAAACGAGTAGAAAGTAATGTGATAGATCCCCTCACATATGTTTTTTCTGCACAGTGTCAGGCAGTGGGCACACAAGCCCAAGGTCTGTCACTTGCTTTACCATGTATAAGAACATACAAAGCTTTAACGTACAACCTGCGGTTAGAGCTTTGTATTACCCCTAAGTGAAAAGACTCGATCGGGTCAGCGCCACATTGCAGAGTCACTTCAAGACGTGCACAACACGAGATGCACGACACGAGAGGATGAGCGTCAGCCGAATCCCTCTCTCTAGGTCGTTCTAATGAAAAAAGTGTGGTGTCTGCAGTGTACAGTATAACGCCAAGTGGGGCCTGTGGGGGGCACTCAGCCAGCGGCGGGGGAACATTCTTCCCCAGAATGCCATTTCGGCTGGCTTCTGCAGGCGTTCAGCGGACAGGGAAATTAGTTTGGTCATTACTGAGTAGAAACTCTCCAAGTGACTTCAAGATCTCCACCCACACAGGACACAGCCAATAGGTGCAGAAAAAAAAATCCGGAATCCAGGGCTCATACTCGGACTTAACCCTTCCATGAGTGCAGCCCTATATGAATGATCTCTGCAGTTCTGGAACACAGGAAAAAGTATGGAATTGATGTGATATTATTGGTGTCCTGTTATATGTATTGCTGCGGAGGCACTGTGACCAGAACTGGTCTTGTGAGTGGATGAGGAGCTCACAAATTGGCACCGGGCCTGCCAGAAACTGTGGCTGTCTGTTATGTGGGCCCTGCAGTCAGGTCCTGTAGATAGACATGTTGGATGGAAGTGTTATATTGGTCTTGTAGCTGACACTGTTATGGGGGCACTGTGTCAACTGGAAATGTACTGGAGGTACATATTCTGGATCTATTATGGGGGCACTGTGTCTGGTTCTGTTATGGGGGCACTGTGTCTGGATCTGTTATTGGGGCACTGTGTCTGGTTCTGTTATGGGGACAATGTGGCACATTTACATACCCGGTCCTTCGGAGTTCCTGAACTGTGCCGCGATTCACTAAGAGTTCACCTTCTTCTTCCTGGTGCATGTAGGTGCTTGGCTTGCAACACAAATTTAAATGTTAAATCCCGCACGTTGTCCGAATCCGTTGGATCATCTGACGGCCCATCCCCCCTTTCTGTCGCATGGAAGCCGGCGCCGCAGCACCAAAATCTGATCGTGTGCGACACAATCCCCTGCTAAATACCTGTCACAGCGGCGCAAAATCCCGAAAATGCTGTGAAGTCCGACGGAAATACGGGCCGCAGACCCTTAGTAAATAAGCCTGGAGTGTGTCTGGATCTGTTATGGGAGCACTTTGATTTGAAATGTTGTTTGGGAACAGTGTCTGGATGTGTTATAATAGATCCATAGTGGATCTATTATGGTGGCACGATTTTTGAATCTATCCAAAATATGGGCTGGTTATGGTCTCTTTGCATATCTTGGTTATTACGGCAATGTAACGTGCGAACTGTGGCAAGGTCTGGAGGTTCTGTGGCCAATTTTATTATGGGGACATTTGATTTCCTGGATTTATTAATGTTGCCCACCTACATGTAGACCTGCCCCTTCAATAGCTCTGCAAAAGACGCTGGTAAAATGCTATATATAATGTAGACTAATAAACACATTTCACTTAAGATTGGTGGAAACACGTCCAGCTGTAGGGGTTGTCGTAGGACACAACAATCAAAGTGGAATACAAGAAGAATCCAGAAACTCTGGCTCTAGTTATCTTCATTTAATCTCTGACAATATCTTCAGGAATTTTATCCAACACTTTGAAACTCTGGGTCATCCAATAAAAACAGAGACCCGGCGCTACCCACCGCGGTGAACTCAGTAGACTGTTCGTGTCAGAAAGCAGAAGGAGACTATTTGTCTCAAGATTTACAATGTGTTTTTAAGGTGAAAACCTGATTATCTGATAAAATGAGACTTATATGTAACAGTGGGCTCTACGCTGGGCTATTTGAGGGGAAGGAGCCCATACACGGTCCTTTCGAGGGTATAAGAAGCCAAGTTATAGAAATACAGGTATTTCTCATGTTCTTTTACAACATTTATATGTTTGAGAGACACGACATCACGCAACGCACAGGGTTCAACCAACTTAATTGTAGCAGCAATTGGTCCTGATCTGTGCACTGATCTGCATCTGTGTTAAAATGCCACCTTGTGGCCCTAAAAGACGTAGCAGCGATCATTGGAAAGTCAAACTGCTTCCCACCATACATGTAGATTGTAGAAGGAAAGGCAGAGGAATTAATCTACATCAAGACTGTACAACCCCTGGTCATACGTATGTAAAAAAATTATTAATGAAAAAGTAAAAACAAAAAATATTGCATGTGTCCTCCACGACCTTTTAGTTCTGTAGATACTCCGGAGGACATGACTGTCTCTAATCTTATCTAGAAGTAGAAATAATCTACAAGGGTATACACAGTATAGCGGTAGACTGTGGGGGATGGGACCCATGTTCCATTGACTTATATAAAAGAGAAGAGAAAGGGCACAGCACTGGTTGGTTCCATCCATTTAGCTGCTGGGCTGTGGTTGGCTCTATCCCTTTAGCTGCTGGGTTGTGGTTGGCTCTATCTCTTTAGCTGCTGGGTTGTGGTTGGCTCTATCCCTTTAGCTGCTGGGTTGTGGTTGGCTCTATCATTTTAGCTGCTGGGTTGTGGTTGGCTCTATCATTGCAGAGTTGTGGTTGTCTCTATCCCTTTAGCTGTTGGGTTGTGGTTGGCTCTATCCCTTTAGCTGTTGGGTTGTGGTTGGCTCTATCCCTTTAGCTGTTGGGTTGTGGTTGGCTCTATCCCTAGCTGCGGGTTGTGGTTGCTCTATCCCTTTAGCTGCTGGGTGTGGTTGGCTCTATCCTTTAGTAGGCTGGGTTGTGGTTGGCTCTATCCCTTTAGCTGTGGGTTGTGGTTGGCTCTATCCCTTAGCTGTGGGTTGGGTTGGTCTATCCCTTTAGCTGTTGGGTTGTGGTTGGTCTATCCCTTTAGCTGTTGGGTTTGTGGTGGCTTATCCCATTTAGCGTTGCTGTTGGTGGTTGGCTCTATCCGTAGCGCTGGGTTGTGGTTGGCTCTATCCCTTTAGCTGCTGGGTTGTGGTTTGCTCTATCCCTTTAGCTGCTGGGTTGTGGTGTCCTATCCTTTAGCTGATGGTGTTGTGGTTGGCTCTATCCTTTAGCTGGGTTGTGTTGGGCTCTATCCCTTTAGTGTTGGTTGTGGTTGGCTCTATCCCTTTAGCTGTCGGGTTGTGGTTGGCTCTTCACCTTATAGCTGTCGGGTTGCGGTTGGCTCTATCCCTTAGTGTCGGTTGGGGTTTTGGCGTCTATCCTTTAGCTGTTGGGTTGTGGTTTTGTTGGCTCTATCCCTTTAGTGTTGGTTGTGGTTGGCTCATTCCCTTTAGCTGTGGGTGTGGTTGCTCTATCCCTTTAGTGTGGGTTGTGGTTGGCTCTATCTTTAGCTGGTTGGGTTGTGGTTGGCTCTATCCTTTAGCTTGGGTTGTGGTTGGCTCTATCCCTTAGCTGCTGGGTTGTGGTTCGCTCTATCCTTTAGTGCTGGGTTTGTGTTAGCTCTATCGTAGATGCTGGGTTGTGGTTTGCTCTATCCCTTTAGCTGCTGGGTTGTGGTTCGCTCTATCATTGCAGAGTTGTGGTTCACTCTATCTACTTCGAACAGTTCACACAGAACACAAACTGAACACATTTTATTTACAACCGTAAAACCATAAGCTCTGAATCTTTTAGCGCCTGTGTCAACAGTAAAGGAAAAAAATACTGAAATATTAAACAAAAAAACTGAGTAGGTAACATCTCTAGTAAAGATAAGCAGACCCAATGTTATGGTTCAGCCATGGCTATGATCGGCCGGAAGGACACCCCTGGTCCAGGTCAGACGGGCAAACATGAACTGGAACACCAGGTCCGGTTATCTCTGATATCTAGACCAAATCCTTAAAGTCAGACTGCCAGAAACTGACAGCATCACTAAGCATGGGACGAGTTACAGATATGCATAGGTGAGGCCAAGAGTAACCAATCATTTAAAGGGGGTCTTGACTTTCTTGTACTTATTTGTATTCCATTCCGATTTTTGGGTTTAAAACCTAAATAATAAATCTTGTAGGATAATGTGCAGATGAGATATGTAAGGTTAAGCACTGGTCATCTTTCTAGGCTTCTTCCTCTAATCTTAGGAGTAATAGAATTCACCAAACCTGAATGAAGACTGAAGAGAAGAAAAACTGTGTAACCTATCACTCATCATGTGTAACATTTTAAGGAATTAAGACTGTGCCAAAATTTATCACATTGGCTCATGCTATAAAAATAGGGTTTGAATTATCCTTTACTCATCCCTTACTTTGCACCAACATTTTGGCACAGTTTTGTGTGTACAGTGCAGCATTTTAACATATATACTTCCCTTTATGCTGGACCTTTTGTATATTACATGCAAAAAGAAAGATTTATGAAAGAAACATCTTTTTTTTTGCACTAAACCTCCACCACCATCTTTACGGTTAATATCCCTTTAAGATGTAACCCATAGATACATTTAGGTAGTTTATAGCTCTAAAAAACCCCTATAGGATCTATATATGAAAGTTCATCTGCTATGGATGACATTAGCAGAGCGTCTGCACTTGTGGAATCACTTGGCTCTCGCAGCGCGGCGCCTCTTCATCATCATCTGTGACTCTTGGCTATTTTAAGCAATTGGGTTCCATCCACTTGTCCATTAATCAGTTCCTACAGAGATGAGGAATTAATGGAAATGACCCTGACGGTTCAGGCCTGAGCACTTTTTCTTGGACACTTGTAATTTTCTTTCATCCCTTTCACGATTACAGCGGTCAATTTTCACACTCCGGGCGGGAGAATGAGACGGAGAGGGCAAATATATTAAAAAATATTGACGTCAAGGGGAGAAGGATCATTGTGCCAAGTTCTATCCAATACAATTACCAGCGGGGGTTCTGCTCTCACTCATCCCGCAGCTATAACAGACACCTGGTTAGAAGGAAAAAAAAAGTTGACCGAAATCTTGAAGTGTTCAATCTTGCTCTGCAAATCTGTGTTTTCCAAATAGGCTTCTGCTTTATCTCCTGTCAGGCCATCATCTATTGCCGGCAGAAGGCCAGACTTTCTACGTGATTCTTTCACACTCTGATTTAAAGGGAACAGACACATAAAAGTTATATATTAAATCTTCTCTTAGCAAAGAGAAATAAGACACTGGGGCGCAGAGGATTTATATCCTTACTTTTAACTATGAGTGAGTCAGTAACTTTTTGGGTTGCATCGTTGAAAGACTAGGACATGCACTGAGCACTGTGAACTTTTGAGAGGGTTTAAGCTAAGTTTTAATAAATCGATAGTCCAATGTAGGTACATGCGGAATAACACATTTTCTGGTCATTATGTGACTAGTAATCTTAATTTCCAGTTAAATTTTCTCCTTTGGAGAGACCTAGCTGCTGTGACTCACTGCTCCCCCTCCCCTCTGCATAGAACCTCCATGGAATCCAATACATTAGTGAGACACTACTCAGAATCTCTGCAGAGAAAACATAGATTAGGAAGGAGGAGGATGAGTACCAGTCCAGGACCGGCCATCAGATGGAAGAGAGCCTACTTATTATACAGGGCATTGAATCTACCTTGAAACTATGATAATTAATCTCTCTATTGCCAGGTAGGTGGCAATATTGGCAAAAATATTGACACCGATTACACGGAATGGTGAGGGTTAGAATTAAAATTCCGACTTCTCCAGAATCTGTGGAACAATTCCTATTAAAGGATGAAAGCATTGGGGTTGCTGGAGGTGGTTAAAGGTCCTCTGAAAGCTTTTAAAGGGTCTTGTTAGCTGCCTACAGAATAGGTCATACGTGCCTGGTCATGAAAATAGAGCACCTCCATTTGTATGGAGCGATGGTTGAATTCAAAGACTATGAAAGGGGTGGTCCAAATTTTTCTTATGACTGGCGTGGGGGTCTGTAAAAACAAGAAAGAAGCTATACTGACCTGCTTACGGTGCTCCAGTCAAACGCACCCCCCTCCCTGTATGTATACAAAGACGCAGCGGTGATGTCAGTGTGCACCCACTCCAAGTTCTGGCTGCAGCCACTGTAATTGTTAGAGACTGGTGGTCATGGGTGGCATAGAGCTGAACTGGAGTGCTGGACGGAGAAAGGTAGGTTTCCTCCGGGTCCCCCGGTTTCCTCCCACACTCCAAAACATACTGGTATGTTGATTAGATTGTGAGATCCATTGGGGACAGGGACTGATTTGGCAAGCTATGTGCAGCGCTGCGTAATCTGTGTGCACTATATAAATAAAGAATTATTATTATTATAGCTCCTTTCTTGATTTTACAGCAAAAAATTTGAAGCCAGGACAAAGATAACTGAGCGCTGTACTTGGCTTTCTCTATTACTCCCAATACGGACTCCCTGCAGTGGCAGCTTACATGGACTTTAATTGCTTTATTCAAGGAGGGGGACATACGAGCCTTGTTCTCATTATCATTGAGACCCCTAATAATTAACCCCATTATTATCTATATCCTGTATAAGCTGCCATTACAGAACAACCTTCTTCAAATATGTGATCTTACCAGAAACCTACTCCAGAAAATGAGCCATCCCTTTAAGATGCCCGCCACCCTTCCTCGCTATCATCACACTACTACATCCCAAACAACATAAAACAAGCCTCTAAAAGCAGCAGGTTGTATCTTGCGGCACAGCCAGGTAACAAATAAGCATGCAGCGTGCGTGCAGCAGACTGACCTCAGCGCCCCCCCCTGCTGCAACCGTATCCAAAAAGTTTGTTTTTCTGAAGCATCACCCAGGTGCTTTTATTTTAAGTCCAAATGATCATCAAAGACCTAAACCTGCCAATAATTTTCCACATTAATAAATATGACAGCATTTGCTACCTATCTGGTAGGTAGGTGTCCATCGCTACAGGGGGTTTTAGAGGAAAGCATTTACATGTTGATATGTATTGTAATTCTTTCTTTCTTTGTTATAATTAACTTACAATTACTGGAAGTTTTAGCAATTTATGAACTCAGCAGGAGAACCTTCTGCTTCTTTCACTAACTTTCCTATCATGATTTCCCTTGAATTTGTTACTTGAGGCCGTGCATATTCATTTGTGAAATCGCTAAACACTATCTGCTTCATAGGAGAAGACTGGAAGGCAGTGTTGTGCATAACAAGAGAGAGAAAGACAGTACTATCTGAACTTACATCACATATAGAGAAAGAGAGAGAGAAGCAGTATTATCTGAGCTCCCATCATTTATAGGAAGATACAGGGTGGTAGTACTATCTGAGCTTAGATCACTTATAAAGAGAGACAGGGAGACAGTAGTATCTGAACTTACATCACTCATAAGGAAATACAAGTAGGAAGTACTATCTGCACATACATCACTTATAGGGTAAGACAAGGAGATGTTACTATCTGAGCTTACATCAATCATAGGGGGATACAAGTATGCAGTACTATCTGCACATACATCACTTATAGGGTGAGACAAGGAGGCAGTACTATCTGAGCTTACATTAATCATAGGGAGATACAAGTAGGCAATAGTATCTAAACTTACATCACTTATAGGGAGATAAAAGTAGGCAGTACTATTTGAGCTTATATCACTTCTGCGCTAACATCCCCTCTAGGGTTAGACAGGGAAGCAGTACTATTTGTATATACCGGTACATCATTTACAAGGAGAGAGTGATATATGTGCCTATATTGGTTACAAAGTAAGGAAGAGATACAGTTCAATCTGTGCCTTTATTATTAAAAAACAAGACAAGGAAGCAGTACTATCTGTGACGAACTCATTTATAGGAAAATAGAGATTGGATACCAGCTTTGCCTGCATAGAAACGTGCAGATGAAGTAAAATCCTTGCCTTAATCCCTTACAACAAGAGACAGTACTATCTGTGCCATATCACCTATAGGTATTGTGGAAGATTTGGCCCGGTAGAGACCGTGGTAGCGGGGTGCTGTGATGCAGTTCAAGACAGTGACACCAGGATACAGTCCAAACAGGTCTTGCCTGCGTTTATTGCAGCAAAATAAACCAGCCTTTACATTCAGGTATTTAAGTAAACAAACAAAAAACCTACCCGTCAGGGTGTTAACTATACAAGTAGTCCACTAACTCACACTTATACAGAGATCACGTGGCTGCTCCAGACACAGAGGTCAGGGCTGTGTCCTCTCAGCCTCCTTCCACAGAGAGACAACACACTCCACTCTGCTGAGTCATTTTATGCAGCCTCATTAGTCTGCACCCATCACCTGTGTCCAAGGTGCTGGACAAACCCACCTCAGCACTAAGGCCTTTCATAGAAGCAAAACCTAGGGGAAACATACCGCCCATCCACAGTTAACCCCTTCAGTGTCTCACATACCATCCCCTCTGTTTGACCTGTGGGGACGAACACTTTTGGCCATCAGACAGTGGGTACGGGATAGGGCATCGGCATTCCATGCAGCTTTCCAGCTCGATGTTCCACCGTGAATTTAAAATTCTGGAGCATGAGGAACCACTTGTGACCCTGGCGTTCCTCTCCGTGGCCTGACTCATCCAGGTGTAGGGGAGAGTGATCAGTCACTAGTGTAAACTGCCGCCCTACCAAATAATACCTCAGGGATTCCCGAGCCCATTTGATCGCCAAGACACTCCTCCAACTATACTGTAGTTTTTAGGAGGTGTGAGCTGGCGGCTCAGGAAATGTCACGGGATGTTCCTCACCCCCCATACTGGGACAGGACAGCCCCCAAGCCCACGTCAGAAGCGTCAGGTCTGTCACAATAAAAGGTCTTGGTGAAGTTAGGGGTGATCAGTACCGGTCCCTTACACACACAAAACCGTCTTAATCGCTGAATGACTAACGCCCCCTCAGCCTCTTCACTCCACTTTACCACACCGCCCTGCTACCCTTAGTCAGGTCAGCGGGGTGCCGATATGTCGCAAAATCGGGGATATAAAGCGGCGAATAATAGCCCACTATGCCCAGAAAAGCCCTCACTTGTTCTTGCTCAAAGGTCGGTGGCATGCTGGATCGCCTCTTACTATTACTTGGGGTTTGATGACCCCGCCCAATACGGTACCCCATGGTAACGGGCCTCTTCCAGACCCAGTGCACACTTTGGGGGTTCGCTGTCAGCCCTGCTGCCCTCAGGGAGTCTACCACTGTGTACTTTGGCTAGATGACTCTCCAGTCGTTACTATAGACTATGATGTCATCCAAGTAGGCCGAGGCAAACCCGGTGAGGTTTTAGCACGAGATCCATTAACCTCTGGAATGTGCGGGAGCCCCATTGTAGCCCAAAGGGGAGTACCACGTACGAAAAAGCCCATCAGGGGTAACAAAAGCGGTCTTCTCTTTTAGCCCTGTCAGTCAGGTGGTACCTGCCAATACCCTTTGTCAAGTCAAGGGGTGGAGAAGAACCAGCCTGTCCAAGTCGTTCTATCAACTCGTCAACCCGGGCAGGGGATAGGAGTCAAATTTGGACACCTCGTTCAACTCCTTAAAAATCATTGCAGAACCGTTAGGAACCATCAGGTTGGGAATCACACAATAGGACTCGACCAGTCATTTTAGATTCCTCAGAAACCCCCAGGTCTAACATCTGCCTGACTTCTTCAGATAGGCAAGCCGGCGCGCTTCAGGGACCCGGTTAGGGTTTTGGTGTACCCGGAGGTGGGGTTCGGTTTTGATGTCATGCTTGATGACTGAAGTACGTCCCGGTTTAACTTAGAGAACATACACATTTCGGAGCACAAACTCCTTCGCTTCCTGAATCTGGGGCCCTGGAGAGGGACTCCGAGATCCGTACTTCAGGCACCTTTGGCATCGGGTACACTACCTCGGTGTCCCTTCTTGGAGACAGACGCTTCTCTACTCCCATGGCGATCAGGGACTCTCTTTCCCTCCATGGATTTAGGAGGTTCACGTGGTAAGTCTGTTCGGGTTTCCTCCCTCCCGATGAGACTACCTGTAGGTACCTTTCCCCACATCTCTCTCATTGACCTCATTATGGTCCTGGCCATTTGCCAGGAGGGAACTGATCTCACACGGTGGGCACCAGAACTAGACTCTGTCGCCGGGTTAAAGGTCATGAGTCTGGACTGTGACCGATTGTAGACCTAGGATAGGGGCCCTCTTGTTGCCCTTGTCATGTGCGACTGTACAAGGGTCATTAACGCCGGCTATGCGGTCCTTTCCTGCATAAGGGAGACGTTGTTCTATCACATACGGTGGGAGCATCTCCTGTTCCCAGGTTCCTTGGGTTCCAGCCAGAAGCCCACGTGGGGAAGGCATTAACAGCTCCAAAGGGTGAGCCAAAACCGTGGAGGATGGGAACTTCCCGTATGGCGGCAAAACCATCAATATAGGCAAACAAACAATCCCAGTCCTTCCATATCTTTGCTGACAACCCTCTAAGCATACCCTTCAAAGGTCTTATTAAACCTCTCGACCAGGCCATCTGTGCTGAGGATGATCCACAAAGACGGGGCGGAGTCGTTTTACCTGTGTAGTAACTTGCACATCTCCTTCATTATCCTAGACATGAATGGGGTACCGGGTCAGTCAAGATTTCTTGGGGAGGCCTCGTGAGGGAGAACACTGGAACAGCTCCCTAGCAATATTTTGGAGGAGGTGTCCTAATGGAATACGCTCGGGATACCGCGTAGGGTAGTCAGAAATAGGATGTATTGGTGCCCCCTGGAGGATTTGACTAGGGGCCAACAGATCCATTGCAATCCGTAAAGGGCAACTTCTATGAGGGTAGGGGGACCAAAGGATCCTGAAGTGGGAGGACCACGGAGCCAGTAAGTGACACTCAGGCGCAGGGCTACACTCCCGGTTACCTCCTCCCAACCCGGGCCAGAAAAATCGCTGAGGAATCTCTCTGGGTCTCTTCATGCACTAAGTGCCGTCCAGCACATGATGTTGTGTGCCAAAACTTAGCACCAGCAGCCTCGTGTGAGATGGGCGGTACTACCAGTTGCTCAACCTGGGACCCTGTACAACAGTTCCACAATAATACTCAATCGGGGGTATATTATCAGCCCAGGGTATTTGGAGTCCACCATTTATCACCTATACATCTCTCAGTGCCTGAACCAATGGTAGTGGTCCTTGTAGCGTGCAGCTCCCAAAATTTCACGGGAAATCTCAAGGTCCAGCATGTCGGCGCCTCACCTCTCGTGGGGCCCTCGACCCCAGAGAGGACTATAGGTGGAGAGAATCATCCACAGGGGTCACACCTACTGTGGTGTGGGTATATCGGCCTCAAAGGGTCAGGCGGCCATAGGCCCGGACATACCTGAATGTTCCATTAGTATGCACAGCACCTGAGGTGGGTCTCGTTTCCAGATGTGGTCCAAAAACACCGGTAAAGATCTACTGCCGATAATAGTCTAATGAAAAAGGGTCCCCACCACCCCCACTTCCTGGGGTAACAGTACCACAAAGGGTATGTAGGTTGATTGGACAAGCAGTGGATATTCGCGAGTGTCCCATGTATACACAAACTCCCACTCATCCGCCACTGTATAGTCCCGGATCCACCAAGTTCCCCGCACCAGGGTGACCCAGACTCCAGAGTCTAGCAAGGGCTTACCACTGTGTGGACCACCGATTGTGACATGCGACTGGGGGGTTCTCGCATCGTGACTAACTCAGCCGCACAGAAATGGCGGGGCAAAACAGTGCACTCGCCGGGTCTGGTTGCCAGTCATATGGCTCACTGCCAGTGGCACAGTTGGCACCAATATGGCCATTTCATGCACCGGCCAGAACTGGATACGGCCATGACCTCTGTCACGAGCCTCACTGGGTTTCGGGTATCCACGCCCCCCAATGAACCCCCTCCCAACTGACAATGTCTCCCTTTTCCACAGTAGGCAGTCTTACCAGCCTGGTTTGGTGACCACGTCACTGCACTGCTTTCGTGTCGGAGAGTAAGTAGAAGGTCCTCCGTAGCCCGAACCTATTAATAGGGCAACAAGCTACCTCAGCTCTTGTGGGACCGGCCTGTCCAACCCACCGCTGGAGCCGAGAGGGGCAGAGACACGGGTTGAATTTGTTGAGGACCCTCGCTATTACCATCTGGCGCGGTGTGCAGTACCTGGTGTAGCCAATTCCGACAAGATGGATCAGGTATGCATTGGAGAGGGGGTAACTTTTTGAGTAAGCCACTGGTGGCACCGGCTGGAGCGAACTTGAATGGACCAAAGACGAGCCAGAAGCTTCCGCACGTTTAGCTGAGGGGGTCTAGCTGTAGCGGGCCTCCGTTTCACTCATGGTCGTAGTGAAGCATCTGCGGACTCGCCGGTCAGGACACGTGTTTGCAGGACATCTGCCACTGCATCAGCTGGTAAACTCCTTCGCCTAAGGCACTCGCTCGAAAACCTGTGAGATACGTCCTCCACGTCGTCAGTCGGCCATTTTTTGTAAGTTCCTTGTACTGCCAAGCCTGCGGAACGTGGACAACCGGGTGGTACCCTTTGTAGACAGTATGGGACCCCTCAGTAGTCGTCGCTTGCTGTGTGCCATAATGCCAGAAAACTTACCCATCATTTCAGCGGACATGGCTCGGGACTCTTCCTGCTGCTGGTGGGGACCTCTCCTCTCTGGCAGCTGGGAACATGGCTTGCTGCTGGCGCGGACCTCATCCTATGACTGCTGTGCGCATGCTGCTGCAGCTGCCGATTGAGCACAGGGAACTCTACTTGCAGGTATTAAATAAAGTCCTCATGCTGGGCTTTATGCCGGCACTGTGATGCCTGTGCTTCACCCAGGCCATGCATGTTGCAGGATGTAGCACGCCTTTGCAGGTGTAGTCTTTTTGAATTGCCCGCAATCCGAAGCACCATATGTGGGAAAGATTTTGGCCCGGTAGAGACTGTGGTAGCGGGGTGCTGTGATGCAGTTCAAGACAGTGACACCAAGGTATAGTCCAAACAGGTCTCGCCTGCGTTTATTGCAACAAAAATAAACCAGCCTTTACATTCAGGTATTTGAATAAACAAACAAAAACCTACCCGTCAGGGTGCTAACTATACAAATAGTCCACTAACTCACACTATCCAAAGATCACGTGGCTGCTCCAGACACAGAGGTCAGGGCTGTGTCCTCTCAGCCTCCTTCCACAGAGAGACCACACACTCCACTCTGCTGAGTCATTTTATGCAGCCTCATTAGTCTGCACCCATCACCTGTGTCCAAGGTGCTGGACAAACCCACCTCAGCACTAAGGCCTTGCATAGAAGCAAAACCTAGGGGAAACATACCGCCCATCCACAGTTAACCCCTTCAGTGTCTCACAGTATTTACAAGAAAAGACCCAAAGATAGTACTTGCAGGTCTGTTATCAGGTCCTACATTGCTTGAAAGAAAACAAAATAATGCAGGATTATCCGTGCCTAAACATATCATAGGACAACAGAGAGTTGGTAATATCTGTGCCTTTATAGAATGTGCAAACGGAGTACAATTGTTGCCTAAATTATTTACAAGAAAAATCATTACTATCTGTGCCAGAATCCTTTACAAGAAGGCACAGAAACTGTACTATGCATGCCTGTTATCAGGTCATTACTTAAAATAGAAGCAGTACTTCTAAGAGTAGAAGGGAAAGGGTGTACTATCTGTGCCTACAACAAAACTCTGCTTAAATCATTTACAATGTGTCGCTGCACCCTTCATCTTAAGAGACAGGAAAACTGAACACTTAATGGCTTTTTTTATTCTTGCCTACATTATTCACATGAGGATACAAGGAAGAAGTACTGTCTGTGCCTAAATCATTCACAGTGGGAGAGATATCCCTGCATATAGCATGGAGGGTTACAGTACAATCTGTGTCTCAAACACTTACAAGAATATGATGGTTTTTTGTGTCCATATTGTTTATATGAATAAAGACAGAAAGCAAGTACTATCTGTGCCACTTACTTTAAAGGTAAAGAGGTTCACTGCTCCCTAGATAGTAAAACTTAAACAAAAAGGTAACCTTGGGCTGTGATGTCCCGCCCTAAATCAATATGTCATCTGATGTATATATCGTCAGTATTAAAGCACTATCTGTCCTGCCCTCCTCCATCATAAAACTAGTTTTTGAAGACGAGTCACTTTCTGTTGTTTAAATGACCTGTACTTAATCTCTTGACTACTTTCACAAAGGACGTATCGGGCAAATTTGCCCCTAGAAGTGAATATTATTTGCTCACCTCTTCAGAACATGTCATTAGCCATTCACAGTCTCTTTAGAGAGACGGAAACTGCTGGGATAAAAGAAACCACAGGGCTCTCAGACTGATAAAAGCTTGTCTCTCCTTTGAAGACCACTGTTAAAGAACCCCTATCCTCCAGGTATCTATTATATAATATGCAGTCATTTGGAGTTGAAATGGTAATTCCTTGTCTTTTTTTAGCTGTCTGCTCATAATATGGAAAAAAAAAGGAACAGAAGATGCTTGAAGCTATCCCCAAATCCTTAAAGGGGTTTTCCTACTTTATACTGATCAGAAATCTTCAGGCCATCTGAATGGTAGAAAAGTGGCAGTTCTTCCGCCTGGCCACTACACAGAGAACGGCGCTGTTGTACTAGTTTTGTTCTCTGGGTTGATTCTGGTGTTGAAAGCATCTGATTGGTTGGGATCAGGAATGTCCAAAGATTACCAATCTGATGTTTTACACAAAAGACACTTGTCCCGTATGCACAGGATAGGGGATATGTGTCGAGGATTGTTGGAGGTCTGATCAATGTCCTCTCTAATTATCTACCTAAAAAGTAAAAATTACCTCCAGGACATATGTAAATTACATTAAAATCATCACTTTTTGCCTAATAAGTTGGAGGAGGAACATCACTACACTTAGACTGCATTGCTCCAGGAACCATGATTCTGGTGTCATTTTAAAGAGAAGATCTCAGTATTTTTTGTGTAGTACAAAACCAGTGATACCAGCAGCTAAAGACATACTGGAAGAATTAAAAAAAAATTCCCATTTCCACTTTTTTTGGGCTTTTCGTCAACCACCCGCCATTTTACCCATGAGGGGGTGGAGTGCTGGGTGGGACTTGGGCGGGCAGGAGGAGGTGCTCATATCTCGCCAGGTCCAACTTGGTCTACACAGATCCGACCTGGTGGAGATCCCTTCAGGATCTACCAAGAGGCAGAAGCCACTAGGTTTATCTGGGTGGTGGAGGGGGGGGGGGGATTTTAAGACTGGCTCAAAATGCCACTCTTAATATATTACCCCCATAGTTGGTGATCCAGTTAGTGATCCAATTCTTGACTATGTCTATAAATGCCCTTATTTCTGGTCCAACAGCACAAATACCATAATTCTGTTCGACATCAAGATTCTCATCTTTAAAATAACACCAGAAGCGTGGTACTAGGTGCTATAGAGACCAATCATCTGGAGTGACACTCCATCCAGTCCATCATCTCAAACAAGAGGTAACATCAGGAATGGGTGACAAATACGCTCTGTGAAACACGCAAACACAAGTGAAATAGTAAGCGTGCAAAGGTTGTACCTTCAAAAACTTGTAACTACCGACTGAATGCGCAAATGTGGCCCGAGCTAAAAATAAGCCATTAGTCAAACAATTAAAGCAGCGCGGCTCCCACAGGCAGGAGCCTGGCATCGTGTCTCCGTGCACTATATATAAATATGCATCCTGTGCTCAAAACCGGGGATTGTTCTTGCTGTATGAAGCTGCAGATAAAGGAGGTTTTATAAATAGCGCACGAAAATAATAAAGCGCTTCATGTTGTTATGGATTTGATTCAGAAGGGGTGACAGAAGGCAGGTATCAAAGTGAATGGCGTCTTATCTCACGCACAAGAGGCATTGAGATGGGAGACTGACGGGTGCGAAAGGCTGAGAGCGAGGAGTTGTTGATGGGAGACATGGATTTACCGAAGATTATACATGTAACCATCTTACTGAGCATGTATATATAAATAGCACAATAAACAAAACCTAACAACAACATCCAGCATGATAAACCAGGGACACTTACTCGTTGATCCAAGATTCGAGACAGTATTTGTAATCCATGGCCTCCTTCCATTTAAAAAATCGACTTTCAAAATTATGCTAATGAGCCTCGGGCGCTCCTGGTGGTGTTACCGGAACCCCTCCATGCTGTAGATGCACAGGATGTACACTGTGCAAGAGCACCTCCCCCTCCCACTTTCAGAGAATAGATCAGGAAGATGGTGGTGGAAGTGCTGAGGGAGCAGAGGAGAGGGTGACACAGTGTAACAGCCTGTGAAGCATCAGAACGGAGGAGCTCTGGTAACACCCCCTTGAACCCTTCAACCTTTTAAAAGCATAATTTTAAAAGTTGACTTTAAAAAGGAGGAAGCCACAGTCATAGTGCCCCCGGATTATCCATGCTTGATTTTGATGGTTGATTTTGATTATTGTGAAGCGCACAGCTCTCCATTTATGTCTATGGGAGAACTAAAAAATTGCGCTTGCTTGGCAAATTGCGATGCTCCGCTGGACCTATTTTTAGTCTAAGTCTTTAGAATGTGAGTTTCTTCAAGTGCCATTTCTGCCAATAAAAGTAGATTTCGGAGTGGGCAGCCATTGTTGAGAAATAACCGCACTACGAGTCAGTCTACAGAAGACTTGCGCTCCGTGTAAGCGATAGGTGCACATAAAAAGCTGAAAGCTCTGCCAAAGTACATGGACATAAAGAACAAGGGAAAAGCACAAGCAATTTGCTACAAATTTAGATATGCCATGAATCACTGGAACTGAAGAAAATGGACTGAGTCATGTGGAGTCCACGAGCAATTTAGGAAACAGACATATAATGGGCTCGTTGGAAGAGAAGTATAGGAAAGAAACAAGTTTGTTTTTTATATCTCCCAACATGATGCCCTTCAACATTCAGGATTACAATGAATGGGACTGGCATAGTTTTAGAGGTTTCCACGTGGCAATCCTAAATATAACACCTTCTGGTAAAAAAAAATGTATTTTACAGGGAACCTGTCAGTAGAAATTGACAAAAAATCTTGTCAAGCAGCTGAACACGCTGAACACCTTTCAGAAAATGTTTCGTTCCAGTGTGGTGGCATCATCCAGAAAATCTACTTTGAAGTGAGATATAATTGGTGGTATGAAGTCAAGGAGGCGGAGAGTTTTTAGCACTGAAGTCAAGCTTTCCCCACCTCATAATTCCCCCGATGCTGTCACAGAGGTCATTCACCAGGCTTCAGCAGAGCCAGATAGTGAAGACCCTGGATGTAAGGGCATCAAATACAGCAGAGTGGGCATTCAATGGAAGAGAGAGCTTGACTTCTGTGCTAAAGTCTCCGCCTCCTTGACTTTATGAATCCAATTTACATATCAATACAAAGTTCATTTTGCAGATGATGCCACCACACTGGACCGCAAAAGAATTGTGATCTGGAAGGTATTAATCTGCCTGACAATGTACCAGTAGTGGTTTATTAGCTCAATTTCTGCTGACAGGTTCCCTTTAAAGGAGCAATCCTATCTCACTAATATATAGCCTCTACCAGCTTACATCTCCAGAGCGCCTCCAAGAGCCTCAATAATTGCCCTTGTCCAATCCCGCCTGCTCCTGATGTCATCGGTTGTCTACAATCTGAACGGGAGGGACCAGGATGGACTGGACAAGTGAGGGGGAATCAATAAGTTATAAGCTGAGGCTCTCTGGTGCAACTAATTTACGAAATTTTTTAAAACACTTTTTCATGTTTTAAACCTAAAATAGCTATCTTAATGGATGGTAGTAACTTTACACCTCCTCATTGCGCTGGAATATCTTTTCCCAATTTAACCTCATCTTCGCACATGTCCAAATCCGCTTCTTGACGATCACATCTAAAACATTTTGCCAAGTCCCTCATCTTCATCTTACGTAGGTCTACTGGGGAAACCCTTGGGGGAGACACAATTCCCAAAAACAGCAGTAGTGGAGCGTTGCAGGAGCCAGCAGTCGGAGCCGGGTAAGTATGGTTCCTTTTTTTATTTTCCTGCTCTGTTCCACCAGGACCTGGTTTACTCATTGCAGAGAAGCCATGCCCCACACTTCCCCTGCAGAACAGCTTAATCCCTATCCAACACACCATTAAGGGTCCCACAGCCGCACTTTCCTCTGATATTCCGGCGTTTTCGAGGATTGCGCTGATGGATTTGGCCTGAGGGCAGGATTTAACTTTAAAATTGTGTCGCAAGAACGTGAACTCTGTCGGACCTGATCGGGGAAGTGACACATGCAGGATATCGGGCGCACGATCTTAGTGAATAGCGGCACAGTGCATTATCGTTGGACAATGCACTTCCGGGAACTCCTCCGGACGGGTAAGTAAGTGTGCCACCTAATCTTTTAGGGTTCCACAAGTTTAACCTCTACAGATCAGATCTTTCTATCGTGACTCCTCTGATTCCCAGCTCCCTCTTTATTTCCGCAATATTAGAGGGCAGTCTAACAGGCTGGGGGTCATTTTACAGAAAATAAGAGGAAGCCAAGAATCAGAAAAGATTACATATAAGGTTAACTTGTATTTTGAAGGGTTTTTCCAATCTTTAGCCAAACTTTGTGAAACGGGGATATTATACACTATGGACAGAGTTGTCTGCTTCAGGTTTTTTTCCATAGTGTCAAAGAGCTAATTGGAAGGGGAACTGGGTGCTGTAACCTATCAATCCCCTACCCATAGATAGATCATTAAAAGATAAAGCCTTGGAAACCTGGATCACGCAATAAATGTTATAACCTTATTATCCTTCTCCCGGAGGTGGAGGATGCTCCTTTATATTGATTTGTAACTTTATTACTACCCATAGAAATTCTCATTTTCTTCAATATTCCTTAATGTATTATCCATTAGCCGTATAAAGATGAAACTGGCAACTAAAAGATACATTCTGAGTCCTCAAAAAGCTCCATCCTCCAAATCTCGTAAAAAATGTAATGCAAGTATGTATTATAATAAATGTCCTGTTCCTGTGTCATTTTCTGGCATCAATTCCGTTATCTCAGCTGTGGTCCGTTGGGGAAATCTATCACAATGACCTGGATATCACTCTGCAGTTTTATGACAGGTAGTAATTATCGCCAAGTAGCTAAAG
Organism: Engystomops pustulosus; assembly: GCA_019512145.1. Lineage (NCBI taxonomy): Eukaryota > Metazoa > Chordata > Amphibia > Anura > Leptodactylidae > Engystomops > Engystomops pustulosus. The sequence continues at coordinate 84,434,548 of CM033649.1, forward strand.
GTCGGGTAATTGGCCTGTCAAGATCTAAGTTTCTGCCGCGTATGAATTGTGCCCTTTGGCCTTCACTGAGGCGCTGTCTGAGTCTGACCTTTACAAGAGAGATTAGAAGGACAGTAAAGATTACGGCTAAAATTATACAAGTACTTATAGATTTTATATTGTGTTTCCCGAGTTTTCTTTTTTTTCCAGATCCAGAGATCACTGCTGGCCATAAACTATTGTAGCCTACAGTTGTTACATCCAATCTTTCTACCAAACCGAAAAAATTATTGGTCAAGGTGTCGAATTGGGGATTGATGACCTTTGCCGATCCCCTAAGTCTGCTGCTTCGGGGCCCATGAGCTCACCCTCGGAAATGCTAAAAAAGGCCCTTTCAGCCACTTTCCAAGGCAGTTCATAGCCCAAGCTACTTGTTGGCTAGATCAGATTTTAAATTACCATATATACTCGAGTATAAGCCTAGTTTTTCAGCACAAAAAAAATTGCTGAAAACCCAAATTCGGCTTATACTCGAGTAAAAAAATAAATATAGGTTTTACCAGGTTTTTGTGGTAAAATTAGGGGCCTCGGCTTATACTTGGGTCGCCTTATACTCAAGTATATACGGTATATTAGTAATTAAGACAATTACTTGAGATGTACAAATAAAGGCCTACTTTCCGGATGTATGTAAATTTGCTCCTTTGCAACTACCATCATATAGACTGCAAAAGTTTAGTATAAGGTTCACATAAAAACGAAATTTAGATCCTTGTGGTTGACGTTTCCTTTATCATGAGCTTCTTTCTTAATAAAATCTGTGCCCTAAATTCTAAAAATTCTTACTAAAGTGCTAATAAGCATTTCAGTACACCATGGGTGTAACCCCAGGGTTCAGTGCACCCTCTCCTGCCAAAATCCACCTTTCTCTTAGTCCCCCTTTTACCCAAGTAAAACTGGGCATGAGCTGATGGATTGAACCTCAAGGCTTAGTTCTAGAATCAGACTTCTAAAATGGATACTATTTTACCAAAAGGCAAGAAAACCAAGAACTTACATCAAAGTCCTACTCTATCTCCGGGTTCTGGGTGTCACTTTTCTAGGTGAACCTTGACTACAGTAGGTGCCTTTTTTAATTTCAACCCTACTATTTGGGTCATGAGGTGTAAAAAAAAATACTAAAATGGTAGAACTTGTTTTCTAAATCTTCAGAAAACCAACCTCGAAAAGATGACACCCTACTTAGGTCCACCATCTTCCAATTCCAAATTGCGGACATAGATTCTCCACACTGGCGTGTAGCATTTATATAGTAACATGCAGAGTTAATTGGGAGGTATTTGATGTTGTTTTGGGCAAAAATGCAAGAAGTTATAACCGGAGTCTCTCCAACAATGAAGGTGATTACATCGCGAAGACACCCTAAATGCAATCAGCACAAGAGGCTTTTGCTTTCTAATGTGATTTTTTTTTTCTTCTTAGACCCGGAGGTCTGTCTCTGGTTAAATTTACCTCGGTGAATAGCTCCTGATGAGCATCTGATGACTTGGTCTCCTCATTGGTTGAGTCCTGTTTCCTAGATACAAGAAACGAGGAAAGAAAAAATTTCTTCTTCTTGGAGAAACCGGTAACCAAAACGATGTGAAAATCATCTATATATGTAGCCACCCACAGACTGAGGGAAGTAATCTAATGCAGTGCTGAAACCAGTCACCTCGCTCTGGCGCAAAAATATGGTGGAAATATAGTGCAAACTGGTTCTCATACCAGAGATTTTCTCATTAAGGGGGTTGTCCAAGTCATTTTTTCCTTCACAGGTGTTAAATAAATAATCCAATTACTTCTCTTCTGGTTCCACAACCAATCCAATCGGTAAGTCCATGTCCTAGGTATATGTGATAGTTGGCATGTGAGCTCTATAGGCAATCAGTGGCTAAGCAGTGATATTTTATTTGAAAGAGCCAAAGGTCTTGGAGATCTTGGGCCTCAGTGGAAACCATCTCACCCATTAAATCCCCAGCTAATAATGGAGTAATAAGCAAGTTGTAAACTTCTGTTTGTGAACAGACTAAAAGAAAGGACAGACACAGACAGTAAGCACAAGACCCACACATCTGTCCCTACCTACTTGCCGCTCTTACTCTAGATGGTAGGTAACTGGTCGGCAGTGAAAAAACGGACAAAAAACAAACGAATACGGGTCAAAAGCATGAGAACAATGTAGTAACATATCAGAAGACAGGGGTCAAAAGATCAAAGAATACAAAAGTCCTGCAAACACTTGCATGCTCCACGGACAGTGGAGGTAGGGACCACTTATGAAAGATCAGAATCCTGGGTCCAGAGAGCGATTTAACCGGCCTCCTGACATCCAGACTAGCAGGGGATGAATGTGATTGGAGAATGCATCTGTCCATTACAACCTGCTTAACCGTCTGCAGCACGCAGCAAAGTCAGCAGGAGACAGCCAGGTGTAGTGGAAACCAATTAAGACAGACAGGAGTCAAATAAGGCAGTGTTCAGACTTATGCAGGACAAAAATCACAGTCAACAGCACATCTTCTGTCATACTTTATGGTAAGAGGATGGCACTGAAACCTGGACAAGTACAGATATTATATAAGTGATTTATATTTTAGTTTCAACAAGGTTTTATTGTTTGAAAAACATAGGAAAATGCCTTACAATACGTCAAGGCAAAAAGTGTACCCCAAGCATTTTCTTGATACATAGCTAGCTTATGTTTCATTCAAAACAATAAAATATAGATGTTTTTGAAATTTAAAGTGAACCTGTCACCGGGAGACCCCTTTTGGCAACCTCCCCCCCCCCCCCCGTCCCCATAGAACATTGCACATACACTTCTAAACATTTTTTGCATGAAAAATCAGTTTTACAGAATAAAAGATAACTTATATATTACCTTAGAATGACAAGTGCTGTGTGACTAGTCAAGTCGCCCCTGGGCGGGGCTGAAGAGAAGTAGTTTCCCCCAACCCTGGGAAACGCTCCTCGTGTGTGAGATTTTCAAAAGACTAATCACGCCCTCACTCGCCTTCTCTTATTTTGCCCCATGGCTCGTCCCTGCAGTATCAACTATCATGTGCCGCCCGCTGTCTGGAACTCTTGCTGACCGTGTAAGGCATTCTCGCGCTGCGCGCGGTCAATATGTCTTGTATTGTGCGCACAGACATACGCAGATAAATCGGTGCGGTCACAAGGTCCCCACAGTCATCTGCGCATGCGCCACACTCTGCTCCCAAGTCGGAGTTGCTATGTCGTTTGCGTAGCTACCGGCGCTGAGGGCTGTCTAGTCACAACAGCGCATGTCATTCTAAGGTCATATATAAGTTATCTTTTGTTTTGTAAAATCGATTTTTCATACAAAAAATGTTTAGCGTTGTATGTGCAATGCTCTATGGAGACAGGGGGGTGCTAAATAGGGGTCTCCTGGTGACAGGTTCCCTTTAAAAGCCTTCAGGGGAAAAACCTCTGGGCAACCCCTTTAAAATATATACACTCTTTGGTTTTGTGGGAAAATTGAGTTATGGAATGATGTTGCAATGAGAAAATAATAGTTTTTTAATGTAAATTATAATAAAATTTATATAAACTTTTATAGCATGTGGGCTGAACTACAAACACCACTGACTACCCGTACTGACTGACTGTTTCTTTAAAGACAAAAAAAGACAGCCATTTTTGTTTAATCTTGACAACACCTTTAAATTCTGAGATGATCAGTCAACTTGTCTTAGCCCACAAAACCTGGCAGCCAGCAAAGAGCGAAACACTGAGCTGCAAACATCGCAGTGAAAAATAAATAAATAAAAAAGTCATTTTTACCAAAAATCCAAAACATAATAGTAAAAATATGTAAAAATATGCAATTCATGGGCTTATCAGTAGCGGCAGAGACATCGCTCAACAAAAGAGAGAAACAGACCAACTAGAACATCCAGAATGAATGTCAGGGAACAAGGATTTATCAGAGATAACGGGTAGCAAAAGACGAATCATCTCACCGTGAAAAGTATCCGCACAAGAGACAACCCATGCTGAGAACGCTCAATGGAATGTATGAGGGAAGTTGCTGAGGGGAAGCACATCCGGGTTATTAAACGCTTTAATATTTATAGTTACTGTCTATACTGGTTAGACTGAAAATATCTTGGCCGGGAGCTGAGCACACAAAGCTTTGGCTGAGAGAAGCGTAAACTATAACTTAGTTATGGACTCCACATGCTCATCTGTATTCTGTCCAAAAATTTTTCGGAGAGAGAACGGATAGGACTTATATTATCAGGGGTAGCCATATCAGCTAGAGAATATAATCCTTGTTACTTCATAAAACTGAACCCAGCTAGACCCAGATTAGTCATATGTGAGTCATTTAGAGTACTTTTCGACAACCACAGGAAGGTCTGTTTTCTATATTGGTCCGTTTCTCATATATCTTATGGTTGGCACTTTAAGTAGAAATTCACCAAATAGAAAAAAAAAAGGGACCTAACACTTCCCTCCTTTAATCTCATAGAACACAAAATGCAAAAGACATACATGAAGAAAATTGGAGAAGGGTATGGCTTCTATTCGGGGGCTGGGTTAGAAGGGAGGGAGTGGCTGGAAAGTTTCAAAAATAGTAGACTTTCTTTCTCTGAAATCCTGTAGTTTACAGTTCATGGATTTTAGCTATTTATAGGTTGTACTGTTTTCCAGTTCCAGGTTGATGCACCAAATTCACGATTCTCTTCAGAAATTATAAGTTATATGTGACACGACCTTTAATATTTGTTTGGAAATTTAACATAAGAGATTCTGAAGTAGTTTTATTGCTAAATATTTACCCAGAATCTGCATAAAGTGGGCAGCCAAACGAACACCTAACAGATTGTAAAGAGGAGCAAATAGGAACAATCAGATTTTGGTAGCCTATTAAAGAAGAGGTGTGAAAGACCATTAAGGTTCACATATGTATAAGAGAAACGATGACCAACACAGATGACAATGAACTACCCCCATGCATGGGGACATGGTGGCCAACCAGTTATTTCACTGAAGTATAAAACAAGATTTTGGAAAATAAAGATCAGGCTAGTTGTTCAGAATGACGGCGCTAGAGAGTAGGGAAGGAATGGGAGTCCCGTATTCCTTATAGTCACAAATGTCTAAGAAGCTTTTCCTCTGCATCAAACGTCTTTCAGGTATTCAATGTAGATGTGGGACAGTACCTTAAATCTGGTAAGTGATGTAATAACAAGGTAAGATCATCAGGTTCTCCATGTGTCACTGGCTCCGTAGTGGTCCGTATAGGAAAGAAAGGGATACGGAAAAAATAGTGCAGCAGAGCTTCCGACTCGACCACTACGACCACTACGGAGTAAAGCGGAACCAAAAGCGCTGCGATCGAGTTTCCATCTGGAGGAAATAGTAACTCACACAGCCGCCCGCTGCATACCGCAAGTGGAAACATGGGATCCACGTGAACATCGCAGAGCCAGTGACACATGGACGAGAACCTGATGATCTTACTGTTATTAACATCACCAGATTTAAGGTACTGTCCCACATCTACATTGAATACTGAAAGACTTTGATGCAGAGGGAAAAGCTTCTTAGACAATATATCACTGAAGTCCTGTCTATAACCGTCTGAGATGACACCTCTCAACTGGTTGCCCTTCCCACAATGACTAAGGTGAGGGTAGGAAGTAAAGTGAAATAGAAGGTTAAGTTTGGGGTAAGAACAGAAGGGGTAAGGGAGAGTGAGCCCTGATCGAACCCCACTGGCCCCCAGCAGTCCCTGGCTATAACCGTCTTAGATGAAGCCTTCCAATTGGTTGCCCTACAATGACTAAGGTGAGGGATAGGGAGAATGTAAAGCCAAAGTGAAGGTCAACAAGACAAACCAAGAGAGTATGGCAGAGATATACAGTATTTGTAGCCAAAAAAAAGTAATTGGAGTAAAAACGAGTCAGAACCAGATGGCAATGCAGTACAAAATCAGAAGGCAAGGGGTAGTCAGAAACCTAAGCTGGAGGTAGCTCAACTTACTGGCAGGAAAACCAACCCTAAGGAAGCTTTACAGTGGATAACGTAATGATTGGAGACAGCTGAACAAACCAGTCAAGTTTTTATTCTTGAACAGGACACATGAAAAGGTTATCGGAGACTAGAAGCCTTGAAGCATCTTCAATATGGCTATAAACCCAAATCCATAGACTAAGGGATATTCCAAGATCCATAGTAACGGAATTCCAAGATAAAGATTAAATACAATATTATCTAAAAACAAACAATATATGGTTATAAAAAAAAAGTTTAAAAAATTAGGAAAATCTTCACGATACTTTATCAACATACATCTCAAATATCTCCTTCCCTTCCTAAAGCCGAGACATGTGTCAGTTCTACACAGCAGGAATGCCAGCTCCATTTAGAACACAGATCAACCAGATGGGACACATCCAAGGGTATTAGAGTGGCTTAGAGCTTGCAACACCATTGACTGAATTATAGTGTTGACAGTAGTAATCCTAGTCTGGAGAGCTGCCAATGATGGATGCTGCCGCACAAAGACACAGTAGAGCAGAAAAGGTAGCTGGAAACAGGGGAGTTTTACTGGATGAACCAGGAAATGAACAGAAGCGCCATGAGAGTGGCAGGTGTGGAGAACCTCGCGTGAAGCTCAGTGTTTATGTGATCTCATGGTAACATCTTGTGTTGGAACCACTTAACACTAGTTAAACTGGAACGTGACACAATACACAATTTAGATGACATTAAAGAGGGTTTTCCTGGAATGTGGAAAAACCCATATGTGAGGGTATAGGAAGAAAAATAAAGTGTACTTACCGGCTCTAGTCTCCGATTCCAGCATGCTTCTGCAACAACACTGACGAATGGGTTAGTGGTGGTCCATCATGGCGTCGGTCATATCACTTGTTCTATGTTACCAGTGCCCAATGAGGGCCCTTTCACCCAATCTAAAACTCACATTATCTGTTTACCTTTAGCAAAATGTTAAAGGGGTTCTCTGAAAAACCTGCCACCCTGTTCCAGAGTCGCAGCGCTCTACTGGTCTTTGGCACCGATGGCATGAGCAACGTCATGGCTAAGCAGTCTGTATGGGGTTGGCGATTTTCCAGGATTCATGGAACCCCATTTAAAGGGTCGCAACACAAGTTATCTCAGAAACCAGAATTTAGATATTTAGCAGATGAGGTTCTCTTTTTTTAGTCTGGATTCCAGAATTCCTGGAATATGTCATCTCGCATCCCTGGATGGGGAGGAGGAGAATACGATGTATGGGGTGGTTCCCCACTGATGTCACTGTCTGTGTATATGGACAGTGACCTCACAAGGAAACACCCTGATTGTACTAGCGAGGCCAGAGGGTGGTGCAATACTGCTGCATGCATCCCCCATAGACATAATGGCCTCCACTGAGCGTATGCAGGATGGAAAGACATGGCATTTTTTTCAAATATACAATGTGTACGTAAAGATAAAGGGAGACTATGCCTTTGTTGCCGGTAATATCATGTATACACTCTGCAGGTAGTAAATACTTGTATTTCCAACTTTTCTAGAGCAACTTTCTTATGATTCTCCATTGTGCCATCCCTCTATTATCCTCCTGTAATAAATGGAGCAATCTATCAACCTATCAGTATGTTTTGGAGTTTGGGAGGAAAACAGAGGACCCAGAGAAACCCACGCAAATACGGAGGAACATACAAACCCTTACAGATGTTGACCTGGATGGGACTTGAACCCAGGACCCCAGCGCTGCAAGCTGTAGTGCTAACCACTGAGCCACCATATATATATAGCACCTTATGAATAACACAAGGCTGCCGGGCCGTGGTGCTCAAAATATTTATCAGGGAGTGGATATAAGATAAGACGCTTTGCACGTCTATTAGTTGACCTACAGCTGTAAAGAAATCCTTCCAATGAATCCGTCTGACGCGCCCCATAATCCAGCGATCTCTCCTTATTAGACAGCTTAAATCTTTAGAGTAAATACATGGTCTTAAGCGGCTGGTTACAAGTGTACTTTACATACACACAGAACATGGCATTCCCCTAGGGGTTTCCGAGTGCGACTACAGACTCGCTTTATCTCATGGGCCAGCACTGCCGGGAGAAGGGAAATAATGAGGGTTCTGTATGAATTACCACCATCAATTCCTCCGGCAGTACAAAAGCCTGGAATTTTCAAAAACGAAGGAACAGCAGAAAAAAATCTCGGATGATGTGAATGAGCGGGAGATTTAGTGGGCAAACCTGTAATCAATAGTAGTTACCATACTGCCATTTACTGCACCTACACATTAGCATGTACCTGGGTAAATTCATTCATACCAGAATAGGAAGAAGACAAAAGAGCTTCGCCTGGCAGCCGTGATCTGTGCTAAGAGCTCCATATAATTCTATACTCTCTGCTTGTATCCAGAGCGCGGCGGAACCTGCCATAAAATACGCTGAGAGTTTCGCAGCAGGCTGTAAAAAAAAAGTTTTCTTTTCTAAACAAGCCTGATGTGCTGACACCTAGTGGCCAGTATGAAAATTGCCAAATGTGCAATTGCAATTTTTTAAATCATTTTCAGTAAGGTGTAATTAAAGTAAATGTTCTAAGAGTAAACACATTTTTTTACTTAATTAACGGTTATAGTTTTGTAATTAAGTGATTAAACATTACCCTGATGGAATTTATATAGATAACTGACCCTGATGTGATTTTCACTATATCCATACAAAGGATGAGATTTTTTTTTTTCGGTATATAAAGTTACAAAATGCAATGTGTGAATCACCCATAAGCTTCTTTCCACCCATAAGAATCCCTACCTACTTGCCGCTCTTACTCTAGATGGTAGGTAACTGGTCGCCAATTACTTCCTGTGCCAAAGTGAAAAAACTGACACAAAACAAACAAATACGGGTCAAAAGCATGAGAACAATGTAGTAACAAATCAGAAGACAAGTCAGGGGTCAAAAGATCAAAGAATACAGAAGTCCTGCAAACATTTGCATGCTCCACAGACAGTGGAAGCAGGGACACAAAACACTTATGAAAGATCAGAATCCTGGGTCCAGAGAGCGATTTAACCGGCCTCCTGACATCCAGACTAGCAGGGGAAGAATGTGATTGGAGAATGCATCTGTCCATTACAGCTAGCTTAACCGTCTGCAGCATATTTTGCTTGATACATAGCTAGCTTCTGTTTCGTTCAAAACAATAAAACATAGATGTTTTTGAAATTTAAAGTGAACCTGTCACCGGGTGACCCCTTTTTGGCAACCCCCCGTCCCCATAGAACATTGCACATACACTTCTAAACATTTTTTGCATGAAAAATCAGTTTTACAGAATAAAAGATAACTTATATATTACCTTAGAATGACATGTGCCGTGTGACTAGTCAAGTCGCCCCCTGGGCGGGGCTGAAGAGAAGTAGTTTCCCCCCAACCCTGGGAAACCGCTCCTCCGTGTGTGAGATTTTCAAAAGACTAATCACGCCCCTCACTCGCCCTTCTCCTTCATTTTTTGCCCCATGGCTCGTCCCCCTGCAGTCATCAACTATCCATGTCCCGCCCGCTGTCTGGAACTCTTGCTGACCGTGTAAGGCATTCTCGCGCCTGCGCGGTCAATATGTCTTGTATTGTGCGCACAGACATACGCAGATAAATCGGTGCCGGTCACAAGGTCCCCACAGTCATCTGCGCATGCGCCACACTCTGCTCCCAAGTCGGAGTTGCTATGTCGTTTGCGTAGCTACCGGCGCCTGAGGCCTGTCTAGTCACACAGCGCATGTCATTCTAAGGTCATATATAAGTTATCTTTTGTTGTGTAAAACCGATTTTTCATACAAAAAATGTTTAGCGTTGTATGTGCAATGCTCTATGGAGACAGGGGGGTGCTAAATAGGGGTCTCCTGGTGACAGGTTCCCTTTAAAAGCCTTCAGGGGAAAAAACCTTAGCTGGGCAACCCCTTTAAAAAATATATACACTCTTTGGTTTTGTTGGGAAAATTGAGTTATGGAATGATGTTGCAATGAAGAAAATAATCAGTTTTTTAATGTAAATTTATAATAAATTTATATAAACTTTTTATAGCATGTGGGCTGAACTACAACACCACTGACTACCCGTACTGACTGACTGTTTCTTTAAAGACAAAAAAAGACAGCCATTTTTGTTTAATCTTTGACAACACCTTTAAATTCTGAGATGATCAGTCAACCTTGTCTTAGCCCACAAACCTGGCAGCCAGCAAAGAGCGAAACACTGAGCTGCAAAATCAATGCAGTGAAAAATAAATAAATAAAAAAAGTCATTTTTACCAAAAATCCAAAACATAAATAGTAAAAATATGTAAAAATATGCAATTTCATGGGCTTAATCAGTAGCGGCAGAGACATCGCTCAACAAAAGAGAGAAACAGACCAACTAGAACATCCAGAATGAATGTCAGGGAACAAGGATTTATCAGAAGATAACGGGTAGCCAAAAGACGAATCATCTCACCGTGACAAAGTATCCGCACAAGAGACAACCCACTGATGAGACGCTCAATGGAATGTATGAGGGAAGTTGCTGAGGGAAGCACATCCCGGGTTATTAAACGCTTTAATATTTATAGTTACTGTCTATACTGGTTAGACTGAAAATATCTTGGCCGGGAGCCTGAGCACACAAAGCTTTGGCTGAGAGAAGCGTAAACTTAACTTAGTTATGGACTCCACATGCTCATCTGTATTCTGTGCCAAATTTTTTTCGAGAGAGAACGGATAGGACTTAATATTATCAGGGGTAGCCATATCAGCTAGAGAATATAATCCTTGTTACTTCATAAAACTGAACCCAGCTAGACCCAGATTAGTCATATGTGAGTCATTTAGAGTACTTTTCGACAACCACAGGAAGGTCTGTTTTCTTATATTGGCTCCGTTTCCTCATATATCTTATGTGTTGGCACTTTAAGTAGAAATTCACCAAATAGAAAAAAAAAAGGGACCTAACACTTCCCTCCTTTAATCTCATAGACAACAAAATGCAAAAGACATACATGAAGAAAATTTGGAGAAGGGTATGGCTTACTATTCGGGGGCTGGGTTAGAAGGGAGGGAGTGGCTTGGAAAGTTTCAGTAAATATGTAGACTTTTCTTTCTCTGAAATCCTGTAGTTTACAGTTCATGTATTTTAGCTATTTATAGGGTTGTACTGTTTTCCAGTTCCAGGTTGATGCACCAAAATTCACGATTCTCTTCAGAATTATAAGTTATATTTGACACGACCTTTAATATTTGTTTGTGAAATTTAACATAAGAGTATGCTGAAGTAGTTCTTATTGCTAAATATTTACCCAGAATCTGCATAAAGTGGGCAGCCATAACGAACACCTAACAGATTGTAAAGAGGAGCAAATAGGAACAATCAGATTTTGGTAGCCTATTAAAGAAGAGGTGTGAAAGACCCATTTAAGGTTCACATATGTATAAGAGAAACGATGACCAACACAGATGACAATGAACTACCCCCATGCATGGGGACATGGTGGCCAACCAGTTATTTCACTGAAGTATAAAACAAGATTTTGGAAACTAAAGATCAGGCTAGTTGTTCAGAAATGACGGCGCTATGAGAGTAGGGAAGGAATGGGAGTCCAGTATTCCTTATAGTCACAAATTGTCTAAGAAGCTTTTCCCTCTGCATCAACGTCTTTCAGTATTCATGTAGAGTGGGACAGTACTTAATCTGGTAAGTTGATGTAATAACAGGTAGAATCAGTTCTCCATGTGTCACTGGCTCCGTAGTGGTCCGTATAGGAAAGAAAGGGATACGGAAAAATAGTGCAGCGAGCTTCCGACTCGACCACTACACCACTACGGAGTAAAGCGGAACAAAAGCGCTGCGATCGAGTTTCCATCTGGAGGAAATAGTAACTCACACAGCCGCCCGCTGCATCCCGCAAGTGGAACATGGGATCCACGTGAACATCGCAGAGCCAGTGACACATGGAGAACCTGATGATCTTACCTTTTATTACCCACTTCCAATTTAGTACTGTCCCACATCTACATTGAATACCTGAAAGACGTTGATGCAGAGGGAAAAGCTTCTTAGACAATATATCACTGAAGTCCCTGTCTATAACCGTCTGAGATGACACCTCTCAACTGGTTGCCCTTCCCTACAATGACTAAGGTGAGGGATAGGAAGTAAAGTGAAATAGAAGGTATATAGTTTGGGCTGTGAGAACAGGAAGGGGTAAGGGAGAGTGAGCCCTGATCGAACCCCACTGGCCCCCAGCAGTCCCTGGCTATAACCGTCTTAGATGAAGCCTCTCAATTGGTTGCCCTACAATGACTAAGGTGAGGGATAGGGAGAATGTAAAGCCAAAGTGAAGGTCAACAAGACAAACCAAGAGAGTATGGCAGAGATATACAGTATTTGTAGCCCAAAAAAAGTAATCGGAGTACAAAACAGAGTCAGAACCAGATGGCAATGCAGTACAAAATCAGAAGGCAAGGGGTAGTCAGAAACCTAAGCTGGAGGTAGCTCAACTTACTGGCAGGAAAACCAGCCCTAAGGAAGCTTTACAGCTGGATAACGTAATGATTGAGAGACAGCTGAACAAACCACTCAAGTTTTTATTCTTGAACAGGACACATGAAACGGGTTTATCGGAGACTAGAAGCCTTGAAGCATCTTCAATATGGCTATAAACCCAAATCCATAGACTAAGGGATATTCCAAGATCCATAGTAACGGAATTCCAAGATTAAAGATTAAATACAATATTATCTAAAAACAAACAATATATTGTTTATAAAAAAAAAGTTTAAAAAATTAGGAAAATCTTTCACGATACTTTATCAACATACATCTCAAATATCTCCCTTCCCTTCCTAAAGCGAGGACATGTGTCAGTCTACACAGCAGGAATGCCAGCTCCATTTATGAACACACGATCAACCAGATGGGACACATCCAAGGGTATTAGAGTGGCTTAGAGCTTGCAACACCATTGACTGAATTATAGTGTTGACAGTAGTAATCCTAGTCTGGAGAGCTGCCAATGATGGATGCTGCCGCACAAAGACACAGTAGAGCAGAAACAGGTAGCTGGAAACAGGGGAGTTTTACTGGATGAACCAGGAAATGAACAGAAGCTCCATGAGAGTGGCAGGTGTGGAGAACCTCCGCGTGAAGCTCAGTGTTTATGTGATCTCATGGTAACATCTTGTGTTGGAACCACTTAACACTAGTTAAACTGGAACGTGACACAATACACAATTTAGATGACATTAAAGAGGGTTTTCCTGGAAATGTGGAAAACCCCATATGTGAAGGGTATAGGAAAGAAAAATAAAGTGTACTTACCGGCTCTAGCTCCCGATTCCAGCATTGCTTCTGCAACAACACTGACGAATGGGTTAGTGGTGGTCTCATCTGGCGTCGGTCATATCACTTGTTCTATGTTACCAGTGCCCAATGAGGGCCCTTTCACGCAATCTAAAACTCACATTATCTGTTTACCTCTAGCAAAATGTTAAAGGGGTTCTCTACTGGTCTTTGGCACCGATGGCATGAGCAACGTCATGGCTAAGCAGTCTGTATGGGGTTGGCGATTTTCCAGGATTCATGGAAACCCCATTTAAAGGGTCGCAACACAAGTTATCTCAGAAACACAGAATTTAGATATTTAGCAGATGAGGTTCTCTTTTTTTAGTCCTGGATTCCAGAATTCCTGGAATATGTCATCCCGCATCCCTGGATGCGGGAGGAGGAGAATACGATGTATGGGGTGGTTCCCCACTGATGTCACTTTCTGTGTATATGGACAGTGACCTCACAAGGAAACCACCCTGATTGTACACTCAGCAGAGGCCAGAGGGTGGTGCAATACTGCTGCATGCATCCCCCATAGACTTCAATGGCCTCCACTGAGCGTATGCAGGATGGAAAGACATGGCATGTTTTTTTCACAATATAAAATGTGTACTGTAAAGATAAAGGGAAAGACTATGCCTTTGTCTGCCGGTATATATCAATGTATACACTCTGCAGGTAGTAAATACTTGTATTTCCCAACTTTTCTAGAGCAACTTTTCTTATGATTCTCCATTGTGCCATCCCTCTATTATTCCTCCTGTAAATAAATGGAGCAATCTAATCAACCTATCAGTATGTTTTGGAGTTTGGGAGGAAAACAGAGGACCCAGAGGAAACCCACGCAAATACGGAGGGAACATACAAACCCTTTACAGATGTTGACCTGGATGGGACTTGAACCCAGGACCCCAGCGCTGCAAGGTTGTAGTGCTAACCACTGAGCCACCATATATATATAGCACCTTATGAATAACACAAGGCTGCCGGGCCGTGGTGCTCAGAATATTTATCAGGGAGTGGATATAAGATAAGACGCTGTGGACGTCTATTAGTTGATGTGTTAGTTTTTTTTCTCTTTCAAAACAACTCCCATTTGTCGTCCTTCCCGCAGGTCGTGACCTACAGCTGAAAAGAAATCCTTCCAATGACGCGCCCCATAATCCAGCGATCTCTCCTTATTAGACAGCTTAAATCTTTAGAGTAAATACATGGTCTTAAGCGGCTGGTTACAAGTGTACTTTACATTACACACAGAACATGGCATTCCCTTAGGGGTTTCCGAGTGCCGCTACAGACTCGCTTTCATCTCATGGGCCATGCACTGCCGGGAGAAGGGAAATAATGAGGGTTCTGTATGAATTACCACCTCAATTCCTCCGGACGTACAAAAGCCTGGAATTTTCAAAAACTGAAGGAACAGCAGAAAAAAATCTCGGATGATGTGAATGAGCGGGAGATTTAGTGGGCAAACCTGTAATCACTAGTAGTTACCATACTGCCCATTTACTGCCACCTACACATTAGCATGTACCTGGTAAATCTCATTCATCCCAGAATAGGAAGAAGACAAAAGAGCTTCCGCCTGGCAGCCTGTGATCTGTGCTAAGAGCTCCATATAATTCTATACTCTCTGCTGTATCCAGAGCCGCGGCGGAACCTGCCATAAAATTACGCTGAGAGTTTCGCAGCAGGCTGTAAAAAAAACATGTTTCTTTTCTAAACAAGCCTGATGTGCTGACACCTAGTGGCCAGTATGAAAATTGCCAAATGTTGCAATTGCAATTTTTTAAATGCATTTTCAGTAAGGTTGTAATTAAATGTAAATGTTCTAAGAGTAAAACACATTTTTTTTTACTTAATTAACGGATTAAATTTTTTCTTATAGTTTTGTAATTAAGTGATTAAACTATTACCCTGATGGAATTATATATAGATAACTGACCCTGATGTGATTTTCACTATATCCATACAAAGGATTTAATTTTTTTTTTTCGGTATATAAAGTTACAAAATGCAATGTGTGAATACACCCATAATCTTCTAGTTCCCACCCATAAGAGTTAAATAAGGAAGCTGAAAACTGTATAAATCACTCATCAACCATCATGCAGATGAGCCATGAATCAGATTCTGACGATCGGATCACAGAATTACAACTCCTCACATATTTGGTTATTGGGAGAGTAGACACACCCTCTAAACCCCAAGTTCCCCAAGAGTTACACCCCAATTCTTGTTAAACATGAGCTGCCTCATTTTATCTGACTGTTCCTCCACCTTCCCCTCTCCCTAGGCTTTCATGAAGAATCAAACTCTCCACTGGTTCTTCAGTGATGGCACAGTCCGCCTTGGAAGGCCAAGATGGACTTTGGAGCAATTTTAAAGTGAATATGAAATAAGCAGGTGAGGGGAGGAAAATAGCCTGATAAATGGTGACATAAGCATTTTTATTTTTGATAAGACATTATAATATTATTCTAATATTCAATTGTTTTACTGACTTACACAACATCTGTGGAAAAGTTAGCGACCACTAAAGGTTTTTTAACGGCAAGTAATCTCTAGAAACACATCACCATTGCTATTTTGCTTCGTAATGGTTCCAGTGATGTTTTGGCATGGGACACCTTAGAACATGTAGGCCACTGAAACAGTACTGGTTTCACTGTGAAACCATGCAAAGATGGACCTGTCAGAACCAGAACTTGTACCTCTTCATTTGCTTCCATTGGGCTGGCCACCATAGTGGAACTTGACCATTAAAGCTTTACAGTTTGCCGATCCCCCAGGATCTTTGCGACAGATGCTCAGTGCCGACTTATGCAGCCTACTGCTGCCTACACTATAGTCCCAATACCTCATGGGAGACACTCCTTTCCAACATGTTGAGAATGGATCCTTGTCCCCAAGGCCCAATTAACACTCTTCTGTTGCCTCATGCACCAATGGACATGTATTTAGTGTAAGCCTGCCAAAAATATGCCGTCCTTCTCACTGTTTTAGCCAGGACCAGCTGTTAAGATCAACAGAGTCATCCCAAAAGCTGAGCATCTACCATCTACAGAGTCTACAGAGAGACTACCGACCCTACACCTGGAGAAGCTACCGGACCCCAGAGACCATCAGATCCTGACGACTGAGCTCACCCAACAACGGCCGTGGAGTCCGGGGCGGCACAGACAGACGTAGTGCCAAGGGAGAGCAGAGTGTGCCAACAGTACCAGGACCAGGAGGCCACTGAGGACACTTCCTGCTACACTTCTCCAAATACTCAGCAGTGAGAGACACTCACTTCAGGAGACTTTCAGATCTCATCCCAGGCTTCAGCTTCATGGAGGAGGGAGAGGAGATCCATCCTGATGGGGGAAGAGGAGACCACAATGGCGGCACAATATGTCACTGCCGGCCATAGGCTGAGAAACAAGTGATATAACTTCTATAGCCCACCAGGCCCCATTCCCACAATCCCATATTCTTTAAATACTTTGGCAACGCCAACTTGCATTTGTTTCTGCCAATAAATCTTGTAGATATTGTAGATGGATAGAAAGAAGCAAATCCTTGGGGATCCTGGAATATCCCTTTAAATTAAAGCCCCCATTTGCTGTATCAAATTGTGTCCAAATTGCTACCCTTTATCTTGAAGAGAAAGCTTCTTTGCGCTTTATAACAACGGTAACACATTATAAATAGGACTCTATTTTAGCATTTAATTACTTTGACACTAAATGAGAGCTTTTTGCTTGACGAACCAATTACACGACTGCTATTAAAAGCACAGCGAAAGCAAAAATTTTAGAAGGATCAAAAGATACATTTAAGTATCTCTCGCTAAGTTGTTTTACATACTCGTTCGGGAGGCATTTACATCTATTTAATTCAGAACGAAGAACGAAATTTAGGATCAGCATCATTTCCCCTTATAAATGGATTTTACATATATGGAAAAACCTTAAAGGGAACCTGTCATTATAACATAGGCAAAAACCTGGGGAGTGTCACAGGATCATGTGAAGTATTTATGGTATATCCACACGGATAGCTGATGGATGAAGATTCCACCTCTGGGAGCAAATGGCATCTTTGTCAAGAACTTGGGCCCCCAGACCCGATCTCACAATCTCAGACTCTCCATTTAGGTCTGAGGGAGAGAAGAGAAGTGATAAGATGGTGGTAATATATTAAAGTTGGCCATTTTCCAAAGACATTTTACAACTCACTGCAAAGTCCATGGGTGCCTGATGTACACAAAGTCTTGACTTCCAAGATGGTATGGAGACACGGCTAGAGGATGTCCATTCTTCCCACCTGCGCCACTCCTGCTCTAAACTCTTTCAGTGCAGATATAGTAGAGTTACTCCTGCTGCCATCTTGATGACGCAACGGATAAGGTATTTTATTTACATCAGCACCCATGGGAACTTATCCAGCCTTATCTTTATTCTCTTAAACTTATAAGGAGATACCAGAGAAGGTGTTACAGACTAGGCTTTGGACTAAACGACAGGAGCAGAGTTTAGGAGAATTACAGATATACACCCTTGAGCACCTTTAAAGGATCTGGACTGTTCTGTAGGGAATCCCCTATAGGGAACCCAGTCGTTGTTTCCATTACCATCAGCTGAGATGAAATTGAGAAGATGACACCAGTTCTTATTACACTACTCAGTTGGATAAAAGTTGTATTTGAGAAAACCAGAAGTCAAGGTAATCCGAGTACATTCAGAACAACAGACAAGCCTAGCCTTGGTCAAAATGGACCAATTGCTAAGGCACCTAACACTTGGGGTAAAGGTTCTTGAGAGGACTCTGGTCACTGGACATTGGTTAAGGCACAAGTCCTTTGTGAAGGGTGACTAATCAGTGGTGTTGGTGTTAAGCCGGAAACCAGGGGTGCAGAATTGGGACCCATTGAAAGGCAGCGGATAGTATGACAATGGCATGGAGACCCAAGCTGGGAGCATGACCATGTCCAGGGGCGTAACTTGAGGGGGTGTAGAGATTGCGGTCGCACCCGGGCCCAAGAGGTTTAGGCGGCCCTTATGGTGTCACTTTCCCATATGAGAAGACTATTACTATAAACCATACATTATAGTCGGGGGCCCGGCACAGGCTTTGCACTGGGGCCCATCAGCTTCTACTTACGCCACTGACCATGTCTTCTGTTATTCTCTTCCAACCCAACAACTTTCTTGACCCTTCCACTCTTCAACCTCCAAACTAAACAACCCCGCACGGAAAAGGGTAAAAAGATAGACAAATAAGGCAGAATATAATAGAACTACAATCCATGACTCATGGATGACCATGGATTTCAATTACATGCAAATTGATCTGGCTTCTATTACTCATTACAAATCACTGTGTATAATCACGTGGGATCATAAATCATCAGCGACAAAGCGGAAAAGGGTTAATGGATTCTATGCAAACCTATTTACAAATCACATCCATTGTGTTGTCATGACAACCTACCTGAGAAATGCAGATTTCACTGTAAATAAGAGCCAGGACAACACTTTCATCCTACATGATGCAGAAAAGTGATGTTTAATGTCAAAAGAAAATGTGGGAGAAATTTGTTAATTCTCAGCAAAACCGTGCTTTTCACCATATTTATCATGTGTGTCTTGTTTGACAAGGGGGTGTTGCTTAGTGATAATGATGCATGGATAAAGGCACCAATTTGCACCCTCATTTGAGAGGCAAGCATACTTGTACATGGAAGATAAGGTCATCTACAATAGTTGTGACTTTCTAAACCAGGTAAATCAGAAAGTTTAGAATTAAGAACAGGATCTATAAGTTTGGAGCAAGAGCAAGATCAAATTTAAGAACTCAAAAGGGAAGAGTCACATTTTCCAACAATTTTGTAACGTAAAGTTAAACAACTTCTATTAAAAAGGTTTCATTGTGGTGGCAACATCCAGGAAATCAACTTTAAAGTGAGATGTAAATTGATTGTATAAAGTCAGGGAGGCGGAGAGTTTGACACTGAAGTCAAGCTCTCTCTTCCTTAAATGCCTCTTTATTGTAACTGATGACCCTGCATCCAGAGACATAACTAAGCAAATCTCCTGATGTCCCATGCATGATGGGAAGAGGAGGCATTTAGAATTGTGGAGAGCTTAACTTTAGTGTTGACCCCCCCCCCCCCCCGCCTCCTTTACTTTATATAATCTACAGCTCACCTCAAATCTTATTTTTTGGATGATGTGACCACACTGGACTATGATCTGGAAGGTGTTAAGCTGCTTTACAACATACTGGTTGTGGGTTAATATGCCAATTTCTGATTACAGGTTCCTTAGATTCAAGTGTAGGCAGAAGGACTATCAAAGTGTCTAGTGCAAAAACTTACCTGTGAGCTCTGTGAGCTATAGCCCAAACTGCAGTGATGAGCGAGGTTAACCAAGCAACTACTGCTGCCTTTAAAGCGCTAAAGATGTGAGCAGCAACCGGTTGTTACCAAAATAAGCGATACTTGACCGAGGGTGTCAGTGGGGCTTATTTACTATGGGTCCAGGGATGCACTTGCGTCGGATTTTCCATTTTCGGGATTTGCGCCGCTGTGACAGGTATTTAACTGGGGATTGTATCGCACACGATCAGATTGTGGTGCCGCTGTGAGCGGGATTTAACTCTCAAATTGTGTCACAAGCCAAGCACTTACATGCAGCGGGAAGAAGAAGGTGAACTCCGGCGGACCTGAGCGGGGAAGCAACGCATGCAGGATATCGGGCGCACAATCTTAGTGAATCGCGGTAGAATGCATTCCGGTCGGACAATGCACTTTCAGATAACGCGTCAGGATGGGTAAGTAAATGTGGTCCAACGGGGCCGCTTGAGTTCACGAGGTACAGAATGTCCGACGATCAGGCGGTCCGGCGCGATTCACTAAGATCGTGCGTCTGATTTCCTGCATATGTCGCTTCCCAGCTCATGGCCGCTGGAGTTCATTATCTTCCTCCCGGTGTATGTTAGTGCATGGTTTGCGACACAATTTTTAAGTTAAATTCCACGCTTAGTCCCAATCCGCTGGATTGCCATCCGCCCCCCCAATTTGTGTTGCATGAAAGCCGGCACAATTGTGACAAAATCCGATCGTGTGAGGCGCGATCCCTGAAAACGTTCGAAAACCCAACAGAAATGTGGCCACGGGACCCTTAGTAAATAAGCCCCAATGTGTTTGCCATCTTGGCACCACTACATCTACAAACAACCATCAAAATTTGGTAATGCTGCATTGGCAACTCCACCTCTTGGATCAACCCCCCGGGCATATGTCATAATGCAGTGTCAATTGAAACAGAATACCGCATATTAGTTTGTAAGAAACCCTGAACCTCGCATCTTCTTAATTGCAGGAACAGCGCCTGCCGCCTCAGCAGCTACGAGGCCTCAATGTGGTTCTACGCCGAAAAAAAATTGCTTATCCAGCGTTTCTGACACTCTTCCCTTTCAACTGTCAGGAGACTTCGCCTTGTAAAAAAATAAATATGTATGAAATAAGATCACATTACCGTGAACCGCTCACCAGAGAAAGACAAGTATTATCAATTCTAAATAGGTCAATGACGTAGAAAGGGAGAGGTGTAATCCGGCAAATCGGAAAACTCCCGGCGCCCCCTGAGAATCTGTAGACTCTTGTTTGATCTAGACAGGATTTCAAAACCAACCAGCATGAAAGACTATCAAAGTCGAAATATGACGTGCACTGCATAGGGCTGGTGTTTGAGGCTGGATAAAAGACGTGCCGTTTTCGGAATCTCACATGCCCCCCCCCAAAAAAAAATAACTAAAACTAAAAAGAAAAATGCAAAAATTTTGTATAATATGAATGGAAACAGTTCAGGCTCTTCCGCTCCTTCGTCACGTAAAGGACTCATAGCTCATACAAGTGTCTGAGGTTAAAGATTCCTCCAGTAATTTTTCCGTAAAATATTACGATCCAACTTAATCCGTAGGAAAATCAGGAATTTCTGATTCTTTATTGCACCTGTTACAATCTCTCTCGATAATCTTCCTGGAGCCGACAAAGAGATTTCGAGAAAATGACTGCTAATATATTATGTAGAAGAGATAGTAGACCTGTGTTCCCAAAATGATGCTTTATTCTACGGAACTTGCAAATACGAATGCTGCGATGGAGCCTATATTGAGTATATGTAAAATTCTTACATTTATGTTGTTATCATAAATAAGAAACAAAGGACTGAGTTAGGAGCACAGCTCTGTCCTCTAGCTAGTGGCCGAGTCAGGTTACTGCATCTCACCTCTCATTCCAGAGGAAACTATTTAAGCTGCAGTAACTCAACTTGACCACTGCACAAAACATGGCGTTCTGCTTTTAAGTATGCTTTAAATTAAGACCTAGATTTGTTTAGCCTTTATTTTAAACCAAGGGAAGGTCAGGACTGCCATGGGGCCTGGGATGTACACAAATTGTAGGCCCAACACACAAGTATACATTTTCAGTACTTATTGCCTAATTATAGTAACACTACCAGGCAGTACTATACTGGGTCACAAATTCAGCTTTACAGTAGAAGAAGTTCTATCTGCTATCCTAGGCCCATATTTATACTGCTGTGCCCATACTTATAGATGATAGGAGTTATAGTACTATTCTTTTGCCCGTATCTACTGTATAATGGTATCAGTACTGTGCTGTGTCCATATATACGGGATAGGAGTAGTAGTACTGTGCTATGACCATATATACAGGATAGGAGTAGTAGTACTCTGCTGTGCTCATATATACAGGATAGGGGTAGCAGTACTGTGTTGTGCCCATATATACAGGATAGGAGGAGTAGTACTGTGCTGTGCCTATATATACAGGATAGGAGTAGTAGTGCTGTGCTGTTCCCATAAATACAGGATAGGAGTAGTAGCACTGTGCTGTGCCCATATATACAGGATAAGAGTAGTAGTACTGTGCTGTGTCCATATATACAGGATAGGAGTAGTAGTGCTGTGCTGTTCCCATAAATACAGGATAGTAGTAATAGCACTGTGCTGTGCCCATATATACAGGATAGGAGTAATAGTACTGTGCTGTACCCATATATACAGGATAGGAGTAGTAGCATTGTGCTGTGCCCATATATACAGGATAGGAGTAGTAGTACTGTGCTGTGCCCATATATACAGGATAGGAGTAGCAGTACTGTGCTGTGCCCATATATACAGAATAGGAGTAGTAGTACTGTGCTGTGCCATATATACAGGATAGGAGTAGTAGTAATGGGCTGTGCCCATATATACAGGATAGGAGTAGTAGTACTGTGCTGTGCCCATATATACAGGATAGGAGTAGTAGTACTGTGCTGTACCCATATATACAGGATAGGAGTAGTAGTACTGTGCTGTGTCCATACATACATGATAAGAGTAGTAGTACTGTGCTGTGCCCATATATACAGGATAGGAGTAGTAGTACTGTGCTGTGCCCATATATACAGGATAGGAGTAGTAGTACTGTGCTGTGCCCATACATAGAGGATAAAAACAGTAGTACTGTGCTGTGCCCATATATACATGATAGGAGTAGTAGTACTGTGCTGTGCCTATATATTCAGGATAGGAGGAGTAGTACTGTGCTGTCCATATATACAGGATAGGAGTAGTAGTACTGTGCTGTGCCCATACATACATGACAGGAGTAGTAGTACTGTGCTGTACCCATATATACAGGATAGGAGTAGTAGTACAGTGCTGTACCCATACTGTGCTCTGCCCAAATATGTAACATCAGAGTAGCAATACAGGGAGTATGGGATTGATATCTCTGTTGGTGTATAGGACAGGAGTCAGCCTTCAGCCACTGGCTGTAATACTGCCAATATTATAATCCACTAATGGGGGGAAGCTTTGGACAACTAAATCTCTCTCCTGCAGTGGTCACTATATTACATGCTACCCAGTGACATGAATGGGCAACCATGATATATATGGTCATGTTGTGTCCTCCACACTGAGAGCAACTCACAACTTTGCTCACTATAAGACCATATGGACAAAGAGTAGCGACCTCTACTTGATCCCTAAAACCCCCTTTCCATGCAAATTTGCATGCACCTTAGTCCTTTGCAGTCCTTGAGAGCGGGGGGGCGATGGATCCCTATGAAGCCTTACTGACTCGTTACCTTACCTGTGTTTAAAATTTTATGGAAAAATAGGTCATAAATAAATCAGTGAATTTAGACATAAATATATGTATAAAATACACAAGTACAAACACAAACGGGTGACAATCTGCAAGTAAAATTCCTATATGCCAGCTGGAGGAGAGGTCTGACAGATTTTCGGAGGAAAACAGGAAGCTTTGTGACATACTTCAATTAGTCCGCATATACAGAGTGTATGCACATCACATGCGGCTCGTACTCCCACTAAGCTTGTTTTTGCAGCGGTGACTCATACGTGACTTGTGCTGCAGCTTTGTCGCTGTTGTTCGGCAGGAGAAAAACACGTCTTGTGTTCTCCTCGCAGTCTGATCCTTCACTTTTATTCTCTAAATGTTTTAACTTGGACTTAAAATTATCAATATCAATGCCCTCTCAGGCCAAATAAAAGGGGAGGATTGATATGAAACTATTGTATCAAAATTGATTTGCTTTTGTGTTACAATAAACAGACAAATGTGGAAGTGGCTATTACACACCTCAGGGACCGCCCACCTGACAGTACACAGCCTTATTTGCATATTGAATGCTGAAATTAAATGCACTGATTGCTGGAGAATGACAGAGGCACTGGAAAAATTTGTTTAAACAACCTTTACTGCCGGCTCCATCAACATTTTCCTCCCTCTGCCTTCTGTAATATCACAGAGACGGAAGAGGGAAGTGCTTCTGCATAGTGTAACAGCCTGTGAAGCTACATTACAAAGGGGCCCTGGAACAACCATTCCCCAGAGCCCTCCTGGCTCATCAGCATAGTTCTAAAAGTTGATTTTAAAAGATTACAAATATAAGAAGATTACCACAGTCACGGTGCTTGGATCTATGAGTAATGTCCCTGGTTTATCAGGATGAATAAACAATCTATTAATTTTAAGGATAAACATGCAATGCTTTCTTTCACCTGTGATGGCGCTAAAGAAACACTGAGCACTTGCTGCTGGGCCTTTACCGTAGATCACAACCAATCAATTAAAGGGAACCTGTCAACTTATCCACTGACTCTGAAATCTCCTCATGTAGAGTCCAGCAGGGTCTTAACTGACACCCTTCTTTTAATAATAAAAATTGTTACCCTCAGATTCCCATATATTCAACTTTATAATTTGAGCTGGTATCCAGGGATATATATAGCAAACCAAGGGGGCATGGCCTCCTCAGACTAAATCCAGCAGCTGCTCCCCATGCAGCAATAATGTCATGTGACCAGTGTGACACCATCGCAGGTCCTTTAGCCTTCTAACTGAACACTATGCACTTATCTGAGCATATGAAATCACAACAGCCTGCATGGACAGGAGTCCATGCAGACATGCTGTGATTTTTTAGGTGGTCAGATATGTGCATGGGGTACTGTTTGCTAATGTTAAGAAGCTAAAGGACCTGCGGTCACATGACACTAGGCCACACAACTCAACTCGCTCTATAGATCTCTAGATACCAGGCAAGCTTATAACTCTGATTTTATGGGGACCTGTAGTCACATAACATTAGGCCACGCCCCTCAGCTCGCCCTATAGATCACTACTTACCAGGCAAGTTTATGACTCTGATTTTATGGGAATCTGAGGGAAACTATTTTTAGCTACAAGAAGGGGGTCAGATAGTTAATAGGGATCTATAAGAATCTGACACTGGCTGTATTTGTGAAAAATGTGGTGACAGGTTCCCTTTAAGGTTTAGGGGCAGGATTCTAGATCAGGCTGGTTAAAACCTTAAGTACAGACTCAGGGTTCCAGATCAGGTACTGAGGTTTGGTCCAGGCCTTAGCCAACCCTGAACTACGACTGATCTGTAACCCTGAGCATGTCCCTGAGGTTGGATCCAGCCTGAGCCGATACCCTGAACCCCGACCTGATCTGTAACCCTGGGCATGTACCTGAGGTTGGATCCAGCCTGAGCCGATACCCTGAACCCCAACCTGGTCTGTAAGGAAACTGAGCATCACCTGAGGTTGGATCCAGCTGAGCCGATACCCTGAACCCCAACCTGGTCTGTACACCGAGCATCTACCTGGGTTGGATCCAGCCTTAGCCGATACCTGAACCTCTGACCCTGATCTGAACCCTGAGCATGTCCCTAGGTTGGATCCGCCTTGAGCCGATACCCTGAACCCCGACCTGATCTGTAACCCTGGGCATGTACCTGAGGTTGGATCCAGCCTGCGCCGATACCCTGAACCCCAACCTGGTCTGTAACCCTGAGCATCTACCTGAGGTTGGATCCAGCCTGAGCCGATACCCTGAACCCCAACCTGGTCTGTAACCCTGAGCATCTACCTGAGGTTGGATCCAGCCTTAGCCGATACCCTGAACCTCGACCTGATCTGTAACCCTGAGCATGTCCCTGAGGTTGGATCCAGCCTTAGCCGATACCCTGAACCTCGACCTGATCTGTAACCCTGAGCATGTCCCTGAGGTTGGATCGAGCCTGCGCCGATAACCTGAACCTCGACCTGATCTGGAACCCTGAGTCTGTACTTAAGGTTTTAACCAGCCTGATCTAGATCCCGCCCTAACCTTAAAGGGAACACTGTCACCACATTTTTAACCACAATACAGCCAGTGTCAGATTCCTATAGAGCCCTATTAACTATCTGACCCCCTTCTTGTAGCTAAAAATAGTTTCCATCAGATTCCCATAAAATCAGAGTCATAAACTTGCCTGGTAAGTAGTGATCTATAGGGTGTGACTACAGGTCCCCATAAAATCAGAGTCATAAACTTGCCTGGTAAGTAGTGATCTATAGGGTGTGACTACAGGTCCCCATAAAATCAGAGTCATAAACTTGCCTGGTAAGTAGTGATCTATAGGGTGTGACTACAGGTCCCATAAAATCAGAGTCATAAACTTGCTGGTAAGTAGGATCTTGGGTGTGTGACTACAGGTCCCTAAAATCAGAGTCATCAACTTGCCTGTAAGTAGTGATCTATAGGGGTGACTACGGTCCCATAAAAATTCAGAGTTATAACTTGCCTGGTATCTAGAGATCTATAGAGCGAGTTGAGTTGTGTGGCCTAGTGTCATGTGAACGCAGGTCCTTTAGCTTCTTAACATTAGCAAACCAGTACCCCATGCACATATGCTGACACCTAAAAAATCACAGCATGTCTGCATGGACTCCTGTCCATGCAGGCTGTTGTGTGATTTCATATGCGCGATAAGTGCATAGTGTTCAGTTAGAAGGTCTAAAGGACCTCGATGGTGTCACACTGGTCACATGACATTATTGCTGCATGGGGAGCACTGCTGGGATTTAGTCTGAGGAGGCCATGCCCCCATTGGTTTGCTATATATATCCAACTGGATACCAGCTCAAATTATAAGTTGAATATATGGGAATCTGAGAGGTAACAATTTTTATTATTAAAGAAGGGTAGCAGTTAAGACCCTGCTGGACTCTACATGAGGAGATTTCACGAGTCAGTGGATAAGTTGACAGGCTTCCCTTTAATTGATTGGTTGTGATCTCTGGTAAAGGCCCCGTCAGCAAGTGCTCAGTGTTCTTCTTTAGCGCCATACAGGTGAAAGAAAGCATTGCATGTTTTATCCCTTAAAATTAATAGATTGTTCTATTCATCCTGATAAACCAAGTGGACATACTCATAATCCAAGCACCGTGACTGTGGTATTCTTCATCTTTGTACTTCTTTTTAAAATCAACTTTTAGAAATGATGCTGTGAGCCAGGAGGGCTCTGGGGAATGGTTGTTCCAGGGCCCCTTTGTAATGTAGCTTCACAGGCTGTTACACAGGCTGTTAAACTGTGCAGGAGCTCTTCCATCTTCCATCTCTGTGATATTACAGAAGGAAGAGGGAGGAAAATGTTGAGGGAGCCGGCGATAGTGTAACAGCCTGTGAAGCTACAGCACAGTGGGGCTTTGGTAACAACCCCAGGAGCCCTTCAGGCTCATTAACATAATTGTACAATTTGAATTTTACAAGGAAGGAGGCCATGGATAACAAATATAAGAAGATTACTACAGTCACGGCACCTGGATCTATGAGTACGTGCCCCTGGTGCTATCAGGCTTGCTTTTGATGGTAGATTTCCTTTAGATATGAATAGTTGTTTAAGCAAATTTTTCCATTGCCTCTGTCATTCTCCAGCAATCAGTGCATTTAAATTCAGCATAGCATTCAATTGCAAATAATGGGCTGTGTACTGTCAGGTGGGCGGGGGTCCTGAGTGGTAACATAGCAACTTCCACTTTGTCTGTTTATTGTAAAACACAAAAAAAGAAATCAATTTTGCGTTACAATAGTTTAATTCAATCCTCCCTTTTATTGGCATTGAGAGGGCATTGATATTGATAATTTTAAGTCCAAGGTTAAAACACTTTTAGAGCTAAAAAGAGAAGATCAGTGCGAGGGGAAAACACAAGAGTGTTTTCTCATGCCGAAACAACCAGCGACCAACGCGTGCAGCACAAAAGTCACGCTGAGTCACCGCTTGCAAAAACAAGCTTAGTGGGGCTAGACGCATGTGATGTGCACACACTCTGTATCTGCGGACTAATTGAAGTATGTCACAAAGTTACTGGTTTCCTCAGGAAAAATCTGTCAGACTCTCCCGCTGGATATTAGGAATTTTACTTGAGATTGTCACCCGTTTGTGTTTGTACTTGTGTATTTTCGATTATATTGTCTAAAATTCATGATTTATTTATGGAACCTTATTTTTCCATTCATTTTTAAAACAGGTAAGGGTGGAACGAGTCAGTAAGGCTTCTAGGGATCCATCGCCCCCCACGCTCTCAAGGACTGCAAAAGACTAAGGTGAATGCAAAATTTGCATGGAAAGGGGGTTTTGGGATCAATAGAGGTCGCTAATCCTTTGGCCATATGGTTTATAGGTGCGCAAAGTTGTGAGTTGCTATCAGTGTGTGAGGACACAAACATGCCATATAATCATGGTGTGCCATTCTGTCACTGGGTAGCATGTCATATAGTGGCACGCAGGAGAGAGATTTAGTTTGCTGTCCCCAAAGCTGCCCCACATTAGTGGATTATAATATTGGCCAGTATTAGCCAGTGGCTGGAAGGCTTGATCCTTGTCTATTTACACCAACGAGAGATCAATCCATACTCCTGTATTGCTACTTGATGTTACATATTTGGCAGAGCAAGTATGGGTGCAGCACTGTACTACTCTCCTATCCCGTTAATATGGGGTACAGCACAGTACTACTATCCTGTAATGTATGTATGGGCACAGCACAGTACTACTACTAAATCCTGTATATATGGGACAGCACAGTACTACTTCCTCCTATCTGAATATTAGGCACAGCACAGTAGCTCTACTCCTATCATGTATAATGGGCACAGCACAGTACTACTGTTTAGCCCTCTAGATGGAACAGAACAGTACTACTACTATATCTGTTATATTGGGCACAGCACAGTACTCATCCTATCCGTTATATGGGCACAGCACAGTCTACTACTCATCATTATGTAAGGAACACGCAAGTACTACTACTTCTATCTGTATCTAGGGGTATCAAGCACAGTACTAATCCTCAATCCTTGTATAGGTGGGCACAGCACAGTACTACTACGCCTAAGCCTGTATATATGGGCACAGCCCCATACTACTACTCATATCCTATAATATAGGCAAAGCAAAGTACTATACTCCTATTCTGTACATAAGGGCACAGCACAGTTACTGCCTACTCACTATCCTGACTATATGGGAACCAGACAGTACTACTACCCATCCTGTATAGCTGGACACAGCACAGATACTTTACTCCTATCTGTATATATGGGAACGCACAGTACTACTCCTTCCTATCCTGTATTATATGAGCCACCGCACAGTAATACTACTCCTATCTGTATATATGGGCACAGCACAGTATACTACTCCTATCCTGTTATATGGGCCACAGCAACAATGCTACTAATCCTATCTGTATATCTGGGGGTTACAGCACAGTACTATTACTCCTCTGTTATATGGGCCACAGCACAGTGCTATTACTACTATCCTGTATTAGTGGGAACAGCCAACCGCACTTACTTACTCTATACTTATATATGGCACGCACATAATATACTCTTATCCTGTTATACTATTGGGCACAGCACAGTGACACTACTCCATCCGGATTTATGGGGAAACAGGCACAAGCACTACTCCTCCTCTCCTGTAATCTCATAAGGCAAGCCCAGTAATACTCCTCCTATCCTGTATATATGGGCAAAAAAACAGTACTGCTACCCTATCCTGTTATATGAGCACAGCAGAGTACTACTAACTCCTATCCTGTATATATGGTCAAGCACAGTCTTTTATACTAATCCTATCCCGTAAGTATGGACACAGCACAGCGATGATACCAGTAACAGTAGTAATACGGGCACAAGAATAGTTATTATAACTCCATATCTATAAGTATGGACAGCAGCTATAAATCATGGGCTGGAAGAGATAGAACTTCTTATACTTGTACAAGCTGAATTGGTGACCAGAGCATAGTACTTGCTGGTAGTGTTACTATAATTAGGCAAGAAGTACTGAAAATGTAAACTTGTGTGTTGGGCCTACAATTTTGTGTACATCCAGGCCCCATGGCAGTCATGACCTTCCCTTGGTTTAAAATTAAAGGCTCTCTAACAATCTAGGTTTCATTAAAGCATACTCAAAGCAGAACGCCATGTTTTGTGCATGGTAAGTCGATTGAGTTACTGCCAGCTAAATAGTTTTCCTCTGGAATGAGAGGGGAGATGCAGTAACCTGACTCGGGCCACAGCTAGAGGACAGAGCTGTGCTCCTAACTCAGTCCTTTGTTTCTCTATTTATGATAACAACATAAATGTAAGGAATATTACATTATATCAATTATAGGCTCCATCGCAGCATTCGTATTTGCAAAAGTCCGTAGAAAACTAAAGCATCATTTTGGGCAACACAGGCTTACTATCTCTTCTAATAATAATTTAGCAGGCATTTTCTCGAAAAAATCTCTTTGTCGGCTCAGGAAGATTATGCGAAGAGAGATTGTAAACGGTGCAATAAAGAATCAGAAATTCCTGATTTTCCTAAGGCTTAAGTGGTGGATTGTAATATCTACGGAAAAAAATTAATGGAGGAATCTTAACCTCAGGACACTTGTAGGAGCTATGAGTCCTTTACGGGACGAAGGAGCGGAAGAGCCTTAACTGTTTTCCGTCATATTAGACAAAATTTTTGCATTTTTTTTTGTTTTAGTTATTTTCTTTTGGGGGGGGACAGTGAGATTCCGAAAACGGCAGTCTTTTATCCAGCCCAAACACCAGCCTATGCAGGCACGTCCCATATTTCGACTTTGATAGTTTTCTGTGGTTGGTTTTGAAATCCGTTAGATCAAACAAGAGGTCTACAGAAATTCTCAGGGGCGCCGGGAGGTTCGATTTGCCGGATTACACCTCTCCCTTTTTACGTCAGAACTCTTTAGAATTGATTAATACTTGTCTTTCTCTGGTGAAGGGTTCACGGTAATGTGATCTTACTTATACAATTCATTTTTTAGCCCGGCGAAGTCTCCCTGACCGTTTGTGAAAGGGAAGCGTGTTCAGAAACGGGATAAGCATTTTTTTTTCGGCGTGGAACCACATTGAGGCCTCGTACTGTGAGGCGGGCAGGCGCTGTTTGCAATTACGAAGATGCGAGGTTCGGGTTTCTTACAAACTAATATGCGGATTCTGTTTCAATTGACACTGCATTTATGACGTAATGACCCGGGGGGGTGATCAAGAGGTGGAGTTGGGCGGGGGGGGCGGGGATGGCATTCCAAAATGGCTTGGGACTGAGCGGGGAAAATTTAACTTAAAAAATAGGTCGCAAACCAGGCACTAACAACACCGGGATTAGGAAGTAATTAATGAACTCAGCGGCCATGAGCTGGGAAGACGACATATGCAGGAAATCAGACGCACGATCTTAGTGAATCGTGCCGGACCGCCTGATAGTTCGGACATTCGGTACCTCTGAACTCAAGACGGCCCCGTTGAGACCACATTTACTTACCATCCTGACGCGTATCTGAAAGTGCATTGTCGACCGGAATGATTCTACCGCGACTCACTAAGATTGTGCGCCCGATATCCTGCATGCGTTTTGGCTCCCGCTCAGGGCCGCGGAGTTACCTTCTTCTTCCGCGAGTAAGTTGCTTGGATTGATGACCCAATTTGAGAGGTTAAATCCGTACACAGCGGCACCACAATATGATCGTGTGCGAACAATCCCCAAGTGTTTTCAAATACCTGTAACCGCGGCGCAAATCCCGAAAACCGAAAAATGGAAAATCCGACGCAAAGTGCATCCCTGGAACCATCGTAAATAAGCCCACTGAAACCCGCGGTCAAGTATGCTATTTTTGGGTAACAACAGGTTTGTGCTCACATCCTTAGCGTTTAAAGGCAGCAGTAGTTGCTTGGTTAACCTCGCTCATCATGCGTGTGGGCTATAGTACAGAGCTAACAGGTAAGTTTTTGACAGACCACTTTTGTAGTCCTTCTGCCTACATTGAATCTCAGGAACCTGATAATCAGAAATTGGCATATTAACCCAAACAGTATGTGGAAAGCAGCTTAACACCTTCCAGATATCGTCCAAGTGGGTCACATATCCAAAAATAAGATTTGAGGTGAGCTGTAGATTATATAAAAGTAAAGGAGGACGGGGGGGGGGAGGGGGGGTCAACATTAAAGTTAAGCTCTTACAATTCTAAATTGCCTCCTCTTCCATCATGCATGGGACATGAGGAGATTTGCTTAGTTAAGTCTTGGATTGCAGGGTCTCAGTACAATAAAGAGGATTTAAGGAAGAGAGAGCTTGACTTAGTTGTCAAATCTCAGCCTCCCTGACTTTATACAATCAATTTTACATCATTAAAGTTGATTTCCTGGATGTTGCCACACAAACTGAAACCTATTTAAAGAAGTTGTTAAATTTACATTACAAAAAATTGTTGGAAAAATGGTGACTTTCTTTTGAGTTCTTAAATTTGATCTTCTCTTGCCTTCCAAACTTTCTAAGATCCTGTTCTTAAGTCTAAACTTTCTGATTACCTGGTTTTTAGAAAGTTCTCACAACTATGTAGATGACCTTAATCTTCCATGTACAAGTATTTGCTTGCCTCTCAATGAGGGTGCAATTGCGTCGCCCTATCCCGATCATTATCACTAAGAAACACCCCCCGTCAAACAAGACACACATGAATAAATATGGTGTGAAAAGCACGGTTGTGCTTGCGAATAAGCACAGTTCCGAAAACCCTAAAAATTTCTCCCCACATTTTATTTGACATTAAAATCACTTTTCTGGATCATGTTAGGATGAAAGTGTGTCCTTGGCTCTTATTTACAGTGAAATCTGCATTTCTTCAGGAGGTTGTCATGACACACCAGGGATGTGATTTGTAAATAGGTTGCCTAGAATCCATAACCCTTTTCCGCTTGTCGTGCCTGATGATTTTGGATCCACGTGATTATATACACGTGATTTGTAATGAGTAATAGAAGCCAGATCAATTTGCATGTAATTGAAATACTGGGTCCTCCATGAGTATGGATGTGTTCTATATATCTGCCTATTTGTCTATCTCTCTACCCTTTTTCCGTGCGGGGAGTTTTTAGGGTGAGGATGAAGAGTGGAAGGGTCATCAAGAAATTGTTTGGGTGGAAGAGAATAACAGAAGACATGGTTTCAGTGGCTTAATTAGAACGCGAGATGGGCCCAGTGCAAAGCCTGTGCCGGGCCCCCCCCCGACTATAATGTATGTTATCGAAAGTCTTCTATATGAGGAAATGGACACAATAAGGGCAGCCTAAACCTCGTGGGCCCGGGTGCGAACGCATCTCTCACCCCTCAAGTTACGCCCTGGAATGGTCATGCTCCCAGGCTGGGTCTCCATGCCATTGTCATCTATCCGCTGCCTGTCCCACCCACTGGGTCCCAATTCTGACACCCCTGGTTTCGGCTTAACACCCAACACCAATGAGTAGTCAACCCTTCACCAAGGACTGGTGCCGGAAACCAATGTCCAGTACCAGAGTCCTCTCAAGAACTTACCCCAAGTGTTAGGTGCCTAGCAATGATCCATTTTGACAAGGCTAGGCTGGTCTGTCGTTCTGCCTGTACTCGGATTAGATTGATTCTGGTTTTTCTCCAAATACAAACTTTTATCCCAATTGAGTAGTGTAATAAGAACGGTGTCATCTCTCAAACCTCATCTCAGCTGATGGTATGGGAAATAACAACGGAGTCTGGGTTCCCAAAGGGCCGGGGGATTCCCTACAGAACAGGCCAGATCCTTTAACAGGTGCTCAAGGGTGTATATCTGTATTCTCCTAAATCTGCTACAGCGGTTAGTCCAAAGGCTAGTTGTAGTCTCAACACCTTCTCTGGTATCTTCCTCAATCAAGCTTTAAGCGAATAAAGATAAAGGGGGTGGATAAGTTCATGGGTGCTGATTGTAAAGAAAACAAATACTTACGTTTGCGTCATCAAGATGGCAGCAGGAGTTAACATCTACTAATCTGCACTGAAAGAGGTTTAGAGCGGGAGTGGCGCAGCGTGTAGTCAATCCACATTTGAGAAAAATAGTAACGACTTTGTGTACATCAGGACCAATGGACTTTGCGTGAGTTTGTAAAAAGTCTTTGGAAATATGGACCCAACTTTAATATATTACCACCATCTTATCAATTCTCTTCTCCCTCAGAACTAAATGGAGAGTCTGAGATTGTGAGATCGGGTCTCGGGGGCCAAAGAAGTTATTGACCAAGATGCCTTTTGCTCCAGAGGGAATCCATCATCCATAGCTATCGTTGTTGTGTGGATATACCATAATATTTCACATGATCCTGTGACACTCCCCAGGTTTTTGCCCCCTATGTGATAATGACAGGTTCCCTTTAGGCGTTTTTTTCCATATATATGTAAAATCCATTTATAAGGGGAAGGGAAATGGATGTTTGAGATCCTAAATTTCTTCGTAGTCAGAATTTTTAAACCGATGTTTAAATGCCTCCGTACGGAGTATGTAAATACAACTGATGCGTCGATATTACATGTATTTTGATCCTTCTAAAAATTATTTGCTCTTCGCGTGCTTTTAATAGCAGTCGATCTTTGGTGTAATTGGTTCGAGTCAGCAAAAAGCTCTCATTTAGTGTAAAAGTAATTAAATGCTAAAATAGAGTCCTATGTATAAATGTGTACCGGTTATAAAGAGCAAAAGAAGCTTTCTCTTCACGATAAAAGGGTTAGCAATTTGGACACACAATGTGATACAGCAATCGGGGCTTAATTTTTTAAAGGGATTATTCCAGGGATCCCCAAGGCTTTGCCTCTTTTATCAATTACAATTATCTACAAGATATATTGGCAGAAACAAATGCAAAGTTGGCGTTGCCAAAAGTATTTATTAAAGAATAGGGATTGTGGGAATGGGGGCCTGGGGGGCTAATTATTGAGTCCATGTTATATACATGTCGCTCAGCAATGGCAGGGCAGTGACTATTAGTGGCCGCCATGTGGTTCCTCTCTCCCCATAGGATGGATCTCCTCTCCACTCCTCCATGAAGCTGAAGCCGGGATGAGATCTGAAAGTCTCCTGAAGTGACGTGTCCCTCATGCTGAGAATATGGAGAAGTTGTAGCAGGGAAGTGCCTCAGTGGCCTCCTGGTCCTGGTTACTTGTTGGAACACTCTGACTCTCCTGGGCACTAAGTTCTGTCTGTGCCGCCCCGGAACTACACGGCCGTGTTGGGTGAGCTCAGTACGTCAGGGATCTGACGGTCTCGGGGTCCGGTTAGATCTCCAGGTGGTCGGGTCGGTAGGCTCTCGGAATGTAATTCCGTAGCTGGTAGCATGCTAAGCTTTTGGGATGACTTGTTGATCTAACAGCTGGTCATGGCTAAAACAGTGAGAAGGACGGACATATTTGGCAAGGCCTTTATATCTATAACTATATGGGGACATGCTCAGGGTTACAGATCAGGTCGAGGTTCAGGGTATCGGCTCAGGCTGGATATAGGCTCTGGTACAAGTTCAGGGTTTCAGGTCCAGCAAAAAACAGACAGGAGTACTGCAAGTCACAGGAGAAAGTATAACCAGTCCTGAATGAACTGTGAATCTGATATTTATCCCGTTTCTGGACAACACAGTAGCAGACGACTATCCCTTTAAGAGACAGAAAATGGATCCATCAATGTCAATTACCCCCACTCCTGTATTTGCCTAGTGATTCCTATGTAAATATATTCCATTTGCACTGTTATTCGCCTGACCTATCTTGTCGCCCATGTGCCAAACGCTCCCTTTAAACAGAACAATGGCCCCAATATGTGATTTGTCTCCTCGCAATGCCTCACAGTGTGCTGGTAATAATACCATCCGTATGATCTTGTGTGGGTTCCCCCAGCCCAAAGCAAACCTCTGCCGACGTCATAGCTGCAACCACAGCAGGTGTCAGCTGTAGAGAGTGAGCAGGCGACACCCACAACCCAACGCTGCCAGGGGATCGCGGGACCATCATCAGCAAACGTCTGACTCCCATCAATTACACCGAGAGGAGATCATCATCAACTACAATCCGACTTGGACAATAATAATAAAATAAAAACATTCGGCACAAAACGCTCTTATTTTTGACAAAAAAAACAAGAAGATTTATTATCTTTCTTTTTCGATTCTGTTTCCAGTGGAAATCGCTTCCCTGTAATTTTAGTCGCTGGTTTCTATGGATACAAAGTGTATTCTCTATCTGATGTGGAATAAAAATAGTTATAGCACAGCTGTCCTTGTGTCTCATAAGCTCCAAACCAATATTTTATTTTACGGGGGTTGCTGGAAAAGTTTTTTTAATTTTTTTTCAGGGTTATTTGCACATGCACCTGATAGAAAAGTAAAGTACAGTTCAGTATTCAACTGCATCCGCTGAGCACTAGAAGGATAGAATAGATCGAAGCGAATAGATCAGATATAGATAGATGTATAGATAGATTAGATAGATGTATAGATAGATAGCTCAGATAGATAGATAAGATAGATAGATAGAATGTATAGATAGATAGATAGATAGATAGATAGATATTGGGATAGGATAGATATTATGGGAGATAGATAGATAAGATACATGATCGATAGATCTATGTAGAGATAGATAGATAGATATCATAGCTGATAGATAGATAGACTAGAGAGGAGATAGACAGGAGATCGCAGGAGATAGATAGATAGATAGAGGAGCTGATAT
Source organism: Engystomops pustulosus (assembly GCA_019512145.1). Lineage (NCBI taxonomy): Eukaryota > Metazoa > Chordata > Amphibia > Anura > Leptodactylidae > Engystomops > Engystomops pustulosus. The sequence continues at coordinate 84,471,376 of CM033649.1, forward strand.
GAGATAGCAAGATAGATAGATGATAGATAGATAGATAGGATGTATAGATAGATAGATGTATAGTCGCACGAATTAGATAAGAAGATGGAAGATAGATAGATAGATGATAGATAGATAGATAGATATGAGAATAGATAGATAGATAGATAGATAGATAGATAGATAGATGAATAGATAGTAGATAGAAGCTAGATGTATAGATAGATAGATAGATAGATAGATCGAAGATAGATAGATAGATAGATAATAGGGGAGTAGATAGATATATGTGAGAAGATAGATAGATACATAGATAGATAGATATATGTGAAAGTAGAGAGATCGATAGCTCGGCGACGACGGCGATAGATAGGAGACGAGATAGATAGATAGATAGATAGATAGATAGATAATAGAAAGATAAGATAGATAGATGATAGATAGAGAGATAGCTGTGAGTAGCTAGCGAGATGATAGGAGGATTAGATAGATAGATAGATAGATAGATAGATAGATAGATAGATAGATATGAGATAGATATGAGATAGATAGATAGATAGATAGATAGATAGATGATATACAGATAGATATGAGATGGATGTACATTGTGATATATAACCACCCTCATCTATGATAACTGCTGTGCCCGCGCTCTGCTTTGTGCTGATTGGCTGATTTTCCCCTCTTTTTCTCGCCCCCACAAGTTTTTTGCATCCACGTCTCCAATTTGCGGTTCCTGTAATCAGACAAGAGGCACCTGGCTTCGCTCTCCTCGTTGCCATGGCAGTCATTTCTTAGATATAATACCATGTACACATGGCCCCGGCTACATGACCTCCCCGATTTTAATTAAGGAATCAGGCAGAAATGAACAAGATAATGATTTCAAATGAGAACTAATGGAGGGAACACAAAGGGTGGCGGAGATCTATACATTACCATGAGATATGAATGTGCCACATAACGTGATGAATGCACAGACTCGAGGACTTCTTCAAGGACACACTGAGACTAATCACTGCGATGCTACAGAACACACAGGGGCAACAGACAAGTTCTGTTATTAAAGGGGGGCTCCAATATTAGAAAACTCAACAACATCTACAATCAGAGTGACCACAGTCACTATCTGGAGGCCTGAGACTACCATCAAAATCCTCCCTGATAAACCAGGGACATTACTCATAGATCCAAGCACCGGGACTGTGGTAATCTTATTATATGTGTTATACATGGCCTCCTTCCTTCTAAAAATCAACTTAAAATTATCCTACTAATGAGCAGAGGGCTCTGGGGGAGTACCAAAGCCCCTCCGTGCCGTAGCATCACATGCTGTTACATTGTGCAGGAGCACTTCCCCCCTCCCACTGTTATGAGATTTAAAAAAATGGCAAAGTGAAGAAGGAAAGTGCTGCGGAGGCAGAGTCCAGATCCAGCAATGTGTAGAAGACATAGAGGGGCTCTGGTAGCTCATTAACATTGTAAAAGGATGATTTTAGAATGAAGAAGGCCATGGAACCAAAATAAGAAGATACCACAGTCCCGGTGCCTGGATCTATGAGTAATGTCCCTGGTTTATTGTGATGGATTTTGATGGTAGATTTCCTTCAAAACAAATATGCACAAAAATTATAAAATATTTCAGCACCTTCTCCTCTTCTTTGATCCAAGTCCAATTTAAAAGTCAAAAATACGTAGAAATCTTCTCTTTGTGAATAAGTAGATGGGTCAGGTCCCCCCCTTCATCTCTGTCTTACTGTAAGATAACTGGCTGCAGCAGCATCTTCTCCCCCCTGCTCAGCCCAGTGCCTCAACCCAACCATTTTATATCTAATAATATTCATCTCTTACTAACATCATACCTCAAGAATGTGCATTTATGATTATACTGAAAGCCAATGCAAGAGCAGAGCTACATGTACGATACCGAGCAGTGCTTGTCTGCAACAAGTGGGGGTCACAGTCGTTCAGAGATATACGGCCACCGTGAGAGAAATGTGGCGGCGTGCAGACTAAAGGGGCGGAGGAAAGAGGACGCGCTAATAGTTACAGGCCAATCTGAAAATGCAGAGATGTTGTATAGTGCATGAAGGGCAGGGAGCAGATCTAAGACTACATGACACTGTGGAGGGCTTATGTCTCTGTTCTGACTCCAATCCAAACAAACAGAGCTGCAGTGTAAGATAAAATGGAGTGGATGTCTGACTAAAGCCATATTCAGACTGTACTGTATGTCCGTTATATTTCTCAATCACTGTGCAGGGACCTAGACTCCCAGTATTGTACTTGTACATGATTGCCAAGGGACTACCGCCTACACTCAGAATGCAGGGGCATCCTTGGCATCTTTGTATCATGATGGCTGGTGATGGATTCCGTTATCTTGCAAAGTATCTGGAGGCGCAATGACACTGCGTATTAAAAAAAAAAAATGATAGTTGTACACCGGGTGCTTCTCTGGACAATCCAGATACCTATCATGGACTATCCACAGTACCAATCCAAAATACACTATTCAATGTTAACTATCCAGTACCAATCACTACCCTATTCCTGTAACCTATCTATGTACATATCCAGTAACAAATCCTATACCTATCCTTTACCTATCCAAAGTACCAATCCTATACCTATCCTGTACCTACCTGTACATATCCCGTTCCCCAATACTATAACCTATCCTGTACCTTATCTGTACTATCCAGTACAATACCTAATAGACCTATCCCTGTACCTATCCTGTACCCATCCTGTACCTATCCAGTACCTATCCTGTACCTATCCAGTACGTATCCTATACCGATCCTATACCTATCCTGTACCTATCCTATACCTATCCAGTACCGATCCGAGAACGGTGCCTGTACCTATGGGTGACCGAGCCTGTACGAGCCAGGACCAAGCCGAGAACGAGCATTATACCTATCCTGTACTATCCAGTACCGCTCCTATCACCTGTCCTATGTACCTCTTGTGTAACCTATCATGTACCTATCCACAGTAACCAACTCCGAATTACTAACCTATCCTATACCTATCCTGTACCTATCCTGTACCTATCCTGTACCTATCCATGTACGTATCCATTTATACCAGATCAGTAAGTATCCTATACCTAACCAGAGGACCTATCATTACCTATCCTGTACCTATCCGATACCGAGGAGGGACGGGACCGTGTACTGAGCGAGACAACGAGCCAAGAGACAGAGACAGGGAACACTAGCCGGGACCGAGCCGAGGACCTAGCAGGGACGAGCCGGGACGAGCAGGACAGAGCCGGGCTTTTAGGACCGAGCCAGGAACGGAGAAGGAGGGAAGAGAATCAGGAACGAAAAAAGGAAAAAAGGAACGAAGACAGAGAGGAGAAAAGAAGCCGAGAAGAACCGGAAAGAGAAAGAAGAAAGAGCGGGAACGAGCCTTTAGACCTATCCGGGACAGAGCCGAGAAAGAGAAGGGACCGTAGCAAGTAAAGAGACGGTACCTATCCGATACAGATCACAGAGAAAGAGAAGGGAACGAGCAAGTACCAATTTCCGAAAACTAGCCAGGAAGGATCCGATACCCTCGGTTACCGATCGTGGACCGATCAGGGACCGAGCCTATACCTATCCTGTACCTAGCCGGGACCGGAGCCGATACCTACTGTACCTATCCAATGACCTTGCCTATACATGAAACCTGACCGAAGCCAGGGTACCTATCCTATACATATCCTGTACAGAAGGGGCCGAGACCGAGCCTGTTGGACTATACGAGGACCAAAGCCGAGACCGGGAGCCTGGACTGCCTGGACACGAAGCCGAGACAATAGCAGGGAGGACCGAGCCGAGACATATCGGGAACGAGAATGAGAACGAGCGGGACCCGAGGAAAGGAAAAAGACAATGATACCGATCCAGGACGGAAAGAAGAAGAAAGAATGGGAACGAGACACGGAGGGTAAAGAGACGGTACCGACCTGTACCGAGCAGAGAAAGAGCAGGACCGAGACCGTACATATCCTAGACCGAGACGGGACGAGCCGGGACCGATCTATACATATCCTGTACTCATGTCCTACTACCGACCAGTCTACTAACATATCTGTACTACCCTATACCTATCCTTTACCTATCCAGTACCAATCCTATGACCTTATCCTTTACCATTTCCTGTATCAATCCTTAGACTACCCTTTCTTACTGATCCATAATATCAATGTACTATCCTGGACCCATCCGACTACAGTAGCCGACATCCATACAACTCCAGAAGAGCTAAGAAATCTGATACCGATCTGATACGATTCGGTGAAAAAGTTCCCACTAGTCACATACCAATGATCCATAACATCCTGATCTCATCCGGGATCCCATTTGGGTTAAGCAAAGTAGAACCTCTTTCATTCTTTTCCCAGTCATGTTACTTTGTGTAAATGGTTAACGCCGCTAAACAGATGATTTAGGAGCTCATTAGGACATGACAAAATAATTTGTGCTAATTAGCTATTTTACCACAGAGACCATTGGGAGATGGTTTACACCCACTGGCCTGGAACTAAATCCACCGCCACATACAGAGGGAGGGAGATTTATTTTCTGTGCGGTTCCTATCCACAAATGTATTTATGGCCTGTTCTGTCATTAAAGCGGGTTGTCAATTCAGTAAATAATTGACATTTTTTTGCTTAATGAAACATTAGCAATTCTCCAAAATACTTTCTGTAGAAATTCTCACAGTTCTCTAGATCTCTGCTTGCGTCATTAAACAAGCTTCTATATTACCTCCTGTGGATGATAACTGGACCCTGATCATGTGATGTCAAACACAGGTGCACAGCTTGTTATAACCCTGGTCATGTGATGTCACACAGGTGCACAGCTCCTTATATCCCTGGTCATTGATGCACACAGGTGCAGGCTTGTTATACCCTTGGTCATGTGATGTCACACAGATGCATGGACTGTTATATCAGAAAGTAGTCAGAGGGTGTGTTATAAGGAGTTGATGGATTAAACTAGCATTTTGAGATCACACGACCAGAGATATAAGAGCCGTGCACCTGTGTGACATGACCAGGGATATATAACAAGCGATGCACCTGTGTGACATCACATGACCAGGGATATAACAAACTGTGCACCTGTGTGACATCACATGACCAAGGATATAATGATCTGTGCACCTGTGTGACATCACATGACCAGGAGTATAACGAGTCCTGCACCTGTGTGACATCGCATGACCAGGAGTATGACGAACCATGAATTGTGCCCACATGACACGGGACCAGTTTATATATCCGCAGGAAGCAAACAATGAGCTTCCTATGACTTCCTATCAGAGATATCTAGGAAACTCTGAGGAATTGATACGAAAAATTTGCTAAATTCTTTAACTTTTTCATTACACAAACAAATATTAATCTAAAAGCCCACGTTATAGATTAGAGAATTGCCGTATGGGAATTGTCTTTAGTAATGTATAGAAATCAATACACTAAGACATGATCCAGGTATATGGTGGAGCAGAGGGTCCAACCTTCCTCAGTACAGATAATAGGGGTCTACTCAACACAGATGTCACATCCAGTATATGACTAGACCAGATCGCAGTGCGCGAAGGGATAAGGGAGAGAAGATTGCAGAGGAACAGCACAGCAGGGAGTGTAACCAGAGATACCACTTGTAGTCTGAGAGCGCTACATGAATGACCTTAGAGTCTAATACTAGCAATGATACCCCCCCATGATTCCACCTGGTCATTTACACTTCCTGAAACGAATACAAGCTACATTGTCTCATATAATATGATCAATAAACATTAGCAAACTTTTGAAAAACTTCACAGGGGGGGGAAAGCATTTACACACTGCCCCTACTGTACTGTTCAGGTAACTGCAAAACTAAAAAAAAAAAGTATAAAATGAGAGAGGGGCTGTTCAGAGCAGGAAAGAAAAAATAGTACTAGAAGTCAGAAACCAATGAACTGTACTGCAAGAAAGCCATTACCAGAGAAGTGTGCGGGTTGTAACCTATATGTGTGTATCTGAAGAACATTCTGCTTCTAACTCGCCATCCAATCAAAATCTTAAAGTGACCGTACATATCAGATGAATTCTACTAATGTATATGGATATTCCCTGCGATCATGCTGGAGGGATGGAAGGATTGGGCATGTGTAATGATTGGGGCATGACCAATCATTTACTTCTCCAGGCCGCTATCCGCCCCAGCAAGGTTTGGCAGTGGCTATACTTCACTCTTACCGTAGTTAAAATATGGGGGGTCAAGGGGGGCCTCTGTAACTCCAGCCATTTGGGATCATCCCAAAACTGCATTAAGACGCTTCAATTTAATCTACACGGCCTGCTCACGTCTCCAGTGATGTGGAGCTTCACTAAGATAAGCTCCAAGCTAAACACAACCACGGCCAAGTCTGGCCCTCCTTTAATAAGGTAGAAGTATTTCAAATTTTTACAATCCCTTTAAGGATTTTGCCTGAGATGAGTCATATTTAGATTCACTTCAGAGGCCACTATCTTCAGTGCTGAGTAACCTACTACACATGCTGCTAGTGTTATTTGAAAGATAAAACATCTACTTTCCATGCATTCCATAGAACCGGAAGATACCGGCAGATTAAAAAAAACACGGGAAATCAAAACATTTTTAGGTACATTCAACTGAAACAGGGCGTCTGAAGTGACGCTTCCCCTTTAGCGCTCTCGATGACATCTGAAGCAAAATATGACTCGTCATTTTCTTGAGCCTTGCAGGAGATTCCCTTTAAAAGGTTAGTTCCATGTTTGATTGATAGGACCCTTTCACAATGTGGGATGGTGCTCAGCTACAGTTGTGCATCCACTGATTTTGTCTCCATTGCGTCTCAGTTTTCTTCCGTTTGTTTTTTTCCGTATGCATCCGTTTTTATCTCTGTTGTCCGCCAAAGAAAACTAAAGGTTTTACAGTGCTTTGAAAATTTTCTATTACCTTCCGTGATCCACATTAGGACTTCATTATATTTTTTTCACGTTGTGGACATCACAGAACCACGGACATGAAAAACAACGCCAGTGCAAAAAGAGCTCTAATACACAGGATAGGAGCTACAATCTAATTGGTGGGAGTCGTTTTTATGGAACCCCCACCGCGCCATCTCAGTTCACATGATGGAGCAAAGTTTCGGCATGTGTGAGCACACAATCAGGTATTCCCGAATCTCCTAGACGGATAGGTGAGTGTTTGGGATACCTGAGCGATTGTGCTCAGCAATTTCCAACACTCCCATTGTATTGATTGATCAATTAGCAAAAACGAGTCCCCCATTCTCCAGTTGCCAGGGTGTCCAGTTCTTGTGATCAGTGCGGGTCCCAGTAGTACTCAATAGTATCATAGTATCTAGTCTATAAGGCTGGAAGGAGACGCAAGTCCATCAAGTCCAACCTTTAAGAATTAATAAATGTTTTATCCCAATAACCCATGATATACTACCAATCCTTTGGATAAGGAGTATAACCATCAAACTTGGTACAACCTCTTATAAGTATTATTAATAAGAATATAGTTGGATTGTTTCAAAGTTTTCTTTTCCACAAGGCTGAAGTGTGGGTTTGCCGTAAATTGCGAAATCATTTGAGGCCATTTTGCTCAGTTTTCACGCTGGGATATGGACTACATGTAGATATCCATTGTAACCCCCTCCAGAGTCACCCTATTTATTTCCGGTGGCCACTATGTAATCCCCTGCAGAGAGCTTGACTGCCGCAACTTACCGCACATCACTTTTTTTAAAAATAAGAAGACATCTGTAACAATACAAAAAGTGTGACGAAAAGTTTCACAGCAATCTAATTAAAGACACACCGCAATACCTGACAACAGCCACTGGATAAGGTGGTGCTGTTTCTATCAATTCGATAAGAAATGTTAAACACCTAAATAAAGAGGAAAAAAAAGGAGTGGAAATAACAGCACGCTAGTCCATTAAGGGTTAATCCCTACATATTCAGGTGTCATGGGGTCTCTCACTCTCGGTGGTCTTGCCGTGATCTCTGTACTAATTGACTCCAAATGACATTCCAGTTGCCAAGGAAGAAACCAGCAGTAACAAAGGATTGGAGGGAGTGATTTATATTCCGTAAAGGAAAGAAGAGGAAAGCGCAGCCGGAGTATCCCGACAGCAGAGGCTATAGGGATCAAGAGAAACGTAGCCTGGCTGGCCATCGCTGGGCAATGTATACAAGAACATCCAGACTACAATCCCGTCATCGCCCGCTGGATTGTGATCCACCAGATGCCTCCATTCCCAGCCAGGGGATAAAAATTGGAAGTACAAAAATAAAAATGGGGCTGGTTCACACGAGGTCACGTTCCACATGCGGTTACCAGGAACATTCCTTTAATCACAGCAACAATAGGATGCCAGGTACCATAACTCAGATCAAAACTGATATATACATACGGCATATGTGCATTCTCCAAGTGCTTGTCCTCACACTGCTGTGCTCCTTGCTCTGCACACGCCCCTCCCATCTTCCCTGATTGATGCTGTAGTATTTACTAGAAGCCTGCTACCACTTTATCCAGAGCAGCGGTAGGATCTGCGGATCAGCGCAATGCAGAGCACTAAGAGCACAGCGTGTTAGCAACAATCCTGTAATTTAAACAAATTTTCACAGTCCTGCTGCTTAAACGCCTTCATAAGGTATCTTAATAGAAATGTGTGACCTCTACTTCTCCGGGAGTCCTAAAATTGGGACTTCATTAATCCCATTACTCTAAATTACTGAATCCCACGATCAAACGTGTGTCTTTCCGCTTCTTTTTCATGTCTGACAGTGGAGAGGGGATAACAATTTAACTTGGGACCGTCCCTTTAGGAATACCCAGGTTTAAAAAAGATGGGGTTTGGAAAACATGGCTGATTTCTTCGAAAAACAGCTCCACTCCTGACTATAGGCAGAGCTCGGTATTACAACTAAGCTTCACTCATCTCTATAGAGCTGAGCTGCAATACCAGCACCAACCAGGTGTGGCGCTGTTTTAGGAAGCCATGTTTTTGAACCCCCCCCCCCAGACAACCCCCTTTTTTAAATATCATTTAAACACCATCACTGACTGCTACTTTCAGTTTTCATACAGGTCTAGACACTCTGGTGTTTCCACAATGATCTAATGCTGAACATCAGGTCCGGCAGGCAGCGCAGCCCGCACACATCATCATTCTGCAGCCTCAAATCTTATTAAACCTCAGCACTATTACAGCAAGAAAAGACTGTTAAAAAAAAGACGTAGTATTAATGGAGGGACGAGCGTCTAGGCCATTAGATACAAACGCCGAGTTTCAGCTGTGAAAAGAAAAAACTCCTCTACAAAGCAAAGGGTTAACCGAGCCACAGACACAAAAGTTTAGTGAAAAAAGAAACACAAAAAAAAAAAACTTTTTGATAACAAGACCAGAAGCAAGCCCAATAGATTCTGTTATTTTATGTACTGTGTATTTTTCAACTAATCAAACTACTGGCCACTATCAAGGATGTGCCCCCAAAATGATTTTGGGTGGAAAGACCCTAGGATAGGAGATCAATCAAATCAGCAACCGGATCTAGCACGTCACAATCAGCACCCAGATTCTCTCCGCTCTTACCAAGCACAGCGCCATCCACTGTTAGTGGTGGTATCTGGTATTGCAGTTAGTTCTTATTAACTGAAATGGGACTGGAATGGAACAGATGTCACAGTGGACATGGCCAATGGGCCAGCGAAGCAGTTAGTGGCCCCAATGTCCCTGATCCAATACTGATCCCCTATTTATGATCAAGGGTCTAAGTTCTATACAGTATTAAGGATTGGACATACCAAAATCCATCCTCCTTTCCTTCAAAAGCATAGATCAGGGAAAGTGGGCTGTCCCTCTTATTAGACTCTGGAAAAATGGCCGATGCATATCTCACATAGATTTCATCTACAATCGAATCAGAATTGTGATAAACCAGGGACATTACTCATAGAACCCAGACCACGTGACTGTGATAATTTTCTTATATTTGTTATTCATGGCCTCCTTCCTTCTAAAATCAATGTTTAAAATTATGCTAATTTGGTAGTAGTGTTCAGAGGCTTTACCAGAGCCCCTCTGTGCAGCATCTACAGGAACACCTCCCCCTCATGGGTGAAATTACAGCATGCAGTAAGTGAGGGGGAAGTGGGAGTGAGCCGAGTGGGAGGGGAGACAGTGTAACAGTCTGTGAAGCTGATGCAGATAGGGCTAACACCCCTCCCCAGAGCGCTTCTGTCTCATTGCATATTTTACATTACATAGAAGTATTGAGAGAGAAGGAGGAAAATTGGAAGAGAGATGAAGGGGGAGAGGAAGGGACAGGAAAAAGAATGTCTAGAGTTGGAGAGGGTAGGGGAAGCACGGAAGATTACATAGAAGTCTTGGAAGAGAAGTGGGGAGCATGAGAGAAAGAACTTGAGGAGAGAGGGACAGAAGATGTCTCAAAGCTGGGGAGAGAAGTGAAGATTACATAAGTTCATAAGGAAGGGGGAGCAGTGAAGATTACATCAAAGTCTGGAGAGGAGGGGATGGAAGTGGAGGCGGAGTAAAGATTACATAGAAGTCTTTGGAGAAGGGAAGGGGGGGGGGGGGGCACGTGAGTACAAGTTAGGTTTCCACCCAGAAGCTGCAAATTACAGATAGAGGCTTGGAGCAAGATCTGCACAAAATGAAGAGACAACGGTTTGTGATGAATTATTTAACACTTTAAGACTAAGACGCAGAGTGATGCCTTTAAATCTTCATTAGTTATTTATTATTGTAAGTGTGACAATACAGTCACTTGGTCTACTGAGTGTGACTCGCAGTCCGAGCCTCGATACGACTTCCATGATGAGTCTTCAGTAGATTGCAGCCCACACGCTGTACTAGCTGCCACACATTGCTTCTCGCTGCTGGTCGCCCCCACAAAGGACTCTGTGTAAATGAATCAATTACTTATTCAGATTTCCAGCTCTTTGCGTTCTAGCTCAAGTGGCTCAAGTTGAATAAGTTAAGACTCGGCATAATGTGGTGGGGATTTTTTTTTTTTTTTACTTAGCAAAGATGACGCACCCCGCTTCTTTTGTATGAGAATAGAAAACATAGAGGCCACAGATCTGGCCGGACGCCAAAGACGAACTGACCGGACGCTCCACAACTTACTTACCAAGCGCTGCACCTGTTGTGCTTCTTGGAAACATCATCAGTTCACACTGGATTCTCTAGCAGAGTTTTCTCTGATTAGCAGAGCAGTCGAGGGATACCAATCACGGGTATGGACAAGAGTGGTGCTGTTCTTTATAAAAAAAAAAACCTGTAAAAGGGGCCATGCTTGAAAATAAATAAAAATACTCCGTTGTGGTTTCTGGGGCTTACCAGTACTGTTATCGTGTGCCTATAGCATTCCTGAGCCACTCTTGGGCCTGGACTTGGGGATAGGCAAGGGGGGAGGCGGGGGGGGGGTGCGTGGCCGGGGCGTGGGGCGGGGCGGTCGGGCGGCGGGGGGGGAGCGGGGAGGGGGTTGGGGGGGGGCGGGGGGGGCGCGGGGGGGGGTGGCCAGGGGGGGGGCGGGCGTGAGGCGGGGGTGCGGTGGGTGGATGTAGGGGGAGGGCGGGGCCGGGAGGGCGAGACGGGTGGCGGGGGGGGGGGGGGGGCGGGCGGGGGGGGGGTGGGGGGGGGGGGGAGGGGGGGGGGGGGGGGGGGGAGGGGGGGGGGGGGGGGGGGGGGGGGGGGGAGGGGGGGTGTGGGGGGGGGGGGGCAGGGGGGGGGGGGGGGGGGGGGGGGGTGCCGGGTGGGGGTGGGGGAACAAAAAAAACAAAAAAAAAAAAAACGCGAATCACTTGGCCTGGAATTGTGGCCACTGAACCAATACTTGGGAAATTGACATGTGGAAACTAAGCATAATCCTTGCTGCATGTGGCTAGATGAGCCAATCATTGGCATTGGAATGTGGCCACCTTCCGCCAAAATCATTGGCCTGGTATGTGGCCATCAGCCAATCTTGGCCTTGTATGTGAACACCTGAGCCAATTCATTGCCTGTGGTAAGTGGCCAATGAGCCAATCATTGCCCTGGTATTTGACCAATGAGGCCAATCATTGCCCTGATATGTGACACTGAACCATCCTTGGCCTGACAGGTGGGCCATTCTAAGCAAATCTTGGACGTGGGATGTGGGACAAGAACAGCGAAGGTAGAACAATAAGAGGCGAGTCACGGAAAACCAGGGGGACAGCCGGAGCAAATCATTGGCCGCGGCATGTGGCTCCCGCCCTATGAGCCAATCATGGCTGGCATGCTGGCCGAACGCTTTGAGGAAGCCAATCATTGCCCTGATATGTGACACTGAACCAATCCTTGGCCTGGTATGTGGCCACTGAGGGCAGGGATGCCACAATAAACTTTATGTCTGCACATACCAGGCCAAGGATTGGTTCAGTGTCACATATCAGGGCAATGATTGGCTCATTGGTACCTATTAGGGGCATGTGGCTCAGTGGTCACATACCAGGCCATGATTGGCTGAGTGGCCACAACAGGCAATGATTGGCTCAGCGGCCACATGCCGGCCAATGATTGGCTCAGCGGCACATGCAGGCCAATGATTGGCTCAGCGGCCACATGCCAGGCCAATGATTGGCTCAGCGGCCACATGCCAGGCCAAGGATTTGCTTAGTGGCCACATGTCAGGCCAAGGATTGGTTCAGTGTCACATATCAGGGCAATGATTGGCTCATTGGTCACATATCAGGGCAATGATTGGCTCAGTGGCCACTTACCAGGGCAATGATTGGCTCAGTGGTCACATACCAGGCCAATGATTGGCTGAGTGGCCACATACCAGGCCAATGATTGGCTGAGTGGCCACATGCCAGGCCAATGATTGGCTCAGCGGCCACATGCCAGGCCAAGGATTTGCTAGTGGCCACATGTCATGTCAAGTATTGGTTAGTGGCCACATGCCAGGCCAAGGATTCGCTCAGTGCTCACAAGCACAGCCAAGATTGGCTCAGTGGCTATATGCACACTAACATGTCTGTAAGCCCCAGAAACCACAACCGGAGTATTTTTATTTATTTTCAAAGCATGGCCCCTTTACAGGTGTTTTTTTTTATAAAGAAACAGCACCACTTTGTCCATAACCTGTGATTGGTATTCCCTCGACTGCTCTGCTAATCAAGAGAAAACTCTGCTAGAGAATCCCAGTGTGAACTGATGATGTTTCCAAGAAGCAGACAAACAGGTGCAGCGCTTGGTAAGTAAGTTGTGGAGCGTCCGGTCAGTCGTCTTTGGCGTCCGGCCAGGATCTGTGGCCTCTATGGTTCTATTCTCATACAAAAGGAAGGCGGGGTGCGTCATCGTTGCTAAGTAAAAAAAAAAAAAAATCCCCACCACGATTATCGGAGTCGTAACTATTTCAACTTGAGCCACTTGAGCTAGACGCAAAGAGCTGAAATCTGAATAAGTAATTGATTCATTTACAAGAGTCCTTGTGGGGGCGACGCAGCGAGAAGCCGAATGTGTGGCAGTAGTTACAGCGTGTGCTGGCAATCTACTGAAGACTCATCATGGAAGTCGTATCGAAGGCTCGGACTGCGAGTCACACTCAGTGAAGACCAAGTGACTGTATTGTCACACTTACAATAATAAATGACTAATGAAGATTTAACAAGGCATCATCTGCGTCTTAGTCTTAAAGTGTTAATAATCTATCAAAAACCTGTAGTCTTCATTTTGTAGCAGATCTTGTCTCACACAGTCTCATCTGTAATTTGCGCTTCTGGGTGGAAACCTAACGTGTGTGACTCACTGCCCCCCCCCCCCCCTTCCCTCTCCAAAGACTTCTATGTAATCTTTACTGCCGTCCCTTCCCTCTCCAAAGACTTTGATGTAATCTTCACTGCTCCCCCTTTCCTCTCCAAAGACTTTGATGTAATCTTCACTGCTCCCTCTTACCTCTCCAAAGACTTCTATGTAATCTTCACTGCTCCCCCTTCTCTTTCCAAAGACTTCTATGTAATCTTCGTGCTTTCCCTACCCTCTCAAAGACTTCTATGTAATTTCACTGCTCCCTTTCCCTCTCCAAAAACTTCATATAATCTTCACTTGTCCTCCTTCTCTCTATATACTTCTATGTAATGTAAAATATGCAATGAGACAGAAGCGCTCTGGGGAGGGGTGTTAGCCCTATCTGCATCAGCTTCACAGACTGTACACTGTCCCCCTCCCACTCTGCTCACTCAGCACTTCCCCTCATATACTGCATGCTGTAATTCACACAGTGAGGGGGAGGTGTTCCTGTAAGATGCTGCACAGAGGGGCTCTGGTAAAGCCTCTTGAACACTACTATACAAATTAGCATAATTTTAAACATGATTTTAGAAGGAAGGAGGCCATGAATAACAAATATAAGAAAATTATCACAGTCACGGTGTCTGGGTCTATGAGTAATGTCCCTGGTTTATCACAATTCTGATTTGATTGTAGATGAAATCTATGTGAGATATGCATCGGCCATTTTTGTCCAGTCTAATAAGAGGGACAGCCCACTTATCCCTGATCTATGCTTTTGAAGGAAAGGAGGAGGGATTTGGTATGTCCAATCCTAAACTGTATAGAACTGATAGCCCTTGATCATAAATAGGGGATCAGTATTGGATCAGGGACATTGGGCCCACTACTGCTTCGCTGGCCCATTGGCCATGTCCACTGGTGACATCTGGTTCCATTCCAGTCCCATTTCAGTAATAAGACTAAGCTGCAATACCAGATAAACCACTATACAGTGGATGGCGCGTGTTGGTAAGAAGCGGAGAGACTGGGTGCGATTGTGAAGGGTGCTAGATCCGGTTGCTGATTTGTATTGATCTCCTATCCTAAGGGCTTTCAGCACCAAAAATCATTTTGGGGGCATCCTTGATAGTGGCCAGTAGTTTGATTGATTAGTTGAAAAATACACAGTACATAAAAAACTAGAATCTATTGGCATGCTTCTGGTCTTGTTATCAAAAAGTTTTTTTTTTTTGTGTTCTTTTTCTACTAAACTTTGTGTGTGGTGCGGTTAACCCTTTGCTTTGTTTAGAGGAGTTTAGTTTTTTTTAAAGTGAAACGTCGGCGGTTTATGGGGCCTGACAAGGGCGGGGTCCCTCCTTAATACAATAATACGTCATTTTATTTAAACAAGTCTTTTCTTGCATGTAATAAGGCTGAGGTTTAATAAGATTTGAGGCTGCAGATGATGATGTGTGCGGCGCGCTGCCTGCCGGACCTGATGTTCAGCATTAGATCATTGTGGAAACACCAGAAGTGTCTAGACCTGTAATGAAAACTGAAAGTAGCAGTCAGTGATGGTGTTAAAATGATATTTAAAGGGGTTGTCTGGGGGGGGGGGGGGTCTTCAAAAACATGGCTTCCTAAAAACAGCGCCACACCTGGTTGGTGCTGGTATGCAGCTCAGCTCTATAGAGATGAGTGAAGTTAGTTGTAATACCGAGCTCTGCCTATAGTCATGGAGTGGAGCGTTTTTTCGAAGAAAGCAGCCATGTTTTTCCAAACCCCATCTTTTTTAAACCTGGGTATTCCTTAAAGGGACGGTCCCAAGTTAAATTGTTATCCCCTCTCCACTGAGTACAGCATGAAAAAGAAGAGCGGAAAGACACATGTTTGATCGTTGGATTCAGTAATTTAGAGTAATGGGATTAATGAATGTCCCAATTTTAGGACTCCCGGGAGAAAGAAGGACATGCTCAGGGTTACAGATCAGGTCGAGGTTCAGGGTATCGGCTCAGGCTGGATATAGGCTCTGGTACAAGTTCAGGGTTTCAGGTCCAGCAAAAAACAGACAGGAGTACTGCAAGTCACAGGAGAAAGTATAACCAGTCCTGAATGAACTGTGAATCTGATATTTATCCCGTTTCTGGACAACACAGTAGCAGACGACTATCCCTTTAAGAGACAGAAAATGGATCCATCAATGTCAATTACCCCCACTCCTGTATTTGCCTAGTGATTCCTATGTAAATATATTCCATTTGCACTGTTATTCGCCTGACCTATCTTGTCGCCCATGTGCCAAACGCTCCCTTTAAACAGAACAATGGCCCCAATATGTGATTTGTCTCCTCGCAATGCCTCACAGTGTGCTGGTAATAATACCATCCGTATGATCTTGTGTGGGTTCCCCCAGCCCAAAGCAAACCTCTGCCGACGTCATAGCTGCAACCACAGCAGGTGTCAGCTGTAGAGAGTGAGCAGGCGACACCCACAACCCAACGCTGCCAGGGGATCGCGGGACCATCATCAGCAAACGTCTGACTCCCATCAATTACACCGAGAGGAGATCATCATCAACTACAATCCGACTTGGACAATAATAATAAAATAAAAACATTCGGCACAAAACGCTCTTATTTTTGACAAAAAAAACAAGAAGATTTATTATCTTTCTTTTTCGATTCTGTTTCCAGTGGAAATCGCTTCCCTGTAATTTTAGTCGCTGGTTTCTATGGATACAAAGTGTATTCTCTATCTGATGTGGAATAAAAATAGTTATAGCACAGCTGTCCTTGTGTCTCATAAGCTCCAAACCAATATTTTATTTTACGGGGGTTGCTGGAAAAGTTTTTTTAATTTTTTTTCAGGGTTATTTGCACATGCACCTGATAGAAAAGTAAAGTACAGTTCAGTATTCAACTGCATCCGCTGAGCACTAGAAGGGATGCAACAGGTGTAATATTATAAAATTGCTGTTTTATTGAGTTTGAAAGACCTCTTTTTGGTTAAAATGATTAACTGCCCGACTACTAGGATCCCCACTGATCAACTATTTGGAAACCCCCAGCTATAATCTTTGGAAACTTGGCAGAAAATGGATTTTCGTGCAGCACCCCTACAGGTGAAATTGAGCATTACACTTAAAATCATTTGGCTTCCTGTGTAGTTAATGGAAATACCAAGTCCTCCAGAGCAGAAATGCACATCGAAGCCGATAGTTGGGTTGTGTTATAGACCCTTAAAGGGGTTTTCCCATTAAACAAGTTAGGCCCTAACTTGCTGATTGGTGGGGGTTTCAGTGAGGAGCTCCACACACATCACAAGAACGGGGTTCCCGATATGATCCAATGTACCCTAGTCGGGCCCCTTGTCACTCCCCAAGATGAGCGGAGCAGCCGGGCGCCTGCTGATCCGCTCATCTCGGGTGGCGACAAGGGGTCTGACTGATGTACATCGGACCCATCACTGAGACCCCCACCGATCAGCAAGTTAGACGCTATCCTGGATGCCACCCTTTGGCTGCATAATGTCACTCAATACTGAAACATTATCAACACTGTGCATGTGCCACTTGGTTTACCATGCAAGCGCTGGCTCATCATACCGAGGGCCCATGATGTAGTGGATGGTAGTGGGCAGGCGTAGGGTGGGGCAGAAATGGTAATTTCGGAACTGTTTTCTAGAGCAATGCTTTGACATTTGACCCCAGCTACTTCTGGCCAGTCCTTGCGAATGATATCTGAGCCTTATGAACATGATAGAGAGTGGCTGACTCTATGGTGCTCCATGCCAAACTAGGATCTCGGCAATCAGGACACAGAAGTCTAGCTTTCGTGATAATTAGGGGCGACCACAGAAACATTAATGGAATATCCTATTTCTACATATCAAGCCGACAACCAAATCTGAAATAAAGCGTGACCTTGGAATGATGCAACGCTCCAACCACCAATTTATTTGCGATCAATGATCTCCTCCGTTCTCCTTCGAAACCTCGATCTACCGCAGAGCTCTGCTCATTACTGGGAACATCTCTGCCCAGGATCAATATGACAGCGACACAATCTTATAAGTGTGTGTCCTTTACAGCTGACATATAGGTGTGACAACACATACATGACAACATTGATCTCTGTGCTCCCATTAATAAGCATTCTCTCTATACATGTATAACTGGGGTAATTACGGTAATAGGTCTAAAGACTCGGAAGATTAAAAATCTCAGGCAGTTACGTGGTTGACTATGAGAATCCACAGATATTTGGCTAAAGTTGATGAAAATATTATAACTTTGTTGGTTGGAATTGGCCAATGATTGAGGACCAACATCATCGGGAAGGTAGTCGCCCATGTTAGAAGCATTCATCCGATATTCGGAAACAGAAACTTTAGTTTGTGAATGTTCTATCCATTTCCAGAAGACAGTTCTTCCTTCATCCAGTTTGGCTAAACATGTCTGAATATCAGAACAGCCAAAGTAGACCAAAATGTTTATGGCTAAGTTTTCGAAACACTTGTACACCAGCCCACTGATTGTATGGTAACTGTGCAGTATCAGGAACAGCCAAGAGATGAGTATGGATTTTTTTAGTTTTAAAAAGCCGGTTGCCTCAGTGGACAATCCCTTTAAGAAAGAAAAAAATTCTAAAGGTTTTAGATCAATTTTCAAACAGCTGAGCCAAAGTGAAATAAATGATTGAGCTATTGTGCGCCGCTCCGCTCACGTTGATCCTCATAGATTATGAGGAATTCACAGCTGAAGTCCATCTGTCATCAGTGCGATTTACGGATATGTATAATTAATGGTTAAGAAACAACAGGAACACTTGTAATTAATTTCCCTTTTAATTCATCAAAGCCCCATGTTACAGAGTCAACCAGATACCTTTCCTTAGAGAGGTTTTCCAGGAAACTGCGTTTTGAGGATCCATGACAAGAAGATGATCATGAGTCCTAGCGATCAGATGGAAAAACTTTGTGGAATCCTGGAAGATCATGTATTTCCCTGCAGGTGGAGTGAAGTATTGCATTGTCAATGGGCCCTTTAAAAGAAAAATGTGATTGATTTCTTGAAGCTCTTGGGTCTCAAATAAAAATCTGAAGTGGGGACATACCACATGTCATATACAAAGCTCAAAATTGTCAAATTTGTCAGGCGGAATGCAGGGGAAGGGAGCAGCAAAAGATTGGGGAGTGGGACGCAACTTTTTTCTAAGCCAAATCCCCTATAGAGGTGTCATACACCTTATATTTGGTTGTGGGTAATGGGAATGGGCTATGGGTAATGGGTATGCCACACGCTCCCCTTTGGGCACTCTTATTGCCCAAATCGCAAGCAAAATGTCTTGGCACAAGGAAATTACGAGGGCTGAGAAGGCTTTCCTACTCTTTCTGGTCATTGGGAGGTCTCCCCTTTATCAGGAGCTTTCTAAGAATCTCGTGGCAGTGAAGCTGTTGGGCCAGGGCCAGGGTAACAGTTACTACCTTTGCACCCTCTTTATTACTACCTTGTTTCTAATTTTACTTAGGAACACGTTTTATCAGGAATTTCACCAAATCTTCTCGTCTATGAGGAAAATGCAGAGACCGTCTGTGGAAACCATCTAAGTAAAACATAATTGATTTCCCAGATTTAGTGGAGTTTTCTAGTAAAATGTCCTACTGTGGGAATATACTTTACCTCCCCTCCTGCATCCTAAAGTGTCTATGGTGTAGATGTCCTGCTTCTTCCATGCAAACTTCATATCCTTGAATCCTTGTCAGCACATTGATCTTATTAACTACTAACTCGATGATGTCTGGAATACGAATCCCTAACAACGTGAAGACTGCCGGTTTATCGTTTACCCTATTAATACAGGGGCCCACTGCACATGGGGGCTTTGCCTTTAAACAGGTTTTAATGCTTGCAAAGTAGAGCGCCAGAAGTGGATAATGTGCACTGTCCCTCAATGAAGACCAGATGCTCCTCAATGGTGATGGATCTACATTTCAAGGCGGACAGCTCCGGGGCTGACAAGAGAATTTTGCGATTCATTTTAATGCGGTTCCACCTGCTGCTCCCAGACAGTCGGTAAAATATATGGCATTTTTTCGAGGATGTTTTTAATGTCTTTCAATTCCTTTAGGGAAAGATGATTCCATCGAAGGACACTGCAGCCAATTTTTTTCATAATCCAGTAGAAATTTCTGGACGACGCATGCATTTTGCATTTCAGGTTCTGCATTTTGTGACCAGTAAAATTGGCATTTTTTTGGAAAAAAATATCTAAAAACAATTCATAGTACTGGTGTGTCCTAATGTGCCAAAGGCATTTTGAGGATACTTTAGGCCCTTGTACCTACTATAGACATATAGGACCACATTTACTAAGGACCTTGCGCCAGTTCTGGTGCCCTCTGCACACTACACAGGCAAACTGTATATTGTACAGTTTGCACCATTTTTAGTAAATGCGGGTCATAGGGGGGAATTTATCATACTCCGGTGCCTGCATATGATAGCTGCCCACCTCAAATGTTCCTCCACCAGGCGCCGATGAGCAAAACTACACCAAGTCCCAACTAGCTTAGTTGCAATACTAATTGCAAATTCTTGCAGTGCGCAACAATTTCAGATCCTTTTAGTTTTTCTACGCTAAAAAATTGACATAGAAGCGCTGTTTAATCTCCCCATAGCCATCAATAGATGTATTGAAGTCAGTACACAGGAATAACTCTTATAGTAAGGACGTACACTCACCGGCCACTTTATTAGGTACACCTGTCCAACTGCTCGTTAACACTTAATTTCTAATCAGCCAATCACATGGCGGCAACTCAGTGCATTTAGGCATGTAGACATGGTCAAGACAATCTCCTGCAGTTCAAACCGAGCATCAGTATGGGGAAGAAAGGTGATTTGATGCCTTTGAACGTGGCATGGTTGTTGGTGCCAGAAGGGCTGGTCTGAGTATTTCAGAAACTGCTGATCTACTGGGATTTTCACGCACAACCATCTCTAGGGTTTCCAGAGAATGGTCCGAAAAAGAAAAAACATCCAGTGAGCGGCAGTTCTGTGGGCGGAAATGCCTTGTTGATACCAGAGGTCAGAGGAGAATGGGCAGACTGGTTCGAGCTGATAGAAAAGCAACAGTGACTCAAATCGCCACTCGTTACAACCAAGGTAGGCAGAAGAGCATCTCTGAACGCACAGTACATCGAACTTTGAGACAGATGGGCTACAGCAGCAGAAGACCACACCGGGTGCCACTCCTTTCAGCTAAGAACAGGAAACTGAGGCTACAATTTGCACAAGCTCATCGAAATTGGACAGTAGAAGATTGGAAAAACGTTGCCTGGTCTGATGAGTCTCGATTTCTGCTGCGACATTCGGATGGTAGGGTCAGAATTTGGCGTCAACAACATGAAAGCATGGATCCATCCTGCCTTGTATCAACGGTTCAGGCTGGTGGTGGTGGTGTCATGGAGTGGGGAATATTTTCTTGGCACTCTTTGGGCCCCTTGGTACAACGCCACAGCCTACCTGAGTATTGTTCCTGACCATGTCCATCCCTTTATGAGCACAATGTACCCTGTAACATCTGATGGCTACTTTCAGCAGGATAATGCGCCATGTCATAAAGCTGGAATTATCTCAGACTGGTTTCTTGAACATGACAATGAGGTCACTGGACACAAATGGCCTCCACAGTCACCAGATCTCAATCCAATAGAGCATCTTTGGGATGTGGTGGAACGGGAGATTCGCATCATGGATGTGCATCCGACAAATCTGCGGCAACTGTGTGATGCCATCATGTCAATATGGACCAAAATCTCTGAGGAGCTTCCAGCACCTTGTTGTATCTATGCCACGAGGAATTGAGGCAGTTCTGAAGGCAAAAGGGGGTCCAACCCGTTACTAGCATGGTGTACCTAATAAAGTGGCCGGTGAGTGTATATCCTGAAAAATGCACAGAATAATACCTGGTCTCCAATTTAAACTTTACGATATCATAGTGTAGAGACAATGGGGCAGATTTATCAAGCAGTCTGAAAGTCGGAATATTTCCAATTGCCCATGGCAACCAATCACAGCTCCCCTTTAAAATATTCATGAGCACTGGTGAAATGAAAGCTGAGCTGTGATTGGTTGCCATGGGCAACTGGAAATATTCTGACTTTCAGACTGCTTGATAAATCTGCCCCAGTGTAGCTTATTTACTAAGGGTCAGGGATCGCACTTTTGACGGCTTGTTCACTGGTTCCGGGATTTGCGCAACTTTGACAGGTATTTAATCGTATTTTTGGCGCAGCTGCACTGGTGACAGAAATCGGGGGTGGGCCATCGGATGGTCCGACTGTTTCGGACTGAGCGCATGATTTAACTTTCAATTTGTGTCGCAAGACAATGCACTTACAAGCACCACGAAGGAGAAGGTGAACTCTGTCAGACCAGAGCGGGGAAGCGACGCATGCAGGATATCGTGATCGCGGCACAGTGCATTATCGTTGGACAATACACTTGCTGTAAACTTCCAGGACCAGGTAAGTAAATGTGCCCCAATACGTACTATGGTGTCCAAGTACAGTGCACTTGTACACCTGTTTAGCCATAATTTAGTAGAAATTCCTGGAGCAGGGAGATCCATCTTCTGATCCAGCAGGTACAGGGATTATACAGACAATGATGTCACAGTACAGGGATAATACACACAGCGATGTCACAGTACAGGGATAATACACACAGTGATGTCACAGTACAGAGATAATACACACAGTGATGTCACAGTACAGGAATAATACAAACAGTGATGTCACAGTACAAGGATAATACACACAGCGATGTCACAGTACAGGGATAATACACACAGTGATGTCACAGCACAGGGATAATACACACAGTGATGTCACAGCACAGAGATAATAAACACAGTGATGTCACAGTACAGGGATAATAAACACAGTGATGTCACAGTACAGGGATAATGCACACAGTGATGTCACAGTACAGGGATAATACACACAGTGATGTCACAGTACAGAGATAATACACACAGTGATGTCACAGTACAGGGATAATATACAAAGTGATGTCACAGCACAGGGATAATACACACAGTGATGTCACAGTACAGGATAATACACACAGTGATGTCACAGTACAGGGATAATACACACAGTGATGTCACAGTACAGGGATAATACACACAGTGATGTTACAGAACAGGGATAATACACACAGTGATGTCACAGTACAGGGATAATACACACAGTGATGTCACAGTACAGGGATAATACACACAGTGATGTCACAGTACAGGGATAATACACACAGTGATGTCACAGTACAGGGATAATATACAAAGTGATGTCACAGCACAGGGATAATACAGTTCAAACCAATCCTCTGTTCCTTCGGTATATGTGGCTTATTCCCATCTCTCCAATGATATAGTGTCAGGAGAAATATCTTGGATGTACATGTATGTGTGTAGCCGGCAGCCATCAAGCTGATTAAATTCATGTATTACAGTAATTGTTATGCCGATGACACGTCCATCGCCGCGCTGACCGCTTCCTTCCTCAATACATTTTCAGAGCGAGTGTGCGAATGCGGCTCTAGAGATAACCCAATCATCTCATCCTTCACACTACGTGCACATGCAGCCTAATACGTGATTGCACTTGGTCAAGTAGACCATCTCAATCCACAGACCTCGGCTACTGTATTCTGCATGCTTTATGTATGGCAAATTGTTTTTTTTTTTTATGAAATCCTCTAGAATTGATTAAATATAACAGCACAGAAATGTGTGTATGTGGGAGCATGACTCCGAATGAAAAGGTAGCAATTTGCAAAAGATGACTGAGTCACCGGTAACAATCAAAGCCGTCCTGGATGTGTTGAATGAATCAGGAGCTTATTCAATAATTTCAAGCCAAGCGGGTTACCATTGGGAACAGGGAATCGGCACTTTCATCCTTTCTACAGAAACATCAGCGGCTCCCACGTCTGCTGGAATGTAGGTGGAAGAAGGTGAATAGCTGGAAAATAGCAGATTGTGTCTATAGAACTAGGAGGAATATGGGGCGACTGGTGCACCAACATCTGCTCAATGTCAAGTAGGGGAAGAATGGCATTGCCCTCCGCCAATGTCCTACCCACGTACAAGACTCTTCCAGCTCCAAGGTCAAACCACAATGAGGTTTAGAGCTGAGCAGATGTAGAGATCCTTCAAAGCTCGAAGTCGTGTCCCATTTATATAAGACGTAGGCAACAGCTGGAGATGAATTATGATGATTCGGCTAATGGTTGACCTTGGATGAAACATTGTGGCATGAAATTAAAGGGCTCCTCCACCCAAAGCCCTTCATGAGACTGACTGCCTGATCCACATCATGACTGCCTGGTGTAGAGATGGACTATGAAAAGTCCCTGGAGAAGTTTATCTGTGCTCCATGTCTAACACATAGCTCTACCCTACATGAAAGAAAGAAAAGCTGCCTATTGTTCCCTGCCACAACTCATGTTATATGTTAAGGGAATAAAAGATTGGGCATGTTATATTTGAGCATGTCCATTTTTTCTATCTATCGTTATATGTACTCATACTCACATTGTATAAGTTTATATTATGAGATTCACTATTGGCTGACAGATAAACCCTCTTTGTAAACATTTCAGTAATAGAATAATAAGCAGGTTGACCTCCGAAAAAAACTAAGAAATATTAGGAAAGAAACGAAAGGGAGAGAAGGAAGGAAGATATATATAGAGAGAGAGGTGAAAGGGATGGATAGATAGAAAGAAGTGGAAGAAGAAGGAAAGAAAAAAGAAAGAAAGAAAGCAAAAGGATATAGATGGATATGAGATAGATATAAATATAGATAGAGGATACATAGAGAAAGAAGAAAGATGGAAAGAGAAATATGAGATAAATAATAGATAGAAGAAAGAATAAAAGAAAGAAAGAAAAATAAAGAAGCTGTAGATGGATATGAGATAGATAGATAGATAGATAGATAGATAGATAGATAGGAGATAGATAGACAGACAGACAGACAGACAGACAGACAGATAGATAGATAGATAGATAGATAGATAGATATGAAATAGATAAATAGATAGATATGAGATAGATAGATAGATAAATAGATAGATATGAGATAGATAGATAGAT
Organism: Engystomops pustulosus; assembly: GCA_019512145.1. Taxonomy (NCBI): domain Eukaryota; kingdom Metazoa; phylum Chordata; class Amphibia; order Anura; family Leptodactylidae; genus Engystomops; species Engystomops pustulosus. Next base: position 84,496,317 of record CM033649.1, read on the forward strand.
CATCGCATGACCAGGAGTATGACGAACCATGAACTTGTGTGACATCACATGACCAGGGACCAGTATTTATCCGCAGGAAGCAAACAATGAAGCTTCCTATAGACTTCCTATCAAGAAGATATCTAGGAAACTCTGAGGAATTGATACAGAAAATATTTTGCTAAATTCTTTAACTTTTCATTACACAAACAATATTAATCTAAAAGCCCACGTTATAGATTAGAGAATTGCCGTATAGGGAATTGTCTTTAGTAATGTATAGAAATCAATACACTAAGACATGATCCAGGTATATGGCGGAGCAGAAGGTCCCAACCTTCCTCAGTACAGATAAATAGGGGTCTACTCAACACAGATGTCACTCCAGTATATGACTAGACCAGACTAGCAGTGCAGAAGAAGGATAAGGGAGAGAAGATTGCAGAGGAACAGAGCACAGCAGGGAGTGTAACCAGAGATTACCACTTGTAGTCTGAGAGCGCTACATGAATGACCCTTAGAGTCTAATACTAGCAATGATACCCCCCCATGATTTCCACCTGGTCACTTTACACTTCCTGAAACTAATACAAGCTACATTGTCATCAATATAATATGATCAATAAACATTAGCAAACTTTTGAAAAACTTCACAGGGGGTGGAAATGCATTTACACACTGCCCTCTACTGTACTGTTCAGGTAACTGCAAATAATAAAAAAAAAGTATAAAAGATGAGAGAGGAGGCTGTTCAGAGCAGGAAAGAAAATACATAGTCTAGAAGCTAGAAAAAAAATGAATGTACTGCAGAAGCCATTACCAGGGAAATGTGCGGTGTAACCTATATAGTGATGTATCTGAAGGAACATTCTGCTTCTAACTCGCCATCCAATCAAAATCTTAAAGTGACCGTACATATCAGATGAATTCTCTATCTAATGTATATGGATATTCCCTGACCGATCATGCTGAGGGATGGAAGGATTGGGCATGTTAATGATTGGGCATGACCAATCATTTACTTCTCCAGGCAGATAAGCCCCCAGCAAAGGTTCTGGCAGTGGCTTATACTTCACTCTTACCGTATGTATAAATATGGGGGGTCAAGGGGGCCTTCTATAACTCCAGCCATTTGGGATCATCCCCAAAACTGCATAAGACGCTTCAAATTTAAATCTACACGGCTGCTCACGTCTCCAGGTATTGGAGCTTCACTAAGATAAGCTCCAATGCTAAACACAACCCACGGCCAAGTCTGGCGCTCCTTTAATAAGGTAGATATGTATTTCATATATTTTACAATCCCTTTAAGGATTTTGCCTGAGATGAGTCATATTTAGATTCACTTCAGAGGCCACTATCTTCAGTGCTATAGTACCTACTAACATGCTGCTAGTGTTATTTGAAAGATAATAACCTCATCTTTCCCATCGCATTCCATAGAACCGGAGATACCGGCAGATTAAAAAAACAGGGAAATCAAACATTTTTAGGTACATTACAACTGAAAACAGGGGCGTCTGAAGTGACGCTTCCCCTTTAGCCTCTCAGTGACTCATCTGAGGCAAAATATGACTCATCATTTACTTGTGCCTTCACAGGAGATTCCCTTTAAAAGGGTAGTTCCATGTTTGATTGATAGGACCCTTTCACATTGGGGATGGTGCTCAGCTACAGTTGTGCATCCACTGCATTTTGTCTCCATTGCGTCTCAGTTTCTTCCGTTTTTTTTCCGTAATGCATCCGTTTTTATCTCTGTGTCCGCAAAGAAAACTGAAGGTTTAACATTGCTTTGAAAATATTTCTATTACCTTCCGTGATCCACATTAGGACTTCATTCATAATTTTTTTCACGTTCGTGGACATCACAGAACCACGGACATGAAAAACAACGCCAGTGCAAAAGAGCTCTAATACACAGGATAGGAGCTAACAATCTAATTGGTGGGAGTCTGATTTATGGAACCCCCACCGCTGCCATTCTCAGTTAACTGATGGAGCAAAAGTTTAGGCATGTGTGAGCACAGCAATCAGGTATCTCCCGAATTCTCCTAGACAGTGAAGGTGAGTGTTTGGGATACCTGAGCGATGTGCTCAGCAATTTCCAACACTCCCATTGTATTGATTGATCAATTAGCAAAAACGAGTCCCCCATTCTCCAGATTGCAGGGTGTCCAGTTCTTGTGATCAGTGCGGGTCCCAGTAGTACTCAATAGTATCATAGTATCATAGTATATAAGGCTGGAAGGAGACGCAAGTCCATCAAGTCCAACCTTTAAGAATTAAATAAATGTTTTATCCCCATAACCCATGATATTACTACCAATCCTTTGGATAAGGAGTATAACCATCAAACTTGGTACAACCTCTTATAAGATTATATATTATAAGAATATATTGGATTGTTTTACAAGTTTTCTTTTCCATAAGGCTGAAGTGTGGGTTCCGAATAATTGCGAAATCATTTTGAGGCCATTTTGCTAGTTTTCACGCATAAGTACGGGGCTGCAAAAACCCTATTCAAATGCATGGGATATGGACTACAAGTAGATATCCATTGTAACCACCTCCAGAGTCACCTTTTATTTCCGGTGGCCACTATGTAATCCCCTGCAGAGAGCTTGACTGCCGCAACTTCTACAGCACATCACTTTTTTTTAAATATAAGAAGCTGAAACAATTACACAAAGTGTGTAAAAGTTTCCCGCAACCCAAGTTTTAATAGCACACCGCAATACCTGACACAGCCACTGGATAAGTGTGGTACTGTTTCTTGTCAATTCCGATAAGACCTGTTAACACCCTAAATCCGATAAGGAAAAAAAAAGGAGTGGAAATAACAGCACGCTAGTCCATTAATGGGTTAATCCCTACATTATTCAGTGTCATGGGGTCTCTCTCTCTCGGTGGTCTTGCCGTGATCTCTGTACTAATTGACTCCAAATGACATTCCAGTTGCCAAGGAATACCAGCAGCTAACAACCCCGGCTATTGCTGGAGTGATTTATATCCGTACAAGGAAAGGGGAAAGCGCAGCCGGAGTCATCCCTACAGGAGGCTATAGGGATCAGGAAAACGTAGCCATGGCCATCGCTGGGGCAATGTATAACAAGAACATCCAGACTACAATCCCGTCATCCGCCCGCTGGATTGTGATCCACCAGATGTCTCCATTCCTGTTCCCAGGGGATAAAATATATGGAAGTACAAAAATAAAAATGGGGCTGGTTCACCGAGGTCACGTTGCCACATGCGGTTACCAGGAACATTCCTTTAATCCAGCAACAATAGGATCTGACAGGTACCATAACTCCAGATCATAAAACTGATATATACATACGTGCATATGTCCAAGTGCTTGTCCTCACACTGCTGTGCTCCTTGCTCTCTGCACACAGCCCCTCCCATCTTCCCTGATTGATTGCTGTAGTATTCTACTAGAAGCCTGCTACCACTTTATCCAGAGCAGCGAGTAGGATCTGCGGATCAGCGCAACGCAGAGCACTAAGAGCACAGCAGTGTTAGCAACAATCCTGTAATTTAAACACATTTTCACAGTCCTGCTGCTACTAACAGCATTCATAAAGGTATACTTAATAGAAATGTGTGACCTCTACTTCTCCTGGGAGTCCTAAAATTTGGACATTCATTAATTCCATTATTCTAAATAACTGGATCTAACGATCAAACATGTGTCTTTCCGCTCTTTTTCATGTCTGTACTCAGTGGAGAGGGGATAACAATTTGACTTGGGACCGTCCCTTTAAGGGAATACCCAGGTTTAAAAAAGATGGGGTTTGGAAAACATGGCTGATTTCTTCGAAAAACAGCTCCACTCCTGACTATAGGCAGAGCTCGGTATTACAACTAAGCTCCACTCATCTCTATACAGTTGAGCTGTAATACCAGCACATACCAGGTGTGGCGCTGTTTTAGGACAAAAGCAGCCATGTTTTTGAACCCACACACACCCCCTTTAAATATAATTTTAACACCATCACTGACAGCTACTTTCGGTTTTCATTACAGGTCTAGACACTTCTAGATCCCCAATGATCTAATGCTGAACATCAGGTCCGGCAGGCAGCGCGCCGCACACATCATCATCTGCAGCCTCAAATCTTATTAAACCTCAGCACTTATTACATGCAAGAAAAGACTTGTTTAAATAAATGACGGTATTATTGTATTAAGGAGGGACCCCGCCCGTGTCAGGCCCCATTACCGCCGACGTTTCAGCTGTGAAAAGAAAAACTCCCTCTAACAAAGCAAAGGGTTAACACCGAGCCACAGACACAAAAGTTTAGTAGAAAAAAGAAACACAAAAAAAAAAAACTTTTTGATAACAAGACCAGAAGCATAGCCCAATAGATTCTAGTTATTTTATGTACTGTGTATTTTTCAACTAATCAAACTACTGGCCACTATCAAGGATGCCCCCAAAATGATTTTTGGTGCTGAAAGCCCTTAGGATAGGAGATCAATATCAAATCAGCAACCGGATCTAGCACCCGTCACAAATCAGCACCCAGTCTCTCCGCTTCTTACCAAGCACAGCGCCATCCACTGTATAGTGGTTGTATCTGGTATTGCAGCTTAGTCTTATTAACTGAAATGGGACTGGAATGGAACCAGATGTCACCAGTGGACATGGCCAATGGGCCAGCGAAGCAGTAGTGGCCCCAATGTCCCTGATCCAATACTGATCCCCTATTTATGATCAAGGGCTATCAGTTCTATACAGTATTAAGGATTGGACATACCAAAATCCATCCTCCTTTCCTTCAAAAGCATAGATCGGGGATAAGTGGGCTGTCCCTCTTATTAGACTATGGACAAAAATGGCCAATGCATATCTCACATAGATTTAATCTACAATCAGAATCAGAATTGTGATAAACCAGGGACATTACTCATAGACCCAGACACCGTGACTGTGATAATTTTCTTATATTTGTTATTCATGGCCTCCTTCCTTCTAAAATCAATGTTTAAAATTATGCTAATGAGGTAGTAGTGTTCAGAGGGCTTTACCAGAGCCCCTCTGTGCAGCATCTTACAGGAACACCTCCCCCTCACTGTGTGAAATTACATCATGCAGTAAGTGAGGGGGAAGTGCTGAGTGAGCAGAGTGGGAGGGGAGACAGTGTAACAGTCTGTGAAGCTGATGCAGATAGGGCTAACACCCCTCCCCAGAGCGCTTCTGTCTCATTGCATATTTTACATTACATAGAAGTATATGGAGAGAGAAGGAGGACAAGTGAAGATTATATAGAAGTTTTTGGAGAGGGAAGGGGGAGCAGTGAAGATTACATAGAAGTCTTTGGAGAGGGTAGGGGAAGCACGGAAGATTACATTGAAGTCTTTGGAAAAGGAAGGGGGAGCAGTGAAGATTACATAGAAGTCTTTGGAAAGGGAAGGGGGAGCAGTGAAGATTACATAGAAGTCTTTGGAGAGGTAAGAGGGAGCAGTGAAGATTACATCAAAGTCTTTGGAGAGGGAAGGGGGGGGGGCAGTGAGTCACAGCAGTTAGGTTTCCACCCAGAAGCTGCAAATTACAGATAGAGACTGTGGAGACAAGATCTGCTACAAAATGAAGACTACAGGTTTGTTGATAGATTATTTAACACTTTAAGACTAAGACGCAGATGATGCCTTGTTAAATCTTCATTAGTCATTTATTATTGTAAGTGTGACAATACAGTCACTTGGTCTTCAGCTGAGTGTGACTCGCAGTCCGAGCCTTCGATACGACTTCCATGATGAGTCTTCAGTAGATTGCAGCCACACGCTGTACTAGCTGCCACACATTCTGCTTCTCGCTGCGTCGCCCCCACAAAGGACTCTGTGTAAATGAATCAATTACTTATTCAGATTTCCAGCTCTTTGCGTTCTAGCTCAAGTGGCTCAAGTTGAATAAGTTACGACTCCGGAATAATCGTGGTGGGGATTTTTTTTTTTTTTTACTTAGCAACGATGACGCACCCCGCCCTTCCTTTTGTATGAGAATAGAAAACATAGAGCGCACAGATCCTGGCCGGACGCCAAAGACGACTGACCGGACGCTCCACAACTCACTTACCAAGCGCTGCACCTGTTTGTCTGCTTCTTGGAAACATCATCAGTTCACACTGGGATTCTCTAGCAGAGTTTTCTCTTGATTAGCAGAGTAGTCGAGGGAATACCAATCACAGGTTATGGACAAGAGTGGTGCTGTTTCTTTATAAAAAAAAAACCTGTAAAAGGGGCCATGCTTTGAAAATAAATAAAAATACTCCGGTTGTGGTTTCTGGGGCTTACAGACATGTTAGGTGTGCATATAGCCACTGAGCCAAATCTTGGCCTGGCTTGTGAGCACTGAGCGAATCCTTGGCCTGGCATGTGGCCACTGAACCAATACTTGACCTGACATGTGGCCACTAAGCAAATCCTTGGCCTGGCATGTGGCCGCTGAGCCAATCATTGGCCTGGCATGTGGCCACTCAGCCAATCATTGGCCTGGTATGTGGCCACTCAGCCAATCATTGGCCTGGTATGTGACCACTGAGCCAATCATTGCCCTGGTAAGTGGCCACTGAGCCAATCATTGCCCTGATATGTGACCAATGAGCCAATCATTGCCCTGATATGTGACACTGAACCAATCCTTGGCCTGACATGTGGCCACTAAGCAAATCCTTGGCCTGGCATGTGGCCGCTGAGCCAATCATTGGCCTGGCATGTGGCCGCTGAGCCAATCATTGGCCTGGCATGTGGCCGCTGAGCCAATCATTGGCCTGGCATGTGGCCGCTGAGCCAATCATTGGCCTGGTATGTGGCCACTCAGCCAATCATTGGCCTGGTATGTGGCCACTCAGCCACATGCCCCTAATAGGTACCAATAGCCAATCATTGCCCTGATATGTGACACTGAACCAATCCTTGGCCTGGTATGTGGCCACTGAGGCAGGGATGCCACAAAATAAACTTTATGTCGTACTGGTGGTCAAATGGGACTAAATGCTACATATAACCCCAGGGACCCTCGTGAGAGGTGGGCATGTTTATCAGTTCCCTACGGGGTATTCCAATTCTCAGAAAATCCCTTTAGTGCCTATAATATATCCCAACAGGTATTTTTTCCCTATCCCCTAGATGCGGCAACTGGATTAATGGGAGGTTTTTTTGCTTTTTTCAAATATTTCTCCATGTTACTATGAAAACATTGCTGGAGGAGTCTCTCCCCTTTACCTGAACCAAATTTTCAATGTCCCCAAGTCCTGGGTTCTTATCTACAGGACAATACTCCCAGACCTGTAAACATCTCCTTCCTATAAATGGCCACGATCCGCAGGGTCCAGAACGCAAATGTCCTATTGTGACCGGGGTCGATATTCCTGGGATCAATAACCGTCACATACAAAGTGGACAGATGTGCAGAATGATGTGGCTTTACCAGACATACCATATGGAGGTGTATTGTATATATGTACGCATAGATTTCAGCAGCCAATCAGACGTTAGCAAAGGACCAAAGAGGTACCTATGTTCCATGTGTATATTCAATACATGTGATACAGACGTTCATACTGATAGTTTCTAAAGATGTCAAACATTTTAAAAGGATTTTCCAGATTTTAAAAAGATGTCTACCTCCGCTAAACAAGTGCCCCCCCCCCCCCCCTCTGCCCACAGGTTGGGGTGTGGTATTGACGCCTAACTTCTTGAAGCTGAGCTCAGAACCTGAGAGATGTGGTCATCACAGCTTGTGCATGTTGTCAGTAGCAGCAGGACGTGAAAATTGTAATCCAGAATAAAGTTTCTGCAAGTGCACTGGGCAGTGTCCGTACACTGCTGTGCTTCTTAGCTCTCTGTACTTTACAAGCCCGAGTAAAAAGCAAGGGGGTTTCTGGTTAAAGGGAACCTGTAGGGTGTATTGGTACACTTAACCACCCACAGGGTCTTATAGGATTGGTTTAGTGTCCCAATCACCCAAATAGTCCCCTAAGTGGTCATATTAAAAAACAAACATTTGCTCTTACCTGGGTCCAGAGGTCCCTGTGCCTGCACGTTGTAGCTAGTAAATCTGGGGTAAAACACCAAAATACTGTCCCGGCTTCACTTCCTGCAACGTGAGGGGAGGCGCCGGCCCCGGATCTGCTGATGTGAGTCCGATGTGCCTCATCAGACTCACATCTAGGTAAGTATAAATGTTTGTATTTTATTAAATTTAGGTCACACAAATATAATATACAGGTCGATTTAGGACCCTAAATCACAGGTCCATATGGACCTGTAGGTAGATTAGGGTCCCAAATGAACTGCAACAGTGAAGGAGCGGTTCAATGCAGAGAGCTAAGAGCAGTGTGAGGATGTAACCCAACAGCACTTGGAAAAGTGCTAGCAGAAGACAGAAAGGTATGACTACACATATCTCCAGGGACAATACCAAATACTGGCTGCAGTGAGCCCAGAGTAGTGAAGTGTGAGGACTAGCTCCCACTGCACTTGGAGAAACTACAATCCTTAAATATGAATCTATATTGCACAGTCCTGCTGCTACTAGCGACCTATATATCATAGTTTATACAGTTTAAAAAACACATGTTCATCAAGTTCAACCAAGGAAGGGAGGGATTGGATGAGGAAGGGTTAAGGAACAATTGTAAATATAGAGTTATGATTACCAATCATCTCCAAAGACAATACAGACAGTCCCCTGTTATGTACATGATAGGTTCTGTAGGTTTGTTCTTAAGTTGAATTTGTATGTAAGTCGGAACTATTTTTTATAATTGTAACTCAACAATTTTTTTTTTGGTCTCTGTACAATTGGATTTTAAAAAATGTTGGAATCTCAGGAACCAGGATTAAACAATAAATCTTAATGCAGACACCTATAACTTTATAAGCGTTTATTATATCCTAGGGCTAAGGTACAGAAATAATCACATAACTAAGGTTGTCTATAAGTTGGGTGGTTCTTAAGTAGGGGACCCGCCTGTACTTAACATCCGGCTACGAGAGCACAGCAGTGTGAGGACCCCTCCTCCCACCCACAAATTGCACTTGGACAAGCTACAATCCTGGAAGTTAATCCACAGTCCTGCTGCTACTAATATATAAGAGAATGTGTGATTATACAGATTCCCCACTGTTTGCAGGGACCATCCTGCTGACAAAATTTCCTTTAATACCACAAAAAAAAACTTTTGTGATGTAAAAGTCAAGGCAAGATATTAGATGTGTGTACACTGTCAGACAATGTATATAAACATTGGTATACTCGTGCAGGGGGTGCCCCCAGTTGTTTCCCACATTACACAAGAGGCTTTTTCTCCACACTGTAATCGGTCTGGGACACAAAGGTCTATTCACAAGCTGATCCCGGCCGCTAATGAATCTTTTAGGACTCTTTGAGATTCCCTGTAGCAGATTAGCGTCTCGTTACTCAAAAAACTCACTTCAAAAAATAAACTTTGCCGTAATCCGCAGGCCCCCTTCCACCACGCCGCGCTATGTCAAAGGCACGACATTGGGAAAAAAATTCCGGTAGAAAGAAAGTTCCCTGCAATCCGCCTTCCTCGCACAAAAGACTTGGCTTGTTACTGTTTGTACTTGTTAAAGTTGCACTGCAGGGAAATACTTTGCAGGGGTTGAAAAGAGGTCTTGTCCTTAAAAAGACGCCAATTTATCACCATTATGGGTCGGGGGAATTCATAGTAATTGCGTTAGGAAGAGGCTGTAAATTACTTGTGTCATTCTCTGCGGAGACGACTTTCACTGGCTCCTAGTCAACAGGACATTATGCAAAATACAGTGTGATGACTATTCACATAGCGAAACCTTCCCCGGCGGCTTTAACTCTTCGCTTGTTAACACAAAACCCTAATGATATCAGATCAGATTAGATGGAAAACCCAGGAACGGGCACTTTCTTTGTATGAGGCTTCAGCTGTGTGTACATGCAACCTTTCACACACCGCGCTCAGCCGCGACAAACCGCGGGAGTCCGTGACTAGAGACCCACTCGAAGACCACTTCATGCTGGTCCACTGCAATTGAAAGTGTAGTAGAAAGTTGGTGACAACCATATGGCGGCTCACATAGAGTACAAAGACTTCAAAATAGACAGGTCATATTGGTAAAGATCGGAGGAAACTGCAAGTTCCCAAGTTCTGATATCAGTTTCGGAAAAATTGGAGGGACAACGGATCTGGGCCGCCATTACAGCTCACATGTAGTACACAACTGTTTGGCATAATGGGAATGTGCTCATAGTTTTGGATCAAACTTCACAATGGATTGTACTGAAAAAGATTATAGGAATTTTTTGGTGGCCTGATATCAGTTTTTGAAAAATTGGGAAGCACGACCAATTGGCCGCCATCACGGGGCACGTGTAGTTACACAGGGACGGATTTATCAAAGGAGTTTTTCCCACTAAACAGTTAGGCTCTAGCTACAGCATAGGGACTTATACCCCACAATCACGAAAACAGGGTTCTGATGTACCCCAATCAACCCCCTTCGCTCCCCAGATGAGCACATGTCCGGGCTGCCCCATTCATCGAGTTCGCCATACTCAACAATCTCTGTCAGTTTGCATAAAAGATCGGGGGCAGCCCGGACATGTGAGTCCTGAGCTCTGCTCACTCGGGGAGCGACGAGGGTCTGACTGGGGTACATCGGACACTTCGTTCTTGTGATCTGTAGGGTTGTCATCCCATTTTTTCAGGAACTGATATCAGAACTCTAGAATATTGCCAAATCTTCTAAACGTTTTGGCGTATGATCTGTCATAAAGTTGCGATCACACACTAGCATTGCAGAAAGCTGCCATTACTTGAGAAACCGTTCAAGGTAGCAAAGAGAGTCCCATTATGCAATTCCCAAATTTCTATAAAACAAGGTCCTGTTACCCCCCTCCTTTACCCTCTGACCTCCAGGGAAATAATGCACAACAGGATGACGTCTGCTCCACATGGATGGAGATAATCCGGTATTTATACCACAGATATTACTTCCACATGTCTATACGGATAGTTTTCATTTTGTGGGTTTTGTCCCATTTCGAGATGATGACACCATGGGACTACGTGGGTGGAAAAAACTGCCTGACCCCTTCCTAATCTGTTCTTATGTAAGTGACATCCTAATGACTTCATCAGTCAGATACACAAAGGACCACGACAGGTTAACTGCCGGCTGAGCCAAAATAATGGTTAGCTCAGTCAACACTCTCTAGCAGGGCTGGTCGGTACCTTGAAAGCTTTTAGAAGCCAACATAGGATTTTTTTTTTTTTTTTAGGAAAAGGTGTGGTCGACTCGCTTCATTTCCTTCAATTCAAAAATCTGTATCAAATCCTAGGACAAGTTTGGGAAGTTTATTCCACTAAGTGATGACAACAGGGACTTAGAAAACATCCCCATATGAAGCTTCTGGATAAGCTTCTAAGAACATCTACCCACAAAAAAAATCATATATAGCAAGAAAAAATATGCCTGAGCTTCTCTTAGCATGCATCCTCACACTGCTGTGCTCTTAGCTCTCCTGCACTAATCTACCTCTCTAACCATGCTCTGAGTGACAGCTGCAGTATAACCAGGTTCCTCACTCTTCCGCCTTAAATCTGCTACTAAAACTCGCAAATTTTTCCCCCAACATGAGACGCTTCTCCAGAGGCTAACAGAGTTGAGGGGCCCCAGTGCAAAGTCTAGCCAGGCTCACGAGTATAATGTATGGTTTAACAGTGATTTTCAACCTTTTTGAGCCGCGGCACCTTTTTATACTAGAAAATCCTGGGGCACACCACCAACCAAAATAGCACAAATGACACTAATTATATTATAGTTAATAATATAGATTCTAATTTATTTTACGCAGTGTGAAACCTGGGCCTGTTTCGATGAACACAAAAGGGATATCCTGGCAGGAATGGTGGAAAGACACACAACGAAGCTCTTCCTCAACAGTTTCTTCAGTTTCTCCTTTTTTTGTATAGGTTCTGATTATTATGTGGCTCATATAACTGCAATATAAGGGGTACATGAGAAGTACTATGGCCATAGGCCAGAGTACAAGTGCCAGCCCGTATACTCAGCATATGAGTCTGGTACTTGTAGTACTTCCAGCCTCATGACTATAGTATTTCTCATTGTTATTGCAGTATACTTCTGGAGTACTACAAGTACCATCTCATATGCTGAGATTCTGCCCACAGTTCATATACTCAGGCAAAAAGTCATATAGTCACATTATTGATGGCATTACCTTACGGTGGGCAAATGCAGAGTCTCTCCGCTCTCGGATGAGCGCCGGCCTCGGTGACGTCATTTGTCGCGCGAGGTCAAAGCTTGCGCATGTGTATTGTACACGTCTCCTACATTGTAAGAAGCCGTGACTGCGCATCGCTGCACATTGCCGGGAAACAAACACCAGGGGGCACCATAGTTTGGGGAACTTTCCCCGCGCACACCCAACCTGTGTCCGGCGGAACACTAGTGTGCCACGGCACACTGGTTGAAAATCACTGGTTTAAAGTACTAGTCTTCTTATATGGGAAGTGACATTTATAGGCCCTCTGACAACTCTTGGGCCCGGTTGCGACTGCACCTCTGCACCACCCCTCAGTTACGCCCCTGTCTTTCCTTTAGGGCACATCCCCAATGGCGTTTTTTGTCTTGTTTTATAAAACGCATCTAAAAATCGAGTGGGAGGGGGATTGGCCAAATGCATATATATATTTCCAATGAAATACATGTGTGGTTGCCAAACCCCCTCCCACTTGTGTTTTTTGATGCGTTTTAAAAATGCAACAAAGAAGCCACGTGGACATGCTCTTGTTTTCATATGTTTCACACGCTTGTTTCAATGGTGTAATTACCTCTTAACTATGCCGTTATATATATATATAATAGATATATATATATATCTATAATATATATAACTGCATCAGAAAGCCAAGGTAACCCACAGGAGAGGTCTCAAAAATCTGCTACAAAGAACGTGCTTGAACTACCCTCACAGAGCAAGGCGCGCTACAAGTATCTAAACGTAACAGTCTCCATCAAGTTCATTCTGATTCCAATTATAATGTTATATTTAGGAATTGTTAGTTATCAAATCCAAGCCGTGGCATCCTTCTAAATATTCCTCCACCCCACAGGAGCGCTCGTTCTCCCCAATATCTAATATACCATGTGCTACATCCCTGACCGGAGACAGCCTCAGGCTTCATTACTCCGACTATAAATTAATGATCCACAGAATGTTCTACACAGTCAGAAACAAAGATCGAGAAGAAGAAGAGAAAAGAAGGAGAAGAATGCCCCCAATCAGCCAGATCCGGCTTCTTCTCTTTACACGGAAAACATGCTGTAACATTGTATTCCAGTGATGATTATAATTAGCGCGCTGCTCGGAAGGCGGCTTAAAGTAAATGCACAGGGATGGGACGGTTTTCCTGGCACAGCAGCGCTGCTAACCCTAGCCTCTTACCCTCACAGCCCATTGCTGCATTACAGATTATTAATCACTTGTGCAGCGAAACGAGTCTATATTAAAGCATATTAAGTATAGGCGTTGTCCCGCAGCCATGACGCTAGCTACTCATACAGATTGGAAAAGTTTCAGCTAATGTTTAGGATTGGGACAAGTGGGTGCTATGTTGTACAATACCCCTACTGACAATATTCAGGTCTAGGAACAGAGATGGGACAAGACTTACCACCAATAGTAATCTAGATATTATCTAGATATATAGAAGCTGTGTTACAATGTTGTCAAACTGGTCCACCGGTCACAAAGGGGCGGGCAGCGTCGTGCAATCAAATGGCGGCCGTTGACTTGAATCTTGCCAATGCCAACAGGACCTCACCCATATTAACAAGCGTGGAGAGCGCTCTACTGGTGGAGGATGCAAGTACGGTAGTTTAGTCAGTGTTAACCCAGAGCCAGTATGTTTCCTAATGGGTTTCTTAAACCAGTCCAAATCAATTCAGGCTGGCCATCCCACTTAAGATACAAATGGCCTGATCCTATTTTATTTCCAAATACAGCTAGTGACAGGTTAACATAGAGCCCTATTATCTAAATTATTATAGTTCCCCTCCACCACCATAAAATCCAACCTTGTTCTTACTGGCATCCAGCAGATTCCAGCAGCGAGTCAAGGGGGTGTGTCCTGCTTGACTGGTCAGCAGCTCCACCCCATGAGATGTATATAGATTATTACTGGGCATATGCTTGTATACTAGATTATACTGGGGGGGTCTGTAATATAGATGTAGTGTGTATTGTAGTATGATACATTCGGTGCCCCCCCCCCCCTAAAATATTGTCCCAGTGGCTCCCTCCAACAACCTTAATCTGCCCTGCCTACTCACATTGCAAAACTTAACCAATGTAATAATCTATCTCATGAAATCACACGCATGCCTCATGGAAGATAGGGGGGAGTAAATGTCCATGGAGTTAAATTTCATGTGATCAGATACTTATATTTTTGCAATGTAGGGGGAGAAAGGACTTTACATGACATCACCCTGGTCAAATGACATGAAGTGATGAATGGTTGAGGAGGTGGACATGGAGTGAGCTGCTGGACTGGCCAAGCAGGACACGCCCCTGACTCATTAACTGTATGCCAGGTAGATAATGAATTTGATTTTAAGGGTGTGTGGAGGGAAACAATTTTAGGGTAAAGAAGGGTGGCATTTAGGTAATATGACTGTATGGCTTCATGGGGAAGAATGAATGAAGTTGCTACCGCACCTATGGAGGCAGCTTATCTCCCAAGTGAACAACTGAACATTGCACATGCCCAAAATGTGGCAACCCAATAAAAGTTTAGCCAAACTAAAGATAAACTCTGCACCCAGCCAGGGTGCCTTAAAATAAGACTTCTACTCTATATTTCCATCAGGCATACTCAAACCAAAACAATAAACTTTCCGCAATGAAATGGCCACAATCTCCAGTTTTATTGGAGGCATAATGTGTATTCATGTGACAGGTGGCGCTGAGGAATTTGTGTCAGCTTCAAAAATAAATAAACCTTTATGTGATCGTCCAGCCAGCTCGGAAACTCTACAAACACTGGTTCTCGCACATCTGGGAGCTGGATTATGATATATTGGAGGCAGGGCCGGTCAACCGCAGTGGGGCCGCAGATGGTTTTAGTGCGGCAAAGGGGGGAACAATGATTTTAATGTGACACGCCTGCTGCAGGGAAAGATCAGATGTAATATGCAATGGGTGTTTGTAGATAGTAAGTCACAGCTTGAGTGTGCGGGTCACACTGTGGTTTTTGGTCAGTTTGATTGCCATTTTAATAAGACGACAGCTCATCGCGCCTTTGCATATTTCCATGCAAAAACTGTGTCACAAACTCAGACCACAAAATGGCGCAAACACTTCAGAAATACATGTGTCGCTGTTTTAGAGTCATGTTTTCAGTGCAAAGGTACGGGCACAAAACTGGCGGCAGCCAGAATATAGATTCTGGCAGAATCAGTATGCAACATCCTGACAGTCACGTTACCCACATCCAAAAACAAGATCACTAGCTCAGGACATGTGATCCTGCAACCAACAACCAAAAGTATGCATGTGTGGTGTCTCTTGTTTTAAGTTTTGGCATTGGGACCCCTAATTCTAAACTCAGCCCCAAGGTGTACCACAACAGCGCTGCCCAGTGTACTTTTCTCCTATTTGGTTTAGATACAAACTGAGAGGAAGAGAGCAGCGGCACCAAGAAGACGCCATGTCACACCCAAGGGGTGGACAAGGAGGAAGTTCATCCTGCTCCTCCTTGGGTCACCCAAACCTGTTTTACCTAAGGAAGTTCCTTCCTTTGGATTGTTATCCCTATCCCGGATAAATGTATAACAATCTGATTTGAGATGCTGCGACTGCTGGGACCCACCACAATCAAGATAACAGACCCCCAAAGTACATGGGAATGGGGGATCTTTTTCTCTAATTGAATGAAGTGGCAGATTTAAGCATGCACCCTCCTGCTCCATTCAATACTATGAAGCGGTGGAAATTGCTGAGCGCAGTGCTCGGCCATACGTGGCACTCCCATTCACTATGAGCGTACTACCAAGATGGACGAGTGGTGCGCTCCACATTTCCCATTCTCCTGTGGTGTTGAATGGATGTGCAAACACTTTCGCCGACCTGACGTTCCATCCATTACGAGAACGGACTCAGTTCTCTTTAACGGCGGGCATTCGTTTTCATAAACAGTGGGGGTCCCCAAAATCAGATTTTTATTTCCTATCCGGTGGAAAGGGAGACACTCAAAAAATTGGTCACACCCCTTTACAGTCATTCCAGTGAACTTCCATCATGTGTGGGCCACCTGGGCCACCAGGGTCCCAAGCAGTTGTGTGCAATCTCCCCTAAATCAGTAAGTCATGGATGCTAAATGTCCACCCCGTATCTCCAATCGAGTATGGTGACCCAACTGACTTTTACGTTCCCCCTTAGGTTGATGGTTTTCGTGTTGGTTTTTATTACGTTTCCTCTCATGAAACTCCATCTATTTTGTTTTAAACGACTGCATAATAAGTGCCTCCATTATAACTGAGAGTGGTCGTGTATATTACAGCAAGCTCTCAACTTTCCTGCAGTGATTCTCCTATAGACCATTCCTGGCGTAAAGTCCTGCATTCAAAATACAGAATAATGAATACTGTAGACCACCTCTGGCATCGGCGCTGCCAGCGTGCCAGGCCACCCGCACGTACAAGAGCTCCCTGTCTGCCCTCTCCGTTATAGAAATCTCTACAAACTTGCTTCTGCAATTACACACTTTTATAGCATCTGCAATACAAGCTGCAACTGTGTTCATTTGTGCGCAGGCGAAAGCAGTATATTTTTTAGGTGTTTGTACAGCCCTATAGCACACAGATCAGGACACCTCTCCAGGTTTCGAGGGTTTCCTACCTCCACTGGTTAAGCCGTCCAGGACAGCGATCCACCGCAGGCTATACATGGTTGTCACCGCTCCGGTTCACAAAAAAGCCGTTGATCTGCAAATGGAAAGTGCAAAAAATTATATACTCATCTGATTATGGGTTTTTCTTGCTAATTCATGACTTTCAGACAAAAAGATGAACCAAAAGACACCTACTTTAGTATCTTAAAGGGAAAAGCCACCTCCATCCTAAAAGCAAAAACTTCCCTTTACATGAGCATCATTTGTCAACATATCCGTTTCTACATACCGTTGCTACTTCGTTCTGCTCGTCGCCTCTTATTTTTAACACTTTGCGTCTTGGTGGCCAGTGCAAGAGCTACGTCACAGGACCACGACCCCTCCACTGCACTAAACTGGGAGTGTAAGTAATAATGTGTTGGGTCAGAACACTGGCAACAATATAGTCATATTTAGTGCTGATGTCAAATTTTTTTCTGGGTGGATTAAAGAGGGATGGCACATGTTTCAAAGTGATCTCCTATCTGAGCATAATGCATTGGCAACTTTTCTTCTATATTGGGGCGCAATATACTCAGCACCTCATAGCAGTTTAGGGCCACAGTGTGGATGCACAACCTGATGCTTTAGTGATCCTTTGTACTGGGTACTTGCTGATCTTGCGGGTTGTATAGGATAGTATAGGATTGTTGCTTTATTCCTCTTTATTGGGAGTCCTATACTTAGCTAATCTCAGCAACCTCATAGACAGTCATGGGAGTGGCAGTGTGGACGCTTGACCTGATGCTTTAGTTGTTTATCCCCATTGTGTGGGTACTTACTGATCTTGGGGGGTCCTGTTCACCTTCCATACAGACGTGTCAGGTATAGTACATGCCTGCAGTTCATTCCTTCTTATTGGGAGCTTCTAACTCAGCTGCGCTTCAGCAACCTCACAGCCAGAGGATTGTAGTGCGGATACTCAACCTAATATTCCAGTCCTATCCCCTAGCCAGAGATGGCAACCTTTTAGAGCCGAGTGCCCAAACTACAAAAGACCCGCTTATTATCGCAAAGTGCACACAACATAAATTTATTATTGTGATTTATACTCCCTTCTCTAATTCAATTTTCATGATAACCACACCTGAGGACACCAATTAACGCAGAACAAGTCGTCCCAGGTACAGCTGTCACTTTAAAAATAGCTCTGTCACAGCAAGTCCTGGGCTGTCTGGACTGCAGGAAGATACCTTGGAAGTCATCTGGTGATGGCCTGAGTGCCCACAGAAGGTCTCCGAGTGCCACCTCTGGCACCGAGTGCCATGGTTGCCTTCACTGCCCTAGCCTGTGAAAATGGCAACTAAGGGGCCTGTTTCTCCTTTCAGAACACAGTGTAGCAGGAGGAGTTGTATAACAGATGTGTTATATTTCCCACTATATATTGGAAGCACTGTACTCAGCTACCTTCGTGACCTTATAAACCGTCATAGGAGGGCAGTAATGGCTGCTCACCTCATGCTTTAATTGTGACCGCTATCCTGTGGGTCTTGCATTGTACAATTTACCACACATAACAATGATGACGACAACAGCAGCAGCAGAGACTGTGTTCACTCTTGGGAGAAGCAATGGCCTATCATAGATATTGCTGCGAGTAACTGAATCATATGAGGACAGTTTAAAAAACCAGTGAGAGTCTACATGAGACTCGCTCCACTCCATGAAAAGCTTAAGTCCTATGAGAGCCGGCAATTACTCTACGTGAGGAGTTGGTGAATGTGGTGCTGGACGGATGCCATGACCAGTCCATTAACATTAACATTCCTCGAGGTTGGAGCAAGAGAAATGCGCAACTAGACTCCCCTTAAATCCGAGCAGGGTTTATGTATGCAATGGTACACTGATAAACAGATCTACAAATGAAAAAGGAATTGTCTGAATAGATGAGAAGTACTGCCACACCAATAGTGATTCTTGTCCTTTAAGGATTTGCTTATTGCTGTATTTCCTATCGCCTCGTGGGATAATCCCAATGCTGCATCCGCTGTGCCCAGCACGTCCGAGCAATCCTTAAAACTAACTTTTATACATAATTGGAAGCGGATGGATATTGTATATGATTTTAGTGAGTGAAGCAAGTGGGGGCTTTCATCAGAGCACCCCCTAATATTCAAGAGATTACAATTCCACTGTTCCACTGTACATAGATGCAACCGTGACTGTAAATGGGTTTTCCCATAAACATATCACGGTCACCTTTATCATCCAGGGAATCTTCAGCTATGCGACAGTGCTAGGTATTATAGGAAATCTACCATTTGTTTATGCACTATGAACCAGACATACCTTGAGAATGCTGTGCTACACTGATGCAAAAACATATCTTGTTAATCCCTGAACTGAGTAGGTTTTGCTGAAAAAACTAATTCTATAAAATTATGATAATGAGGCTCTTCGCTCTTTGGCTGCCCAGGCCGCTCTCTCTCTTACCCTAATATCCCTGCTCCAGCCTTGGTCCTGCCCAGCATAAGCCAAGAATACATCATCACTGTGTTAGTCCCTGACAGCACGAAGTAATCAATCACTGCACCGTCCCCCAGTTGCTGTTATGAGTCATCCAGCTCAGGTAATTAGTTTCTGTCGGTGGATCGTATTCAGGAGCTTTGTTAATGTGTTCATGTCGGTTAGCATGCCTGAGACCCACTTTCTCCCAAGGTTCTGAATTTCGTAACATAGTTTTTTAAACAAACCGACTTAAACCGTATGTTTCTGCATCATGTGTACCACAGCATTGCTCAAGGTATGTTTTTCAACAATACATGAACAAATGGTAGATTAAGTTTGTGTATACATCGTTTTTGTTGTGTGTGTAGTTAGTAGCAGCAGGACTTTGATATATGTATTCAATATTCGAAGATTGTACACTAGAAAAGTTGTGCCCTCACACTGTTGTACTCTTTGCTCCCTGCATTCAAAAGCCCCTCCCTCTAGCTGTAGGAAGCGTTAGGTTCACTACGAGAAAGCAAGGGAGGGGCCAACCATTTAAAAACTATAATCCTGGAATATAAATCATAGATCACCGTACTGTGCTACACCACACACAAAAGGTATGAATTACACAAGCTCTCGGGACAAATAGGTTCAACATTACAAGCGTCAATAGAGATCAGTAGACAGTGGTCATTATAATCGCATAAGGGTGATAACGGATGACAGGTTAACACAAACAACAAAGGCTTGTAGTGGGTGAATGGACCTCAATAACAACTCTGACATAGTTAAGGAAATCTAAACCATCATGATAAACCAGAGGGGCACTTACTCATACATCCAGGCACCTTACTGTGGTAATCTTCTTAGATTGGTTTTCCCTGGACTCCTTTGTTCTAAAATCAACTTTTATACTTATGGCTAGTGAACTGACCGCACCAAGCCATGTTGTGTAGTGTTCACAGGCTGTTACAAAGAACTTTCCCACTCCCCCTGTGTAGATTACTGTTTTACTGCTTAAGGAGCTAGGTGGTAGGAGGAGACGTAACAGTAACAGCCCTGCCGCATCTGCAGCCCACAGCTTCTTTCTCCTATAACACTTTCGGGCAGCCCTTTTTGGCTCATTAGGAATCATTATAAATTGTATTTAGGAAGGAGGCCCATGACTAACCCGATTGAGAATATTACCAGAGTCACTTTTTGCCGATCGAATGATAAGTTCCTTCTTATATATCCAATTTTCAAAGTTTTTTACTACGTAGAAATGGCAGATGAATCACTGTATATCTTTCCTTTTGTAAATGTTTAGATGTGAATACGCTGCACCAATGAGATAACATATAAGATCTAGTCTGATCCGAACAACATAAGTCCGGTCAATTAATCTCTTTTAGTAATCACAAAATCTTTCTAAACGGATTTGTGGCAGAAAATGAGTATGTCCTGACTATCCAATTGCTCTAGGGTCTCCACCTCACCACCATGCATGATCCATTGTCCTCCCTACCACAGACGCGTCCTGGAGCCCTCTTCTTTTCCTGTGGAATTGCTAGAATCTGAATGTCGGGTATAGGAGACCTGGAGACGAAAGAGTGTAGACCAAAGGACATTGCATTGGTAAGGCACGTTTACTTACAGTTGCCATGTTGGACAAACCCCTTTGAGGGCGCATTCATACGGTTCATGCGCAATGAGGGATCTTCTACAGATCTAGTGGACTTCTAAAAACCTGGGCGCATTCACACGTGCGTTTTGGTTGCATTTGATTGGTGTTTTGTAACGCATTACAACAGGCTGAGGAGAGGTGAATGTTTCTGATGACATTTCTGTTTAGATTTGTTTAACACATTGTTATCACATTTATTAACAAATCGCATGTGTTAACACGTTGTTAACTTATATGTTAATACTGTGTTTCGATTCAATGTGCAAACACACTGTAAAGGATGTGCTTGGCAAATCCCCTCTCTTATCTGTTGTTGCCATGCGTTTCAAAAACGCAACGTGTGGAACGCTGAGCGAATCCTTGGCCTGGCATGTGGCCACTGAACCAATACTTGACATGACATGTGGCCACTAAGCAAATCCTTGGCCTGGCATGTGGCCGCTGGCTGAGGGGCCAATCATTTGGCCTTGGCATGGGTGTCCGCTGAGCCAATCATTGGCCGGCATTGGCCCTGGCCAATCATTGGCCTGGTTGTGGCCATCAGCCAATCATGGCCTGGTATGTGACCACTGAGCCATCATGCCCTAATGGACCAATGAGCCAATCATTGCCCTATATGTGACACTGAACCATCCTTGGCCTGGTATGTGGCCACTGAGGCAGGGATGCCCACAAAATAACTTTATGTCTGTACTGGTGGTCAAATGGGACTAAATGCTACATATACACCCCAGGGACCCTCGTGAGAGGTGGGCATGTTTATCAGTTCCCTACGGGGTATTCCAATTCTCAGAAAATCCCCTTTAGTGCCTATAATATATCCCAACAGGTATTTTTTCCCTATCCCCTAGTGCGGCAACTGGATTAATGGGAGGTTTTTTTGCTTTTTTGCAAATATTTCTCCATGTTACTATGAAAACATTGCTGGAGGAGTCTCTTCCCCTTTACCTGACCAAATTTTACAATGTCCCCAAGTCCGGGTTCTTATCTACAGGACAATACTCCCAGACCTGTAAACATCTCCTTCCTATAAATGGCCACAGATCCGCAGGGTCCAGAACAGCAAATGTCCTATTGTGCCGGGGTCGATATTCCTGGGATCAATAACCGTCACATACAAAGTGGACAGATGTGCAGAAATGATGTGGCTTTAACCAGACATACCATATGGAGGTGTATTGTATATATGTACGCATAGATTTCAGCAGCCAATCAGACTGTTAGCAGAGAGGACCAAAGAGGTACCTATGTTCCATGTGTATATTCAGATACATGTGATACAGAGCGTTCATACTGATAGTTTCTAAAGAATGTCAAACATTTTAAAAGGATTTTCCAGGATTTTAAAAAGATGTCTACTCTCCGCTAAAAACAGTGCCCCCCCCCCCCCCCTCTGCCCACAGGTTGGGTGTGGTATTGACGCCTAACTTCTTGAAGCTGAGCTGCAGAGACCTGGAGAGATGTGTCATCACAGCTTTGTGCATGTTGTCAGTAGCAGCAGGACTGTGAAAATTGTAATCCAAGAATAAAGTTTCTGCAAGTGCACTGGGCAGGTGTCCGTACACTGCTGTGCTCTTAGCTCTCTGTACTTTACAAGCCCGAGTAAAAAAGCAAGGGGGTTTCTGGTTAAAGGGAACCTGTCAGGGTGTATTGGTACACTTAACCACCCACAGGGTCTTATAGGATTGGTTTAGTGTCCCAAATCACCCAAATAGTCCCCTAAGTGGTCATATTAAAAAAACAAACATTTGCTCTTACCTGGGTCCAGAGGTCCCTGTGCCTGCACGTTGTAGCTAGTAATCTGGGGTAAAACACCAAAATACTGTCCCGGCTTCACTTCCTGCAACGTAGGGGAGGCGCCGGCCCCGGATCTGCTGATGTGAGTCCGATGTGCCTCATCAGACTCACATCTAGGTAAGTATAAATGTTTGTATTTTATTAAATTTAGGTCACACAAATATAATATACAGGTCGATTTAGGACCCTAAATCACAGGTCCATATGGACCTGTAGTAGATTAGGGTCCCAATGAACTGCAACATGAAGGAGAGCGGTTCAATGCAGAGAGCTAAAGCAGTGTGAGGATGTAACCCAACACACTTGAAAAGTGTCTAGCAGAAGACAGAAAGTATGACTACACATATCTCCAGGGACAATACCAAATACTGGCTGCAGTGAGCCCAGAGTAGTGAAGTGTGAGGACTAGCTCCCACTGCACTTGGAGAAACTACAATCCTTAAATATGAATCTATATTGCACAGTCCTGCTGCTACTAGCGACCTATATATCATAGTTTATACAGTTTAAAAAAACACATGTTCATCAAGTTCAACCAAGGAAGGGAAGGGATTGGATGAGGAAGGGATTAAGGGGAAACAATTGTATAATATAGAGTTATGATTACCAATCATCTCCAAAGACAATACAGACAGTCCCCTGGTTATGTACATGATAGGTTCTGTAGGTTTGTTCTTAAGTTGAATTTGTATGTAAGTCGGAACTTATTTTATAATTGTAACTCCAGACAATTTTTTTTTTGGTCTCTGTGACAATTGGATTTTAAAAATGTTGGAATCTCAGGAACCAGGATTAACAATAAATCTTAATAGCAGACACCTAATAACTTTTATAGCAGTTTATTATATCCTAGGGCTAAGGTACAGAAAATAATCAACATAACTAGAGGTTGTCTATAAGTTGGGTGTTCTTAAGTAGGGGACCGCCTGTACTTAACTCCGGCTACGGAGAGCACAGCAGTGTGAGGACCCCTCCTCCCACACACACAAATTGCACTTGGACAAGCTACAATCCTGGAAGTTAAATCCACAGTCCTGCTGCTACTAATAATATAAGCAAATGTGTGATTATACAGATCTCCACGGTTTGCAGGGACCATCCTGCTGACAAAATTTCCTTTAAATACCACAAAAAAAACTTTTGGTGATGTAAAAGTCAAAGGCAAGATATTAGATGTGTGTACACTGTCAGACAATGTATATAAACAGTGGTATACTCGTGTCAGGGGGTGCCCCCAGTGTTTCCACATTACACAAGAGGCTTTTTCTCCACACTGTAATCGGTCTGGGACACAAAGGTCTATTCACAAGCTGATCCCGGCCGCTAATGAATCTTTTAGGACTCTTTGAGATTCCCTGTAGCAGATTAGCGTCTCGTTACTCAAAAAACTCACTTCAAAAAATAAACTTTGCCGTAATCCGCAGGCCCCCTTCCACCACGCCGCGCTATGTCAAAGGCACGACATTGGGAAAAAAATTCCGGTAGAAAGAAAGTTCCCTGCAATCCGCCTTCCTCGCACAAAAGACTTGGCTTGTTACTGTTTGTACTTGTTAAAGTTGCACTGCAGGGAAATACTTTGCAGGGGTTGAAAAGAGGTCTTGTCCTTAAAAAGACGCCAATTTATCACCATTATGGGTCGGGGGAATTCATAGTAATTGCGTTAGGAAGAGGCTGTAAATTACTTGTGTCATTCTCTGCGGAGACGACTTTCACTGGCTCCTAGTCAACAGGACATTATGCAAAATACAGTGTGATGACTATTCACATAGCGAAACCTTCCCCGGCGGCTTTAACTCTTCGCTTGTTAACACAAAACCCTAATGATATGCAGATCAGATTAGATGGAAAACCCAGGAACGGGCACTTTCTTTGTATGAGGCTTCAGCTGTGTGTACATGCAACCTTTCACACACCGCGCTCAGCCGCGACAAACCGCGGGAGTCCGTGACTAGAGACCCACTCGAAGACCACTTCATGCTGGTCCACTGCAATTGAAAGTGTAGTAGAAAGTTGGTGACAACCATATGGCGGCTCACATAGAGTACAAAGACTTCAAAATAGACAGGTCATATTGGTAAAGATCGGAGGAAACTGCAAGTTCCCAAGTTCTGATATCAGTTTCGGAAAAATTGGAGGGACAACGATCTGGGCCGCCATTACAGCTCACATGTAGTACACAACTGTTTGGCATAATGGGAAGTGTGCTCATAGTTTTGGATCAAACTTCACAATGGATTGTACTGAAAAAGATTATAGGAATTTTTTGGTGGCCTGATATCAGTTTTTGAAAAATTGGGAAGCACGACCAATTGGCCGCCATCACGGGGCACG
This sequence comes from Engystomops pustulosus, assembly GCA_019512145.1. Classification (NCBI taxonomy): domain Eukaryota; kingdom Metazoa; phylum Chordata; class Amphibia; order Anura; family Leptodactylidae; genus Engystomops; species Engystomops pustulosus. The sequence continues at coordinate 84,521,490 of CM033649.1, forward strand.
TGTAGTTACACAGGGACGGATTTATCAAAGGAGTTTTTCCCACTAAACAGTTAGGCTCTAGCTACAGCATAGGGACTTATACCCCACAATCACGAAAACAGGGTTCTGATGTACCCCAATCAACCCCCTTCGCTCCCCAGATGAGCACATGTCCGGGCTGCCCCATTCATCTGAGTTCGCCATACTCAACAATCTCTGTCAGTTTGCATAAAAGATCGGGGCAGCCCGGACATGTGAGTCCTGAGCCTGCTCATCTCGGGGAGCGACGAGGGGTCTGACTGGGGTACATCGGACACTTCGTTCTTGTGATCTGTGAGGGTTGTCATCCACATTTTTCAGGAACTGATATCAGAACTCAGAATATTGCCAAATCTTCTAAACGTTTTGCGTATGATCTGTCATGAAGTTGCGATCCAACACTAGCATTGCAGAAAGCTGCCATTACTGCTAGAAACCGTTCAAGGTAGCAAAGAGAGTCCCATTATGCAATTCCCAAATTTCTATAAAACAAGGTCCTGTTACCTCCTTTACCCTCTGACTCCCAGGGAAATAATGCACAACAGGATGACGTCTGCTCCACATGGATGGAGATAATCCGGTATTTATACCACAGATATTACTTCCACCATGTCTATACGGATAGTTTTCATTTTGTGGGTGTTTTGTCCCATTTCGAGATGTGACACATGGACTACGTGTGTGGAAAAACTGCCTGACCCCTCCTATCTTTTCTTATGTAAGTGACATCCTAATGACTTCATCAGTCAGATACACAAGGACCACGACAGTGTTAACTGCCGGCTGAGCCAAAATAATGGTTAGCTCAGTCAACACTCTCTAGCAGGGCTGGTCGGTACCTTGAAAGCTTTTAGAAGCCAACATAGGATTTTTTTTTTTTTTTTAGGAAAAGGTGTGGTCGACTCGCTTCATTTCCTTCAATTCAAAAATCTGTATCAAATCCTAGGACAAGTTTGGGAAGTTTATTCCACTAAGTGATGACAACAGGGACTTAGAAAACATCCCCATATGAAGCTTCTGGATAAGCTTCTAAGAACAGTCTACCCACAAAAAAAATCATATATAGCAAGAAAAAATATGCCTGAGCTTCTCTTAGCATGCATCCTCACACTGCTGTGCTCTTAGCTCTCCTGCACTAATCTACCTCTCTAACCATGCTCTGAGTGACAGCTGCAGTATAACCAGGTTCCTCACTCTTCGCCTTAAATCTGCTACTAAAACTCGCAAATTTTTCCCCCAACATGAGACGCTTCTCCAGAGGCTTAACAGAAGTTGAGGGGCCCCAGTGCAAAGTCTACCAGGCTCACGAGTATAATGTATGGTTTAATCAGTGATTTTCAACCTTTTTGAGCCGCGGCACCTTTTTATACTAGAAAATCCTGGGGCACACCACCAACCAAAATAGCACACAATGACACTAATTATATTATAGTTAATAATATAGATTCTAATTTATTTTACGCAGTGTGAAACCTGGGCCTGTTTCGATGAACACAAAGGGATATCCTGGCAGGAATGGTGGAAAGACACACACGAAGCTCTTCCTCAACAGTTTCTCCAGTTTCTCCTTTTTTTGTATAGGTTCGATTATTATGTGGCTCATATAACTGCAATATAAAGGGGTACCATGAGAAGTACTATGGCCATAGGCCAGAGTACAAGTGCCAGCCCGTATACTCAGCATATGAGTCTGGTACTTGTAGTACTTCCAGCCTCATGACTATAGTATTTCTCATTGTTATCGCAGTATACTGTGCTGGAGTACTACAAGTACCATCTATATGCTGAGATTCTGCCCACAGTTCATATACTCAGCAAAAAGTCATATAGTCACATTATTGATGGCATTACCTTTACGGTGGGCAAATGCAGAGTCTCTCCGCTCTCGGATGAGCGCCGGCCTCGGTGACGTCATTTGTCGCGCGAGGTTCAAAGCTTGCGCATGTGTATTGTACACGTCTCCTACATTGTAAGAAGCCGTGACTGCGCATCGCTGCACATTGCCGGGAACAAACCCAGGGGGCACCATAGTTTGGGGAACTTTCCCCGCGCACATCCCAACCATGTGTCGCGGAACACTAGTGTGCCACGGCACACTGGTTGAAAATCACTGGTTTAAAGTACTAGTCTTCTTATATGGGAAGTGACACTTTATAGGCCCTCTGAAACTCTTGGGCCCGGTTGCGACTGCACCTCTGCACCCCCCTCAGTTACGCCCCTGTGCTTTCCTTTAGGGCACATCCCCAATGGCGTTTTTTGTCTTGTTTTAATACAAACGCATCTAAAAATCGAGTGGGAGGGGGATTGGCCAAATGCATATACTATATTTCCAATGAAATACATGTGTGGTTTGCCAAACCCCCTCCCACTTGTTTTTTTGATGCTTTTAAAATGCAACAAAGAAGCCACTGTGGGACATGCTCTTGTTTTCATATGTTTCACAGTTGTTTCAATGGTGTAATTACCTCTTACTATGCCGTTATATATATATATAATAGATATATATATATATCTATAATATATATAACTGCATCAGAAAGCCAAGGTAACCCACAGGAGAGGTCTCAAAAATCTGCTACAAAGAACGTGCTTGAACTACCCTCACAGAGCAAGGCGCGCTACAAGTATCTAAACGTAACAGTCTCCATCAAGTTCATTCTGATTCCAATTATAATGTTATATTTAGGAATTGTTAGTTATCAAATCTCAAGCCGTGGCATCCTTCTAAATATTCCTCCACCCCACAGGAGCGCTCGTTCTCCCCAATATCTAATATACCATGTGCTACATCCCTGACCGGACGACAGCCTCAGGCTTCATTACTCCGACTATAAATTAATGATCCACAGAATGTTCTACACAGTCAGAACAAAGATCGAGAAAAGAAAAAAAGAAGGAGAAGAATGCCCCCAATCAGCCAGATCCGGCTTCTTCTCTTTACACGGAAAACATGCTGTAACATTTGTATTCCAGTGATGATTAGTAATTAGCGCGCTCGCTCCGGAAGGCGGCTTAAAGTAAATGCACAGGGATGGGACGGTTTTTCCTGGCAAGGCAGCGCTCGTAACCCCTAAAGCCTCTTACCCTCACAGCCCATTGTCTGCATTACAGATTATTAATCAACTTGTGCAGCGAACGAGTCTATATTAAACATATTAAGTATAGGCGTTGTCCCGCAGCCATGACGCTAGCTATCATACAGATTGGAAAAGTTTCAGCTAATGTTTAGGATTGGGACAAGTTGGGTGCTATGTTGTACAATACCCCTACTGACAATATTCAGGTCTAGAACAGAGATGGGACAAGACTTACCACAATAGTAATCTAGATATTATCTAGATATAATAGGAGCTGTGTTACAATGTTGTCAAACTGGTCCACCGGTCACAAAGGGGCGGGCAGCGTCGTGCAATCCAAATGGCGGCCGTTACTTGAATCTTGCCAATGCCAACAGGACCTCACCCATATTAACAAGCGTGGAGAGCGCTCTACTGGTGGAGGATGCAAGTACGGTAGTTTAGTCAGTGTTAACCCAGGACATGTATGTTTCATAATGGGTTTCTTTAAACCAGCCAAATCAATTCAGGCTGGCCATCCACTTAAGATACAAATGGCCTGATCCTATTTTTTTCCAAATACGCTAGTGACAGGTTACATAGAGCCCTATTATCTAAATTATATAGTTCCCTCACACCACCATACAACATCAACCTTGTGTCTTACTGGCATCCAGCAGATTCCAGCAGCGAGTCAAGGGGGTGTGTCCTGCTTGACTGGTCAGCAGCTCCACCCCATGAGATGTATATAGATTATTACTGGGCATATGCTGTATACCTAGATGTATACTGGGGGGGGTCTGTATAATAGATGTAGTGTGTATTTGTAGTATGATACATTCGGTTGCCCCCCCCACCCCCCTAAAATATTGTCCCAGTGGCTCCCTCCAACAACCTTAATCTGCCCTGCCTACTCACATTGCAAAACTTAACCAATGTATATTAATCTGATCTCATGAAATCACACGCATGCCTCAATGGAAGATAGGGGGGAGTAAATGTCCATGGAGTTAAATTTCATGTGATCAGATACTTATATTTTTGCAAATGTAGTGGGAGAAAGGACTTTACATGACATCACCCTGGTCAAATGACATGAAGTGATGAATGGTTGAGGAGGTGGACATGGATGAGCTGCTGGACTGGCCAGCAGGACACGCCCCTTGACTCATTAACTGTATGCCAGGTAGATAATGAATTTGATTTTAAGGGTGTGTGGAGGGAAACAATTTTAGGGTAAAGAAGGGTGGATTTAGGTAATATGACTGTATGCTTCATGGGAAGAATGAATGAAGTTGCTACCAACCTATGGAGGCAGCTTATCTCCCAAGTGAACAACTGAACATTGACAGCCCAAAATGTGGCAACCCAATAAAAGTTTAGCCAAATACAGATAAACTCTGCACCCGCCAGGGTGCCTTAAAATAAGACTTACTACTCTATATTTCCATCAGGCAATACTCAAACCAAAACAAATAAACTTTCCGCAATGAAATGGCCACAATCTCCAGTTTTATTGGAGGCATAATGTTATTCATTGTGACAGGTTGCGGCTGAGGAATTTGTGTCAGCTTCAAAAATAAATAACCTTTATGTGATCGTCCAGCCAGCTCGGAAACTCTACAAACACTGGTTCCACATCTGGGAGCTGGATTATGATATATTGGAGGCAGGGCCGGTAACCGCAGTGGACGGCTCGCAGATGGTTCTTAGTGCGGCAAAGGGGGGAACAATGATTTTAATGTGACACGCCTGCTGCAGGGAAAGATCAGATGGTAATATGCAATGGTTTTTGTAGATTAGTAAGTCACAGACTGAGTGTGCGGGTCACACTGTGCGCTTTTTGGTCAGTTTGATTGCCATTTTAATTAAGAACGACAGCTCATCGCGCCTTTGCCATATTTCAGTGCAAAACTGTGTCACAAACTCAGACCACAAAATGGCGCAAACACTTCAAAATACATGTGTCGGCTGTTTTAGAGTCATGTTTTCAGTGCAAAGGTACGGGCACAAACTGGCGGCAGCCAGAATATAGATTCTGGCAGAATCAGTACTGCAACTCCTGACAGTCACGTTACCCTACATCCAAAAACAAGATCACTAGCTCAGGACATGTGATCCTGCAACCAACAACTCAAAAGTATGCATGTGTGTGTGTCTCTTGTGTTTAAGTTTTGGCATTGGGACCCCCTAATTCTAACTCAGAGCCCCAAGTGTTAACAACAGCGTGCCCAGTGTACTTTTCTCCTATTTGGTTTAGATACAAACTGAGAGAAGAGAGAGCGGCACCAAGAGCGCCATGTCACACCCAAGGGTGGACAAGGAGGAAGTTCATCCTGCTCCTCCTTGGGTCACCCAAACCTGTTTTACCTAAGGAAGTTCCTTCCTTTGGATTGTTATCCCTATCCACGGATAAGTGTATAACAATCTGATTTGAGATGCTGCGACTGCTGGGACCCACCACAATCAAGATAACAGACCCCCAAAGTACATGGGAATGGGGGATCTTTTTCTCTAATTGAATGAAGTGGCAGATTTAAGCATGCACCCTCCTGCTCCATTCAATACTATGAAGCGGTGGAAATTGCTGAGCGCAGTGCTCGGCCATACGTGGCACTCCCATTCACTATGAGCGTACTACCAAGATGGACGAGTGGTGCGCTCCACATTTCCCATTCTCCTGTGGTGTTGAATGGATGTGCAAACACTTTCACCGACCTGACGTTCCATCCATTACGAGAACGGACTCAGTTCTCTTTAACGGCGGGCATTCGTTTTCATAAACAGTGGGGGTCCCCAAAATCAGATTTTTATTTCCTATCCGGTGGAAAGGGAGACACTCAAAAAGTTGGTACACCCCTTGTACAGTCATTCCAGTGAACTTCCATCATGTGTGGGCCACCTGGGCCACCAGGGTCCCAAGCAGTTGTGTGCAATCTCCCCTAAATCAGTAAGTCATGGATGCTAAAGTGTCCACCCCGTATCTCCAATCGAGTATGGTGACCCAACTGACTTTTACGTTCCCCCTTAGGTTGATGGTTTTCGTGTTGGTTTTTATTACGTTTCCTCTCATGAAACTCCATCTATTTTGTTTTAAACGACTGCATAATAAGTGCCTCCATATAACTGAGAGTGGTCGTGTATATTACAGCAAGCTCGGAACTTTCCTGCGTGATTCTCCTATAGACCATTCCTGGCGTAAAGTCCTGCATTCAAAATACAGAATAATGAATATGTAGACCACCTCTGGCATCGGCGCTGCCAGCGTGCCAGGCCACCCGCACGTACAAGAGCTCCCTGTCTGCCCTCTCCGTTATAGAAATCTCTACAAACTTGCTTCTGCAGTTACACACTTTTATAGCATCTGCAATACAAGCTGCAACTGTGTTCATTTGTGCGCAGGCGAAAGCAGTATATTTTTTAGGTGTTTGTACAGCCCTATAGCACACAGATCAGGACACCTCTCCAGGTTTCGAGGGTTTCCTACCTCCACTGGTTAAGCCGTCCAGGACAGCGATCCACCGCAGGCTATACATGGTTGTCACCGCTCCGGTTCACAAAAAAGCCGTTGATCTGCAAATGGAAAGTGCAAAAATTATATACTCATCTGATTATGGGTTTTTTCTTGCTAATTCATGACTTTCAGACAAAAAGATGAACCAAAAGACACCTACTTTAGTATCTTAAAGGGAAAAGCCACCTCCATCCTAAAAGCAAAAACTTCCCTTTACATTAGCATCATTTGTCAACATATCCGTTTCTACATACCGTTGCTACTTCGTTCTGCTCGTCGCCTCTTATTTTTAACACTTTGCGTCTTGGTGGCCAGTGCAAGAGCTACGTCACAGGACCACGACCCCTCCACTGCACTAAACTGGGAGTGTAAGTAATAATGTGTTGGGTCAGAACACTGGCAACAATATAGTCATATTTAGTGCTGATGTCAAGTTTTTTTCTGGGTGGATTAAAGAGGGATGGCACATGTTTCAAAGTGATCTCCTATCTGAGCATAATGCATTGGCAACTTTTCTTCTATATTGGGGCGCAATATACTCAGCACCTCATAGCAGTTTAGGACCACAGTGTGGATGCACAACCTGATGCTTTAGTGATCCTTTGTTCTGGGTACTTGCTGATCTTGCGGGTTGTATAGGATAGTATAGGATTGTTGCTTTATTCCTCTTTATTGGGAGTCCTATACTTAGCTAATCTCAGCAACCTCATAGACAGTCATGGGAGTGGCAGTGTGGACGCTTGACCTGATGCTTTAGTTGTTTATCCCCATTGTGTGGGTACTTACTGATCTTGGGGGGTCCTGTTCACCTTCCATACAGACGTTTCAGGTATAGTACATGCCTGCAGTTCATTCCTTCTTATTGGGAGCTTCTAACTCAGCTACGCTTCAGCAACCTCACAGCCAGAGGATTGTAGTGCGGATACTCAACCTAATATTCCAGTCCTATCCCCTAGCCAGAGATGGCAACCTTTTAGAGCCGAGTGCCCAAACTACAAAAGACCCGCTTATTATCGCAAAGTGCACACAACATAAATTTATTATTGTGATTTATACTCCCTTCTCTGATTCAGTTTTCATGATAACCACACCTGAGGACACCAATTAACGCAGAACAAGTCGTCCCAGGTACAGCTGTCACTTTAAAAATAGCTCTGTCACAGCAAGTCCTGGGCTGTCTGGACTGCAGGAAGATACCTTGGAAGTCATCTGGTGATGGCCTGAGTGCCCACAGAAGGTCTCCGAGTGCCACCTCTGGCACCGAGTGCCATCGGTTAGCCTTCACTGCCCTAGCCTGTGAAAATGGCAACTAAGGGGCCTGTTTCTCCTTTCAGAACACAGTGTAGCAGGAGGAGTTGTATAACAATGTGTTATATTTCCCACTATATATTGGAAGCACTGTACTCAGCTACCTTCGTGACCTTATAAACCGTCATAGGAGGGCAGTATGGCTGCTCACCTCATGCTTTAATTGGACCGCTATCCTGTGGGTCTTGCATTGTACAATTTACCACACATAACAATGATGACGACAACAGCAGCAGCAGAGACTGTGTTCACTCTTGGGAGAAGCAATGGCCTATCATAGATATTGCTGCGAATAACTGATCATATGAGGACAGTTTAAAAAACCAGTGAGAGTCTACATGAGACTCGCTCCACTCCATGAAAAGCTTGTCCTATAGAGCCGGCAATTACTCTACGTGAGGAGTTGGTGAATGTGGTGCTGGACGGATGCCATGACCAGTCCATTAACATTAACATTCCTCGAGGTTGGAGCAGAGAAATGCGCAACTAGACTCCCCTTAAATCCGAGCAGGGTTTATGTATGCAATGGTACACTGATAAACAGATCTACAAATGAAAAGGATTGTCTGAATAGATGAGAAGTACTGCCACACCAATAGTGATTCTTGTCCTTTAAGGATTTGCTTATTTCATGTATTTCCTATCGCCTCGTGGGATAATCCCAATGCTGCATCCGCTGTGCCCAGCACGTCCCAGCAATCCTTAAAACTAACTTTTATACATAATTGGAAGCGGATGGATATTGTATATGATTTTAGTGAGTGAAGCAAGTGGGGGCTTTCATCAGAGCACCCCCTAATATTCAAGAGATTACAATTCCACTGTTCCACTGTACATAGATGCAACCGTGACTGTAAATGGGTTTTCCCATAAACATATCACGGTCACCTTTATCATCCAGGGAATCTTCAGCTATGCACAGTGCTAGGTATTATAGGAAATCTACCATTTGTTTATGCACTATGAACCAGACATACCTTGAGAATGCTGTGCTACACTGATGCAAAAACATATCTTGTTAATCCCTGAACTGAGTTGGTTTTGCTGAAAAAACTAATTCTATAAAATTATGATAATGAGGCTCTTCGCTCTTTGGCTGCCCAGGCCGCTCTCTCTCTTACCCTAATATCCCTGCTCCAGCCTTGGTCCTGCCCAGCATAAGCCAAGAATACATCATCACTGTGTTAGTCCCTGACAGTCACGAAGTAATCAATCACTGCACCGTCCCCCAGTTGCTGTTATGAGTCATCCAGCTCAGGTAATTAGTTCTGTCGGTGGATCGTATTCAGGAAGCTTTGTTAATGTGTTCATGTCGGTTAGCACGCCTGAGACCCACTTTCTCCCAAGGTTCTGAATTTCTAACATAGTTTTTTAAACAAACCGACTTAAACCGTATGTTTCTGCATCATGTGTACCACAGCATTCTCAAGGTATGTTTTTCAACAATCATGAACAAATGGTAGATTAAGTTTGTGTATACATACGTTTTTGTTGTGTGTGTAGTTAGTAGCAGCAGGACTTTGATATATGTATTCAATATTCGAAGATTGTACACTAGAAAAGTTGTGCCCTCACACTGTTGTACTCTTTGCTCCCTGCATTCAAAAGCCCCTCCCTCTAGCTGTAGTGAAGCGTAGGTTCACTACGAGAAAGCAAGGGAGGGGCCAACCGTTTAAAAACTATAATCCTGGAATATAAATCATAGATCACCGTACTGTGCTACACCACACACAAAAGGTATGAATTACACAAGCTCTCGCGGACAATAGGTCAACATACAAGCTCAAATAGAGATCAGTAGACAGTGGTCTTGATCAATCGCAAAGGGAGTGATAACGGATGAAGGTAACACAAACAACAAAGGCTTGTAGTGGGTGAATGGACCTCAATAACAACTCTGACATAGTTAAGGAAATCTAAACCATCATGATAAACCAGAGGGGCACTTACTCATACATCCAGGCACCTTACTGTGGTAATCTTCTTAGATTGGTTTTCCCTGGACTCCTTTGTTCTAAAATCAACTTTTATACTTATGGCTAGTGAACTGACCGCACCAAGCCATGTTGTGTAGTGTTCACAGGCTGTTACAAAGAACTTTCCCACTCCCCCTGTGTAGATTACTGTTTTACTGCTTAAGGAGCTAGGTGGTAGGAGGAGACGTAACAGTAACAGCCCTGCCGCATCTGCAGCCCACAGCTTCTTTCTCCTATAACACTTTCGGGCAGCCCTTTTTGGCTCATTAGGAATCATTATAAATTGTATTTAGGAAGGAGGCCCATGACTAACCCGATTGAGAATATTACCAGAGTCACTTTTTGCCGATCGAATGATAAGTTCCTTCTTATATATCCAATTTTCAAAGTTTTTTACTACGTAGAAATGGCAGATGAATCACTGTATATCTTTCCTTTTGTAAATGTTTAGATGTGAATACGCTGCACCAATGAGATAACATATAAGATCTAGTCTGATCCGAACAACATAAGTCCGGTCAATTAATCTCTTTTAGTAATCACAAAATCTTTCTAAACGGATTTGTGGCAGAAAATGAGTATGTCCTGACTATCCAATTGCTCTAGGGTCTCCACCTCACCACCATGCATGATCCATTGTCCTCCCTACCACAGACGCGTCCTGGAGCCCTCTTCTTTTCCTGTGGAATTGCTAGAATCTGAATGTCGGGTATAGGAGACCTGGAGACGAAAGAGTGTAGACCAAAGGACATTGCATTGGTAAGGCACGTTTACTTACAGTTGCCATGTTGGACAAACCCCTTTGAGGGCGCATTCATACGGTTCATGCGCAATGAGGGATCTTCTACAGATCTAGTGGACTTCTAAAAACCTGGGCGCATTCACACGTGCGTTTTGGTTGCATTTGATTGGTGTTTTGTAACGCATTACAACAGGCTGAGGAGAGGTGAATGTTTCTGATGACATTTCTGTTTAGATTTGTTTAACACATTGTTATCACATTTATTAACAAATCGCATGTGTTAACACGTTGTTAACTTATATGTTAATACTGTGTTTCGATTCAATGTGCAAACACACTGTAAAGGATGTGCTTGGCAAATCCCCTCTCTTATCTGTTGTTGCCATGCGTTTCAAAAACGCAACGTGTGGAACGCCTGGTATGTGACCACTGAGCCAATCATTGCCCTGGTAAGTGGCCACTCAGCCAATCATTGCCCTGATATGTGAGCAATGAGCCAATCATTGCCCTGATATGTGAGCAATGAGCCAATCATTGCCCTGATATGTGACACTGAACCAATCCTTGGCCTAGTATGTGGCCACTGAGGGCAGGGATGCCACAATAAACTTTATGTCTGGTATGTGGCCACTGAGGGCAGGGATGCCACAATAAACTTTATGTCTGTACTGGTGGTCAAATGGGACTAAATGCTACATATAACACCCAGAGGGACCCTCGTGAGAGGTGGGCATGTTTATCAGTTCCCTACGGGGTATTCCAATTCTCAGAAAATCCCTTTAGTGCCTATAATATATCCCAGACAGGTATTTTTTCCCATACCCCTAGATGCGGCAACTGGATTAATTGGGAGGTTTTTTTTTTGCTTTTTTACAATATATTTCTCCATTGTTACTATAGAAAACATTGCTGGGAGGAGTCTTCCCCTTTAACAGACCAAATTTACAATGTCCCCAGAAGTCCTGGATTCTTTATCTACAGGGACAATACTCCCAGACCTGTAAACATCTCCTTCCTATAGATCCATATAGATAATGGCCATAGATCCGCAGGGTCCGGAACAGCAAATGTCCTATTGTGGCCGGGGCTGATATTCCTGGGATCAATAACCCGTCACATACAGAAGGTGGCACAGATGTGCAGAGATGATAGCGGCTTTACCAGACATACCATATGGCGGTGTATTGTATATATGTACGCATAGATTTCAGCAGCCAATCAGACTGTTAGCAGACAGGACCAAAGAGGTACCTATGTTCCATGTGTATATTCAGATATATGTGATACAGAGTGTTCATACTGATAGTTTCTAAAGAATGTCAAACATTTTAAAAGGATTTTCCAGGATTTTAAAAAGAGATCTAATCTTCTCTAAAAACAGCGCCCCTCTCCGTCCACAGGTTATGTGTGGTATTGCAACTTGACTTCTTTTACTTTTGAGCTGCAGAGACCTGGAGAGATGTGTCATTACAGCTTAGTGCATGTTGTTAGTAGCAGCAGGACTGTGAAAATTGTAATCCAAGAATAAAGTTTCTGCAAGTGCACTGGGCAGGTGTCCATACATTGCTGTGCTCTTAGCTCTCTACTTTACTGTACTTTACAAGCCTGAGTGAAAAAGGGAGGGAGCTTCTGGTTAAAGGGAACCTGTCAGGGTGTATTGGTACACTAAACCACCCACAGGTCCTTATAGGATTGGTTAGGTGTCACAAATCACCCAAATACTCCCCTAAGTGGTCCCATTAAAAAAAAAAACATTTGTTCCCTGTGCTCCCTGTGCTCCCTGTGCCTGTAGCTAGTGAATCTATGGTAAAACACCAAAATACTGTCCCAACGTTACTTTTGTGCAACGCAAGGGGAGGCGCCGGCCCCGGATCTGCTAATGTGAGTCCAATGTGCCTCATCGGACTCACATCTAGGTAAGTATAAATGTTTGTATTTTATTAAATTTAGGGCACACAAATATAATATACAGGTCGATTTAGGACCCTAAATCACAGGTCCATATGGACCTGTAGGTAGATTAGGGTCCCAAATGAACTGCAACAGTGAAGGAGCGCTTCAATGCCGAGAGCTAAGAGCAGTGTGGAAAAGTCAAAATTGTAGAATCTATATTTCACAAACACTGCTGCTACTAGCAACAGACAGAAAGGTATGACTACACATATCTCCAGGGACAATACCAAATACTGGCTGCAGGGAGCCCAGAGTGGGGAAGTGTGAGGACTAGCTCCCACTGCACTTGGAGAAGATACAATCTAAATTAAATATGAATCTATATTTCACAGTCCTGCTGCTACTAGCGACCTATATAGTATCAAAGTTTATACAGTTGAAAAGAAACACATGTTCATCAAGTTCAACCAAGGAAGGGAAGGGATTGGATGAGGAAGGGATTATGGGGAAACAATTGTATAATATAGAGTTATGATTACCAATCATCTCCGAAGACAGTACAGGCAGTCCCCAGGTTCTGTAGGTTTGTTCTTAAGTTAAATTTGTATGTAAGTCGGAACTTATTTTATAATTGTAACTCCAGCCAAATTTTTTTTGGTCTCTGTGACAATTAGATTTTAAAAATGTTGGATTGTCATCAGTACCAGGATTAACAATAAAGCTTAATAGCAGACACCTAATAACTTTTATAGCAGTTTATTATATCCTAGGACTAAAGTACAAAAAATTACCAACATCCAGAGGTCTGTTTGTAACTAGGGGTCGTCTGTAAGTTGGGTGTTCTTAAGTAGGGGACCGCCTGTACCTAACTCCGGCTGCAGAGATCACAGCAGCCGGAGTTACACACACACAAATTGCACTTGGACAAGCTACAATCCTGGAAGTTAAATCCACAGTCCTGCTGCTACTAATAACATAAGCAAATGTATGATTACACAGATCTCCACAGTCCCTGTGGTTTGCAGGGACCAAATGCCACACAAAATCTTTTGGTGATGTAAAAGTCAAAGACAAGATATTAGATGTGTGTACACTGTCAGACAATGTATATAAACAGTGGTATACTCTGTGCAGGGGGTGCCCCCAGTGTGTTCCCAACATTACACAAGAGGCTTTTCTCCACACTGTAATCGGTCTGGGACACAAAGGTCTATTCACAAGCTGATCCCGGCCGCTAATGAATACATTTAGGACTCTATTGAGATTCCCTGTAGCAGATTAGCGTCTCGTTACTCAAAAAAAAACTCACTTCAAAAAATAAACTTTGCCGTAATCCGCAGGCCCCTTCCACCAGCGCCGCGCTATGTCAAAGGCACGACATTGGGAAAAAAATTCCGGTAGAAGAAAAGTTCCCTGCAATCCACCTCCTCGCACAAAAGACTTGGCTTGTTACTGTTTGTACTTGTTAAAGTTGCACTGCAGGGAAATACTTTGCAGGGGTTGAAAAGAGGGTCTTGTCCTTAAAAAGACGCCAATTTATCACCATTTATGGGTCGGGGGAATTCATAGTAATTGCGTTAGGAAGAGGCTGTAAATTACTTGTGTCCATTCTCTGCGGAGACGACTTTCACTGGCTCCTAGTCAACAGGACATTATGCAAAATACAGTGTGATGACTATTCACATAGCGAAACTCCCCGGCGGCTTTAACTCTTCGCTTGTTAACACAAAACCCTAATGTAATGCAGATCAGATTAGATGGAAAACCCAGGAACGGGCCACTTCTTTGTATGAGGCTTCAGCTGTGTGTACAATGCAACCTTTCACCGCGCTCAGCAGCGCGACACCGCGGGAGTCCGTGACTAGAGACCACTCGAAGACCACTTCATGCTGGTCAAACTGCAATTGAAAGTGTAGTAGAAAGTTGGGTGACAACCAATATGGCGGCTCACATAGAGTACAGAAGACTTCAAAATAGACAGGTCATATTGGTAAAGATCGGAGGAAACTGCAAGTTCCCAAGTTCTGATATCAGTTTCGGAAAAATTGGAGGGACAACGGATATGGCCGCCATTACAGCTCACATGTAGTACACAACTGTTTGGCATAATGGGAAGTTGCTCATAGTTTTGGATCATAACTTCACAATGGACAATTTGTACTGGAAAAGATTATAAGGAATTTTTTGGTGGCCTGATATCAGTTTTTGAAAAATTGGGAAGACGACCAATATGGCCGCCATCACGGGGCACGTGTAGTACACAGGGACGGATTATCAAAGGAGTTTTCCCACTAAAACAAGTTAGGCTCTAGCTACAGGATAGGGCCTAAGGAAACCCCACAGATCACGAAAATGGGGTTCCGATGTACCCCAATCAGACCCCCTGTCGCTCCCCGAGATGAGCACATGTCCGGGCTGCCCCATTCATCTCTTTGAGTATCGCCATACTCAACAATCTCTGTCAGTTGCATAAAGATGAGCGGGGCAGCCCGGACATGTGAGTCCTGATGCTCTGCTCATCTCGGGGAGCGACGAGGGGTCTGACTGGGGTACATTGGACACTTCGTTCTTGTGTAAGTGACATCCTAATGACTTCATCAGTCAGGAACACAAAGGACCACGACAGGTTAACTGCCGGCTGAGCCAAAATAATGGTTAGCTCAGTCAGACAATCTCTAGCAGGGCTGGTCTGTACCTTGAAAGCTTTTAGAAGCCAACAATAGGATTTTTTTTTTTTTTAGGAAAAGGTGTGGTCGACTCGCTTCATTTCCTTCAATTCAGAAAATCTGTATCAAATCCTAGGACAAGTTTGGGAAGTTATTCCACTAAGTGATGACAACAGGGGACTTAGAAAACATCCCCATGTGAAGGCTTCTGGATAAGCTTCTAAGAACATCTACCCACAAAAAAAATCATATATAAGCAAGAAAAAAATATGCCTGAGCTTCTCTTAGCATGCATCCTCACACTGCTGTGCTCTTAGCTCTCTGCACTAATCTACGTCTCTACCATGCTCTGAGTGACAGCTGCAGTATTCAACCAGGTTCCTCAGTCTTCCGCCTTAAATCTGCTACTAAAAACTCGCAAATTTTTCCCCCAACATGAGACGCTTCTCCAGAGGCGTAACAGAAGTTGAGGGGCCCCAGTGCAAAGTCTACGCCAGGCTCACGAGTATAATGTATGGTTTAAAGCAGTGATTTTCAACCTTTTTTGAGCCGCGGCACACTTTTTATACTTAGAAAATCCTGGGGCACACCACCAACCAAAATAGCACAAAATGACACTAATTATATAATAGTTAATAATATAGATTCTAAATTTATTTTACGCAGTGTGAAACCTGGGCCTGTTTCGATGAACACAAAAGGGATATCCTGGCAGGAATGGTGGAAAGACACACACAAAGCTCTTCCTCAACAGTTCTCAGTTTCTCCCTGTTTTTAGTATATGGTGCTGATTATTATGTGGCTCATATACTGCAATATAATGGGGTACAATGAGAAGTACTATGGCCATGAGGCCAGAGTACAAGTGCCAGCTCATATACTCAGCATATGAGCTGGTACTTGTAGTACTCCAGCCTCATGACTATAGTATTTCTCATTGTTATATGCAGTATACTGCTGGAGTACTACAAGTACCAGCTCATATGCTGAGTATTCTGCCCACAGTTCATATACTCAGGCAAAAGGTCATATAGTCAGCATTATTGGTGGGCATTACCTTGACGGTGGGCAAATGCGAGAGTCTCTCCGCTCTCAGGATGATGCGCCGGCCTCGGTGACGTCATTTTGTTGCGCGAGGTTCAAAGCTTGCGCATGTGTTATTGTACACGTCTCCTACATTGTAAGAAGCCGTGACTGCGCATCGCTGCGCACTGCCGGGAAACAAAACACAGGGGGCACCATAGTTTGGGGAACTTTCCCCGCGGCACACCCAACCATGTGTCGCGGCACACTAGTGTGCCACGGCACACTGGTTGAAAATCACTGGTTTAAAGTACTAGTCTTCTTATATGGGAAGTGACACCTTATAGGCCCTCTGAACCTCTTGGGCCCGGTTGCGACTGCAGCCTCTGCACCCCCTCAAGTTACGCCCCTGTGCTTCTCCTTTAGGGCACATCCCCAAGTGGCGTTTTTTGTCTTGTTTTTAAACGCATCTAAAAAATCGAGTGGGAGGGGGATTGGCCAAAATGCATATATATATATTTCCAATGAAATACATGTGTGTTTTGGCCAAACCCCCTCCCACTTGTGTTTTTGATGCGTTTAAAAATGCAACAAAGAAGCCACGTGGGAACATGCTCTTGTTTCAATGTTTCACGCTTGTTTCAATGGTGTAATTACCTCTTAACTGTGGCAGAAGGTCGAATGAGGCCACATATATATATATATATATATATATATATATATATATATATATATAAAACTGCATCAGAAAGCCAAGGTAACCCACAGGAGAGGTCTCAAAAATCTGCTACAAAGAAACGTTGCTTAAACGTACCCTCACAGAGCAGATGGAGCGCTACAAAGTATCTAAACATAACAGTCTCCATCAGTTCAGTTCTGATTCCAATTATAATGTTATATTTAGGAATTGTTAGTTATGCAAATCTCAAGCCGTTGCATCCTTCTAAATATTCCTCCACCCCACATGGAGCGCTCGTTCCTCCCCAATATCTAATTATACCATGTGCTACATCCCTGACCTGGAAGACAGCCTCAGAGGCTTCATTACTCTGACTATAAATTAATGATCCACAGAATGTTCTACACAGTCAGAAACAAAGAGCGAGAAGAAGAAGAAAAAGAAGAAGAATGCCCCAATCAGCCAGATCCGGCTTCTTCTCTTTACACGGAAAACATGCTGTAACATTTGTATTCCAGTGAAATTGATATAATTAGCGCGCTCGCTCGGAGGCGGCTTAAAGTAAATGCACAGGGGATGGGACGGTTCCTGGCAGCGCTCGCTACCTCTTACCTCACAGCCCATATGCTGCATTACAGATTATTAATCAACTTGTGCAGCGAGACGAGTCATATATTAAACATATTAAAGTATAGGCGTTAGTCCCGCAGCCAATGACGCTACGCCAAATACAGATTGGAAAAGTTTCAGCTTAATGTTTAGGAATTGGAGACAAGTTGGGTGCTATGTGTACAATACCCCCTAGTTGACAATATTCAGGTCTAGGAACAGAGATGGGACAAGACTTACCACCATAGTAATCTAGATATTATCTAGATATGATTAGAAGGCTGGTTACAATGTTGTCAAACTGGTCCACCGGTCAACATAAAGGGGCGGCGCAGGTCGTGCAATGCAAATGGGCGGCCGTTGACTTGAATCTTGCCCATGCCAACAGGACCTCACCCATATTAACAAGCGTGGAGAGCCAGATAAAGCACAGTGAGATCCACAACCTCTTAGAAAATGGCGCTCTACTGGTGGAGGAGGATGCAAGCAGTTTAATCAGTGTTAACCCAGGACATGTATGTTTCATAATGGGTTTTTCCAAACCAACCAAAACAATAGATACAATTGCTAACCCACCTTCAGGCTGGCCATCCACTTAAGACACAAATGGCCTGATAATCCATATTTTTCACAAATACAGCTAGTGACAGGTTACCATAGAGCCTATTTACCTAAATTCTACCCTTTTTGTAGCTTATGATAGTTTCCCTCACACCACCATAAAAATCAACCTTGTTTCTTACCTGGCATACAGCCAGATTCCAGCAGCGAGTCAAGGGGGTGTGTCCTGCTTGACTGAGTCCAGCAGCTCCACCCCTTGAACCATTTCTCTTTCTCATCATTCAGTACTTCATGTCATATGACCAGGGTGATGTCATCTAAGGTCCTTTACCCACTAATGGGGCCGGATTATAGGGTGGGCTACCGGGTCACGCGCCTTACAGGGCCCTCGAAGAGGCCCCACCAAGTGTACCAGCTACTGTCCAGTTATCTGAACAGCGCGGAGAGCTGAACCTGAACATATAGTGGGTCGATTCGGGCAGCCACACAAATTGTCTACTACATGTTCAGGTCTGGCTCTATGCCTGGTCCAGAGAACCGAACGCTAGCGGGTGGGGGCCTACATATAGCGGTATTACTGGGGGGGAAATGTATATAGATGTATTACTGGGCAGATGCTGTATACATAGATGTATTACTGGGGGGTCTGTATATAGATGTAGTGTGTATTATGTAGTATGATACATTCTGTGCCCCCCCCCCCCTAAAATATTGTGCCCAGTGGCTCCCTCCAACAACCTTAATCTGGCCCTGCCTACTCACATTTGCAAAACTTAACCAATGTATGTATCTGATCTCATGAAATCACAGCATGCCTCAATGGAAGATAGGGGGGAGTAAATGTCCATGGAGTAATTTCATGTGATCAGATACTTATATTTTGCAAATGTTAGTGGGAGAAAGGACTTTACATGACATCACCCTGGTCAAATGACATGAAGTGATGAATGGTGAGGAGGCATGGGACATGGGGAGGAGCTGCTGGACTTGACCAAGCAGGACACGCCCCTCTGACTCACTAACTGTATGCCAGGTAAGATAATGAATTTGATTTTAAGGGGGTGTGAGGAAAACAATTTTTAGGTAAAAGAAGGGTGGCATTTAGGTAATATGACTGTATGGCTTCATTGGGAAGATGAAATGAAGTTGCTACCCGAAACCTATGGAGGCAGCTTATCTCCCAAGTGAACAACTGAACACTGAACATGCCCAAAATGTGGCAACCCAATAAAAGTTTAGCCAAAATACAGATAAGCTGCTCACCCAACGCCCATGGGTGCCTTAAAATAAGACTCTACACTATATTTCCATCAGGCAATACTCAATATAACATAGGGGGGAAAAAAAGGTAAAAAAAACAAAACAAATAAGACTTTCCGCAATGAAATGGCCACAATCTCCAGTTTTATTGAGTCAGTAAATGTTTATTCATGGTGACAGGTGCGCGCTGAGGAATTTGTGTCAGCTTCAAAAAATAAATAGACCCTTTATGTGATTCGTCACAGTCTCAGACTCGGAAACTCTACAAACACTGGTTCTCACATCTGGGAGCTGGATTATGATAATATCTGGAGGCAGGGCAGGTACACGCAGCGGGGCTCGCAGATGGTTATTAGTGCGGACAAAGGGGGGAACAATGATTTTAATTGACAGCCTGCTGCAGGGAAATATCAGATGTAATATGCAATGGGTTTTGTAGAATTAGTAAGTCACAGACTGAGTGTGCGGTCACACGGTGCGTTTTTGGTCAGTTCTTGTACCCTTTTTAACGAACTGACAGCACATGCGCTTTTGCATGTTTCGCAGTGACAAATGTGTCACAAACTCAGACACAAAACTGGCGCAAACACTTCATAAATACATGTGCTAGCTGTTTAGACCATGTTTTCAGTGCAAAGTCGGGCACAAAACTGGCGCAGCCAGAATAATAGATCTGGCAGAATCAGTACTGCATCCTGACGTCACGTTACCTACATCCAAAAACAGAAGATCACTAGCTCAGGACATGTGATCCGGCAACCAACAACTCAAAAGTATGCATTGTGGGTGTCTGATTCTTGTTTTAAGTTTTGGCATTGGGACCCCTAATTCTAAACTCAGCCCCAAGGTGTGACACAGCGCTGCCCAGTGATACTTTTCTCCTATTTGGTTTAGATACAAGACTGAGAGGAAGAGGAGAGCGGCACCAAGAAGCGCCATGTCACACCAAGGGGTGGACAAGGAGGAAGTGTCATCCTGCTCCTCCTTGGGTCACCAAACCTGTTCTTACCTTAAAGGCAGTTTCCTTCCTTTGATTGTTATCCCTTATCCACAGGATAAGGTATAACAATCTGATTTGAGATGCTGCGACTGCTGGGACCCCCACAATCAAGATAACAGACCCCCAAAGTACATGGGAATGGGGGATCTTTTTCTCACTAATTGAATGAAGTGGCAATTTAAGCATGCACCCTCCTGCTCCATTCAATACTATGGAAGCGGTGGAAATTGCTGAGCGCAGTGCTCGGCCATAAGTGGCACTCCCATTCACTATGAGCGTGCTAGAGATGGACGAGTGGTGCGCTCCACAATTTCCCATTCTCCTGTGGTGTTGAATGGATTGGCAGAACACTTTCCCGACCTGACGTTCCATCAATTAGCGAGAAAGAGACTCCAGTTCCAGGTGGGCGTTCGTTTTCATAAACAGTGGGGGTCCCCACAATCAGATTTTTATTTCCTATCCGGTGGAAAGGGGAGAGCAATCAAAATTGGTACAGCCCCTTTAACAGTCATTCCAGTGAACTTCCATCATGTGGGGGCCACCTGGGCCACCAGGGTCCCAAGCAGTTGTGTGCAATCTGCCCCTAAATACAGTAAAAGTCATGGATGCTAAAATGTCAACCCCGTATCTCCAATCGAGTATGGTGAACCCAACATGACTTTTACGTTCACCCTTAAGGTTGATGGTTTTATAGTGTTGGTTTTTATTACTATTCCTCTCATGAAACTCCATCTATTTTGTTTAACGACTGCAGTAATAAGTGCCTCCATATAACTGAGGAGGTCGATGTATTATTTAAAGCAAGCTCATGAACTTTCCTGCAGTGATTCATCCTATAGACCATTCCTGGAGTAAAGTCCTGCATTCAAAATACAGAAATAATGAATAATGTAGACACCTCTGGCATCGGCGCTGCGCAGCGTGCCAAGGCCACCCGCACGTACAAGAGCTCCTCTCTGCCCTCATTCCCGTTATAGAAAATTCTCTACAAACTTTGCTTCTGCAATTTACACACTTTTATAGCATCTGCAATACCAGCTGCAACCTGTGTTCATTTGTGGCGCAGGCGAAAGCAGTAATATTTTTTAGGTGTTTGTACAGCCCTATAGCACACAGATCAGGACACCCTCTCCAGGGTTCGAGGTTTCCTACCTCCACTGGTGTAAGGCCAGTCCAGGACAGCGATCCCCGCAGGCATTACATGGTTGTCCACGCTCCGGTTCAGCAAAAGCTGTGATCTGCAAATGGAAAGTGCAAAAATTATATACTCCTCTGATATGGGTTTTCTTGCTAATTCATTGACTTTCAGACAAAAAGATGACCAAGAGACCAACTATAATTTATCTTTAAAGGGGAAAAAGCCACCTCCATCCTAAAAGCAAAAATTCCCTTTACATGAGGCATCAATTTTGTCAACATACCGTTTACTTCTGTTCTGCTCCGTCGCCTCCTTATTTTTTAACACTTTTGCGTCTTGGTGCCAGTGCAGAGAAGCTACAAGTCACAGACACGACCCCTCCACTGCACTAAACTGGGAGTGTAAGTAATAAATGTGTCTGGGTCAGAACACTTGGCACCAAATATAGTCACTATTTATGACTGATGTCAAATTTTGTTTTCTGGGTGGATTAAAGAGGATGGCACATGTTTCAAAGTGATCTCCTATTCTGAGCATATGCATTGGCACTTTTCATTCTATATTGGGCGCAATATACTCAGCAACCTCATAGACAGTTATAGGAGCAGCAGTGTGGATGCACAACCTGATGCTTTAGTGATCCTCTTTGCTCTGGGTACTTGCTGATCTTGCGGGTTGTATACGGATAGTATACGGATTGTTGCTTTATTCCTTCTTTATTGGGAGTCCTATACTTAGCTATCTTCAGCAACCTCATAGACAGTCATGGGAGTGGCAGTGTGGACGCTTGACCTGATGCTTTAGTTGTTATCCCCTATTGTGTGGGTACTTACTGATCTTGGGGGGTCCTGTTCACCTTTCCATACAGAACGTATCAGGTTTAGTACATGCACTGCAGTTCTATTCCTTCTTTATTGGGAGCTCTATACTCAGCTATCTTCAGCAACCTCACAGCCATAGGAGTTGTAGTGCGGATACTCAACCTAATATTCCAGTCCTGATCCCCTAGCCCAGAGATGGCAAACCTTTTAGAGGCCGAGTGCCCAAACTACAACAAAGACCCGCTTATTTATCGCAAAGTGCCAACACAGAAATTTAATTTGTGATTTATACTCCCTTCTCTGTCACAGTTTTCATTGATACCAGCACCTGAGGACACCAATAAAGCAGAAAATAGTCCCAGGTACAGCTGTCACTTTAAAATAGCTCTGTGCACAGCAAGTCCTGGGCTGTCTGGGACTGCAGGAAGATACCTGGAGTCATCTCTGGTGATGGCCTGAGTGCCCACAGAAAGGGCTCCGAGTGCCACCTCTGGCACCAGTGCCATAGGTTAGCCTTCACTGCCCTAGCCTGTGAAAATTTGCTAATCTAAGGGGCCTGTTCTCCTTTCAGAACACAGTGTAGCAGGTTTAGTATACACATTGTTACTTTATTCCCACTATATTGGGAGCACTGTACTCAGCTACCTTCAGTGACCTTATAAACCGTCATAGGAGGGGCAGTATGGATGCTCAACCTCATGCTTTAATTGTGATCCTCTATCCTGTGGGTTCTTGCTTGTACAATTTACCACACATAACAATGATGACGACAACAGCAGCAGCAGCAGAAGACTGTGTTCATCTTTGGGGAAGCAGTGACCTATCATAGAAATATTGTATGTCGAGAACTGATCATTATGAGGAAAGTTTAAAAAACACAGTAGAGAGCTACATGAGACTAGGCTCCACTCCATGAAGAAGCTTAGGTCCTATAGAGCCGGCAATTACTCTACGTGAGGAGGTTGGTGAATGTGGTGCTGGACGGATGCCATGACCAGTCCATTAAATTAACATTCCTCGAGGGTTGTGGAGCAAGAGAAATGTCTGCAACTAGACATCCCCTTTAAATCCGAGCAGAGGTTTATTGTATTGCATAGGGTACACTGATAAACAGATCTACAAATGAAAAGGATTGTCTGAATAGATGAGAAGTGACTGCCACACCAATAGTGATTCTTGTCCTTCTAAGGATTTGCTTATTTGCATGTATTTCCTATCGCCTCGTGGGATAATCCCAAATGCTGCATCCACTGTGCCAGCCACGTCCAGAAATCCCTTAAACTAACTTTTATACATAATTGGAAGCGGATTGGATGTGTATATGAATATTTAGTGAGTGAAGCAAGTGGGGGCTTTCATCAGAGCACCCCCTAATATTACAAGAGATTACAATTCACTGTTCCACGTGATCACATAGATGCAACCGTGACATTAAAATGGGTTTCCCAATAAACAGTATCACGGTCACCTGTTATCATCCAGGGAATCTTCAGCTATGCAGACAGTGCTAGGTATTATAGGAAATCTACCATTTGTTTTTATGCACTATGAACCAGACATACCTTGAGAATGCTGTAGCTACACTGATGCAAAAACATATCTTGTTTAATCCCTGAACTGAGTGGTTTTGCTGAAAAAAACTATTATAAAATTATGATAATGAGGCTCTGTCGCTCCTTTGGCTGCCCAGGCGCTTCTCCTCTTACCCTAATTATACACTGCTCCAGCCTTGTCCTGCCCAGCATAAGCCAAGAATACATCATCACTGTGTTGTCCCTGACAGGCAGAAGTAATCAATCACTGCACCGTCCCCCAGCTGCTGTGTATGAGTCATCCAGCTCAGGTTAATTAGTTCTGTCTGGACAGTTCAGGAAGCTTTGTGTAATGTGTTCATGTACGGTAGCATGCGTGAGACCTAGCTTTCCCAAGGTCCTGAATTTTAAAATAGTTTTTTTTAACAAAACCACTTAAACAAGATATGTTTCTGCATCAGTGTAGCCACAGCATTCTCAAGGTATGTTTGGTTCACAATACATGAAAACAAATGGTAGATTTAAGTCTTGTGTTACCATACGTTTGTTTGTGTGTGTAGTTAGTAGCAGCAGGACTTTGATATATGTATTCATATATTCGAAGATTGTAGCACTAGAAAGTTGTGCCCTCACACTGCTGTACTCTTTGCTCCCTGCATTCAAAAGCCCCTCCCCTCTAGCTGTAGAAGGCTTACGGTTCACTACGAGAAAGCAAGGAGGGGCCAACCAGTTAAAAACTATAATCCTGGAATATAAATACATAGATCACAGTCCTGTTGCTACTAACAACACACACAAAAGGTATGATTACACAACTCTCCAGGGACAATAGGTCAAATACAAGGTCAAATAGAGATCAAGTAGAAGTGTCTTCATCTAATCGAAATGAGGTGAGAAAGGATGAAGGTAACACAAACACAAAGAGCTTGTAGTGGGTGAATGGACCTCAAATAACAACTTCTGACATATTTAAAGGAAATCTACCATCATGATAAACCAGGGGCACTTACTCATACATCCAGGCACCTTGACTGTGGTAATCTTCTTAGATTGGTTTTCCCTGGCCTCCTTTGTTCTAAAATCAACTTTTATAATTATGCTAGTGAACTGAGCCCCACCAGAGCCCATGTGTGCTGTAGCTTCACAGGCTGTTACAAGAAGAACTTCCCACTCCCCCTGTGTAAGATTACTGTTATTACTGCTGAAGGAGCAGGTGGTAGGAGGAGACAGTATAACAGCCTGCGAATCTGCAGCACACAGCTTCTCCTATAACACTTCTGGGAGCCCTTTTGGCTCATTAGGATCATTATAAAAGTTGATATTAGAAGGAAGGAGGCCATGAATAACATATATGAGAAGATTACCAGAGTCACTTTGCCTGGATCGATGAGTAAGTGTCCCTGCTTTATCCAATTTTCAAAGTTTTTACTACGTAGAAATGGCAGATGAATCACTGTAATAATCCTTTACCTGTGTAAATGTTTAGATGTGAATACGCTGCACCAATGAAGATAACATATAAGATCTGTCTGTCCGGAAAAACAAAGTCCGTTCAATCTCTTTAGTAATCACAAAATCTTCTACGGATTTTGTGGTCAGAATGAGGAAGGTCTGACTATCCAATGCTCATAGGGTGCTCCACCTCACCACCATGCATGATCCATTGTCCTCCCCTACCACCAGACGCGTCTAGGAGCCCCTTCTTTTCCCAGTGGAATTGCATAGAATCTGAATGTGCGGGGTTATAGGAGACTTGAGAAGAAAGAGTGTAGACCAAATGACATTGAAGATGTAAAGGCACGTTTACTTACAGTTGCCATGTTGGACAAACCCCTTTAGGCTGCATTCATACGGTTCATGCGCAATGAGGAGGAGCTTCTACAGATCATAGATGCGTCTAAACGCTTAGGGCGCATTCGCACGTTGCGTTTTGGTTGCATTTTGATTGTGTTTTGTAACGCATTACAACAGCTGAGGAGAGGTGATTTTCCTGATTACATTTCTGTTTAGATTTGTTAACACATTGTTAATACATGTATTAACAAATCGCATGTGTTAACACGTTGTTAACTTATATGTTAATACTGTGTTTACGATGCATTTTGCAAACACACATGTTAAAAGTAATGTGATTAGGCAAATCCCCTCTCCTTAGCTGTTGTTGCAATGCGTTTCAAAACGCAACGTGTGAACGCGGCCTTATGATCAGGATGCATTGTTTATCTGTAAAGCATGTGTTGCTAATCAATATCACAAGAGTTTAGGTTTGAATGCATTTGTCAAGAAAATCTCTCATCCCATTGCGCTGGAATTGTGTTTCGATATATTTGTTTTGTGTGAACACAGCCTGAAAGGGGAAAATAAAATGAGGGGTCCAACTGACTTAGGCTACATTCACACAATGTGTGCCCGGCGTGCCGTAGTACAGCAGGCACACGTCAGCGTCGGGAAGAGGGCGCTGCTCACCCCCGCCCCTCTTCATAGCGATATATGGGGCACGGCGCCGGATTCCGGGGAAAAATAAGACATGTCCTATCTTTCTCCTGGCTACGAAACAGTACAGTGCCGCACGTGTGCTGCACCATACTGCTCCCATAGGGCGGCGTGCGCTCATTGCCATCTATGGGGGACATATATACGGCGCATATATCCATCCCCTATACAGCAGTGTGAATGTAAGGTTAGTGAGAGCGGCTGTACTTTTTAGAAGACCCTAAAACTAAAATGATTTTCAGTAGTTTTCATTGTTTTCCAGAGAGAGAGGAGAGAACAACAGACCCTAGCAGGCTGAGGATGCCCAGACCATAGGCCAAATTCTGCCTCGGAATGTACTTTTTGGTCTGGTTGACCCCCAAAAAGGGGTCTCTCAACCAATTGAGAGTCAAGTCAACTATGGGGTTGAATTTTCTACAGTCCCTGGTGGCGGTGTATCCTCCAGAGACTAAAGAGGTCGGATGAGTTCCGGATCAGGGGACCCGTCAATCCTACGCTGTTGGTCCATGTTATTGATGGGAAGACACCATCAATTTATTGTTTTTTTCTACTATGCAGATATAATACAGACAAGTGGTTTTGTCCGTTTACCTATTCCGGCGTTACATTGTTTCTTTGAATTTGCAGATGTATCTAATATACAATGTATCAGTGAGCTGATGTTACATTAGTTCGGATCTCATTCGGAGGAATTGCTGGATCTGCTGGATGTTGTTATGTGACGATGAGACGACAGGTGCCGGTTCTCATCTCTGTGTAACGGGAAGAGACACGAGAACTCTGCTGGATTGACTCGTTCCATATCTTGACAGCAAACATAACACGTCGAGATCCAACGCGAAACCATTCACAGGGCGCCAAGTCACAGGAGGACACGAGTGAAGAAGTCAAACACAAAGTTAAGAAAAGCAAAGACAGTGAAAGTCTCTGAATTTACATGACAAAAGCTGTGAACCAGTCCCAGAGTCCCCGCCGGGTATTATGGGAGCGAGTCTGGGGAGTCAATAGCAGCGCCTGTGTAATTAACCCTTCCAGAGTCAAATTTCATCAGAGTGTGAATGAGCGGTGACCTCTGACCTTCCAGTATGTAAATTAATGTGCGATGGAGGGTTTCACCTTTCCGGTTTCTACTAATCTGCAGATCATTTGCAGACAAAGTTGTAAGTGAAAGTCCTAAAGTTTGTGTAAAGCAATGGATTTTTTACCCTTTGAGGTGAAGTAAAAAACATTGGCTGCAAATCTGCACCGCACTTCTGCATTATACTATAACTGCTGCATAACTGCCAAATCTGAACATGGCCTTAGTGCGGGAAGACTTGACATGAGGTGTGCACCCAGGAGTATTCCTGTGTAAGGATGTAAGGACCATTTACAAAAAGTTATTGCCAATAAAAGATCAAAATAAGTGATATTATTCCCCGTGTAGAAAGGAGACTCAAAGGGAGTGTCATAAACAAGGGCCTTTCCATATACACATCAATACTGCAGTTACCGGACTCAGCACCAGTATACAGCATTAAATTACCAGCCTCGGTGTTCATATATAGCATGAAATCACCGCCTCAGCGCTAGTATAGAGCATGAAATCACCGGCCTCAGTGTCGGTATAGAGCATGAAATGACCGGCCTCAGTGTCGGTATAGAGCATGAAATCACCGGCCTCACAAGGATACAGAATAAAATAACCAGAGCCACAGCTGCTGCAGAAATCTGCCAGGCTTCTAGTTTATGTCATGCTGCTAACAATAGCTATCCGCAGCAAAAGTGCTGAAGCAACCTCTTGTATTTATGCTATCTACTTGTAGTTCTGAGAAGTTGAATAGGTTGAAGCTTCATTTTATGGCTGGTGAAACAGTGTGGTGATGGATGTAGGTGGGAGCTCTGCGTCAGAACATACTTGTGGAATCTTATGAGGCCTGAATGACATTATGTTGTAGATTTGGCCAATCGAGCTAAAAATAAGTGGGGATATATCAGTAATATGATAGAAAATGATCATTTACCAGACAGATTCCAATTCTGGACGGACTCCCCGCTCATCACTTTGTGAAGAGCAAGTCTGGAAAATGCAGCTTTGTCACTTGAAAACAGCGCCCTCTTTTCTTCAGTCTGTATGTGGCATTTGCAGTTATTTTCCCCTAAGACTATATAACACATTGAAAATTTTGTAGTAAATATCCACAAAAACTTGCTGGATATTTGGTCTCATAACCACAGTGCAGTTTTGCTTTCGATGTTCTATGTGCGCCTCACTTTTTATAGTGTTTTGGAATGGATGTTGCTTAAAGGAAAGGAAGCGACTTACCACCAATAGTGGGAGCAGCAGAGACTCGCAGTGATTTGTGCACAAATTCGGTCACATAACTTTGCTTTTAGCCTAAGGGTGATGCCAACATGGCGTTTTGAACCCGTTTTGAATCTGTTTGTGGCCCGTTTTAAGCAAAACAACACATCTTTTGCTTAAAAAACGAGCCAAAAACGATTGTAAGGAAAAACGCCATGTGTGGCGAGCACACCCTCAGTGAAAAGGTCAAGTATTTCTCCTTGGATTTTAGCTGGGGCTCCATGTCTCCTTGTAAATCGGCCCTACTGATCTGGTTCTCAAAAGCTTTGTTAAAAAGTTTTATAGCATTTCATACCATTCACTGTACATCTTATTTGCATTAATTAAAGGGCTTGTCACCTCTTCAACCTCTATGGCCTCTAATCCCTCGGTCCTATATCATCTATATTACTATAATATTATATCAATATATAATTATACTAGATATAGGGATTCAACATCAAGCTCCATTGGAATTCACGCTCTACTCATAGTGGGGTTTTCATATCTTCATTCCTGGTGGTCTCAATGGTCAGACCCCTAGTCAATCATGACTTTTAAGAGGGGGCATAATTGAATTTTTGGGACATCCCTTTATTGTGATTGTTCCACCGTATATGTCACTTCAGAGCTATATGATACCACTCCACTCAGAACGAGCCCAGTTGGAATTCCCGCACTCCGGTGCTTAGGGGGCTTTATCCTACTTGGTTTTCTTGGTCTCCACTGGTCCGCGACCCCTACATTTCGAGGAGCTAATAGGGAAGGCCAGAAGTCTTGAATTTTTGGACAATTGCAATGTTTTTCTACTTGTCCAACAGATTTCGGTAGCACAGCTATGA
The DNA here is from genome assembly GCA_019512145.1 of Engystomops pustulosus. NCBI lineage: Eukaryota > Metazoa > Chordata > Amphibia > Anura > Leptodactylidae > Engystomops > Engystomops pustulosus. The sequence goes on from CM033649.1 coordinate 84,550,944, forward strand.
TAATATTAGATGTTTACCTAATGACATTGTTTCTAAGGCAAATTATGCACCAAGCATGTACGTGCTTAATCAAACCTGCACATGGTAATCCCACTCCAAATCCCTCCAAGTACATTCTCAATCCCTAACATGTAGCAGGTGGGAGAGCACCAGTGGGTGGCGGCAGGGGACAGTGGCAGGGAGCTGCTGCACAGACTCCAGCTGTAATGTTCATCTAGTTACAGCGTCTACAATACCCGGCTTATCATATTCAGTGGCCTCCATGCAGGGAATGACATACGGATTCCTTTTGCCTTTCAGATCCTGTTCTAAGTAACTGCTGCTACTTTAGCCAGGGGGGACCCGGCGGTGCACCCAGCAGGCAATACATAATAATACACGAATATACTGTTACAATCTGTAGGGAAAAAGCAAAAAGAATTACTATACAAAAGACGTTACTCGTTTCCGATGCACGTGTTTTTGGGTATCAAAGATACTGCTTTTTGGAGATTAGTTCCTCCTGACTGTGCTCCCATTGGTGTTTATATAAACCACTTGCAAATCGGTCCAAGGTGTGAACGCTACCTTTAGGCCGGCGGCCACCCGTGGCGTTTGAACCCGTTTTTGGGTGGGCCGTTTTTTAAGCCAGTTCCGTTAAAATAATGCTATCTTTTTTGAACGGTTACCTAATACATGAATCTAGTTAAAAGGGTCATAAAAACAGATGCGGTTTTATGCATCGTTGTTCTTAAGGAGCGGTTTGTTTAACGGACTTACGTTAAAACGGGCCCAAAAACGAGTTGCAAAACTCCCACGTGGGCCGCCGGGCCTAAGATAAATGACAACTCTTGATCACAATGTAGATCACTCTTAACAAACAATTAGGCTGGTGTGCATACGAGCGCTTTGTCTGTGCTTGGCTATAACGTCAAGACGCAGACAAATTGAGTTCCGCGCCCCCCGGGCGGGCCTCGGCCCATCGCATCTGCCATTTCTATTGAAAACGCCCTGCAGAAGGGAACGGTCCGCCGGATTGTTTTGCTTATTTAATTTAAGCCAAGCGCAGTACAAAGCGCTGACGTGTGTCATAACCCTAAGGGGCCAGCGTGTGAGGTCAGAGAAAAGTGTTGCCACACTTATATTATTTAGGAGGGATAGAGTTGATCCGAACCTCACATGTTTGGGTCCCGTAATTCACTACAAGTTCCAGCATTCAGGCTCAACCCCCGCCCAATATCTCAACTGGTGCTGCGCATGTACAGAGTGGGGTGTGCGTGTGCACTATGATCAGGTTTTGCAACATGCAGTTTTTTGATGGCTAACAGACTGCGGTCCACGTACTGCTCAGGCGTCCATTCATAACGCGTACGCTGACGCACACGGGGGAGGTCCTTGGCCCAAACGCCACGTTGGTTCCAGGGAAAACGCATGCGACTTGATAAGCTGATCGCTATGCTGTTGCTCAGGTGGAATACGCCATGTTGGCGTTCGGCGTCGGAGGACCTTCCCCTGTGCGCTAGGTCGCGGTGTCGAACAGACGCCTATCATACGGTGAACTGCGGGCTTCCTTAGTGGATATGTCTCACCCATGGCAATCCACACCTGCTTTGGATTGAAAACTACTTTGGATAAAAATACTCGCACACGCCTAGAGCAGTGACCTAAATGCCAGATGAGTGCGTGTTTTTGGGGTACCTGAATTGAACAGGTTCCGTCAATAACTGGGTTGGAATCTCCTTTGTGATTTCAGGCTTATGAGACCAAACAGACTTGAGATGCATTAGCTACAAAGTATGACAGGAATCACTATCTTGTTAACTCCCTTGAACGAGTGATGTTGCTGAAAAACGTATTATGAATAATAATTTCTATTATTTATGATATAGCGTCAACAGGATTTATTCAGCACTACACGAACTTGCCAAATTGATTCCGTCCCCAGGGCTCAGACAATCTTATCACCGGAGACCCGTAGAATTAAACCCACGGAAAACAACGAATTATGATAATGAGCTCTCTTCGCTCCTTGATTGCTCTCCTCTTACCACAATTATTAAACTGCTCCAGAGAATGATGTTATCACTGTGTTGTCCCTGACAGGCAGAAGTGATCAATCTGGAAACCATCCCCAGGCTGTGTATGAGGATTCCAGCTCAGGTGATGTAGCCTGTCTGGACAGATCAGGAAGCTCGCATGTAATGTGTCATGTACGCCAGAATGCATGATACCCAGCTTCCCCAAGTCCTTAATTTTATTAATGGTTTTTTTTGAGCAAAACTCGCTCAGGATTATAATAAACAGTATGTTTCTGCCTCAGTCGTATGCTACAGCATTTCAAGGTATGTTTGGTTCATAATACATGAAAACAAATGGTAGATTTCCATTAATAGGTAGTGGTCTGCATCAAGGAGCGTGCAGAAGAGCAAGGCCTGAGGGTGCATATATACCTGTGCCAGTAACTCAAAGAGATTTGACAGGTTACATAGCGTTAACAAACAAATGCATTAACGCAATGTTAACACGTTTGTTAATGTTATGTTAACACTGTAATGTTACGCAATGTTAATAGCAATGTCATCCGACAAATCTCTTCTGAGCTGTTCTGACATATAAGAAAACGCATACTTGACTGCCACATGTGAACGCGCCGCTCAGGTAGGCGTCTAAGTCCCGGCCACCCTCCACGCGAGCCAAGAACAAGCAGCTTTGTTAGGTAGGTCTTCATGGCTGCGTTCACTAAACTTCATGTGACTTCCATAGGAACCCAAAAGGAAATTATAAGTGGCGCCCTGAGACTCCCATACTGACTTGGTTCACCTGTAGCTAAGTTGTATAAACTTTTTCTTTCTCGTGGAATGAAGCAAAGTTAAAGTGCCGGGCCCATGATGTATCGCTATGTCTGACCTGGTATACAAGAGCGGGTATGTGGATCAATTGATGATGTTATGCTCCTTGTGTATGGGTAGTGGTTTAGAGATAATGTAATTAGCAATTACACTAAGCTGTGTTGTTTAGATATATTTCTATGTGTTCTACCACAATGTACAGGATGCAGATACATTTCATACACTCAATACAAAATGCTTACCTTACAGGAAATCTTCATTGGCTTGTAACAATAAGGCGATCACAAAGTGTCCCAGGGATTAGCTGTAATCTTAAAGGGAACCTGTCACCAGGGACCACATTTTCACTAAAGACAGGTTGCAGAAGCCCATTACACCTGCAGTGCAAATCTGCCTTTCTGCCTTTTCTAAGCATTTGCATTACAAATATAATTGTGTGTTTATTACTACTCTGACAAAATCCTGGGGTAGTCACAGGGGTGGGCTTTGGTTGGATGCATTTAAAACCAAAAACATGTCTGTTTGTGTACTCACTCCTCAGAGCTCAGCCCCCACCTTGGGCTCCGATGCAAGCTCACCTCCTGTCCTTCCTAGAGGTCACAGCCTGGTGATTACATCAGTGGAGAGGGAGGAGCTGTACGGAGCACAAATATGGAGGCAGCCTGCAGCTCAGAACAAGTCTCCATGTTGTTTTTTGAAATGCACCAAACCAAAGCCCACCCCCGTGACTACCCCAGGATTTGTCAGATGCAAGAGTAAGTTTACAACACACAATTATAGTAATGCAAATTCTTAGAAAGGCCAGGAGAGACATTTTGCACGCAGTGTGTACTGGGCTTCTGAACCTGCCTTTGGGAAAAGGAGGGGTCCCTGGGGGTTGACAGGTTCCCTTCAACCTGACAATGCTCAAACTGCCTGCAGTGCCCCCGCAGGGGAAATGAGGCATTACACATTACACAGATCATTGAATTATATTTGTTATAAAGCAAAAGGACAAGTGCCCCCATGACAAGAGCCGCCTGTTTGTGACCCCTATAATTTCCAAATTGAGGGGGACTTGATGCATGTGTGCCGCACTTTCTCTTGTACAATATACACTTGTGTTCTATGATCCTTCCTACATCTTTTATTAAACACACATTTTTATCGTCCTGCTTTCCGTCCCGGACCTTGTTATCCGTGTATTTATTTCATCAGGCAGAGCCGTGTATTTTGCTTGGCCTCGTGTATCCCACAAATCTGCTGTTCCCTGTACATTAGATAAAATTGTTAACAGAGAGAAAATGAAAAAACCCGGGACGCTGAAGTCAAAGGCCTCTATAAGTAGAAGGATTCCCATAGACCTGCACGTTTCCTTCCCCGTAATATTTTTGGAATGTTACAAAGTTATTATTTCTAATAGTTATAGTCATAGATATAAATTTCTAATACCTTATATACTCGAGTATAAGCCTAGTTTTTCAGCACAAAAAATGTGCTGAAAAACCCAAACTCGGCTTATACTCAGTCAAAATAAATAATACTAAAACACATTTCCGGTGACCCTGTATAATCTTCTTGTGCGATCTGTCCGGCAGCGCGGCAGGCGATATACACTGGGGGCAGGTCTGGCAGGCTATATACACTGTCGGCTAAGTCTGGCAGGCTAACAGGAGTGGCAGGGCTAGGGGCGGGCTGGCAGGCTATATACACATGGGGCATGGGCTATTACAGGGGCAGGGGCTGGCAGGCTATATACACAGGGCAGGGGCTGGCAGGCTAGTACTGGCGGGTGGGCAGGGCTATATACACGGGGCAGTGTCTGGCAGGCTATATACACTGGGGAGGGTCGATGGCAGGCTATATACACTGGGCAGGGGCTGGCAGGCTATATTACACTGGGGGCAAGGGGGCTGGCAGGCTATATACACTGGGGCAGGGGCTGGCGGATATACACTGGGCAGGGGCTGGCAGGCTTATACATAGGGCAGAGCTGGCGTACTTACTGGGAGGCTGTGACCAATGCATTCCCACCTCGGCTTATACTCGAGTCAATAGGTTTTCCCAGTATTTTGTGGTAAAATTAGGGGCCTCGGCTTATACTCGGGTCGGCTTATACTCGAGTATATACGGTAGTTATGGGACTGTAATCCCTGTCCATATACTCATCATCAGTGAGGCTGGTGATTTCATGCTGTATACCAGCACTGAGGCCGGTGATTTTATCCTGTATCCTGATGAGGCAGTTGATTCATGCGGTTATACCAGCACTGAGGTGGTTATTTATTCTGATCCTGCTGAGGCGCGTGATTGATTCATGCTGTATACCAGCACTGAGGCCGGTGATTTTATCCTGTATCCTGATGAGGCCAGTGATTTCATGCTGTATACCAGCACTGAGGCTGGTTATTTTATTCTGTATCCTGATGAGGCCGGTGATTTCATGCTGTATACCAGCACTGAAGCTGGTTATTTATTCTGTATCCTGCTGAGGCCGGTGATTTCATGCTGTATACCAGCACTGAGGCTGGTTATTTTATTCTGTATCCTGATGAGGCTGGTGATTGCATGCTGTATACCAGCACTGAGGCTGGTTATTTTATTCTGTATCCTGATGAGGCCGGTGATTTCATGCTGTATACCAGCACTGAGGCTGGTTATTTTATTCTGTATCCTGATGAGGCCGGTGATTTCATGCTCTATACCAGCACTGAGGCTGGTTATTTTATTCTGTATCCTGATGAGGCCGGTGATTGCATGCTGTTACCAGCACTGAAGCTGGTTATTTTATTCTGTATCCTGCTGAGGCCGGTGATTTCATGCTGTATACCAGCATGAGGCTGGTATTTTATCTGTATCCTGATGGGCTGGTGATGCATGCTGTTATACCAGCACTGAGGCTGGTTATTTTATTCGTATCCTTGGAGGCCGGTGATTTTATGCTCATACCAGCACTGAGGTGGTTATTTATTCTGTATCCTGGAGGCCGGTGATTTCATGCTGTATACCAGCACTGAAGCTGGTTATTTTATCTGTAGTCGCGAGGCCGGTGATTTCATGCTGTATACCAGCATGAGGCGGTTATTTTTTCTGTATCCTGATGGGCTGTGTGATGGCATGCGTATACACGCACTGAGGCTGGTATTTTATTCTGATCCTGTGGGCCGTGATGGTGATTTCATGCTCTAACCAGCACTGAGGGGTTATTTATTCTGTACTGCTGGAGGCCGGTGATTTTATGCTGTATACCACGTGAGGGCTGGTTATTTTATTCTGTATCCTGATGAGGCTGGTGATTGCATGCTGTATACCAGACACAGAGGGCTGGTATTTATCTGTATCCTGATGAGGCCAGGATGTCAGGCTGATATACCCGCACTGAGCGGCAGATCTGCTGATACTCCATAGACACTGGGGCAGATCTGCTGATACTTCTTAAATACTGGAGCAGATTTGCTGATACTCCATAGATACTGGGGCAGATATGCTGATACTCCATAGATACTGGGGCAGATATGATGATACTCCATAGACACTGGGGCAGATCTGCTGATACTCCTTAGATACTGGGGAAGATCTGCTGATTCTCCATAGATACTGCGGCAGATCTTCTTATACTCCATAGATACTGCGGCAAATCTGCTGATACTTCAAAGATACTGAGGCAGATCTGCTGATACTCCGTAGATACTGGGGCAAATCTGCTGATACTCCATAGATACTGGGGCAGATCTGCTAATACTCCATAGTGGGGCAGATCTGCTGATACTCCATAGATACTGCGGCAAATCTGCTGATACTTCAAAGATACTGAGGCAGATCTGCTGATACTCCATAGATACTGGAGCAGATCTGCTGATACTCCATAGATACTGGGGCAGATCTGCTGATACTCCATAGATACTGAGGCAGATCTGCTGATACTCCATAGATACTGGGGCAGATATGCTGATACTCCATAGATACTTGGGCAAATCTGCTGATTCTTCATAGATACTGGGGCAGATCTGCTGGCACTCCATAGATACTGGGGAATATCTGCTGATACTCCATAGATTCTGGGGCAGATCTGCTGATACTCCATAGACACTGGGGCAGATCTGCTGATACTTCTTAAATACTGGAGCAGATTTGCTGATACTCCATAGATACTGGGGCAGATCTGCTGATACTCCATAGACACTGGGGCAGCTCTGCTGATACTCCATATATACTGTGGCAGATTTGAAGATGCTCCATACATACTGGGGAGATTTGATGACACTCCATAGATACTGGGGCAGATCGGCTTACACTCTATAGATACTTGGGCAGATCTTTTGATACTCCATAGATACTTGGGCAGATCAGCTCATACTCCATAGACACTGGGACAGATCTGCTCATACTCCATAGACACTGGGGCAGATCTGCTCATACTCCATAGACACTGGGGCAGATCTGCTGATACTCCGTAGATACTGGGGACGCTTCACGTCGATCTGCTTTCGGCAGCACTTTTTTCCTACAGTGGCCCCTACAGGAGACCTGTGGTATTACATCATATAAGAAATGGGACCTAATAAGACTTTTGGAGCAGCAAGTCCCTTTTAATAGACCAAGATGTCCCCATTATTAGCCGGTCAGTTTGATGTGGACTTATTGTTACGGGATGATCTGTATAATGGCGAAAAATGGAGCATCGTACTGTACAAGCAATAACTAACATCCCAGAAATGTTACTGTTGTATGAAATGCAGAGGTGACGTATGGATTATTCCGATCGGCAGCGGGGGAGGCTCCTATAGGTAAATGAATGGCTAGCATAAGGGGCTATTTTACCTTCCCACGAAACTACTTACAGTGAAGCTTAGAGCCGCAGGTTGTGCTGCGCTCCTTGTACACAGTGTTTCCGACGTGGTACATTCTCATTAGGCCGTGTTTCCATAACAGCGACATCAGTGATATTTCCGCGTCGGCATTATCTTGTACCTGCTACGCGCTGACATTTTGGTCCCGATAATTATAACTCTATAGACATTTATTTTTTTCATGTTGCTGCTGAGCTGCGAACACAATGAAACTACCTGGCGTCGGAGGAACGCGGTGACACGGCGCAGATAAACACGAGCGCAGTGTACACTGTGCCGAAAATCGCTTGACATCACTCCCTGGAACGGAGCAGGATCCAAACAGATTGTTAGTAGGAGAAGCCTCCGAAGGAAAACACGAAGCACATACCAAACACAATCCTGAGTTTTAATTATTGCATCTGTGACGGATTTATCCTCCTGGATAGGAATATAATGGAGAGGGGATGGGGGAAGATCCTGCTTTATTTTTAGAAGTCCCTTTTAGTTAACTGCTTCATTGCCAGGGGCATTTTTTTTAGCTATTAAAGGGAGGGTACACCCAAGTGGTCTCATAGGGCACACATATAGTCCCCTTTGCATTAGAAATTGGTCTATTGTTTAAAATCAAATCCTATTGTCTAAGAATTGTTAGTGTTTTATTTTGATATTTTAAAAGGTTATTGTTATTACCGGAAATCTACCATCAAAATCCAGCATGAAAAACCAGGGGCACTTACTCAACCCAGGGGCACCGTGACTGTGGTATTTGCTTATATTTGTTACCTGTGGCCTCCTTTCTTTTAAAATCAACTTTTAAAATTATGCTCTGTGGGGTGTTACCAGAGCTCCTCTGTGCTGTAGCTTCACATACTGTTACACTGCCCCCCCCCCTCAGTACTTCCCTCCTCCCACTGCCTCATGTAATCTCATGCAGTTGGAGGGGGGAAGAACTCCTGCACATTGTAACATCTTGTGAAGCTACAACACGGAGGGGCTCTGGCAATGCCTCCAGGAGCTCTTGTGGCTTGTTAGCACAATTTTAGTTTATTTTAGAAGGAATGAGGCCATGGATAACAAAAAAGAAGATTACCACAGTCACAGTGCCTGGATCTATGAGTAATGTCCCTGGTTTATCACGCTCGATTTCCATTAAGGAAGTTGCAAAGAGCTGATCTTTGTGGGTGCACTTACTTACTAGTGACCTCTGTACAGGTCACAGAGCATGCCCACAACATTCTACTTTAGAAGTCAGTTAAAATCTGCAAACTGCATTTTTCTGTGTTTCCTGTGGCCATTTAACTTTTGTAGATCCGCTTCTGTGAGGACAGAAAGACAAGTTTTAGGGAAGGGGAGTTATATATTCTATTTGCCCCGCCCTATCACGGTGTCACCCTCTGTGAATTTGAATTCTGATTCTTCATCTTATGTAGCATCCCAGCTCCACCTACCTTAGGGACTTGGGACATCCAGGACTCCGTTAGGTCCCCCTTTTCCAGGGGCCTCTATGATATTGCAAGGGTGCCAATTTTTGTTTTTTTATTTGGTTAGTACAGTTTCCAGTCTTTATTGCATGAGTAAGACAACTCCTCCAAGTGGAAATATCAGGGATTCCTTTAATATCCCTGGTGGTCTACTGGCCAATGTCTATTATTCCTGGTGGTCCGGGGTGATGTCAAAACAGGTAATGTCACAGTTGGTGATGTCACTGCATCCCTCATCCCCCTCCCTGCACAGTGACCTCTGTATAGGTCACAGAGCATGCCCACAACACTTAATAGTCATCTTTAGACTAGAGTCTCTTTAGACGTACTGCCAAGTTTGTGTGAGATGGACCTATGGGACCTTTTATGCAGGGATATACCACACAGACCATTCATGTCTAGTAAGGAGGAAACCTTATCGATTGTTAGAACTTATTGGCAGTGATGCCAGGAATTCCCTATGTCACTCCATCTCCACACAGTCTGCCCATTTTAGTAAATGGAACCATGTGGAGACATCGGACCAGAGCCGACAAGTGCAAAGGACCTGGGCGCCTTCCCCGGTGCCAGTAATGATGGATCGCTGACACTCACCTTCTCTCTCCATACTGCCTCATCCGCGACAAATAATATTAGATTCACTATAAATTCAATCGCTTGCATTCAATCATAACCTTCCTGATAAGGAAAGTAAAACCTAATAAGATTAGTTACACTGACTGCTCGGAGGAGAACATCGGTGAATCACAAGGACATCGCTACGTGCACCGCCTGTAGTCATGGCAGACGTGACAATACTGTCATAGCCTCTACATTATGGACCCTGTAAATCAGTGATAGTCGTGTAATAATCAGCAATTACAGGACCTTTGAAGGTCCCTCCCAAAGGTCCTGAAAGATTGAAAGCAGCAGAAGGGACACATCCTCCATTCCCCAAGAAGATGATTCTAGTACCAGATGTAGGATGTGATTCCAAACTGCAGGGGCCATAATATTCATACAGCCCAGGTCCCATGGCAGTCATAATCCGCTCTCACTGATCACTAGGCAGTGTAAGGGCTATTTGACCAAGAAGGAGAGTGATGGGGTGCTACGCCGGATGACCTGGCCAGTCACCAGACCTGAACCCAATCAAGAGGGTTTGGGGTGAGCTGGAACGCAGAGTGAAGGAAAAAGGCAGGTAAACCTGTTTTTTTCCCCATATCCTATACATCCGGTATGGTGAGCAATACAGCTATTCAAATGGATAGCCATATTTCTCATTGTAGTGAGCAGTAGGGGTAGCACCCGGTAGTAAAAAAATGTTCATGTGCAGAGGGCCTAGGGCTCAGTTTACACCTGCGTCAACAGTTTCCGTTCCCCCTTCCATTACGAGATAGCGGAAAACGGCAGTCAGATTCTTTATTTTACGCTATTAAAATGGAATAGTAATGAAAGCAAACATTCCCTTCTCCTTCTGTTGTTGGTTCACATTACAGTTCACGCATGACACAGGTGTGAACTGAGTCTAAGATAATCATAAATGATTGATAGTTATATAGAGAGACAGACCTGATAGGATAATAGCTAGACAGACAAATAGATACAGTATAGCACGGAGATATTTATACAAATAGGTCTATTTGGGTTTTTTTCTATGTTCTAATGTTTAAAGTACATTTCTATCATCAAAACCCATCATGATAAACCAGGGGCACTTACTCAACTTTTCAAATTATGCTAATGAGTCTGAAAGTTTTTTGGCGGCATTACAAGCCTCACAGGTTGTTACAATGTCTCCCCCATGTACCCTCAGCACTTCCTTCCTCCTCTGTAATTTCTCACAATGGGAGCGGTGAAGTGCTTCTGCACAGTGTAACAGCCCGTGAAGTTACAGCAAAGAGAGGCTCTGGAAACATGGAGTCCTTCTGGCTCATTCACATGCTTGTAAAAGTTAATTTTAGAAGGAAGGAGGCCATGTATAACAAATATTACCAATGCCTGGATCTAAGAGTAAGTGTCCCTGGTTTATCATGACGGATTTTAATGGTAGATTTGCTTTAGGGTCATACGGCTGATCCCCGCACATCTTCCTCTCAGTCTGGATCGGACGCCGTCCCCCAGGTATGGGAGATAAATGCTTATCTTGTCCTTCACGTGAATGATGCTCCTGACCTGCTGCGCACAATTGTACAGATGCAATTTTTCTCCTTTGCAGGACTGGCTTCCTCGCCTCATCGCTTGACCTCCTGCTCCATGAAGGAGACTTTCTATATTCTACGTGCGGTTACAATGATCGGGGCCGCAACAGTAAAAATCTGATTCTCATGTTGAATAATTCACTTTTCTGCCAAACAGGAGTTGGTATCAGAAACTGGCAGATTTCTGTGGCCTGAATCTGTCAGGCTCGGCAGGAAACGTGTGTCGTGTTTAGTTCCAACGTTGAAGATAAATTGGCCGTTTCCTTCATGTTTCTTCTTTATATCTTCACAAAGGATTCCAATTGTATCTCTACGTATAGCATAACCATTGTATAAGGAAAATGCATGTCGTTTTTTCTATACTTTTCAGCTCATCAGCATTTGCAAGGTCTCTGATTGCTGTCAGTGAATAGAAACAATTTTGTCAAAGTGGTGAGGTTGAAGAAAAAAACCTTGTTTTTGTGCAAATGGGAAAGATAAATGACATAAATGTGGAGTTTGGAGGGTTGTAGCCAAGGTAAGGCATTGTCCCTAGAGAGATGTATAATCATTTGCTTGTGCGTGTTTTAAAAAATTGATTAATATATCAGAATTCTTCTTTGAGTGTGCTAGGAGTGAGTCCTCACACTGCTGTGCCCTTAGCTATCTGCACAAAACTGTTCCAAAACCCCGCCCCTCCTGCACTACAGGCGGTCCCCTACTTAAGGACACCCGACTTACAGACAACCCATAGTTACAGACAGACCCCTCTGACCTCTGGTGAAGCTTTCTGAATGCTTTACTATAGTCCCAGATTGCAATAATCAGCTGTAAGGTGTCTGTAATGAAGCTTTATTCATAATCCTTGGTCCCATTACAGCAAAAAATGTTTAAACTCCAATTGTCACTGGGGCCAAAATTTTTTTGTCTGGATCTACAATTATAAAGTATACAGTTTCAACTTACATACAAATTCAACTTAAGAACAAACCTCCGGACCCTATCTTGTACGTAACCCGGGGACTGCCTGTATTGTGTACTTAGCTCTTTGGACTACACTGCTCCAATACCCAATAGTAAACGAAACGCTGTATGAGGCCTCTGGTTAAATAATATAGAAGTCACCCAGAGCAAAAGGGATGTGGTCAATTCAATGCAGAAAGCTAAGAGTACAGCAGTGTGAGTATACACTCTCATTGCTATTCGGGAAGCTATGATTCAGGAACATGAATCTATTTTTCACATCACTGCTTCTTCCTATTACATATACAAAGTTATGATTAATGGGAGCGTAATCTATCAGCAGTTCTGATAAGTGATGGGTACCAGAACCCCCACCAGTAACACCCACAATTGGTGCTGGTTACCAATTTGAAAGGTCTGTGCAGTGGCCAACTCATCAGTATTTAAGCCCTTGACGTCATTAGTGGCTTTGCCGTGGCAATTAGAGAGTTAACTCTGCAAGTGTTACTGGGGGAAGTGAACCCAAATACCAAATGTATGGCTGAAGTTTGGTGTCAGTAACACGAACCCACAATGTTGGGCAGGGAACCCACAATGTTGGGCAGGGAACCCAACATTGTTGTTCAGGTTTGCTCAATTCTATAGTAGTCATGATATTACTATCCTGCAGCTAGTGTTAGGTATTGATCCCAGAGAAATGTGTAATCATGACTTTGTGTATGTTGTTAGTAGCAGCAGGACTGTGATATTTGGGTGTATATTCCAGGATTGTTGCTGGCCTTGGTGCTCTGAGATGGACACAGCACAGCCCCTTCACTATTCTTTATTCTTGTTAGATATTACAGCAGAGGGAAAGATCTGTGTAGAAATTTGAATGTAGAGAATAAAGAACACAGCAGTGTAAGGAGACTTCCCCAGTATTTAAAGTCCAGCTACAATCTTGGCATAGAAATGCATTTTTCACAGTCCTGCTGCTCATACAAAGGTATTATTATAAATCTCTCCAGGGACAATACCTTACACTGGCGGTGGCTTTGTATGGTCAAAACTGCTGACAGATTCCCTTGAAAAAGCCAGGGTTCTTTGTCAGTCCCTGTTTGGTCCTGGTGGACTTGCCCTTGTTCTGTATACATGGAACCAGCAGAACAATTGCCACTGGACCCAAGTATAGAGTAAGATCCTGTCGTTTCAAGCTGCTGTCGTCAGAAATAGCATAAACCCTCTACAGAGCGAAAAAACTATCAAAAGCGCCATGGCGGCGTTACCTGTAATAGCGGAATGAATGCGCTGTTTGTTAATATTCCCATTTCAAACCGCCCGTATTTATTTTCCCTGCAGTAGAAATGCATGAAAAACCTGCGCTCACCACTGACAGCTGCTTCCATTTCTTGGCAGAACAATAGTTTGTATTTTAGCAAAAGGATAAAAAAAAAAAAAATCTAATGGAAGAAGCCTGAAGTGCTGTGTATAGTCCCCGCGCTTATTTCCTCTGTTTGCCTTCGGGGCCTCGACAATCGGTTGCCAATTTAGGATATTTAACAGAAAATGCCAGCGAGCTCCCGGTGCCTAATGGAGATTATAAATATTTATTAGAACCTGTCACCGCACATCGAGGAGCCCCAGTAACTCGCACCGAGGCTCCCCACATTGTTTTCTGATACATTGACACAATGAGGCATCCTGCAGGGATATTATCATATGGATGGGAGAACAAACTATCACTTCCCGTATTATCCTCCATGTATTCACCCCTCCCCTGATTTATTTTCTTAGCCCAGTTCCTGGACTTAGAGCCTATGTGCTGTAGTTCACCTCCAAATAGAGATTATTTTATGAATATATCTATATCAGGGGTTTAACTACAGGGGTAGCAGACATAGCAGCTGCTATGGGGCCCTCAGAGTCAGGGGGCCCCAGCATCTGGAGTTTTGGGCAAGTTATGGGGCGTGTATATGCAGTATGTGTGTATTTGTGTGTACAGGCGGTCCCCTACTTAAGGACACCTGACTTACAGACAACCCATAGTTACAGACAGCCCCCCTCTGACCTCTGGTGAAGCTCTCTGAATGCTTTACTATAGTCCCAGATTGCAATGATCAGCTGTAAGGTGTCTGTAATGAAGCTTTATTCATAATCCTTGGTCCCATTACATCAAGAAATGTTTAAACTACAATTGTCACTGGGGCCAAAATTTTTTTTTGTCTGTATCTACAATTATAAAATATACAGTTTCGACTTACATACACATTCAACTTAAGAACAAACCTCCGGACCCTATCTTGTACGTGACCCGGGGATTTGTATATGCGATTTGTATATGATGCATGGGCAGTGTCGGACTGGCCCACCAGAGTACCGGGGGCCCTGGCTCAACCCAATACTGAACCCCAGAGGTCCATCAGAAAACACCACAATTTGGAGGCTGCTAGAATTTATTTCCTAGGGAATAATGAAGAGTGGGCCCCCAAATTGATTTTCTCTGGTGGGCCTAAGAAAACCCAGTCTGACACTGTGCATAGGTGTACATGGTACTGTATGTATGTATATATGGTGTGTATATACGGAGTGTGATTTTAACACGTGTGAGTATACAAATTTGTATAATTTGTACAAATCTTATGGCTCTGGTTTCCGGTATGGAACACTTTACACTGATGGATTTTCCGGGCTCAAAATAAGTAAATTCTGCAATGGCCTCAATGGCTGCCCATAATCACAAGCCTCAATGATTATGTAAAGCGGTTGTGTTAAGTTAGGAAGTTATCCCCTATCCTCAGCATAGGGATTGCAAGGTGACAAGGAAGGGTCTGACTGCTGTGAACTCCACAATTACAAGAACAGGACTCCTAGCAAATTGGAGGACAGTGATCCTGTTCTCACTATTGGGAGGATGAGCATGTATTCCCTTCATCTAATACTTCAAGAGTAGTTGGAAATTGCAGAGCACGGCGCTCACCTATTTCCTACACTCCCATTCACTGTCAATGAAAATGCTGGAGATACCAGAGCGCTGTGTTCTGCAGTTTATGACAATCCCCCTTTATGTGGAACCAGGCTAAACAAAGTAAGTGGAACAGAACTTCAGAACAAGAAACGGTGAATTAGAATTGGGAGATAATTGGGAAATTAGAAGCGGTAGAACACAGAGCAGTGTCCAGGAATTCAAATGTACACAGTCCTGGAACATATGCACAAGAAAAACACATATACAATAACTAGGTATCAAGGCAGGAATAGGACGTAGTACTACAGGAGCTGGAATGACATGAAACAAGGAAGTAGAGGTAGAGTCCACAAGTAACAAAGGGCTTTAAGACAATTGAACAAGGGTTCTGGCTACATCTTAGCACAATCGGGTTTCTCAGATTTACTGATGCTTTGCTGGAATAGTAGAGTGTGATTGAACACTTATTGAGAAGGCCAATAGAAAAAAATCTTAAAGGACATCTGCCACCAGGATGAAGGATTGTAAACCAAGCACACTGACATACTGGTGTGTGCCCCCTCTAGCAGGATCTACTCTTTTTTAAGCTTCGAATGCCCAAAAGCAAAGGCTTTAACACTTATGCAAATGAGCCTGAGGGGCTCCAGGCTCCATTAACAGCTATGAAACTTGGAGCCGTACGGCTAATTTGAATAATTTTGAAAGCCTTTAAAACACATCAGCATGTCAGTGTGCTGGGTTTACATTCCTTCATCTTGATCAAATGGCATCCAAACTGTTCAAAAGAAGTAAGAAATAACTTTTTACCTGCAGTTTACCTTTAAGATTCCTTATTATTTCCTTACTAGTGCCATTAGACATTAAACGCAAATCAGTCTCCAGTGCTATATGTGTGCCTACTACATGAGGCTCTTAGACCTTTCTTGGCTCTTGTGCTATAGATATAATTGATCGGGATCTAAACCACAGTTTTTTTTTTTTTTTTTTTAGAGCTTTGGTTTTTCCTTTGACTTTCAATTATTTTCTACTACTTGTTCTACCTCTGGCTGTAACTCCTGCCTCCATTCTTCCATGACCTCGGTGGTTTATTGCTTTATGACTTCTCTCCCAATAATGGCCGTTGATGCTACTGGAGGGTACCCCTGGCTAATTCAGGAAGGTGCTCTGGAACTGGAGGCTGTGGGTATTTCTGAGGAATAAGAGTTTATATTGGCTGTTTCCATCTTAATGCTAGGGGTGGGGGAGGTGGGCTTATTTTGGGGTACTATCCCAATGCGTTTACTTAAAGATACAGGTTGTTCATGCCTTCAGTCTTCTACATCAGCTTTACTCCTGACAGTGCATAACCCTGAGATCTACCTGCAGGATTGTGCACAACTCTCTGCTGGGGTAAAGAAGTGCCCCCCGATCACCGCTCCGTGCCTATGGACTCACATAGAGAGTATAAATCTCATCCTTCCAGGGGAATGTGGTGTCCTCAGGTGCCCACACCCAGTATCTGCTCAGCATCTCGTCATATCAGTAAATGTGAGAAACATTAGAAACCATCAGATGGGAAAAGAAAGAAGATGAGAATGTTCTCGGTGGTTTATTGCATTTTGTTTTACTCGCTGCCCACCCAAAATCTGCTGCGAGTGACAGACAGCTGCCTCCTGGTGACTCATTACATTACATGACAGCTCTTGGACTTATCACCACAGGGACTCAGGCACATATAGCTCAATAATAACTATCTATCTCATATCTATCTCATATCTATCTATCTCCTATCTATCTATCTATCTATCTCATATCTATCTATCTATCTATCTATCTATCTATCTATCTATCTATTATCTATCTATCTATCTATCTATCTATCTATCTATCCATCTATCTCATATCTATCTATCTATATATCTATCTCATATCTATCTATCTATCTATCTATCTATCTATCTCATATCTATCTATCTATCTCATATCTATCTATCTATCTATCTATCTATCTATCTCATATCTATCTATCTATCTCATATCTATCTCATATCTATCTATCTCCTATCTATCTATCTATCTATCTATCTATCTATCTATCTATCTATCTATCTCATATCTATCTCATATCTATCTATCTCCTATCTCGTAACCATGAACCCTTCATTGCTCTAGAACACCAGGGATGTAACCATAAACCCTTCATTGTACTGGAACACCAGAAATGTAACCATAAACCCTTCATTGCTCTAGAACACCAGGGATGTAACCATGAACCCTTCATTACACTTGAACACCAGGGATGTAACCATGAACCCTTCACTGTTCTAGAGCACAATGGATGTAACCATAAGAATGGGGTAGATTAAGACTGCCATGGACCCTGGGCTGTATGAATATTATAGCCCCTACAAGTCTGCAATCATTTCCCACATCTGATACTAGAATCAGTTTCTTGGGGAATGGAGGATGTGTCCCTTCTGTTCTTTTCAAGATGCAATTAAAAGATCCTTGGAGAACCTTGTGTATTGAGAGCACAATTAAAGGTACAAGGATTTCATGGGTAAAGTGCCTTATCCGTATCATATTTTGTGTGTGGTTTGGGTGGCCATAGACCCCCTAGAGCAGTGACGGCGAACCTTTCAGAGACCGAGTGCCCAAACTACAACCGAAATCCACTTATTTACCGTGAAGTGCCAACATGAAATTTTAAACGGTAACTTCTTGCTACCTGTTCTTCCACATCTTTCAATTGTATCGGCCGCCTGAAGCCACCAGTTCAAAGAAGAAGTGCAAATTCAGATTATCATTGTAGCTTCCTCTGTAAAGGAAGAATGGTCGGGTCCAGCAGGATGACCTCCAAAGATAATGCAGTTCTGACAAAGCATTCTCACTTTTCCTGCAATGCCAAACAGCCAACTAAGTGTTGAATAGCACTGAGAGCAGTATCCCTTAATTTGCTTGGGACTGCATGAAGATTCAGTGTTTGGTGAACTCTGTCCTGGGGTGATGGCCTGAGTGCCCATAGAAAAGGCTCCGAGTGCCACCTCTGGCACCCGTGCCATAGGTTCGCCACCACTGCCCTAGAGGGCATGAGCCCCAGACTACCACCCAACCTGGCTATAATATAATCCACTACTGACTATAAATCGTTCACTGTAACCACAAACCCTTCACTGCTCTAGAACACAAGAGATGTGGCCATCGATCATTCACTGCTCTAGATCCCCTTCCACTGCATAGTAGGATACTGAATAGAGTACTGTAGTACTTTGGAAAACTCCATATATAATTTATTTTCCCTTCCCTACTATTGATTTACCAATTGTCCCTTAAAATATATTCAGATTTTGATTGTTCATAGTCAGTATAATGTCAGGTCATAACACTTCCATTTTAGCTGATAAAAGGTGTAATTTTGCTATTTCCTCGTAAATTTGGGATTTTCGTAAATTTGGGATTACAAGTGACTTTATCTTCCAGCATCTTGAGGAACCCAGTAATTAACATCAGATAACATGAAGTGGTACTGACCTATGTACAGCAGAGAGAATCGGATCTGGTCTGGTGCATCTGCTTTTCTTGATGTGTTATATTGTACTTTGATGTTGGAGCCAAATATTTAGGACTTCCTCCCTGTTTTGGATGGAGATGGAAGGGGATGAAATGTGAGTAGAATCCAACTAAAGTTTACCATATATTTTGGACTATAAGGTGCAAGAAAACCTTGGTTAAAGGTGTCTGCATCTTCGAAGGTCAGGATGATCAAGGACTGATAGACCCTCCAGACCGCTGTCCTGGAGATTGGGTGAAGCGCTGACAAAGCGTTTCATCTGATCTCCCAAAGAGAAAAGTCTCAGCAGTGCTCTCTCCCTCTTGCCAGTTCTGATTGCAGGACGTTAGAGTGATGTCAGAGGTCATGTGACTGTGGCCTTGCTTCATTACTGTAAAGTATTTGAATCCTTCTATACTGCCGTTTGTCTTGGGAAGGACAGTTTTCTTAATACTGACCTTGAGACAAGGTATGTATACAAGATGTCTGTGTGAATGGCTGTATGTAGCATGTGGATACGAATGGAACGATTTGGCAGGGTCCGTGTGACTGAATGGATGTAGCAGAGCTGCGTACGAGTGAATGGGTGGATGTAGCACAGTTGTGTGTCAATGGATGGATGTAGCAGAGCAGAGTGTGAATGGATCAAGCAAAGCTATGTGTGTGAATGGGTAGATGTAGCAGAGCTGTGTGTAAGAGAGGATGGGTGTAGTAGGACTGTGTGTAAGTGTATGCAACAGTGTTGTGCTTCTGTGTGTGTGTAGCCACCAGGGAACTTTTAATTGGTGTCAGATATATATTTACCTTTTTATATCTGGGTTGCATCTTACAATCCAAAATTATAGTATAGTTTCTTTTTTTTACTACAGAAAAAAAAACACGGTTGGTTGTCTATTTGGCAAATTGTGATTTAAAGGGATTCTTCATAGGTCAGTATAAACCAGTAAACCCACTTATCTCTTTTAACCTTTATTCTCTTAATGTCTTATGTTTAGTATAATAATCATAATTATTTTTATGGGGGCTTGTATTTTATATAAGGTATTCTCAAATAACAACATAAAAATATGCAGCATACTTGCTAAGGTTTATTGTCATGACCTTGGGGAGGGATCGAAAATAATTGGGGGAGAAAACATTTTGAATCACATAGTATAAATGTCAGGTTCGCTGGAGAGAATGCTGGGACTTCTGGTTCTTCTGGTGGTGCTAGCAGTGTTCTCCAACCTCCAGCGCGTGTCCGCGCAAACTCCTCCTCTCATCCCAGGCAGCGGCTGCTAAGATCTCGCGCTGTCTAGGATTTGTGTTCTGAACTGCTGACTTGTGGTACCTCTGCATGGTGTCTGCTATTGTGCTTTGTTATCCTGCACCATGAGGGGTTAATTCTCAGTAGTTGTCCAGCTCCTATCAGGTTCTGGAGGTGGGGTTCTGGCTCCATAAATTGCAGCCTCACTAGTCACCTGTGCCAGTGTTTGAAATCCCTTCTCCACTCGCTCAGCATTAGGTTTGACTTGCTCTGTATCTGTATCTTTATCGTTGTGACCTCGGCTCGTTTTTGACATTGACTCTTTGCCTACTGATTTTGCTATTGACGTTCCCTCTCGTTGTTACTCCGGCTAGTTTACTATTCTTTTGTGTTTTATGTTTGTCAGTCTGTTTGTGTTTCCCTTCCCACACTTATCAGTGTATTTCGAGTCTTCAAGTAGTCCCCCCACGGTTGAGCGTGGGGGGGCTATAGGAAGGGACAGAGGTTGGAGCAAGCTAAGGGCTCACTATCCCCTGTCTTATGTGTTACCCAATCCTAACAATAAACAACAAGTTAAGAAATTATTCCATGTGCATAAAAACTTTAATTTAGTAAAGTTTTCAATCTCAGCTCCTCCCGAAATGAAGCTTCCAGGATAATTTCACCTGCAGGTTATCTGTCTGACCTCCCAGGTCTTTTTTTAGATCACTACATGGGGTGACATTGTAAATCTCATCCACTGTTTTATTGTTCTCAGGAAATGTATTTCTTCGAGTTGACAAAGCTGTGAGAGGGCTTGTTTCTTGTAGGGTGGGCTGCAGTCTTTCATTGGTACCATTCTTGGTTTAATACAACTTCCTTGCTCATTTTTTTTTATATCAATGTGGGTTATTTATCATAGGCCGGTGCTCGTGGTCCGGCGTATGGTACCCTGCCACCAATAGAGCTCAGTCGCATACATCAAGAGTCTCCGGCCTCTTGATGTATCCGTCAAAGCCCTGCAAAGCGTTTATCTCTACAGCTAGGCCCTGCCTGGCAAAGAGATAAGCGCAGCCATCAACTTTTCATTTATGAAAAGTATCCAACTGCAGAAAGGTGCAGAGACAGAAACGGCCAGTGCCGACCCACTCCCCCGTTGGCGCGCCCACCTCCTGGTTGGCTGCTGACCCATCCACCCCCCCGCCCCCTGGCAGAGAGGTGGCAGATTGGGAAAAATAACCACAAGTGCTAGTAATTGCTATTATTTTAGGGCTTCTACACCAGTGTCTAGGTGCAGAAGCCCTGATAAATACCCCCTATGTGTGTTTTTGTTGTTAATTTTTGCAATATGCATTATAAGACATACAAATGTGTTGTGGTCATGTTAGAAAGCATTTTTCCTTTGTTTTAAGCATTCATTAGAAATGGAAATTATTTTTTATATGACATTTTTTTTCTACATTTTTATCATATGCCCATATACCATTGACTCTTCTGTATTAATATGAGCACATAGACAGAGCCCTGGAGCCGAGATAATGCACTATTGTGGCGCTCCACCGCCTGGTAATTCATTCATAAACCCCGTTCACAAAGACACGGAGAAAACATCAGGTAATAAATTAAATCAGGCCGGTAAAAATAGAAATCAGACAAAGTAGAGGGATAGAGCCATCTATTCTCATCATCCACCCTCTGCTCATTGTGTCAGACATGGAACAAGGTGGCTGAATTATGATTTGTGTACAAGTTGATGTCATAGGCAATGTATTATCAGGACTAATCATGCAGAGCCTAGAGACTAAAGACAGTAGATATAAGATCAAATTCCATGGTAGCTTATATGCAAAGTATATTATAACACAACACAACCAACACACAAGGTTAAAGTCTTTCCAGAGCTGCACTCACTATTCTGCTGGTAGTGGAGTCACGGGGGAAGATTCATTGTGGCTTCTCCGCCAGATTCCGCCGGTTGTCATAGAGAGAGGGCTGTAGACAAGGCTCACCACCTCCACGGATTTAGTCTTCTTCCGTGGTTTGCTGTCCCATGGGACATCCTCAGGCAGATTGTCACCAAAGATAAAGTCCTGGAGGTGCAAGGGGGACTCAAGCCGTCTAATCTCCGCCATCAGTGCCCATCCCTGGTTGCTGTCACTGTCCTCACCTGGGCCGGCAGAAACACAGCTAAATGAGATGTCTTCTTGTCCTGCAGGTGGCACACTGCATGCTACCTGGCTTTCCTTCTCTGTCTGGCTGCATCAGTCTTCTTTGCTTTTTTTCCTCTGCAACACCCCTGCCAATGCATGGGCCAGGTGGTTGTTGCGAAAAGTGCCATTTCCATGTTAGGAGCTTTTTGGGAGACTGGCCATCTCTCAAGGAGACCTCCAAAAGTGGAGAACTTAGTAATTGCAACTTGAAGCCACTGTCTGGTAAGGTAAGAGTTAATATGCAAAATGTTATTAACCAATAATATCCTTTGTACTATTATAATGTAAGCTGGAAGCTGGTTGGAAGGTGCTGCCAACCTGACCAGGGGAGTATAAAAACCCCTGGTGGGTGGGAGCACATGGTGAGACCTCATGGTTAGGCCTGCAGTTTAGTCAGCAAAGCAAGCAGAGGAGAGAGCAGCACATGTCTGTGTTGCAACTGCCAATGTCACAATACAAGGAAGCAGAGGTGTCTCAGGCTACTGCCGGAGACCCTGGGCAAGTCAGGAGACTAAGCCCCAGAGCAGAGGTCCACCATCTAGACTCAGCTCCTTCTTTACCAGCCTGAAGTTACTACCAGGCTGCGAGCAACTCTTCTTGCGGAACCGCTATCTCGTACCAGCTTTCCAGCTCTGCTGAACCCACTACTGATGTTAAAGCCATTGCCTGCCGCTTGCATCAAATGCATCGAACTACCACCTCTGTATAAAGACGGCTCGACCCGTGAGCCCTCTTCATATAGCCTCCACACCTAAGTTGGATAAGTGAAATCTCCTTTACTCCAATATTATCTCAAAGTAGTCTCTGGAAGATTCCTCTCAAATGCCTGGGAGGTTGACTCAATAAAGATCACTGTCTGACCAGAATGTGCTAGCAACTCTCTATAACTCTCTCTCCTACATCCTGTACATTAGGATCAGATATACAATACTTATTAACACATTAAAGATTAAAATAGTTGGTAATATAGAAAAGTGAAAAAAAGTTCAATGCCATATTACATATTGGTTTCACCCCCAATTGTGTTGTGTTGAACCCCCTTCCTCCCTCCCTCCTCTCATTCTAATCTTTAATTTGCACCTCTGATTCATGTCTCCAGGCCTTCTCCTAAGCTGCATCAATTCTCTGGAATTTCCAACCCCGGACTATCAGACTAAATACTGATTACTAAAGATTCAAATATGCTCTAAAAACCCATCACATTCTGTATCTTGTGTAACTTCCACTCTCTTATCACTAGCCTCCTCGCTTTGCCAGCTGTAATTCATGTAGGCCGGATACTAATTTAGAGGTTAATACTGCGGTGGACCTCATAATACTGAATCACTAATTCTCATCAGACTCTAATGACTATTGGAGATACAGAAATTACTACTGAAGTGAAAAATATCTATCACCTTCTATGAAGATCTGAGTTCATACCGGGACCCAAACTGATTTTTAGAATTTGTCCAAACCAAATTTTAACGTGTTTGATTATCACTAGTTACAGTTCATGTCATTTCATGTTGCAAATATGAGATACTTAAATATTTATATATTCCACATCCAAGAACATGACTTTATGCTGTGGTCCAAATGGATTGTTCCAAAAAGAGCCTAGCCCACCTCGCACACATGTATCTGATTGCCTTCCCTCTAGTGGTGATTATGGAGCACACCATAGACCAGTGATGGCGAACCTTTTAAAAACCGACTGCCCAAACTACAACCAAACCCACTTATTTAAATGCAAAGTGCCAACATGGCAATTAAAGCAATAACATGTTTTGTCAAGGCTTTTAATTGTATCTGTGTTCTGAGGACACCAATACATTTCAAAGAAAGAAGAGAAACTCTGAATATCATTGTCGCTTCCTTCCAAAGGGGCCCCTGAACAGACAGAATTGCAGGGCCCAGAGCAGGAGCTCCAATAATAACACAGACACAGGGGCAGATTTATCAAGTTGTCTGAAAGTCAGAATATTTCTAGTTGCCCATGGAAACCAATCCCAGCTCAGTTTTCATTTCACCAGTGCTCATGAATATTTTAAACGGGAGCTGTGATTGGTTGCCATGGGCAACTAGAAATATTCTGACTTTCAGACAGCTTGATAAATCTGCCCCACAGTCTGCTGTGTAGCTTTAAAATAGCACCGATCACGGCACATCCTGGGTGGACGGGGACTGCAGGTGGAGGTTTTGAGTCCTGTCTGGAAATTCTGTGCAGGGGTGATGGTCTGGGTGCCCACAGAGAGTGCTCCGAGTGCCACCACTGGCACCCGTGCCATAGATTCGCCACCACTGCCACCTTTGCTATTTACGGCCATATTCCCACTCTGCATTTGAATTGCAATTTTAGAAAGCAATTCTAAGGTTGGGGGCGCAGGTTTTCAATAACCGGATTGTTTGGCCTGACATATGGACCTTGTTCCACATCGCTCGCACTTCAGCGCAAACACATATGCCATCATATCAAGCTCCTCTACACTGCTGTTGAATTGAAGCTTCAAGCAGTTAGTCAGGTTACCAAACAAATGGAAAAAACTGCACATTTTGTCCAAAAAATGTATGAAATATCTTTTGGGGAGGACCCTCTGGGAACTAAGGTGACAGGTTACAGCTTTACGTCATCTAATGAGTTTTGGCACCGATGGCTTTTTGTGTCCCTTGGTCTTCTGAATCCATCAATTTGCTAAAGTGGGTTCTGTGGCCAAAATTGCCAGTTAGGAAGCTTATCGCAATGCTGAAATGGGGAATCAAAACAGGATAAGTAGATTTTCTTTTTGTTTTCAACATCCCACCTTGGCCCCTCAGGGTTTTACCAAGGAACATCCAGACGTCAGGTCCCCGCAGTTGGACCAGCTATTCTGTCCGTAGGAGATGAATGTCATATATGGGGATAATCACATAATGTAGCATACCTTATAGGTCACAAACATTTGTGTAGCATTCCAGTATTGAATCATGCAGTCCTATGATGTATTAGATTCTATATTTGTCCTTAAAAAACAGTTTAAGAACCAATATTTCTAGACACAATGCATAACATTCAATTCATTAGAGTTGACCGATTATTACTTTTGATTATTTTGTTGGTTAGTCTTCAAGGACAGTCATGCTTTACATTTGTTATTCCGCCAAGTGGTAGGAGAATCTAGGAAAGTTCCGGAATAAATGTCAGATGTGAAAAGGACAAGCGTTGATCTGAACAGAAAATAGTTTAGAAATCAGATACCTTTGGAGTATAATTAAGGAAGCCACCATGTAATGTCACCTACGAGGCAGCAAGGGGAAGCAGAAGACCTCTTCATTCCATATGTCTCATGAAGTCCGGTCTAATAATACATTGCCTATAGTACCACTGATAAATGGTGACCTCGGGGGGTCAGATGCACAGCGAGTGGAAATGTTCCCATATTATAGGGTTGAAGTAGCCTGCCGGTGTCCCTGGTCTCCATAATAGATTCCAGAGGTCTAGAAGAGGACAACCTAATTAGGATGTGACATAGAAGCCACTCTCTTGTCACCAGAGTCTATTTCCGTTTTTCTTTAAAACATCCTAAGATCCTATTGGTGTAACCCCCTGTGTGTAAAAATATGACAAAAAAGATTACCACACAATTAAAAATAGACCATTATACATAGACCATCGCCCTGAAAATGTTTTCCTTTGATTGGCCCCATGAATCACGGTCCACCTTTGCTTGCAGATCTCTGGTACAAGTGAAATCTTCATGAAATTAAGCATATGTTTTGAAGATTTGAAGAATCTTTCTTTGGACAATCAGGGTGTGACTGGACCCCCAGATCACAAGCTATGTTATCGCAACATGTCTTCCATGAAAATGGAATCAAAAGGTTTGGGCAAAAGATAGACCCACTTGAATCTCATTTTGAACCAGTAACTATGGGTTGCTTGACCACAAAGTATTATAACCTACAAAAGGACCTTGAGGCTATGGACCTTCAAGCTCTGCCCTTTGCCACTGATTCCGGCACGTTACTGGATGCCTTTTCTATCCTGTGTAGGGGTGGTGTTTTTTTGTGTAGGGGTGGTGTTTTTTTGTGTAGGGGTGGTGTTGATTGTGTAGGGGTGGTGTTGATCCTGTGTAGGGGTGGTGTTGATTGTGTAGGGGTGGTGTTGATCCTGTGTAGGGGTGGTGTTGATTGTGTAGGAGTGGTGTTGATTGTGTAGGGGTGGTGTTGATCCTGTGCAGGGGTGGTGTTGATTGTGTAGGAGTGGTGTTGATTGTGTAGGAGTGGTGTTGATTGTGTAGGGGTGGTTTTGATTGTGTAGGGGTGGTGTTGATCCTGTGCAGGGGTGGTGTTGATTGTGTAGGGGTGGTGTTGTTTGTGTAGGGGTGGTGTTGATCCTGTGTAGGGGTGGTGTTGATCCTGTGTAAGGGTGGTGTTGATCCTGTGTAGGGGTGGTGCTGTCTGTGTTGGTTCAAAGGTGTTTTACGGACCATACAAATTCATAGTCTATGAACAAATTCCCTCATTTACTATTTTAAAAGCAAGTATTCTGAAAAAAATCACTAAAGCGATTACCCGATTCCGCATTTCTTCCGCCTCCACCTGTCACGATGAAGCCAGTAGGTTATCACGTGTAAAGCCGGATGATGGGAACGCAATTGAATAAAAACAATGACGTTCTGCATCCATTCACCACACGGATCGTGTTAGCGGGAAGCTTTGATTTGATATGGGAAATGCAGACAATTAGTTTGGGGATGTTTTTTTACAGCTTTTATCTCTTAGCAACCATCACTGTACTGGAAGCGGAAACATCAAGAAAAAATGACTATTCTCTAATGGGAAATTTGATTTTATTGCTTTTTCCCTTATTTTTTCCCTTATATTTTCCCTTAAGAACCAAAGCCATACCCACCAATCAGCTTCCAGGAAACTGACCCGTGTGCTCTCTGCAAGATTTCCACCAGCCTTTGTTTGGTTGTGGTTACAATTCCTTTCGATATCATTTTCTTTTAGAAAAGTTTGAGTAATTTTCGAACAGATTTTACTTTGCCGAGACCTGAGTAATAATTTTGTCTCTAGTTAATAATGTAGAAACTCAGCAGCGGCAGAGAAATAAAGAAAGTCTGAGAGCATGGTGCGTTATTACACGCGTCGGAGGCATTAGCTGGCTGAGTCATACACTCTCGAGGAGACAGAGTTCAATCTGCCAGATCCTTGTATATTCATCCATATCAAGTCCAAGTCACATGAATAATAAACAGCTTTACCATATGATTGGATTATCCGAGGCTTCTGTATTCACAAACCGAACTAAGAAACAAACAATGAAATGACTACCGGGGAGACACAATACAGGATCCGTCATCAAATCCCCTCTCTGGGATTATGGAGTAGGACCGGCTGTTATTGTTGGTGAGAAGTAAGTATAATGCGTGATTAAAGAGAATAAAAGGTAGGAACATAATGATACGTAGTAAAAGAAAACTCACACTGTGCATGAGATAAAACATCTGAAGTATATCCTTCCGTGAAGTCCAACTTTTAACTACTTAACGTCCGGTACCGTAAGTGCATGAAGTGAGTCGGATGCTGATGGAGCACCAGAGGCGTTACTTAAAGGGTGCGGTCAAACTCAAAACACTGGGTACAAGTTACCGATTGGGTGCGGTTCAATGGAAATACATATGCAATCGGACTGATCCCTCCCACGTGTGTCTGTATTACGTTTCTAAATGCAATGTAAATGCCCCATGTGACTGTCCCTGAAAGGGTTGTACCAAGAGTTATTGTTCTCCCCAACACACAAGATAGGGAATAACACTCTAATCAGTAGGAAAAATCCCGAATTTGATGAGAATGAAGCTCCATTTCTCAGGGAAGATCTATTGTCCTCCCACTCAAATCAATGCTATAGGACTGTCAGAGAATATTGCTCTGGTAAAGCCTCATTCACACAATCATATTTGGGGGATATGAACTAGCTGCACAAATTCCATCTCACTCATGATCCCTATCAAGGTCTATTGTGCACGATCACGGAATGGAAATGAGCAAATTACAGAGCTGGTCCTATTGTTGTCCCTGTTGTGGTGTGGCTGCTCAGTTCCTATGGACATGGGCATTAGGGTCCACAAAAATTTCCCCTGTTATTGGCCCCGTATGGCACACATGGGGGCACATTTACTTACCCAACTCGTTGATGCCGCCGATCCGGAATGTCCGACGAGGATTCAGAGCTGCCGCAATTCACTAAGATTGTGCATCCAATTTCCTGCATGTGTCGCTTCCCCGCTCAGGTCCGACAGAGTTCACCTTCTTCTTCCTGGTGCATGTGTGTGCTGATCTTGCGACAAAATTTGATTTTTAAATTCCGCGGTTTGTCAGAATCAGTCGGGTTTTCTGACGGCCACACCCCCGATTTGTGTCGCATGAAAGCCAATGCGCCACAATCCAATCACATGCGCCAAAAATACCTGCAATTCAGGGCAAATCTGAAATATTCGGGAAACCCGACGGAAATGCGTCCGACGGAACCTTAGTAAATTTGCCCCATGGTCTTGTGCATGAGGCCTATTTTGGTACTTCCATTCACTGCGCCCAGAAATTTATGACTGCTCCAATATAATTGAGTAGAGTGGCCAGATGAATGCTCAACCTGCCCCTTCATTCAAAATGAGACAATATCCAAATTCCCATCTCTTCTCTTGATCAATAGAGATCCAGCAATTGGACCCTCGCAGATCACATTTTTATGTTATGCCAATCTCTGCCATCCTCCAAACAGGGGTTGCGTATGAGCTGCAATTCGTACAGGCTTCTATGAAGCCTTGTTTCATGGATGTTGGCTGGTGCCATTTTTCTTATGGGCATAATGAGGTTGATTGGTCCACCAATATTGGACCAATATTAATCTCCCTTCCATCACATGATAACGCCTCTTTATTCCATAGGTAAACTCCAACATTAAAGGGGTTTGCCCATGAAAAAAAATTCTCAAATGTCTATCCCCTAGTGGTGGTTACACCACAAAGATCATTAAATCCCTTACTTTACAATTTTACTGTTTTAGCTGCTATCACTCAGTGATGGTCAGTGTAAGATTCCAGAGTGTAAGCGGGGATTCTCTGTCCCTCTGTGCTGTGAGATGCTTTGTGCTGACCATGTGCTTACATTATCAGGGTACAGGGTTTATATAAACTATCATTCAGCTTTTAAACATCCACTAATATCTGACACATAGAAAGAGAGATGAGACAGATCAGAGATGATGAGATCCATGAGATGCAAATTACACCTGAAATTCTCAGCTCTGTGAAAATATCCGTAACATCCCCGGAATGAAGACCTTATCTGCCTGTAGCTCTTGCTCTACTCTCCTCACGCTGATATTTGCTGGCAGGAAGTCTGTGTGTGTGTGTGTGAGCTACTTCTGGAATGCAAGTGTGGGGGCTGTAGGCAGAGTGGAGCTCAGTGCACCATCAGACAGGAGACCAATATGTCCTCCCCGAACCTAAAATCAGAAGATTCAGGGTTAGGTCCAGGGGCAACCAAAATTGTGTACACCAGGACTGATAGAGACAGGTTGGAAATATATCTGTGAAATGCTGTATTTGTTAATAACAGTGAATGAGAGAATGTGTTATTTTGTTATCCTGAGTATATTTTAGAATCTTGTCTTCGTGGGCAGGGGCGTAACTACAGCCGTAGCAGACGTAGCAGTTGATATGAGGTCCGGCAGGGTCCCGGGCCTCTTTCCCCCTGGCTGTAGTTACGCCCCTCCATTTAATAGGCAGGTACCGCTGAGTGCAGGGCTGTATTTCGGGGCGGGCACCAATTTTCTTGCTCCTTGTAGCAAGCTCCCAACAGGCTATCAGGAGGGAGAGAGGGAGGGGAGGAGTCTGCCAGCCTGCAGCCAATCCCCGCTCTGCATGTCAGCAGCGCGGGAAGCTTCATACAGAGAAGAGGGAGAACGTCCAGCACCTGCAGAGAAGCAGCAGCCTCCTCCATAGCAGACCAGTCAGCCAGAGATAAGTGCTCCCTCCCCCCAGTGTCTCCTCACACTCTGCATTAACCCCTTAGTGTCCCCTGTGTGCAGGAGCAGCTAAGAAGCTCTCCTCACCTCTCCTAGTTTGTCCCTTAAACACATACAGACCCCTCTGCATCATACCCACTTATCTTTCCCCACCACTGCTTTTCTGCATTAATATGAGGTTCTGCAGCAGCTGACATGTGTATCTAGGACCCAGGACAAAAGTATGGAGCAGTCAGTAATAAATGTGTTTGTTTTTCAGTCTCTACATATAAGATGTAACGATTGGTTCTCACAACATAATGAAGAGTCACATCACGGCTCTGCCATAACCCCAGTCATCAATCACATGCGCCGCACATACCGAACGAGCGCTGCTAAAAAGTATATAGAAATAGCAGGATCCTTAACCCCTTCCTGACCGATGGTCATTGGTGCCAGAATGTCCAGGTCAATTTTTGATGTTCTGCTGTGCGCTTCTTCAACTCCTCTCTGCTCGCGTGTTGACTTTAGACGTCAGCGTGCGCAGGTCCGGAGTCTGCAACGACGTCTTTACAGGCACCTGGTGTCATTACCGCTTCTCCCTTCTCACAGAATCGCGCGGAATGAGTGCGATGCATAGGAGTGGGTCTGGCATGGCCACCGGCTCCATAGACGTGGTGGTCAGGGCACGTTCACACGTTGCGTTTTGACCTGCATTTTCATCGCGTTTGAAACGCATATACAACAGCTGAGGAGAGGTGATTTGCCTAATTATATCACTGTTAGGGTGCGGTCACACGTTGCAGTAACTGCATCGCAATCAGCTTTGAGGTGGTTTTAGGTGCAGTTTTGTAAATTTAACAGGTGAGAGACATGAACTGAACGAGTGAATGACATTTGTGGTGCAGGTTTCCTCTTCAAAATCAAATTACCCCGTTCAGTCCATGTCTTTCACCTGTTCAATTGACAAAACTTCACCTAATAGCACCTCAAAGCTGATTGCGATGCAGTTTTAACTGCAACGTGTGAACGCACCCTTAGCATTTCCCTTTACAAAACGCATAGAAAACACAATGTTAACGCACGCGTTAACACATGCGTTGAGAGTGCTGAGGAAACAGAGTTAGGGTGATGCCACACATGGCGTTTTTAAACAGTTTTTGGTCCGTTTGTAAGCAATCCGTAAAAAAAGCGCATCCATTTTTTACAGGTTTTCCAAATATGCGCAATTAAAAACTGATGTTTTCAAAAAACACATGCTTTTTTTTTATGGACTGCTTAAAACCGGACCAAAAACGGTTTCAAACCGCCACGTGTCGCATCACCCTTAGGGTTCATAAAGTGACGGTAGCGCACAGGGGGCGGGGCTCGAGCCGATTGCATATGCATTTTCAAATAAACGCACGTGATTGGGTTATCAATCGCATGCGATTGGCCTGAGCCCCGCCCCCTGTTCATAACGCAACGCTTCCTGATGCGCCAGGTCCAGGTGCATGGAGAGGGTACGTAAGCCAACAAGAAAACGTCGCTAATGCATTTTTCACCATTTTCACTGCATTTGACATTTTTTCCTCTTCCCAGTACACGGCTTGGAATATTAAATAGTCACTATGAAGTGAAATTTGTGCAAAAAAAATAAGCTATCACCCAGCTCTTTAAGTGGAAAAAAAAAAAATCAAAAAAGTTTAGATTTTTGAAGGTGGGGAGTAAAAAATGGAAGTGAAAAAACTAAAATGGGCCAGGTTATTCAGGGGGTTAATATTCTTAGTATTATAGAAATGGAGAGGCAAATATGAAGTGACATCCACCTGCAGCTCACCAACTTAACTCATCTCAGACAAAATATTTCTCCTTATATTTCCAATTTGGAAAAACTTTATAGGTTAAAAGGGCAATAATACACATAAGGGAATTCTAGAAAATACATTATATGCTGCACCTGAGGGGATTCTGATATTTACCCCATTAGAGATTGTGTAGGTGAGCATTTAAAAGCCCATAGGACAGTGGTGGCAAACCTATAGCACGGGTGCCAGAGGCGGCACTCAGAGCCCTTTCTGTGGGCACCCGGGCCATCGTCCCAGCACACCAGACAGAATTCAGAGACTCTTCCTGCAGTTCCAAGCAACTTAAAAGATGCTGCTTTCATTCATATTTTAATACTTGCTTCTCTACTGTAGGAACAGAGAATGTGTAAACCAGGCTGGACACTGCAAAGAAGCTAAAATGACATTTTTTCCATCTTTCTTCTGTGTTTCTGTCCTCAGGAGGCCAATCTGATTTAAAGTTGAAGAACAGGGAGCGATAAGTTACTGCTTTAATTTTTGATTGGCACCTCGGGGGTTTGGGTTGCAGTTTTAGCACTTGGTCACTAAAAGGTTTACCACGGTCATAGGATGTGACCAACTTGAGTTTAGCAGGGTCCAATTAATCACTTGACCTGGGTCACTAATTCAAATGTATAACTTCAGCTGCAATACCAAGCACAACCACTGTACATTAGACAGCACTGTTCTAGGAAAGAAGTGAAGAGACTAGGGTGAGCAATGTAGTCTCTTCACATTCAAGAGTCCAGAGATTCTCTGCACAATTACAACCCCTATCTAGTCATTAAACCAGCTTTTGGCAATTAAATTTGGGTAAATTACACACTGGTCACCTCAAGCCACTACAACTTCACATCTAATTGTTTCACCCCCAAAAGTGAAAAAAAGTTTAACCAACCTCACCACTTACATACAGGCAAAAGATATCTGGAATCAAGTGCACCAAAGTGTATACCAGCAGGGGTGCAGAGTGTGCACCTTGTCAAATACTACAATACACCAGTCCTAAAACTTGCCCAACATTAGGATCTAATGTCCCATAACCCAATGTGATCAAATCTCTAGTCACATTATAGACCTTTATTCATACAAAGGTTTCAATTTAGAAAGTCGACATCAAGAATACTATCTGCTGTATTCACCACAGATCAATCCACTCAGCTACATGCTCCTAGTATTAATACTATAGGCAGAGCTAACCAACCAAGCAGTGCAGATGTACAAGTACACCAAGGGCATCGTCCTAGCCCTGCTAAAGCCCGTTTTAAACGGAAACTACTGCACAATTTTCTACAAACTAGGAGACCAAGATAGAAATTTATGAAGGTTTTGGCATCAAGTTAGTCGGTTTCATTTTAAATAGTTCCTTAACATGAATTTGACCTCACTGCAATGTCAGGCACCACTACACAGTATACAGAGCTGTGCAGCTATTAGCAGCGCAGTGTAGTTACTGGAGGTTCAATAATACTCCAACCAAGTTTCAGTGCGGCACAACACTGACCAGACAGTTCTGTATTTTAGTAGGGGCAAATGCTTTCTACTATAAAAGTACAACTTTGCCTAGGATATACAGAAGTCCTAGAAAAATCCAACCGGCAATGAAGGGACCCATACAGATCTCAAAAACATGGGTCCATACCAGTGGTGCTCAAGGTGAATATTGCAGCTGTTCATTCTGCTTTATTCTTCTCTATGGCACTGAAGATAGCTGCTGTATTAATCTCTATGGCGCTGACTGACATGTGCAACCAGCTCTCTGCATCCTGAGTGCAAAAGGTGCACAATGGACCCCCTTTTCTCAAGCTTCTTGGGAGTCTCATTGCCGTTGCTTCCACAGGTCAGCAAGTTGGACCCCATCATCATGTGGCTAGTACCCAACATGCTATGGCTGGAGAACTTTTAAGAGGAATCAATGAGTCACCAACAAAACAAGTTACACCAATGCAAAGCCAGAAGCATCAGGAAAGGAAGGCTGAAGCAACACTGGAACCAAGGAATGTGATATTTTTAAAGATATCCAGAAAAGGGCTTTTACTGAGGCTGAAAAACATGACTGCTTTCTATAAAAACCAGCTCCTCTGACCATGGATAGTGTGTAGTAATTGGGAGAGAGCAGCAATGTTTTCCAACCTACTGACAACTTGAAGTTTGTATCATGACCAACATGTGCGACAGCTGTAACTGGGCCTGAACTGGTTAAAGGGTGAAAACTCATTATCTGAATGCAAACAGACTAATGTTTCATGAAATTTTTATTCCAAATCTGTGGATATTTAGACTAGGACACCGTACTGCTTCAGGACATCTGTGTATTTTGAGATTTTGCTCTCGACGTTCTTTTCTGCCTGCTTCTTCAGTTTCTGAAAATTTAAAGTTCAGAAATATGATGTTATATGGAGGCAATGACAAGATTTGTGTTCTACACTCATCATACAATTCAAAACCCACAAGTCTTTCAAGGATCAGATCCATGGTATTCTCTTTAATATAGGCAGCCACTGACTTCTGTGCCAGGGTCTTGATTATACCAGTCATTGCCCACCTACACTAGGTCAAGAATCTTTGTCCTACACACAGGTGTGCGTTCTGCACCTTTCCAACACTTGCAGTGACTGCCATTATAATGCACTTTCAAAGAGGTGGGATAAGGAAAAGTGCCCCACACATCAGCATGAGGGACCAAAATTGATGCAGCTTCTGTAAAATTTAAGCAAGTCGATGACCATTGATGACTCCCCTGAAGTTATGGTGTTTGAAGTAAGGAATAGAGTCTCAGTCCAGTTTAAAATTTGGGAACCCCATGTTGAGATATTTTTGAAACTGCTTTCTCTAGGTGTATTCTCTGAGCGCAATAGTCTTTAGTACAGCAGACAGTATAAAGTAACTTCACTTACCGCAACAAGCTTCTTTTTGTTGTAGTAAAGCTTGGCCTTCTCCTTCCTCTTCTCTTCAAGAGTGGCAGTCACAGCCTGGTACTTCCAGCCAACCTCATGGGCAAGGCGACCAAGGAAAGCAAACTACAGAAAAATCCATAATACATGGATTACTTTGATGAAATGTGACAAGACATCAGAAGACTAAAAGCCATGTTTGTTAGGAGTTTCATACCTTTCTTGTTGGCTTCAAGCGCACGATCTTCAGGGCAGCAGGGACAACCATACGCTTCCTCTAGGTGTGGAAAAACAATTTGTCAATTACCCATTAACTGAGAAAACCACATTAACGCATGGATGGACAGCCACTTACCTTGTCATAAGGAGGTGGGATACCATCAAAGACCTTCAGCCTTTCCAGAGCAGCCTGTCCTCGCTTAGTCTTGTGTGGAAGCATACCTGAATGCAGAAAGGTTCATGCCAATCATTACCATGCAACATCATTTAAGGTATAGTATCCATTATTAGTTGATAAAGCTCAGACAAAGTTTAAATTTCAGCTTCATTTGCCCCCCCCACAACAAAAAGTCCACATTACGGTGATCATTACCTCTTACAGTCCTCCAGAAGATGCGGCTGGGTGCCCTGAAGTGGTATGGCCCACGAGAAGGGTTTGTGTTCATGCGTTTTCGCAGGAAAGCAAGGTACTTCACTATGGAAGAAGCAAACAAATCACATAAGAGCCTGAATAGAATCTATGGCCAATGTAAGAAAATACTGAGACAGTGGCCAATATGTCTGTAATGATGCAAAGTGTAATTGTTGAGCGGTCTCAGATGGTAGTGCATGTGAAATGGTTTCATGGTCGTGAAACTCAAGCACAAAGTTCATCAATGACCAGGTTGAATTGCTGCTCCCTATGCACTTCAACCCAAAAAAAACAGCACCAGAGAGCATTAATCCATCCACTGTGGCACAGCCCAGAAGGGCACCATCACTCATCCATGTGGAACTATTCCAGGTAATTGGCTAAGTAAAACTGCTGGGAGATCAGCCACAGATCTGACATCTTGTAGAAAGGTCCTCAATAAAAAAAAATAAATAAATGGTCCTGAAACCCCCTGAACAAGAACAGACCTCAACCAAGACAAACATAATTGACCCACAAGAATAATCCTATAATTCTTGATTTTACTCCACAATTCGCAGTTAAGCATGAATCCTGTGGTTACATTCATGGTCTAGTGGAAGGAGGCGCACAGAAGGCAACCTCATCCACTTTCCCCAAGTGCTGGAAATTCCAAGAACATCATTCAGCGATAAGAGTTCTCACAATTGATTGGGTACCAGGGCTAAATCCCCCACCAGACTAATATACACTATTCACAAGATAACAAAGATGGACTGGAATACTTACATTTGTTGCGGTAGAAGTTGCCAGAAATGTTGATGCCTTCGCATCTTACAACCACTACTTTGCGCCCTGTAAGTCAAAAGAACTTAGTATTAACCAATCACTGGTGTTGACTTATGATCTAGCTCCAAGTTTAGTCTCAGATGGTAGTGCATGTAAAGTGATCTCATGGTCGATTAAACTCGTATGAGAAAACTTTTGCCTCATCATTGACCATTTAAAACGTTTTCTATAGAAATCTCTACTTACCAAGCAAAACTTGTTTAGCAACAATAGCAGCGAGACGACCAAGGAGATGTCCTCTGCCATCGATGACCAGAACCTGCATAAAACATCCACCGGTCAAACTGATGCAAAAATGTAATGGTGTAGACTGCTGCTACGTGCAGGTCGTCTCAGATGGTAGTGCATGTGAAATGGTTTCATGGTCGCAAAACTCAAGCACAAACTTCATCAATGACAAGGCTGAATCAGATCCCTACATGTCTAAATACATCCCGAATCACTAGCACTGCATAAGAGCAGAAGCGGTACTACAATATGAGTACAGTCCTCTCCCATTTATTTAGAATGCAGGGTCTATACTGCACCCTGGTTTCCATTCAACCACCACTTGTATAACTTCTGGCAAGAGCTTGATAGTCACCTGGCTGGAAGCTTTCACTCCTCTGCCCAAGTTCTTGTAGAAGCCTGGGAGACCCCCCTTGATCAGATGTTGAGGCAGCTTCTTGACCTAAAGGAAAAAGACACTTTACATCAGTACATTATCAGCAACAGGTCCATAAGGACTTATATCTAGCAGACAATCACATTGTCCCCTCATCCAAGATCAACCCACAACTGCCATCATGTTTTTAATAATGCTTCAGTCAGAACATGTAAACCAGTTGCAGTTTTACAAATCCCAGCTTGTGACTACAGCTGAAGACCGGAGACCTACTGGGAGTTGTAGTTGCCCCACAGCTGACTATAGTCTACTAAAAAGTTTGACATCTTTACAACCACTGGTTTACATGAATGTAATGACATAAGCCGCCAGTGAATATTTGCGGCTGTAAAATGAGAAATCACAAGGCACCCAACAGCAACATGTGAAATAACTACATTAAAGGAGATGTGTTGAGAAGAAAGGGCTTTGCCCATGAAAAAAGTTGGACGCTCGGCAATCTCCATCAGCTCAATAGAGATGAAAGGAGCATGGTCGTCTGTACCGCTCATATCAGGGAGTGTATCTCTGACCCCCCCGTTCTTATAACCAAGACCCCACTTATCCTGTGGATCGGGCCTAACCTGCTCAGTGGGTAAACCCCCCTTTAGCTGCAACAGCAAAGCTCTAGTGGATCCCAATTAGTCACAAGTCCATGAGAGTGTAGCTTACCACCATATACTATACACTCGCTGCAGATATGTGGATGTACATGTAGTGTCATTGTTGCAGTAGAGGTATGCACTAACCCCAAGAACCTTTCACATCACCAGGGGACCCAAACAGGTTAGTTTTTCCATCTAAAACTAAGCCTCTACTGCAGAGTAGGACATTAATTGCAATTGGTGGGGTGTGACACTATCACAGGTCAGCTGCTTTGCACCCACTACACAACAGTACTGTGATCTTCCCTGTT
The DNA here is from genome assembly GCA_019512145.1 of Engystomops pustulosus. Lineage (NCBI taxonomy): Eukaryota > Metazoa > Chordata > Amphibia > Anura > Leptodactylidae > Engystomops > Engystomops pustulosus. The sequence continues at coordinate 84,588,804 of CM033649.1, forward strand.
GAATACAGGCACAGGTTTTATACACTGGCAACAGGGTCATTCTGCCCATAGTTAATCAGATGGAGAGATCAGGACGGGCTCACTGGTTATCACCCATTGACAGGTCACATTCTCCATCAGCTCTGTCAGGGATCAACTCTGCTATTGTGGGTAACGGGGCACCTGCCCTGTATAGGTGTAATGACTGCAGTGATTACACCTGTAATATAAACACATCACATGTGTCTACAATAGGTGGGAGCTCCACTTATCCAATGGCCGGGGCCACCTACCCAGGTAACTGGTGATAAGTCTCCATCATGGATGGATCTACAGCCTAGTGCTGCAGCCAGACAGAGCACAGCAGGGCCTGATGGGGTAGGATCATGTCCCAGACAGGGAGGTGCCCAGCACCCGGGGTATCTGCAGCCGTGACAGGCCGGAGCACAGCACATGTCCAGCATGGAGGCACCGCTCACACGTGATGTCTACAGCGGAGCACATTACGGCATGAAACCGCATAGAAAGCACGACAGGGACGTAAAGCAGGATGTTTAACACCCGCCATGTATCCGCAGATGTACAGTGCTCTCCCGGCAATGCTCTCCCATATGAGCCGGGGAGGCCTAGGCCTCAGCACAGCGGTTATACCCGCAGTCACGTCCACAGCCGTGCGGGCGCCCCAACAGCTCCGCGGACAGCTCCCGGTCACCCCGCCATCTTCCTCACCCCCGGCAGAGACACAGAACACCCTCAGAGCGCGAGCCGGGCCGGAGCCTCTCACCTTAGTGTCCGCCATCTTGGGCTGCCGGACGAGAAAGAGACTCGCGCTGTGCCACGGGGTCTCCAAAAGGAAGGAGAAGGGGCGGAAGTGACGCAATGTGCACTCCTCCTGTCAGGAAGAAGGAGGATCCGCTTCTGTCTGACATATACAACGGAGCTGGGGACCAATCAGCTTTTAGCTGCTAGAGACTGCTGTGCTGTATGAAAGCCGACGCGTGGTTGGTCAACAGAATAACCGGAAACTCCAACGCTTTTCTCGCGGGGTATGCCGGGATCTGTAGTTCTGTTCCTGAGGGAATGGTTTTCTTAAATTTGTGGGGTAAGCAGTTTTTTTTTAATGGGATTGAGGACCCACATAATTATACTGCACGATAAAGGAGGCTGCAAGACAAATATAATGTCACAAATATGTAGAGGAAGTTATAAAGAAAACTAATCTGGTCAGTGGGATGTATTACTCATTGAAAAAGTCATTTAAAAAAAGTAATAAAAGGAAGTTTTTTTAAACAGCTCACCCCAGTTTTTCAAATTTGGGCATGGTTTACCAGGCGGGTGATGCACCCAGTAATAGCAAGAGGATGTAGATGAACTAGAGCGGGTGCTGTGGTGTGTGGATTAGGCCGTGTTCACATGTTGCGTTTTTTTCCCCCCGCTTTGAAACGCATTACATTAACTGAGGAGAGGTGATTTGCCTAATTACATTACAGTTTACATTTGTTAACGCTATGCTAATGCATAGCGTTAACATAGGAAAAGAGTTAGGCTATATTCACACGAACGTATGGGGGACGTATATACGGCCGCCGTATATACGGCCGATATACGTCCCCCATACACTTCTATGGGCGCACGGCACCCTACGGGAGCGGTACGGTGCCGCACACCGTAATATCTTTTCCCGTAATACGGCGCCGTGCGCCATAGGTTGCTATGGAAAGGTACTTCACTATGGAAGAAGCAAACAAATCACATAAGAGCCTGAATAGAATCTATGGCCAATGTAAGAAAAATACTGAGACAGTGGCCAATATGTCTAATGATGCAAAGATGTTAGTTGAGCGGTCTCAGATGGTAGTGCATGTGAAATGGTTTCATGGTCGTGAAAACTCAAGCACAAAGTTCATCAATGACCAGGTTGAATTGCTGCTCCTATGCACTTCAACCCAAAAAAACAGCACCAGAGAGCATTAATCCATCCACTGTGGCACAGCCAGAAGGGCACCATCACTCTCACATGTGGAACTATTCCAGGTAATTGGCTAAGTAAAACTGCTGGGAGATCAGCCACAGATCGACATCTTGTAGAAAGGTCCTCAATAAAAAAATAAATAAAAGTTCCTGAAACCCCTGAACAAGAACAGACCTCAAACTAAGACAAACATTATTGACCCACAAGAATAATCCTATAATTCTTGATTTTACTCCACAATTCGCAGTTAAGCATGAATCCTGTGGTTACATTCATGGTCTGGTGGAGGAGGCGCACAGAAGGCAACCTCATCCACTTTCCCCAAGTGCTGGAAATTCCAAGAACACATTCAGCGATAAGAGTTTCTCACGATTGATTGGGTACCAGAGCTAATCCCCCACCAGACTAATTACACTATTACAGAACAAAAGATGGACTGGAATATCTTACATTTGTTGCGGTAGAAGTTGCCAGAAATGTTGATGCCTTCGCATCTTACAACCACTACTTTGCGCCCTGCAAGTCAAAAGAACTTAGTATTAACCAATCACTGGTGTCGACTCCAAGTTTACCAATCTAGCTCCAAGTTTAGTCTCAGATGGTAGTGCATGTAAAGTGATCTCATGGTCGATTAAACTCGTATGAGAAAACTTTTGCCTCATCATTGACATTTAAATGTTTTCTATAGAAACTCTACTTACCAAGCAAAACTTGTTTAGCAACATAGCAGCGAGACACCAGGAGATGTCCTCTGCCATCGATGACCAGAACCGCAAAAACATCCACGGCGGAAACTGATGCAAAAAGTAATGGTGTAGATGCTGCTACGTGCAGGTGTCTCAGATGGTAGTGCATGTGAAGGTTTCATGGTCGCAAAACTAAGACACAAACTTCATCAATGACGAGCCAGAATCAGATCCCCTTGTGACTACAACACGTCTAAATACATCCGAATCACTAGCACCGGCATAAGGGCAGAAGCCGGTACTACACATATGGTACAGTCCTCTCCCAGTTATTTAGAATGCAGGGTCTACTGCACCCTGTTTCCATTCAACCACCATTGTATAACTTCTGGCAAGAGCGATAGTCACCTGGTGGAAGCTTTCACTCCTCTGCCCAAGTTCTTGTAGAAGCCTGGGAGACCCCCTGATCAGTTGAGGCAGCTTCTTGACCTAAAGGAAATAGACACTTTACATCAGTACATTATCAGCAACAGGTCCATAAGGACTATTATATCTACAGACAATCACATTGTCCCTCATCCAAGATCAACCCACAACTGCCATCATGTTTTAATATGCTTCAGTCAGAAATGTAAACCAGTTGCAGTTTACACAATCCCAGCTTGTGACTACAGCTGAAGACCGGAGAACCACTGGGAGTTGTAGTTACCCACACAGCTGAAAAGTCTACTAAAAGTTGACCTCTTTACAACCACTGGTTTACATGAATGTAATGACATAAGCGCCAGTGAATATTTGCGGCTGTTAAATGAGAAATCACAGGCACCCAACAGCAACATGTGAAATAACTACATAAAGGAGATGTGGTTGAGAAGAAAGTGCTTTGCCCATGAAAAAGTTGGCGCTCGGCAATCTCCATCAGCTCAATGAGATGAAAGGAGCATGGCCGCTCTGTACAGCTCAATCAGGGAGTGTATCTCAGACCCCCCATTCTTATCACCAAGACCCCACTTACTATGGATCGGGCCTAACTGCTCTGTGGGTAAACCCCCTGTGCGCAAAGCTCTAGTGGATCCCAATTAGTCACAAGTCCATGAGAGTGTAGCTTACCACCATATACTATACACTCGCTGCAGATATGTGGATGTACATGTAATGTCATTATTGCAGTAGAGGTATGCACTAACCCCAAGAACCTTTCACATCATCAGGGGATCCAAACAGGTTAGTTTTTCCATCTAAACTAAGCCCCTACTGCAGAGTAGGACATTGATTGCAATTGGTGGTGTGTGACACTATCACAGGTCAGCTGCTTTGCACCCACTACACAACAGTACTGTGATCTTCCCAGTTGAATACAGGCACAGGTTTTATACACTGGCAACAGGGTCATTCTGCCCATAGTTAATCAGATGGAGAGTTCAGGACAGGCTCACTGGTCATCACCCATTGACAGGTCACATTCTCCATCAGATCTGTCAGGGATCAAGTCTGCTATTGTGGGTAACGGGGACCTGCCCTGTATAGGTGTAATGACCGCAGTGTACACCTGTATATAAAACATACATGTGTCTACAATAGGTGGGAGCTCCACTTATCCAATGGCCGGGGCCACCTACCCCCTACCCAGGTAACTGGTGATAAGTCTCCATCATGGATAGATCTACAGTCTAGTGCTGCAGCCAGACAGAGCACAGCAGGGCCTGATGGGGTAGGATCATGTCCCAGACAGGGAGGTGCCCAGCACCCGGGGTATCTGCAGCCGTGACAGGCCGGAGCACAGCACATGAGGAGTGTAACCAGCATGGAGGACCGCTCAACGTGATGTCTACAGCGGAGCACATTACGGCATGAAACCGCATAGAAAGCACGACAGGGACGTAAAGCAGGGATGCTAACACACGCCATGTATCCCGCAGATGTACAGTGCTCTCCCGGTAATGCTCCATATGAGCGGGGAGGCCTAGCCTCACCACAGCGGTTATACCCGCAGTCACGTCCACAGCCGTGCGGGCGCCCCAACAGCTCCGCGGACAGCTCCCGGTCACCCCGCCATCTTCCTCACCCCCGGCAGAGACACAGAACACCCTCAGAGCGCGAGCCGGGCCGGAGCCTCTCACCTTAGTGTCCGCCATCTTGGGCTGCCGGACGAGAAAGAGACTCGCGCTGTGCCACGGGGTCTCCAAAAGGAAGGAGAAGGGGCGGAAGTGACGCAATGTGCACTCCTCCTGTCAGGAAGAAGGAGGATCCGCTTCTGTTGACAATACAACGGAGCTGGGGACCATCAGCTTTTAGCTGCTAGAGACTGCTGTGCTGTATGAAAGCCGCACGCGTGGTTGGTCAACAGAATAACCGGAAACTCCAACGCTTTTCTCGCGGGGGTATGCCGGGATCTGTAGTTCTGTTCCTGAGGGAATGGTTTCTTAAATTTGTGGGGTAAGCAGTTTTTTTTTAATGGGATTGAGGACCCACATAATTATACTGCACGATAAAGGAGCCTGCAAGACAATATATGTCACAAATTAGTAGAGGAAGTTATAAAGAAAACTAATCTGGTCAGTGGGATGTATTACTCATTGAAAAAGTCATTTAAAAAAGTAATAAAAGGAAGTTTTTAAAAAGCTCACCCCAGTTTTTCAAATTTGGGCATGGTTTACCAGACGGGTGATGCACCCAGTAATAGCAAGAGGATGTAGATGAACAGAGCGGGTTAATGGTGTTGGGATTAGGCCCGTGTTCCACATGTGCGTTCCCCCTCCCCCCCCCCCGCTTTGAAACGCATTACAAACTGAGAGAGTGATTTGCCTAATTACATTACAGTTTACATTTGTAACGCTATGCTAATGCATAGCGTTAACATAGGAAAAGAGTTAGGCCCCTTCCACAACTAGCGAGTGTGATGCGATGAACTCGCATCACACTCGCAACGCAGCTGCCGGGAACGCACGGCCCGAACGCTGCACCAGGGAGGTGAACTCAGCAGTCAGGTCACTCCGGGTGCAGCGTTCGGCATGGTTCCCGGAGCCTTGCGGGCGAGGTGATGCGAGTTCATCGCATCACACTCGCTAGTGGGAAGGGGCTAAGAGTGAAGATGGGATATTATACAGACCAATGGAGAAGGTGGGTTAGGCTACCTTTCTCATGGTACGATCTGTATCTAGCGGCGAAGATGGGCAGATTAGTGGGATGGAAAGAGAACCCCTTACTCATAAAAAACTAGCAGATGGGAAGGTGGAAAACATCCTAGAACTACTAGAAAGCTTTCTTTTAAAAGAAGAACCCTACAATAACTGGATAGTAGCGAAGACACTGGTGAAGGCTTGGAAGGGCTTCAAGGAAACACTCGGTCTTCAAGGATATATACAAGAAACTCCATTGTGGTTTTACTTGTTTTTTAGAGACCCAATGATACTCCCAGATAAAATCTTTTGGTGGAGATCAGGGATTAGATACCTCTCTCAAATTATGGGACTGGTTGCGTTACAACAAACTATCACATGTAATAAAAAGTAAATCACAACATAGCAAACTCTCTTTAGTAACACATAAATGTCTTGAGCTTATTCGTAACACAAACAATTGTAATAAAATTATTTCTAAAATATATAAACACCTAAGAAACGATTATTCAACAAATATGAAATACAACTAACGTAATAAATGGGAAAAAGTAATAGGGAAGATGAACGAAAATGAATGGAGCGAAATACACAGGAACACTAAGAAAGGCTCAAGTAATTGAAACCATAAGCTTATACAATTTTTCTTTTTGCACCAACTATATTACACACCACTGGACTTACACAGAATGAGGATTAGGGAGAACTTGAACTGTTGGAAATGTCAAGCCGCAGAGGCAGACTTTATTCATTTGGCCTGGTTATGTCCAGGTATTAGAACTTACTGGGAAGAGATCTTTAAGAAGATCTTGACAACCCTTAAGATGTCCCTGGAACTCTTACTAATGCTATTTTTGGTCTCTTGGACCAGGGTCCAGTAAAGAGACAATATGGAAATTTAATTATTAAACTAATGAATATTGCACTAATCTGCATAGCCCGGAAATGGGCTCCAATGAATACCCAAAATTGGAAAGTTGGTACCATCTCTCTTGCCAAATTAAAAAATATGAAGACATCCGTGTTAAGAACATGTCACGTTTTTTTTAATGAGCACTCTCTAGGATTCCTGTCCCTCTGCCCTGGTTCGTCCGTAGTCACTGGTCTAAGTCTCCAGTAATCAACCCCATCCACTTTCCTTTGTCATTAACTCTCTACTTACATCAAAACAACCTTCTGCCTGGGTGTGCCACTTTTTGTCTTTGAGCCAGCCACCATTTTCATCAAGTGCTGTCTCCTACCTCTGCACACTCAGGGAATTATCTAACATACCCAAAAACTTCAATACCTCATAACTTCCTTTTACCCACTCTTTACCTTTCCTGTGTTACACTATGTCAGTTGCCTTTTTAGGTCTGCAGTGTCCAGCTACAGTCTTACTTTGCTCACTATCCATTTTGTGGAATCTGTGGAATACCTGATTTTGTTCAAGGGCTATAGATATCCTCCGTACATACAGCTCCAGACTACCCCGCTAACTATCAGTAAGTACAAATTAGAGACCTTCACACAATATTTCAGAAATCAAGGAGTTAACTCTCAACTGTAAAATTCCCGTCAGTGTTCTTCCTGCCTCTACTGTCCTTTCCGCATCACGGGGCCGCATCAATCCCGAAGGAACAATACGTAAATTTGGCCAGAATTTGTCTCTGCAAACTTCCAGATTCTATCCGCGCTTACATGAACAAAATCTCAACACCATCACAAACTTTCTGAACTATCTCAACAATCCACAAGAGGGCACTGCAGACCTTTTTCTACAACATACATTGTCACGTCCAGTCTCTGTCGGTCAACGTACAAGTGATCCTTTGCCGAAATCATCGTGAACATACTATTATATATGGACATGTAAGGCAAAGTACATAATATCACACAAAGAGATGACCTTACCCAGTCCCTTTCAGCCAGTGAAACAGAACTACAGTCAAGGTAGACAAAAATAGACTTGACTTACCCCGACGAGCGCTCATTGTCAGTTCTGGTCACTGGCCGTCTGGACTCTTGCGGAGGTCACCTCGATGGTTAGATGCCCATAAAATTATGCCCACCCAGGGACGCCAATTCTTATAGATTTATATCTGGGGCTCAAACTCCTAATCATTGTAAGGTGACTTTCAAATTAAATGAGTCTGTGTCCAGCGCTGGAATTTGACTAACTTGAAGAAAAGACAAGACCTGTCCTTGCAGGAAGTTAGCAACAAGACTGCTACTTTATTGTGGGACTGACACATTTATAGAAAACCATAAGGCACTTTACATAAGGCGTGTAATTAGGAAAGCAGCAACTATAATTGGGTGTTCTCACCCAGGAAATGTAACACTATTGGATGTAAGTACACAAAGGAGTCTAATACTATTGGCTACATGCAAATACTGAAACTTCACATAAACCAAATGTCCAGATGTCCACCTGGATACCTTCCACTAGGTGGTGCTAGTGAGGCACTAAGTCTTTGTGAAGAGTGTGGGTAAAACCCAAACTTAGTTATCACTACACAAAGTTATGTGAAATAATGCTGAATCTTTAAAATGTCCGACAATACGTAAGATGGCGTCTGAGTCCAGTGTAATATCTTTAACATTTCCCCCCTTTTGAGCTTTGCATGGCCTGTAACTGTTGTCCAGAGTGACCTCCTCAAACTCCAGGTACCCACAGGTAGGCTAAACCCTTACCTGCTGGACTTGTTAACTCTTCACCAGATCCCCTGGAGGCCAGTCACTCGGGGGTTACAGGCCTGCATACTCAAATTACATAATTGTGTTTCCATAGTTTATGGGTTTATTAACAGGCTGGTTCTTCAACAAGACGGTATCCTCCACACCGGGACTTCTCCTGTCATGGTTCTTACCACCTGGACGGCCATCTGGGACATGGTGGACTTGATGAGGGGGACCACACAACACGTAATAAGTGACGAGAGCAAAATCACAATCCCCAATATCACCCCCACTTAAAGGAAACCCTTCCAATCCCCCAACTACAAAGTGAAGGACAAAGTGTCCACCCCAGAGTTTCTCTCGAGTTCCCTGGACAGTCCTTCAATCTCTTCAAGTGCATGGGTAATGGATCCATAGGGGGCGATGTCATCCTGGATGTACATGCGACAAGCCACTCCCACCATCTTACAGACTCCTCCCTTCTCAGCAAGGATCATGTCCAAAGCCGTGCGGTTCTGGGAAGCATCTCGGATACAATCACAAATCTCTGTTGATTACAATAAAACCAGTTAACCCAACCAACATCTTTACTCATAGCTCTCTGGGGAATAATGGACTCTAGACCTGCCCATATCTGATTGTGGGCCTTGTACTCATCTGGGACCCCCTTTGGTGCTCCCACTGTATCTATATAAACGTTGTCATCTAGGTGCTCCTCTCAGACCTCCAGAATCCTTTGGGATTCTCCACCTTTTCTTATGTGTCTGATCAAACTTATCCCTGGGGATCACGAGGAAGGAATGCACAAGTGTTATCACAGTACACTCACCTTCCCAGCCTCTAGGCCTGACCTGACTCTCCTATCCCCACAAATCCAGTACACATCAGACACTGCTAAAACAGGGTTACCTGTGCTGTCAATGTTATAGAAGGTCATTGTCTTGTTGCACCAGCCGTAGGTAAAGTCTCCTACCCTGGGGGCATGCTGGTCAGCCCTATAGATACAGTGATAGTCATGGTTGGGGTGTCCCTGAGCATACAGTCAGTCAGAAGAGACCAGCTAGCAAGAAGAATAAGTAAGTTTGCAACAGTAAGCGTGGAAGCGTGCTGACTTCCCTCTAGCTTCACAGACGTGGCACTGGTCAGCAGGACTTGGAAAGGACCGTCGTTGCGAGGCTCCAGACTGTCTCTCTGGTGCGTCTCTTTACCACCACGTAGTCTCCAGGCTTCAGGTTATGCGCCCTGAGGTCTCTGTCTGGATCTAAAAAAGTAATCAGAAACACTTTTGCGGACCTTTTCCAAGGCCTGGCTCAACTGTATGGCATAATCCACTTGGTTTCCTATTAGGGGTCTAGTCTGGGTGCACAGCCAAAAAATACTTCAAAGGGGAACAATCCCATCTTTCTGTTGGGTGTGGTCCTAACTGAATGGTGGGCAGCAGGAAAGCATTCGCTCCATGGTTTCCCTGTTACTTCCATGGCCTCCCAGATCTCTAACTTAAGAGTGCCGTTTATTCTCTCAAACCCACAACTAATTCGGGAAGGGGTAAGGGGTGTGCAGGGTCTGTTCTACACCCAGGAGGGACAAGGTTTCAGTCTTTACCTGTCCAGTGAAGTGGGTTCTGCGACCGGACTCTATGGTCTCTGGAAGTCCAAACCTGCAGAAAAATCTCACTCACCAACTTCTTGGCTGCAGCTCTGGCAGTAGCCTTGGTCATGGGAGAAGCACGTACTCCTACATACCACTATTTGGTAGCTGGATAAAATCCAACTGCAGTCTTTGGAAGGGATACAGCGGCTTGGGTGTCACCTTCTGTGGGGTCTTTACCACCTTACCCGGGTTGTGGCGGGCACAGACTATAATGGCTTTCACTAGTCTAGTGACAGGGGTAGTAATGCCTGGGCAAACCACTAATGGTTTATGAGCACTAGCATGGCCATTTTGGATGTGTATGTGTCCGTAGGCTACTTGACTTACTGTCGGGTGCAGGGCTCTGGGCAGGCACACCCTCTCTCCCAGCATCCAGGTCCCATGTCATCTGGGCTCCAGCTTTCCTCCACACTTCCTTCACTTCTGATGACTCTCGGGCCACCAGGGACTGGAACACCTGTGGATCAAACTTTTAGCTCAGAACTCACCGCTGAGACTTCAGGACAGTCTCTGGGCTCCATCTGTGCAGCTGCCTTCGCCATTCCGTCAGCCACATACTTGCCCTTGGCTTGTGGAGTTACCAAATTGTGTGTGCTTTTAGTTTTACTATCCCCACCTCTTTTGGAAGTAAGAGAGCATCCATGAGCTCTTTAATCAGCGTGCCATGCTTAAAGGGGGTCCCTGCAGAGGTGAGGAAATCTCTAGCCTTCCATAAGGGTTCATAGTCGTGTTTAGACCCCAGAACTATACCTTGAGTATAGATGTTCGCCCTTTTACCTTCCACCAGCTGTAGCGCTCCCTGAGTGCCGTCACTTCACCTCCTGCGCTGACCTGTGTGGAGGGAGTGGTTCTGCTTGTACTACCTCATGTGCGCCACTGACCACTGTATATCCAGCATAGAACCATCTGTCTTCTCCTGCAGACCTGGAGCCATCTATGAGAAAAAAACTCAACATCTGCATTAATCACCCTTCTCTCCCCCCTCTCTGAATCCTGGAAGACTGGCGATAGAATGAAGGATTCAGAGCTGTGCACCTTATGAGTGTGTCCTGGGGCATCAGGAGTGCACACTGGAGTCTGAGCTGTCTGGCCTTTGCTCAGATGCTTGGGCTGTACTTGGGTGAGGACACTGTGCAAGGTATGTGGGGTTTGCACTGTAACTGAGTAATCTAGGATCTGGGATCAACTCACTGGCCTTGCAGCTGCAGCTACTGACACATGAGGGCTCCCCTCACGACTGAGTCTAACCGGGCCTAATAGTGGGCCACTGGGAAGGCCACCACGTTCCTGGACTAGACACCTGTGGCTTGGCCTAGATACTCAATGCAAAATAAACCAAAAGTTTGATTCAGTGGAATGTGCCTAGGGCCGGGGCACACAGGATTTGCCACCTTAAGGCTATAGAATGCATCAATTGCCTCTTGACTAAGGGCAAATGGAGAAGAGGCAATTCAATTATCAAGGGGCAACATCAGGCTGGAGGCAGCAGACCTTATCCCAGGCTGCAGGAGCTGGCCAGTCCTAGAAACATGTGAAGAGGCTTAGGGCCTCAGGGCAGGGGCACATTCTGGACTGCCAGCTTTCTTCCTGGTATCTGCCTGTGGCTGAGAAGCAGTGGCCTAGGAAGACCACCTTCTCCTGGCAGTACTGGAGTTTGTCTCAGGAAACTTTGCAACCCTTCTGGAACAGAAAACACATAAGGTCAATAAATGCATCCTGGCAAACAACAACAGTAGGTCCTCCACATACTGAAAGGAGAACATCCAGTAAGGGGCTAGTCTGCCAGTCTACTCCCTATAGGGCTGTGTAGTATGGAGTACTGGCTGGGGGAGTTTTACCCCCCTTGTGGGAATCTGCATCAGATATACTGGAATACTGAACTGGTAAAGGCAAATAGGTACTGGTAATCCTCATGTAGGGGTACAGAGAGGAAAACATTTGCCAACAGGGAAAAGTTCTACAATGAAATGCACTAACTCTATTTGGGGGGGGGCTTTCAGAAGAGGGGGACTGTTCTTGCTGACATCCTTGTCCGTTACCCCCCCCCCCCCCCCCCCTAATCATTGTAAGGTGACTTTCAAATTAAATGAGTCTGTGTCCAGCGCTGGAATTTGACTAACTTGAAGGAAAGACAAAACCTGTCCTTGCAGGAAGTTAGCAAACAAGACTGATAAGTTTATTGAGGGACGGACATTTATAGAAAACCATAAGGCACTTTACATAAGGCGTGTAATTAGGAAAGCAGCAACTATAATTGGGTGTTCTCACCCAGGAAATGTAACACTATTGGATGTAAGCACACAAAGGAGTCTAATACTATTGGCTACATGCAAATACTGAAACTTCACATAAACCAAATGTCCAGATGTCCACCTGGATACAATATTGCACTAATTTGTATAGCCCGGAAATGGGGCTCCAATGAAAACCCAAAAATGGAAAGTTGGTACCATGTTTCTTGCCAAATTAAAAAATATAAAGACATCCGTGTTAAGAACATGTCACGGGGGCCTAGGAGAAATAAATATTGGGATAAATGGTGCTGAGAAACTAATCCTTGGGGAACAGGGGTGGGGGAGGTGGGGGAGGGATGGAGTTTCCCTTTTTTTTTTCTTTTTTCTTTTTCTTCTCTTCTTTTTTTTCTTTCTTTCTTTTCTTTTTGTGTTTGTTCGGGTACCCAGCGTATTCTCAGGGGGTGGGCGAGGGAGGGATATTTGGTTTAAGTTATATTTCTCACAGGACCAAAAGTCCTGATAAAAGTTCAAAATAGTTCAATGGGAAAAAACTATATGTTGCCGCATTGGTGATATTTTGAAATTACACTTCTACTGTACTTGGAAATTGTCGATTGGTCTGTTTCCTGGTATAAATGTTTTTATTGTCAAAAACTTAATAAAGATTATCTAAAAAATAAAAAAAAAACGCTATGCTAACGCATGCTATACAGTGCGTTTTGTAAACGCAAATGTTAACAGCAATGTAATTAGGCAAATCATCTCTGTTGTTTTAATGCATTTCAAAACGGAACATGTGAACGCAACCTTAGAGGGCAAGGACGGGTAATCATTATCAAATTTGGGTTATTCAATTTGCTAATAAAATCTGATTGGAGGCCAGAAGGAATTTTTTCTCTACCATGGGAGCATTTGTGCCTGCCCTAAGCCACGTTCACATGTTGCGGTCTTTTGTTGCATTTTTGCCGCATTGGGAAAGACACTCCCTTTCCTCTGCCATTTAAATGCGTCTTTTCAGCCTTTCTGTCCCTATGGGGGATATGTATGAGGGACGCCATGTCAGTGGCATAGAAGCCCTGAAATAACCGCAAATGTGAGCTTATTGCTAACGCATTATTATTTTCCTCAATCCGCCACCTTCACACAATGTGAAAATTCGCCGGCTGTGTTTATTTCGACCCCAGGCAGTTTTTGGGCCCGTTTTTAAGCATGCGTTTTCAGTCCTTGACTGATTCTGTCCATTTCCCCAATTAGGGCGGCACGGTGGCTGAGTGAGGAGCACCCAGGTCAACCAGGTTTTTTGATGCCTTTTTGACGCACTCAAAAGGCTTCAGCCTTGATCACATGCTGAGGTTACATTGCATTTTAGCAGATGCAGTGGAAACGGAATGTAACCATGTCATCAGGGCTGAAGCCTTTGGAATGCATTTAAAAAATAGTTTGTAACGCATCATGTGAATGCATTGGGGCTCATTTACTAAGGGTCCGAATCGCGCGAATCCGTCGGGTATCCCAACGATTTCCGCTTCGCGCCAAATACCGCCGGGATTTTGGCGCACACGATCGGATTTCGGCACCGGGTTGCATGCAACAGAAATATCGGATATCGACACACAAACTTTAGTGAATCCCGGCCGGACCCTGATGCAGCTTGGAGAACCCCCGTCTGATCGTGACTGTACGCTGGTAAGTATATGTGCCCGGCATTGTGTTGGAAAACTTGCACTCTGGTTTAAGGACTTAATGCCAAAACCTGTCATCTGAAAAACTGATCGTGTGATATTGGGGTCACGCCTGAGCCACGGTCACACGTTTCTTCTAAAGCATTGTGCCTTCATAATGAACTTCTGAAGACGTAACACGGGGTTTAGTCAGTCCTCGATGGCCAATGCCTTATGCATTTTCTCATAGGGAACGGCATGCATATGAAACGCTGATGGCACATGTGTTTCTCTGACATGGTGGAGAAGTTCTCTGAAACTCATATTCTTTGCTGGGCTGAGAATGGCCAACGCTAAGCGGTAACGTTGGCCACATGCAGTCTAAGGGGCGCATTCACCGATGTGTTCTGGCTAATCTCCACCAGCGTTCATATCACGCTGTTAGCACACAGTTGGCGTGCTTGGGCCCAGTGGGCAATGCGTTTGCAAGAGACTCGCATGCGATTTGTTATCGATCGCATGCAGTTTCCAGGAACACATATGCGATCGTGGGGGCGAAGCCGATGCTCCCTGTGGCGTCTATGCGGGGGCGGTCCACAGGCGCAATCCTATATGTGTTAATAAATGCATAACGTATTCGTCGGGCAAAAAAAACGCAGCGACTCGTGTCTGTCCTAAATGCAGGTAATTGGGTGCGCATGAGTTTCCATCGAAACACATATGCAATTGTCCTGTGCCCAGTGCACTTTTATAGTCGTTTCAACAGAAAGCAAACGCTAACCTGATACACACCGATAATTGCTAATGCCACGGTCACACTGTAGCCACTAAAGCTAGACGTTCCGTTCAAACGCACGGCTAGTGGGCACATGGGAGTCCGGCGACTCCGAACGCACATGCGTTTCAGAGTGAAGACACTATGGGCGATCACTTAACAATCGGATGCGTTTCCCTGGAGACTCATTTGGTCTTTCTGGCGCGCGGACGCTCGCGCTGTGCGCTAGCGTCGCGTTATGACGGACGGGCTTAGGGCGGTGTAGCGTGTGGTAACCGCGGCGCTAAGGCATCGGTCCAGCCTGGTGCCGAGGTACATGCTTTTCCAGAGAAAACGCATGCGATTGGCTTATATCATTCGCATTGTTTACAAGAGGGGGGGGGGGTCTGGAAACAACATGTGTGTTCGACGCCGAGGACACCCCCTGTAGCGCTATCGTCTCATATGAATCGGAGCACCTAGGCCCTGAGAGGCTTGGTTATACGTTCGTTGGTCTAGGCGTTGTGTCATGACAAGAAGGCTAGCGCATTATGCAGGTACGCTACTGGCCGGCAATCACATCTATTTAGCGTTTCCAGGAAACTGTCATGTGATCGTAACCATGGCCCGGCGGTGGTCTTGTAGTGCTCAAATGTAGACACTGGGGCCTGGTACTGATGCGCTGCGTTTTAATGTGCAGCCAGAGACGTCACCGGCGCAACTCCTCTACTATCCCTTCACTTGTGTGGCGAAGTGTTAAAGGGAGCAATAATCGCGATGTATTAGGGCAGTACAAATATCTCAGCTTGGCACATTATTTCAGGGGCTTCAGGCTTGACACATCTATATGACACGTTTAATAATATTTCGTTTTAGCAAATGCAATGAAAACGGCAAATGTTTCTCTTTTTACTATGCTAACGTGGGCTCTAATTGAAGCTTAGGGAAGGCGGCCAAAAAGCATCGGCATTGTGTGAATGTGTTCTCAGTATACGACCTAGTCTTTCATTTCTTCCTCTCTGGTCATGTGTCTCCATCTTCTTATCTATAAGTGCTGTGTGTATTCATGCCTGCTCTGGGTGCCGTTTTGGTTTAGTTTTTCCCCAGTCTGTTATTACAGTATGTATTATTATTGGAGCCTGTAGAACACATTATCATTTATAAATACATTGGAGTATGTACAGAGAACCTCACCCCAAATCAGCGCCGAGCAACACCTCCACTATCTCAAGCATTTGATGAAATGTGCATGTTTGTCTCAATAAAATAAAAGTCTTGTTTAATTGTAACAGACGGTTTGTTTATTTGTGCCTGTTATATTTCTCAGGTCATCCAGGGTAGGCGCTGTCTCTCATACTCTCCTCTACTATCCTACTCTTAGGGCCATTGGCTTAAGATGGGGTCGTATCTCCAGTCCCAACCTCTGATGTTGTCTGGTGCACATCACATGGCTCCGTTGCTCTGCAGGGCGTAGTCAGGGACCACCGGGAGGATAGGGCAGAGCTCAGTCGTGGCTGGATCTGAGAAGGCGATAAGAATAATGTTTCACAATCTCATCCACACAATTTTACAATGTGATTTTATTACAAACTGCCTGCTACTACACCCTCATTGCCGTAGCCTAGCGCAGTATGTTGTGATGATTTCTCGCTGGCACAGCGAGGGAGGCGTCTTATGTCTGGTTTCTCAATGGTGGAGGCTAGGGAGGATGAGATAGTAATGATGGGTGTTGATTTCCAGCAGCAGGCGCTATAGCGGCCATCACTGAGGACACAGGCCTCAACTACAGTCACACGTATCCCTGTAATCATTGACTTCTGCTTTCCATGATTTTTCAGATAGGAAGATGGCGCGAGGCGCGGTTTCTGATGGATACAGGTCCTGTATGACTGCTCGGACCTGTCTGACGGGTCATCAGACATAAAGTGGATTGGGGATGGGGGGGGGGTGATTCTTCTCCTCTCTATGATGTAAAGACAGAGAGTGGATTAAAAATCAAAAGGATACAATGAAGTGGTTAGTTAATAGATGATAGATGTATCAGCAGCGAGCATATTCAAGGGTCACACATGTTTATGCCAGTGTCTGGTAGTGACAGCTGCCCCATATAGGTGTGGCGACGCGCGATTGGAGGGTGTATAAGGATACATCCACATGGGAGGGAAACTGCTGGCGATTTCCAGCTGTGGAAATGTAGAAGGAAAATCTAGGGCATTCATTTGCGCTATGAGAAGCTATAATGAATGGATAAGACTTTTAGAAGTTTCCAATCCCACCATACAATCGTGGCCAAAGAAATCTGTATAGTCGCGGTGATGTTGTGGATTTTCACTGATACAGAAGCGCAAATCACAGAGTCGCAGACTTACCCCCGAGCAAAGGCCGCAGAGGCTCGCGCGTCCCTCTGGCTGACTTTGTCTTCTCTGATGTTTTCTCATGTGATGGGACAGGAGCCTCCGTGTCTTCAAGGGCTTTCAGAGCTGGGGCAGAGGTCGGTGAGAGACTTCACAGTGAGGACAATATATCGGCTTTAGTAGTTTCTGGGTTTATTGCACATTGTGATCTCTGAAATCTGGTACGTTATCACGATCCCTCGCTAAGTAGTGTAATTTAGGGTATATGGCTTCTCGCACCCTCTGGAGGCTGAGATCTCATAACATTGTGCCACACATTTTTTTTACTTTTGAATATTCTGTTCACTACAAAAGATGTCTAGGGTGTTTTGGGAGGAAGGATGGGGGACAGACAGTGAACAGGGGGGGCCAGGATAGTGTTCAAGGGTGTTTGAAGGGAGGGGAAATAAAAGGTCGGCATTTCTTTTGTGTGGGGGGGGGAGAGGGGGTGCGTCAAGGAATTGTGGGATGGGGAATAAGGAGGGTTTTTTGAGGGGGGGGGTTAGGTTTTTGTTTTGGTTGGGATATAGAATAAGGAGAATTTCTTGGGTGGGATTGCAGGGTTTTGGAGGGGGATAGATAGGTGAGCCTTTTTTTTCTTTTTGGGGGGGGTGTGGGGGTGAGGGGTGCAATTGGGGGGACTTAGGATAAATACAGGGAGACACTTATGGAGCTGATGGACACATCATGCCTGGACTTTTTGAGGAACTTAGCCTGAGAGACAGAGACTGTCCTGCCTAGATACATAGAATACAGCTAACTGCCATTCAGCTTGCCGCACATAGTTGTAGGCCATGGAATTTGAGGAGATTTGGGCCCCACTTAGGCAGGGCAGCTAAGCGATCTGAAAAGTGTTTACTGCGCCCAATGGGCTCTACTGCACTGATCTCATCTGGCTCTATATTGCGCATAGCAGCCAGCCAATAGCAGAGTGTATCTGCAGAATATTAACTGTCTGTTAGCAGGTCACAACAAGCCACTTGCCTCCTCTGGTCCTAGAAGTGCAGCAGCAGGTGTGTAACCCTTGGTGCGTCCGAATACAAACATCGCTACAGGTACACAAGGAGGAGTGCAGCACTGTTATCCACCTCTCAGTGTCAATGGACATGAGAAATATAATAAAAAAAAAACATTGGTTGAAGAAATAATGACCTTTGGCTGTTTTAAAATAAAAAAAAAAGAAAAGTCATAATTCCCTCACTGTCCCCGGCACTGTCAGGCAGGGCAGCAATAATTGGAGGCAGAGATTGGGCCCATGGGCGGGCAACATGCATCGTCGATAAAAACTGTCTGTAGTTCATGACTGCGGCCAACTTGCATATTGCGGGGAAACAGTCTAGGGGGGTCGGGCATTATGTCGCCATCATGCATAGCGGAAACATTGCCGGGGTCAGGGCATGCGCCGACTTGCGTAAAGGCGGGACAGTGCTCGGGGTCGGGGCAGGCAGCCAGAGAATGCTAGCGGAAACCGTCGCGTCGATCGGATTTCGGCACCGGGTTGCATGCAACAGAAATATCGGATATCGACACACAAACTTTAGTGAATCCCGGCCGGACCCGAATCAGCGTCGGAGAACCCGCCGCTGGATCGTGACTGGACCGGGTAAGTAAATGTGCCCCATTGTGTGAAAACTTCAATCCTGGTTTAGACATCGAAACCTGCATCTGAAAAACTGAACGTGTGAATGCACCCTGAGGCCACGGTCACACGTTCCGCTAGCATTGCCTTCATAATGCAAAACTTCTGAAGACGTAACACGGGGTTTAGTCAGTCCTCGATGGCCAATGCCTTATGCATTTTCTCATAGGGAACGGCATGCATATGAAACGCTGATGGCACATGTGTTTCTCTGACATGGTGGAGAAGTTCTCTGAAACTCATATTCTTTGCTGGGCTGAGAATGGCCAACGCTAAGCGGTAACGTTGGCCACATGCAGTCTAAGGGGCGCATTCACCGATGTGTTCTGGCTAATCTCCACCAGCGTTCATATCACGCTGTTAGCACACAGTTGGCGTGCTTGGGCCCAGTGGGCAATGCGTTTGCAAGAGACTCGCATGCGATTTGTTATCGATCGCATGCAGTTTCCAGGAACACATATGCGATCGTGGGGGCGAAGCCGATGCTCCCTGTGGCGTCTATGCGGGGGCGGTCCACAGGCGCAATCCTATATGTGTTAATAAATGCATAACGTATTCGTCGGGCAAAAAAAACGCAGCGACTCGTGTCTGTCCTAAATGCAGGTAATTGGGTGCGCATGAGTTTCCATCGAAACACATATGCAATTGTCCTGTGCCCAGTGCACTTTTATAGTCGTTTCAACAGAAAGCAAACGCTAACCTGATACACACCGATAATTGCTAATGCCACGGTCACACTGTAGCCACTAAAGCTAGACGTTCCGTTCAAACGCACGGCTAGTGGGCACATGGGAGTCCGGCGACTCCGAACGCACATGCGTTTCAGAGTGAAGACACTATGGGCGATCACTTAACAATCGGATGCGTTTCCCTGGAGACTCATTTGGTCTTTCTGGCGCGCGGACGCTCGCGCTGTGCGCTAGCGTCGCGTTATGACGGACGGGCTTAGGGCGGTGTAGCGTGTGGTAACCGCGGCGCTAAGGCATCGGTCCAGCCTGGTGCCGAGGTACATGCTTTTCCAGAGAAAACGCATGCGATTGGCTTATATCATTCGCATTGTTTACAAGAGGGGGGGGGGGTCTGGAAACAACATGTGTGTTCGACGCCGAGGACACCCCCTGTAGCGCTATCGTCTCATATGAATCGGAGCACCTAGGCCCTGAGAGGCTTGGTTATACGTTCGTTGGTCTAGGCGTTGTGTCATGACAAGAAGGCTAGCGCATTATGCAGGTACGCTACTGGCCGGCAATCACATCTATTTAGCGTTTCCAGGAAACTGTCATGTGATCGTAACCATGGCCCGGCGGTGGTCTTGTAGTGCTCAAATGTAGACACTGGGGCCTGGTACTGATGCGCTGCGTTTTAATGTGCAGCCAGAGACGTCACCGGCGCAACTCCTCTACTATCCCTTCACTTGTGTGGCGAAGTGTTAAAGGGAGCAATAATCGCGATGTATTAGGGCAGTACAAATATCTCAGCTTGGCACATTATTTCAGGGGCTTCAGGCTTGACACATCTATATGACACGTTTAATAATATTTCGTTTTAGCAAATGCAATGAAAACGGCAAATGTTTCTCTTTTTACTATGCTAACGTGGGCTCTAATTGAAGCTTAGGGAAGGCGGCCAAAAAGCATCGGCATTGTGTGAATGTGTTCTCAGTATACGACCTAGTCTTTCATTTCTTCCTCTCTGGTCATGTGTCTCCATCTTCTTATCTATAAGTGCTGTGTGTATTCATGCCTGCTCTGGGTGCCGTTTTGGTTTAGTTTTTCCCCAGTCTGTTATTACAGTATGTATTATTATTGGAGCCTGTAGAACACATTATCATTTATAAATACATTGGAGTATGTACAGAGAACCTCACCCCAAATCAGCGCCGAGCAACACCTCCACTATCTCAAGCATTTGATGAAATGTGCATGTTTGTCTCAATAAAATAAAAGTCTTGTTTAATTGTAACAGACGGTTTGTTTATTTGTGCCTGTTATATTTCTCAGGTCATCCAGGGTAGGCGCTGTCTCTCATACTCTCCTCTACTATCCTACTCTTAGGGCCATTGGCTTAAGATGGGGTCGTATCTCCAGTCCCAACCTCTGATGTTGTCTGGTGCACATCACATGGCTCCGTTGCTCTGCAGGGCGTAGTCAGGGACCACCGGGAGGATAGGGCAGAGCTCAGTCGTGGCTGGATCTGAGAAGGCGATAAGAATAATGTTTCACAATCTCATCCACACAATTTTACAATGTGATTTTATTACAAACTGCCTGCTACTACACCCTCATTGCCGTAGCCTAGCGCAGTATGTTGTGATGATTTCTCGCTGGCACAGCGAGGGAGGCGTCTTATGTCTGGTTTCTCAATGGTGGAGGCTAGGGAGGATGAGATAGTAATGATGGGTGTTGATTTCCAGCAGCAGGCGCTATAGCGGCCATCACTGAGGACACAGGCCTCAACTACAGTCACACGTATCCCTGTAATCATTGACTTCTGCTTTCCATGATTTTTCAGATAGGAAGATGGCGCGAGGCGCGGTTTCTGATGGATACAGGTCCTGTATGACTGCTCGGACCTGTCTGACGGGTCATCAGACATAAAGTGGATTGGGGATGGGGGGGGGGTGATTCTTCTCCTCTCTATGATGTAAAGACAGAGAGTGGATTAAAAATCAAAAGGATACAATGAAGTGGTTAGTTAATAGATGATAGATGTATCAGCAGCGAGCATATTCAAGGGTCACACATGTTTATGCCAGTGTCTGGTAGTGACAGCTGCCCCATATAGGTGTGGCGACGCGCGATTGGAGGGTGTATAAGGATACATCCACATGGGAGGGAAACTGCTGGCGATTTCCAGCTGTGGAAATGTAGAAGGAAAATCTAGGGCATTCATTTGCGCTATGAGAAGCTATAATGAATGGATAAGACTTTTAGAAGTTTCCAATCCCACCATACAATCGTGGCCAAAGAAATCTGTATAGTCGCGGTGATGTTGTGGATTTTCACTGATACAGAAGCGCAAATCACAGAGTCGCAGACTTACCCCCGAGCAAAGGCCGCAGAGGCTCGCGCGTCCCTCTGGCTGACTTTGTCTTCTCTGATGTTTTCTCATGTGATGGGACAGGAGCCTCCGTGTCTTCAAGGGCTTTCAGAGCTGGGGCAGAGGTCGGTGAGAGACTTCACAGTGAGGACAATATATCGGCTTTAGTAGTTTCTGGGTTTATTGCACATTGTGATCTCTGAAATCTGGTACGTTATCACGATCCCTCGCTAAGTAGTGTAATTTAGGGTATATGGCTTCTCGCACCCTCTGGAGGCTGAGATCTCATAACATTGTGCCACACATTTTTTTTACTTTTGAATATTCTGTTCACTACAAAAGATGTCTAGGGTGTTTTGGGAGGAAGGATGGGGGACAGACAGTGAACAGGGGGGGCCAGGATAGTGTTCAAGGGTGTTTGAAGGGAGGGGAAATAAAAGGTCGGCATTTCTTTTGTGTGGGGGGGGGAGAGGGGGTGCGTCAAGGAATTGTGGGATGGGGAATAAGGAGGGTTTTTTGAGGGGGGGGGTTAGGTTTTTGTTTTGGTTGGGATATAGAATAAGGAGAATTTCTTGGGTGGGATTGCAGGGTTTTGGAGGGGGATAGATAGGTGAGCCTTTTTTTTCTTTTTGGGGGGGGTGTGGGGGTGAGGGGTGCAATTGGGGGGACTTAGGATAAATACAGGGAGACACTTATGGAGCTGATGGACACATCATGCCTGGACTTTTTGAGGAACTTAGCCTGAGAGACAGAGACTGTCCTGCCTAGATACATAGAATACAGCTAACTGCCATTCAGCTTGCCGCACATAGTTGTAGGCCATGGAATTTGAGGAGATTTGGGCCCCACTTAGGCAGGGCAGCTAAGCGATCTGAAAAGTGTTTACTGCGCCCAATGGGCTCTACTGCACTGATCTCATCTGGCTCTATATTGCGCATAGCAGCCAGCCAATAGCAGAGTGTATCTGCAGAATATTAACTGTCTGTTAGCAGGTCACAACAAGCCACTTGCCTCCTCTGGTCCTAGAAGTGCAGCAGCAGGTGTGTAACCCTTGGTGCGTCCGAATACAAACATCGCTACAGGTACACAAGGAGGAGTGCAGCACTGTTATCCACCTCTCAGTGTCAATGGACATGAGAAATATAATAAAAAAAAAACATTGGTTGAAGAAATAATGACCTTTGGCTGTTTTAAAATAAAAAAAAAAGAAAAGTCATAATTCCCTCACTGTCCCCGGCACTGTCAGGCAGGGCAGCAATAATTGGAGGCAGAGATTGGGCCCATGGGCGGGCAACATGCATCGTCGATAAAAACTGTCTGTAGTTCATGACTGCGGCCAACTTGCATATTGCGGGGAAACAGTCTAGGGGGGTCGGGCATTATGTCGCCATCATGCATAGCGGAAACATTGCCGGGGTCAGGGCATGCGCCGACTTGCGTAAAGGCGGGACAGTGCTCGGGGTCGGGGCAGGCAGCCAGAGAATGCTAGCGGAAACCGTCGCGTCTGAGGCCACGGTCACACGTTTCTCTAGCATTGCCTTCATAATGCAACGCTGACGCACAGGGGACGGGCCTCGGCCCAATCGCATATGCATTTCCAGGGAAACGCATGCAATGATAACCTGATCACATGTGTTTCTCTGGAAACGCATATGTCTTCGGGCTGAGAACGCAACGCTAGCGGAACGTGTGGCCACAGCCTAAGGGCGCATTCACATGTTCTGCTAGCGCCACGTTCATATCACGCTGTTAGCACACAGTTGGCGGTGCTTGGGCCCATTGCATATGCGTTTGCAGAGAACCGCATGCGATTTGGTTATCGATCGCATGCGTTTCCCAGGAAACACATATGCGATCGGTGCAAGCCCAGCTCCCTGTGCGCTAGCGGGGGGCCCACAGGCGCAATCCTATATGTGTTAATAAATGCATAACGTATTCGTCGGGCAAAAAAAACGCAGCGACTCGTGTCTGTCCTAAATGCAGGTAATTGGGTGCGCATGAGTTTCCATCGAAACACATATGCAATTGTCCTGTGCCCAGTGCACTTTTATAGTCGTTTCAACAGAAAGCAAACGCTAACCTGATACACACCGATAATTGCTAATGCCACGGTCACACTGTAGCCACTAAAGCTAGACGTTCCGTTCAAACGCACGGCTAGTGGGCACATGGGAGTCCGGCGACTCCGAACGCACATGCGTTTCAGAGTGAAGACACTATGGGCGATCACTTAACAATCGGATGCGTTTCCCTGGAGACTCATTTGGTCTTTCTGGCGCGCGGACGCTCGCGCTGTGCGCTAGCGTCGCGTTATGACGGACGGGCTTAGGGCGGTGTAGCGTGTGGTAACCGCGGCGCTAAGGCATCGGTCCAGCCTGGTGCCGAGGTACATGCTTTTCCAGAGAAAACGCATGCGATTGGCTTATATCATTCGCATTGTTTACAAGAGGGGGGGGGGGTCTGGAAACAACATGTGTGTTCGACGCCGAGGACACCCCCTGTAGCGCTATCGTCTCATATGAATCGGAGCACCTAGGCCCTGAGAGGCTTGGTTATACGTTCGTTGGTCTAGGCGTTGTGTCATGACAAGAAGGCTAGCGCATTATGCAGGTACGCTACTGGCCGGCAATCACATCTATTTAGCGTTTCCAGGAAACTGTCATGTGATCGTAACCATGGCCCGGCGGTGGTCTTGTAGTGCTCAAATGTAGACACTGGGGCCTGGTACTGATGCGCTGCGTTTTAATGTGCAGCCAGAGACGTCACCGGCGCAACTCCTCTACTATCCCTTCACTTGTGTGGCGAAGTGTTAAAGGGAGCAATAATCGCGATGTATTAGGGCAGTACAAATATCTCAGCTTGGCACATTATTTCAGGGGCTTCAGGCTTGACACATCTATATGACACGTTTAATAATATTTCGTTTTAGCAAATGCAATGAAAACGGCAAATGTTTCTCTTTTTACTATGCTAACGTGGGCTCTAATTGAAGCTTAGGGAAGGCGGCCAAAAAGCATCGGCATTGTGTGAATGTGTTCTCAGTATACGACCTAGTCTTTCATTTCTTCCTCTCTGGTCATGTGTCTCCATCTTCTTATCTATAAGTGCTGTGTGTATTCATGCCTGCTCTGGGTGCCGTTTTGGTTTAGTTTTTCCCCAGTCTGTTATTACAGTATGTATTATTATTGGAGCCTGTAGAACACATTATCATTTATAAATACATTGGAGTATGTACAGAGAACCTCACCCCAAATCAGCGCCGAGCAACACCTCCACTATCTCAAGCATTTGATGAAATGTGCATGTTTGTCTCAATAAAATAAAAGTCTTGTTTAATTGTAACAGACGGTTTGTTTATTTGTGCCTGTTATATTTCTCAGGTCATCCAGGGTAGGCGCTGTCTCTCATACTCTCCTCTACTATCCTACTCTTAGGGCCATTGGCTTAAGATGGGGTCGTATCTCCAGTCCCAACCTCTGATGTTGTCTGGTGCACATCACATGGCTCCGTTGCTCTGCAGGGCGTAGTCAGGGACCACCGGGAGGATAGGGCAGAGCTCAGTCGTGGCTGGATCTGAGAAGGCGATAAGAATAATGTTTCACAATCTCATCCACACAATTTTACAATGTGATTTTATTACAAACTGCCTGCTACTACACCCTCATTGCCGTAGCCTAGCGCAGTATGTTGTGATGATTTCTCGCTGGCACAGCGAGGGAGGCGTCTTATGTCTGGTTTCTCAATGGTGGAGGCTAGGGAGGATGAGATAGTAATGATGGGTGTTGATTTCCAGCAGCAGGCGCTATAGCGGCCATCACTGAGGACACAGGCCTCAACTACAGTCACACGTATCCCTGTAATCATTGACTTCTGCTTTCCATGATTTTTCAGATAGGAAGATGGCGCGAGGCGCGGTTTCTGATGGATACAGGTCCTGTATGACTGCTCGGACCTGTCTGACGGGTCATCAGACATAAAGTGGATTGGGGATGGGGGGGGGGTGATTCTTCTCCTCTCTATGATGTAAAGACAGAGAGTGGATTAAAAATCAAAAGGATACAATGAAGTGGTTAGTTAATAGATGATAGATGTATCAGCAGCGAGCATATTCAAGGGTCACACATGTTTATGCCAGTGTCTGGTAGTGACAGCTGCCCCATATAGGTGTGGCGACGCGCGATTGGAGGGTGTATAAGGATACATCCACATGGGAGGGAAACTGCTGGCGATTTCCAGCTGTGGAAATGTAGAAGGAAAATCTAGGGCATTCATTTGCGCTATGAGAAGCTATAATGAATGGATAAGACTTTTAGAAGTTTCCAATCCCACCATACAATCGTGGCCAAAGAAATCTGTATAGTCGCGGTGATGTTGTGGATTTTCACTGATACAGAAGCGCAAATCACAGAGTCGCAGACTTACCCCCGAGCAAAGGCCGCAGAGGCTCGCGCGTCCCTCTGGCTGACTTTGTCTTCTCTGATGTTTTCTCATGTGATGGGACAGGAGCCTCCGTGTCTTCAAGGGCTTTCAGAGCTGGGGCAGAGGTCGGTGAGAGACTTCACAGTGAGGACAATATATCGGCTTTAGTAGTTTCTGGGTTTATTGCACATTGTGATCTCTGAAATCTGGTACGTTATCACGATCCCTCGCTAAGTAGTGTAATTTAGGGTATATGGCTTCTCGCACCCTCTGGAGGCTGAGATCTCATAACATTGTGCCACACATTTTTTTTACTTTTGAATATTCTGTTCACTACAAAAGATGTCTAGGGTGTTTTGGGAGGAAGGATGGGGGACAGACAGTGAACAGGGGGGGCCAGGATAGTGTTCAAGGGTGTTTGAAGGGAGGGGAAATAAAAGGTCGGCATTTCTTTTGTGTGGGGGGGGGAGAGGGGGTGCGTCAAGGAATTGTGGGATGGGGAATAAGGAGGGTTTTTTGAGGGGGGGGGTTAGGTTTTTGTTTTGGTTGGGATATAGAATAAGGAGAATTTCTTGGGTGGGATTGCAGGGTTTTGGAGGGGGATAGATAGGTGAGCCTTTTTTTTCTTTTTGGGGGGGGTGTGGGGGTGAGGGGTGCAATTGGGGGGACTTAGGATAAATACAGGGAGACACTTATGGAGCTGATGGACACATCATGCCTGGACTTTTTGAGGAACTTAGCCTGAGAGACAGAGACTGTCCTGCCTAGATACATAGAATACAGCTAACTGCCATTCAGCTTGCCGCACATAGTTGTAGGCCATGGAATTTGAGGAGATTTGGGCCCCACTTAGGCAGGGCAGCTAAGCGATCTGAAAAGTGTTTACTGCGCCCAATGGGCTCTACTGCACTGATCTCATCTGGCTCTATATTGCGCATAGCAGCCAGCCAATAGCAGAGTGTATCTGCAGAATATTAACTGTCTGTTAGCAGGTCACAACAAGCCACTTGCCTCCTCTGGTCCTAGAAGTGCAGCAGCAGGTGTGTAACCCTTGGTGCGTCCGAATACAAACATCGCTACAGGTACACAAGGAGGAGTGCAGCACTGTTATCCACCTCTCAGTGTCAATGGACATGAGAAATATAATAAAAAAAAAACATTGGTTGAAGAAATAATGACCTTTGGCTGTTTTAAAATAAAAAAAAAAGAAAAGTCATAATTCCCTCACTGTCCCCGGCACTGTCAGGCAGGGCAGCAATAATTGGAGGCAGAGATTGGGCCCATGGGCGGGCAACATGCATCGTCGATAAAAACTGTCTGTAGTTCATGACTGCGGCCAACTTGCATATTGCGGGGAAACAGTCTAGGGGGGTCGGGCATTATGTCGCCATCATGCATAGCGGAAACATTGCCGGGGTCAGGGCATGCGCCGACTTGCGTAAAGGCGGGACAGTGCTCGGGGTCGGGGCAGGCAGCCAGAGAATGCTAGCGGAAACCGTCGCGTCGGCCCTGTCAGGATGTGATCAGCGTTCAAGTCTTTGGAATGCGTCAAAACGCAGCAAAAAACGCAACACTCCGTGTTAACGCGGCCTCACTTCACTCCTGGTTTGGACATCGAAACCTGCACCAGAAAAACTGAATGTGTGAATGCGGCCTGATGTTTCTGTTAGACATTAACGTTTTGATTTAGTTTTGAAAAGGATCATATATGGGTTTGTATGGAAACGCATGCGATCACCAACCAACACCCGGTGTCTTGTCTAAATGCAAGTCTTACGGTGCTGATTGCTGATCACATAGTTTACATAGAAACACATATGTGATTGTCTGTGCCCCCACCCCCTGGGCTTTGATTCCGTTTCAGAACAGAATCAGAACTTTACCTTGTGACAGCATCCTAAGGCCTTGGTTATACGTTCTGCTAGCGCATGGGGGGCAGGCCACGGCCCTATCACATATGCGTTTCCAGGAAAATGTATATAATCGGTAACCAGGCCCCGGTATCTTGTATTGCTCAAATGTAAGACGCTGGGGCCTGGTTACTGATTGCCTGCGTTTTAAGTGCAGCCAGCGACTTCTCGCGCCCCTCCACCAATACAGCGATGTTACAATCTGAGTGATTGGAGTTGAGCTCTAATACCACGTACAGCCACCATGCAGTGCTCAGTGCTGTCATTGGTAGACTGTGAGGAGCACACAGCACTTGTCCTTTGGTCTCCAGAAGTTGGCCGAGCCTCCGCTCCCTTACTGATTCTACATCAGCCAAGAATTTCCGACGTTTTTGGGATTTGCACCGCTTTAACTGGGGATTGTGTCACACGTGATCGGATTTTGGCGAATCGGCACCAGCTTGGGGGAGGGCCGTCGGATGATCCGAAAGATTCAGACTGAGCGCGGGATTTAACTTTAAAATTGTGTCGCAAGACAATGCACTTACATGCACCAAGAAGAAGGTGAACTCTGTCGGAGCTGAGCGGGGAAGCGACACATGCAGGATATCGGGCGCACGATCTTAGTGAATCACGGCACAGTGCATGATCGCCGGACAATGCACTTTTGGGGAACGCGCAGGACGGGTAAGAGAATATATATATTGGGGCAGATTTACTTACCCGGTCCATTCACGATCCAGCGGCAAGTTCTCCGTCGAGGATTCGGGTCTTTCGGCGATTTACTAAGGTAGTGTGCCCGATGTCCACCAGGTGTCGCTGCTGCGCTGAAGTCCGTCGGAGTTCGCTGTAGTTCATCGTCCTATCTTGGGTGCAGGTAAGCGCATGTCAAGCAACACATTTTTTTTTTAAATTCCGCGGTTTTTCCAAATACGTCGGGTTTTCCGACGCCCATGCCCCTGATTTCTGCCGCGTGCATACAGGCGCCGATGCGCCACAATCCGATCGCGCACCAAAAACCCGGGGCAATTCGGCGCAAATCGGTAATTTTCGGGAAACTCGACGAGAAAAAAAGCAATTTGGGCCCTTAATAAATGACTGAAGTTCTCATGGGGTCCGTACATCTTCCAGCACTTCAGGCTCCCAAACCCCTCTGCCCTACACTACACCCTCCATTTAACCCCTAAGCTTACCTGTGTTGTGTACTGACACCCCCCCCCCCCTCCACTACACGTCCAATGCCCCTCCCCCTCCTTAATAAAAACAAATCCATCTGATTTTATTTAAAAGTGACATTTACCAGAGACGATGTTGATGTTCACTACAGATCCCAGAATGCTCTCCCCTCATCTACATAGAAAATAGGGGAGATTGCCTATGAAAACCGAGATCAGAGCTTAGCCTACATTTTATAAGCAGATGAGCTCTGATTGGCCGCCATGACCATAACTATTACCAGCCCTGTTGTCATGGGAACCACCACTGTTTACATTGCTGTAGAACCGGTTGCCATGTCTGGTTTATGGCGTCATAGACCCGTTGCCTCCAATCCTGGAATCCTCGGCCGGGACGGTCAGTGCGAGGCAGGTATCGTGGAGATTGGAGGCGCTGAGCACTTTCTTGCTGAATAAGCGTTTGTCCGGTTGGGCTTTTACTTTTGCTATTTATTTTTTTACAAATTTTTTTTTTACAGTTTTTGAGGTTTTTTGGATCACTCGCACACAGCTCATCTTTGTGTGTTGAGGAGGCGGCGGCCAAATGGCTGCTGCCGGACCCCGGTGTCTTGTATTGCTCAAATGTAAGACGCTGGGGCCTGGTTACTGATTGCCTGCGTTTTAAGTGCAGCCAGAGACGTCTCGCGCCCCTCCACGTCCCCCTTGTGTGGCGATGGTGGAAAGGGGACAATAATCTCATGTACTAGCAGTACAATAGCATTTGCCATTATTTCAGGGCTTCAGGCTTGAACACACGTTTAAGTAATATTACGTTTTAGCAAATGCAATGGAAACGCAATGTTACTGTTACTTCAACGTGTGATCTAAGTTGAAGCCTTAGGAATGCGGCAAAAAAGCATCGCATTGTGTGAACGTGTTCTCAGTATTAGGACCTTTAGAACTTTCATACTTCCTCCTGGTCAGGTGTCTCCATCTTCTTATTTATGGGCGCGGTCACACGTTCCGCGATCAGCTTATCAATCGCATGCATTTCCCCGGAAACGCATGTGCGTTCGGGCCGAGGCTTTAGTAGTTGGTTTTCACATTGATCTTGAATCTGGTAGATCACGTCCATCGCTAGAGGTAGATTTAGGGATGATGCTTTCTCCACCCTCTGGAGGCTGAGATCTCATAACATTGTGGCACAAATTCTTGGATTTCTGTGACTCAAAGATGTCAAGGGGTGTTTGGGAGGGAAGGATTGGGGGACACAGTGGAACAGGGGGGCCAGGATAGTGTTCAGGGGTTTGAAGGGGAAATAAAAGGGGCATTTCTTCAGGGGGGGGTCAAGGGTTTGTGGGGGAGGAGGATAGATAGGCGCATTTTTCTTTTTTTTTATGGGCGGGGGACAGGAATTGGACATTAAGTAAGTACAGGGAGGACATTAGGAGCTGACACGCAGGCAATGGACTGGTCTGGCACTGCCTGAGCGACACTGTCCTGCCAGTACAGACCAACACTACTGCAGCAGCAAGTGGTTCCTTTAGTTCTGTTACTGCGCTTATGGTGGCCGACTGCCTGATCTCTCTGCTCTAGCGCATACAGCCAGCAGGTAAGAGAATATATATATTGGGGCAGATTTACTTACCCGGTCCATTCGCGATCCAGCGGCAAGTTCTCCGTCGAGGATTCGGGTCTTCCGGCGATTTACTAAGGTAGTGCGCCCGATGTCCACCAGGTGTCGCTGCTGCGCTGAAGTCCGTCGGAGTTCGCTGTAGTTCACCGTCCTATCTTGGGTGCAGGTAAGCGCATGTCAAGCAACACATTTTTTTAAAAAATTCCGTGTTTTTTCCGAATCCGTCGGGTTTTCCGACGCCCACGCCCCCTGATTTCTGCCGCATGCATACCGGCGCCGATGCGCAACAATCCGATCGCGCACCAAAAACCCGGGGCAAATCGTCGCAAATCGGTAATTTTCAGGAAACTCGACGAAAAAAAAGCAATTTGGGCCCTTTATAAATGACTGAAGTACTGCTGTGTTCTCATGGGGTCTGGGCCCTTTATAAATGACTGAAGTACTGCTGTGTTCTCATGGGGTCTGTACATCTGCCAGCGCTTCAGGCTCCCAAACCCCTCTGCCCTACACCACACCCTCCATTTAACCCCTAAGCTTACCTGTGTTGTGTACTGACACCCCCCCCCCCCTCCACTACACGTCCAATGCCCCCCCCCTCCTTAATAAAAACAAATCCATCTGATTTTATTTAAAAGTGACATTTATCAGAGACGATGTTGATGTTCACTACAGATCCCAGCATGCTCTCCGCTCATCTACATAGAAAATAGGGGAGATTGCCCATGAAAACCGAGATCAGAGTTTAGCCTACATTTTATAAGCAGATTAGCTCTGATTGGCCGCCATGACCATAACTATTACCAGCCCTGTTGTCATGGGAACCACCACTGTTTACATTGCTGTAGAACCCGGTTGCCATGTCTGGTTTATGGCGTCATAGACCCGTTGCCTCCAATCCTGGAATCCTCGGC
This sequence comes from Engystomops pustulosus, assembly GCA_019512145.1. NCBI lineage: Eukaryota > Metazoa > Chordata > Amphibia > Anura > Leptodactylidae > Engystomops > Engystomops pustulosus. The sequence goes on from CM033649.1 coordinate 84,620,600, forward strand.
CGGGACGGTCAGTGCGAGGCAGGTATCGGGGAGATTGGAGGCGCTGAGCACTTTCTTGCTGAATAAGCGTTTGTCCGGTTGGGCTTTTACTTTTGCTATTTATTTTTTTTACAGTTTTTTTTTACAGTTTTTGAGGTTTTTTTGGATCACTCGCACACAGCTTTTTTTTTTACAGTTTTTGAGGTTTTTTGGATCACTCGCACACAGCTCATCTTTGTGTGTTGAGGAGGCGGCGGCCAAATGGCTGCTGCCGGAGGCAAGATCCAACCCCGGAGACACCTCCATCGTCCCGGGGGCCTTCCATACAGCCGAAAGCCTGAACAGCACCAAAGGCAGTCCGGCATTTTTGGACAACTTACCGCAGCGTTGGGCAGTATCGTGCCATATATCAAAAACCTGTTTGTAGCACCTCAACAGGAGCCTGGCCGATACCTCCGACTGAAGACACGACCACCGCTTCCACCTGCACCTAAGACCTGCATGGATTTACAGGAGCGGAAGGATCCTCCGGTACCGGAGCCCACCATAACATCAGGTGAGGAGCAGAGGCCTATCCCACATCCCAGGAGACCATCTCAGTGATCTACCAGATTCAAGATCAATGTGAAAACCAACTACTAAAGCCGAATATTGTCCTCCCTGACGTCCTCACCGACCTCCTGCAGCTCTGAAGACACGGAGGCTCCTGTCCCATCACATGAGAAAGACATCAGAGAAGACAAAGTCAGGAGAGGACGGCGGCCGTGTGCTGGGGGTAAGTCTGGATTTACTGTGAATTTGGCCTCATGTATTTCAGTGAAAATCCACAACATCCCCGGACCTTGTACAGATCTGATCCGATGTATCTGTGGATGGAAACTTCTAAAGTCTTATCCATTCTGCTTCTATGGTAAATGCTGCAGATATTCCTAATACAATTCCACAGCCGAATATCTGCAGCATTTCCCTCCCATGTGGATGTATCCTTACACCTCCAATGGGTCATCCATAGGGGGTGCTGTCACTACCAACACTAGGCATAACATGTGTGACCTGAATGTCGCTGTGATCATCTATCATCTATTACCTCAACCACTTCATTGTCTCCTTTGATTTTCCATCCACTTCTGTCTTTCTATTCATAGAGGAGGAGAAGGATTCCCATCATCCACTTTATGTCCTGATGACCCCGTCAGACAGTCAGCAGTCATACAGGAACCTGTATCCATCAGAACCGGCTCCGGCATCTTCTATTCTGAAAAATCATGGATAAGAGAAGTCCAGTTACAGGTGATACTGTGTGACTGTATATGAGGCCGTGTCCTCAGTGATGGCCGTAGCTCCTGCTGCTGGATATAACACCCATCATTCTATCTCATCCTCCAGCTCCACATTGGGAACCCAGAAATACCGCGCTCCCTCGCTGCACGAGAAATCATCACATTACATACCTGCGCCTCCGGAGGAGGGTGAGTAGCAGTTTGTAATAAAATCACATTTGTAAATTGTGTGGATGAGATTTTGTGAAACATTATTTACTTTGCCTTCTCAGATCCAGCCCCTGAGCTCTGCTCCTCCCCGGTGGTCCCTGCTTCCTGCTCTGCAGCAACGACGCTCCATGTGTGTGCACCAGACAACAGCAGAGGATTGGGACTGGAGATACGACCCCATCCTGCCAATGGCCTGAGAGGATGTAGAGGAGGATGAGAGACAGCGCCTCCACCTGGATGATCTGAGAAATATAACAAGACACAAATAAACAAAATGTTACAATTTTACAAGACTTTTAGTTTATTAGACAAAACCTGCCCATTTTATCATATGTGAGAAGTGGGTGATTTGGGGTGAGGTTCTCCTGTACAACTTCCAATGTTATATACATGATAATGTGTTCTAGAGGCTCCAATAATAATACATCCATAATACACAATACATTGGGGAAACTCAACCAAAACTTCAGAGCAGGATGAATACACACCAGCAACCTATAGATAAGAAGATGGAGACACCTGTGGGTAAACATTATGAAAGATCCGAAAACTGAAAGGCTGAAAGGTCACTTAGAAGAGAGAGGAAATCCTGGGAATCCTAGCTGCTGATGGCTCCATTCACTGACACAAGGGGGGGGGGTAATACTGACCAAAGTGGCACAGAAGCCCTGAAATAACGGCAAGTGCTATTGTACTGCTAATACATGAGATTATTGTCCCCGTTCTACCATCTCCACACAAGGGGGACGTGGAGGGGCGCGAGAAGTCGCTGGCTGCACTTAAAACGCAGGCAAT